>CM052797.1:98426634-98556393 GCA_028533885.1 Nasua narica | reverse complement strand
AATAATGGGTGCTAGAGGACCGACATGGTGCCAACAATAATTAGTGTTCAATAAATAATATTGGATTTCATCGAATCTAGCATGTCATCAAGTTTTATTTCTCAGTTTGTTGAGATATTATTGAATGCCAATTTTAAGAGGCATCATTTGGGGGAGAATGCTTTTTACCACAGGTATCTTGTGCACTTTAACTATCTCACCATTTTATTTGTCAGTACTACTTCGATCAAAAAATAAAATCATCTTTATTTTATGCTCTTCTAAGAAAGCAAGCAAAGCAGCCAAATAAACCCATCTGCTGTCAACGGTAAGACCCATTCAGATTTCAGAGATAATAAAATGTGGGAAAAAAGGTGCATCTTAGCACTGGTGATATGCTGTAGTGCTTTTTTTCTTCTCACTTGTGGTTTTTATGCTTCTGGATGTTTCTGCCTCTGGAATACTGTAGAGTGTCATAACCCCTCCCTGAGCACCCGGCCCCCAGCTGGGCTCCAGATGCAGTTTCTGATCCTCTTGCCCTCTCTTTCCCTTGCATAGGCTGCTGCCCTCCCACCACTGGTGCTTGGGGACTGGGGTATGCTTGTCCTTTCAGTTTCAAGGGAAAGGAAGTCAGGGTCTGCAGCGTCCAGGACTGTGTCCAGGACTTTCTGTCCTCCCGGGGCTGTGGATGTGGGCCCACATGGGTCTCCCATCTTTTGGGAGGCTGACAGGCCCGTCTGATTTCTCCCCGCTAAGGCACGCGGAAGTTTAGGACACAGTGAAATAAGCCACAGGCTCCCCTGGGCTGCAGCGCTCCAGGGGCTGGTCTCTGAGCCTGATGCCACCCAGGTCCAAGTCCTTTCAGTTCTCTGTCCTGTCAGATGTTTTCTTTTAGCACCCAACTCAATGACTTGACTTCCCTTTTGCCACACTTTTAACTTAAGGCTGATGGCAATGAAGCAAAAATTTGTTTCCAAATATGTTTTGTTGTTGTTTTGAGATATCCTGGTTAAATAGTTGGTAGTTTTGTTTTGTTCTTCTGTATGAAAGTTAAATCTGCATTCCAAAACCTATTGACCAATTCATGGAGCTCCTCCTCAGTGTCCTCTGAAACCCCAACCCTGACCCCAGGTGACTCTGGGGACTTGGACACCAAGAAAAGTTGTTTTCTTTGGAAAATGTACAATGGATCTTTTTTAAGTGAAGAGTATGAGTTTTGGAATTAGATGGACACTTCCTGGAGTGTTGCTGTTATTAATGAGGCTACAGAGGGAAACCCCTCAGTGTTATCTTTGGACCCATAAATGCAGAAGGTTCATTACCGGGAATGGGATTGCTGTATTGATGAGTATGTGCTTTTATAATCTGATAGGCTGAAAATTACCTCTTATTTATGTTCTCACCTTAATGTTTAAGAGAGCCCATTTGAGGGCGTCTGGGTGGCACAGTGGGTTAAAGCCTCTGCCTTCGGCTCGGGTCATGATTTCAGGGTCCTGGGATCGAGCCCCGCATCAGGTTCTCTGCTCAGTGGGGAGCCTGCTTTCCCCTCTATCTGCCTGCCTCTCTGCCTACTTGTGATCTCTCTCTGTCACATAAATAAAATCTTAAAAAAAAAAGAGAGAGAGAGCCCATTTGTTTGAAGATGAGCTTAAGATTGGACACCCAGGTGGTTCAGTTGATTAAGTGTCCCAGGATCAAGTCCCAATTGCGGCCTCTTGTTCATCAGGGAAGCTGCTTCTCCCTCTGCCTGCTGCTTCCTCTGCTTGTGTTCTCTCTCTCTCTCTGACAAATAAATAAAATCTCAAAAAAAAAAATATGAGCTTAAGACAATCTAATAGGTTAAAAGCTGCATAACTAATTTGATATACAAAGTGGTAGGGACCATCATCAGTTAGATGTTAGTGTATTTGTATGTGTGTGAATACGAATACATAATCTTTTCATTGTCTAAAGTTTATAAATTGTGTGCCTGGAACTTCTTAAAAACACTGCTTTACTGAAGTCTGATTGGTAATTAGAAAGCTGTGGATATTTATTTATGTTCAAATTTTTAAAAAGATTTTATTTATTTATTTGAGAGAGAGAGAGAGAAAGAGAGGGGAGAAGGTCAGAGGGAGAAGCAGACTTCCCGCAGAGCTGGGAGCCCGATACGGGACTCGATCCCAGGACTCGGGGTTCATGACCCGAGCCAAGGGCAGTTGCCCAACCAACTGAGCCACCCAGGCTCCCTATGTTTAATTTAAAAAAAAAAAAAAGTTTTATTTATTTATTTATTTATTTATTTATTTATTTATTTATTTATTTATTTATTTATTTATTTATTTATTTATTTATTTATTTATTTATTTGAGAGAGAGAGAGATTACACAATTAACGTGCGTGGGGGCCAATAAATTAGACATCACAGTTGTGACGGGGTTTTTAAAAGGAGGAAAATCAAGTCCGGCTGGGAGGACCTTGCCGCGATCCTGCTTCGGGCCAGCAGATGGCGCCTGTGCTCCCCAGGGGCCACCCCGCTGTGAAACTGGACTTAATATAGTAACCCGATGTTGCCCTGAACATATAATTTTCAAACCTCCTATCCCACCACAAGGAAAACCTCGGTGGATTTTCTTCTGGGAAGAGCAATTAGCCTAACCTCTTAGGAGGAGAAATTGCATCCCTGAGCTTGACTGGGAAAGTAAAATATCCTCCCTAAGCGGTCTTAGAGGGTGGAGAGAAACCACCAAAGGCCTTTGGGAGGGAGGGGGTGCTGGGGAGGGCTGGGAACTGCAGGACCCGGGCTAGGGCTTGGGGTGGGAAGTGCCTCGGATCTGAGGACATCAGTCCCCAACCTGTCAGCCTCTGGGTTTTGGTGGGAGGGTGATAGAGATACTGAGGAGCGGCAGGATTACTTGGGGTGGGGAAGGGGCCTCCCACCTGAGCCCAGCTCAGACCTATGGCGACCAGGCCAGCGCAGAAGACCTCCCTCCCCGCCCCGCTCCCACCTGTAGTGGCCAGATGTCACCGGGGAAGCAGCTGTGACGAGGTGGTTCTGGTCCAGTCCTCACAGAGCCTGCAGTTTGGAGTGAGAGCAGAGCAACCTTTGGTGGGGTCTCCTCCCAGTCAGGGGACCCGGGTCAGTTGCCTGAGACTCTGGACACCCTGAGATTGGAGAGAAGACTGGAGGGAGTGGTCTGAACCAGAGAGAATGACCTAGAAAGGCCCGCACAGCTGGAGGAGAGCCAGCTACAACCAACCGATCACTGGGGAGAGTGGGGAGCTTGGAACGGAGGCAGGGGGAGGGCACTTGTCACTAGGGCTGTTAGTAACTAGAACCAAAGGAAGCAACCAGAGGCCAAGACTGTGTGACCTTGGGCAAATACTTAGTCTCTTTATACCTCAGTTTCCTCATCTGTAAAATGGGAACAATATTAGGATCAACCTCATAGGGTGATTAAAAGGGTTAAACACAAAATAATGCTTGTAAAGCATGTAACACCGTCCCTGGCACCTAATAAGGTCTCGAGTGGTTGTTGTTATCATTTACCATCATCATCATTATGAGTTGTCAGCTGCTGGAAGAGGAACGATGGGAAAAGGCAGGATCCCGATGGGCACAGAGAGGACAAGCCATGGGGTGGGGAAGGCAGAAACTGGAAAATGAGGGAACAGTGGGGGAAGTGAGCAAAGGCCAAGAGGTGAAGTGTCAAATGACAAAGGTAAACAATTTAGTAATGTGTTCGGTGTCTTTTCTTTGAGGGAAAACAGTCCATGGATGGGGGAGTACAGAGCCTCACAAAGTTGAAGCAGGCTTTCTAAGGGATTTGAAGCAAGAGTTTTTCGTGGAAACACGGCGTGATTGGCTACGAGGTCGGGGATTCCCTTTAAAAATAGGCGGGTCCTATTTTCCAGGGTAGGGTCAGCCAGCCACCCCTGAGTTGGAGGGTTGTGATTGGTGCGTTAGGCTTCCTGACAGTGACGCACTTCCTGTTCGGTGTGGGCTGACGTAGGTTTAGGTTGGTGACGTGAGCCAGGCCACGGGGGCGGGGGGTGGGGGGAGAGGGACGAGCACGGCCATTTTGTGCGTCCCGGTGCATAAATGACCTTTATCAGAAGAGAATAGTCATAAGTCTTGAGCTCCTCTCAGTGTGGCCTCGGGATCGGCCGCTGCAGCATCTGGCTCTCGTTAGAAATATACACTCTTGGGCCCCAGCCCAGGCCTTCTGACTCGGAATGTTCTGTTTATCAAGCCCCGCAGATGGTTTGCGTGTTGGCATCTGCGAAGCATCCTCTGAGCCACGATTCATGGGGGAAACCAGTTTGGTGGGGCAAACGGAGAGAAGACGGGAGAGACAAGTTGGGACCAATCAGTACACTTTCCCCTGAATGCTTCCACATGCACGTTGTTAATTAGGACTCAGTATTTGTAGCCCCTCCCCCCAACTTTGAGGGAAAACTTACATACCGTGAAATGTACATCTTAACTGTCGCAGGTGCATCCGCCAACCAAACCGGGCTCCAATCAAGATATATTACCAGCAACCAGCAAGTTCCTCCAGGCCTCCTCCCACCTCTTCCCAATCAATCCCCGCCCCAACCCTTGGCGTTCTGCTTGCTTTCCCACCAGAGGTTATTTTGCCAGTTTTAGAACCTCATGTAAATAGAACCACACGGTAGGTTTTCTTGGCAACACTTCTTTCACGCGGTGTAATGTTTGTGATACATCCATGGTCCGTGGCATCCCGTGTATCTGTGATAGGTCCCTTTTCCTGGTAGAGTTGCGTTGTCTCGACATGCCAGCGTCTGTTTATCCACGAGGTCGTTTCGGATTGGGGGTTCTTCGGAGTGAGGCTGCCAGGAATATTCCTGTACAAGTCTTTTCGTGAACATATGTCTTCATTTCTCTTGGGTAAATTCCTATAAGGTGGAATTGCTAGGTTATAGAGGGGGTGAAGGTTTAGTTTTAAAAGAAACCTCTAGCCCTTTTCCAGAGTGGTTGTACCATTTTATGCTTTTACCAACAATACATGGATGTTCCAGTCAACGTTCTCATGTGCATTTGGCATTTGGGTTTGTTGGGCTTTTTAAAAAGATTTTATGTATTTGAGAGAGAGGCAGAGCATGAGAGGGAGCAGAATAGTGGGGAGGGGCAGAGGGAGAGGGAGAAGCAGGCTCCTTACTGAGCTGGGAGCCTGAGGACCCTGGGATCAGGACCTGAGGGGAAGGCAGATGCTTAAGGGACTGAGCCACCCAGGAGCCCTCAGTCTTTTCATTTTTCCCCTTTTTTTTTTAAAGATTTTATTTATTTATTTATTAGGAAAGAGAGAGAGTGAGAGAGAGCAGGTCAGAGTGAGAAGCGGACTCCCCACAGAGCCGGGAGCCCGACGTGGGACTCAATCCCGGGACTCGGGGATCATGACCTGAGCCGAAGGCAGTCGCTCAACCAACTGCGCCACCCAGGGGCCCCATTTTTCCCCATTTTGATGAGTGTGGAAGGCTATCTTACTGTGGTTTTATTTTGTGCTTCCAAACAATGACTAATAATGATGATCATCTTCTTTTATATGTTTATTGGCCATTCGCATATCTTCTTTTGAAATCTTTTGTTTAAATCTTTGGCCTATTTAAAAGTGGAGTTATTTGTCTTTTCATGACAGAGTAATAGGAGTTATTTCTATATCTTAGGTACTAGTCCCTTGTCAGATATGTTTTGCAAATATTTTCTGTAAGTGGATTTTTACAGGAATCTCAGCTATTGGGTTTGGGCCCAGGCGGGGCTTGTGCGGGTGTGGGGCTGGAAGCAGAGTGGACCCCTCTGGGGTTGCTCGTTTTATGGGGCCATGGACCCCTCCCTTACAGGGCTGGTGCAAATCGGGAATGAGAGAACACAGGTGAAAGTCCTTTGTAAAGTATAATAAGATAAGTGAAAGTTTATCATTGACCCTTTAACCATGACAGGAGGAAGGAGCGTTTCTCTGCCTTTTCCCCAACAGTGCAGTCTCTTGGGAGCAGGAGAGAAAAAGCTACCCTGGGGCTGGAAACGGCCTCTCTGTTTAAGATCTGAGTGGTTATAGGGGAGCGTCTGAAACAGTCCAAGTTTGGTATCACATGTGGGCTCAAATCCACATTCTGCCAGATACTATCTGTGTGCTCTTGTGCAAGCCCTCATTTCATCTGGACCCTGGAAATAACACCTACTTCAGCCCGGTCACCACGAGGATTAAAACGGCTTTTACTCTTGGTGTTATGAGAAGGGTATGCTGAGAGGGCTGCAGATGCTTGTGCAGTCCTCACAATGACCCTCAGCTGTAAGTCGTACCACTTTCTGTTTTGGTTTGTAGCAGTTGCTGGTTGCCTAGAAGATACTCCTGGAGCCTGTAGGAAGGAAGCTGCCTTGAGGCGGCGCTCCCAGCAGTCCCATCAGGGGAGTGCGGCTCTATGCGCCTGTGCCACAGACGAGCCACCAGAGGGCGCTCGCCGCCTCCTCGGGACCTTGCTGAGCCTGGGAGGTCCCCAGCCCCAAACTCTGCTTCCCACTACCGCCCTGCTCCGTGTCCAGACTGTTCTCTGTGGCATTTTCGAGGCTGGAGTGTAGTCTCCAGAAGGTGCCCATTTGGGGGTAGGGGGCTCAGTAGCCCAAGGGACCCACACAGGAAGGCCAGGGAGGGCACTTTTGGTCTCTGTCCCCTTAAAGGTTTCCTTGGGCATGGGGTCCATGCAGGGCCTGAGGGCACAGGGGAGGGAGCCAAGCTGTTGAGCAGCTTTCTGGGCGCCCTCCCCCCACCCTTCACACCCCCTGTTACCTCTCGGGACGGCGTGTCCCATACCCCGCACACACACCCCATTGGGGGTAGGGATAACAAGTCATGGCGAGGCACGGCTGTGCCTGATGGGGCATGGCTCTGGGTCTCCTCCTGGCTTCCTCTGTCTCAAAGTTGGGGATTGGCACTTGTCCTCCAGAGATTCTTGGGCTCCCACCTGTGCCTTGCTGACTTCAGTCTCCCCCGGAGTGTTGGCTGCGGGTGGGGATGGGGAGTCCCTCTGTGTGCCCTTTAATGCGTGGAATAGCCCTTGACTTGGTCCCGTTACTTTCCCTTTGTGCTTCATGGAAGCTGTTGGGGGGTGAGCTGCTAGACCCCTCGGCGCCCCTCCCTCCAGCTCGAAGATCCACAGCCCCGCACTGGAGCAGCAGCCTCGTCCTCACCGCCTTCCTGACACATCCCTGCTCCTGGCACCATCTAGCCTGCCCCGCCCCCAGTCCAGAGCCTGAGTGGGGCCTTACCCCAGAAAGAGGTGGCTTACCAGGCCCTTGGCTCTCCTTGGCCACAGCAGTGAGCCCTGGTAAGCCACTTCCACGCCAGCTCCAACCCACCCCCTTAGGCAAACAGGCCGGGGCACTGACCCCAGGGCCCAGGGGCCAGTGGCCAGTGGTGCGGTCCCGGCCAGGCCTACCTGCCTCCCGGCCTCCCACCCCCACCTCCCTCAGGCAGGGCCAATGGATCCCTTGCTCCTCTTTCCCTCCCAGCAGGGGCGGGCGGGTCGATGCCTCCTGGCCCAGGGTCCTCTTAGGCAATCCAGTTCTCAGTGGCCCGTCGATGATTGACCGGGCCAGCCTGTGACTTGGTCATCGAGTGTGCATGTGTCCGGCAGGCAGAGCCCCTTGTTCTGGGGCCATGCTGTCTAGGGAAAGAGACCTGCAGGGAATTCATGGTGAGCCGGCAGGGAACGGGCCACCCAGTTTCTCAGAAGCCACATTCCTTCCTCCCTCCCGGAGGCCGGAGGCCCTGTGACAGAGCTGCAACTGCTTTTCCCTCCAGCTGAGCCATTGACCATCCAACCACTGGTTTACTCACCCATTTGGGCACTGCTCCCCTCCCCCAACCATTGGTCCCTGCACTCAGCCACCCGGCCACTTGCTCACCCACTGGGGGCTGTGGGACTGCTTCTCCACCCGCTCGTGCCCTTGCTTTCCACTCCCTGCTTGTGCACTCCCTCCCTCAGCCGGGGACTGTCTGAGTGCTTCCGGTGCCGGTCCAGGGCTGGGAAGACCAGCAAGGAAGGGCTGAGTGGTGAAGGGCAGAGCCTCCAGGGGTCACAGGGACCGGATGGGAATCCGGATTGTAGGCTTTCCTGGCCACGTGACTATGGGCACATTCTCAAATTTCTGAGTGCCGGTCTCCTCATCTATGAAAGAGAGACCCCATGCACCTTCATCCTCCCAGGACGGGTATAAAGATTGGCTTCAGGATTAATTAAAGTGCTTTCACCAGAGGCCAGGAAACAGGGCTGTGGTTACCGGGCCTCTCAGTGGCCATGTCCTGGTCGCGGGGACCGCACTTGGCCTATTTCCCTGTGGCTAACCCGTCCCATACCTGCCTCCCCCTGGGCTATGTTCACCAGGCAGGTGGCCCCCACACCCAGCCCTGAAATGGAAGGCGATAATCACCGCCTTCCCACGCACCCTTCCCTCTGCCTTCTTGCCCACGGGGCACTCTGGGGTTACATCAGGCCAGCCGAGACACCTGGAAGATCCAGCTTGCTCCTTCCTTTTTTGCAAACAAGTTCTCAGTGACAGCTGTGGGGGGGTGGGGGCAGGCCTTGAACATCTGACCCCTTGAGGGATCCTTTTCCCTCCTGACTGAGGCCCATACCTGGCCAGGACCCGGTTAACTCCCACCGGTTCCCTTCCTCAGGCCTGGTGGGGACTGTTCCCTTCAGCAGCTCTGGGGGCTCCTTGGAGGCAGACATTGCTTCCAGGCTGCAGAAGAACTGGCTGAGGCTCAGCAGGGGGAGGAGGGGAGAGGGACGGCAGCGGGGTTGAAGTGGCGCTCTGTGGGGTTTCTTCGCCACCTCGCCACCCCCACCGCTAGACAGCCTGGCCAGGAGTGTGCACAGTACATGGGGGAGTGTGGGGGGCCAGCCTTGGGTGGGGGAGACGTGCAGAACAGCAGGCTGGGGACTTTGGAGTGGGCCAGACAAGAATGCAAATCCTCTCCTAGCCCCGTGACACTGAGTAAGTCACTGGTAAAAATCTCAGTCGTTTAAGAAATGCCTGTCAGGGCGCCTGGGTGGCTCAGTCGGCGAAGTGTCTGACTCTTGATTTCAGCCCAGGTCATGGTCTTAAGGTTGTGAGATCAAGCCCTGAGGCAGGCTCCTCACTGGGTGTGGAATCTGCTTAAGATTCTCTTTCTCCCTCTGCCTCTCCCCAACCTCCCTCTTCTTGGGGCGGGGGGGGGGGGGGAGGGAAAGAAAGACAAAGAAATGCCTGCGATGTGCTGAGCGTGGAATGTGCCTGGCACCCAGGAAGCGCTCTGTCATTGGGGGACGCCGCTGTGGGCAGGGGCAGTGTACTGGCCTGGGCGGCCGCTGGCCGTTCGACTCAGCCCAGCACCCTGCCAGCTGCCTGTTGGAGCCTGAGACATCCCGCTAGGGCTCGGAGGGATCCCGCCCCCCCCCTCGGCCAGTCCGCAGGGGCACCTCCAGGGGAGAGGCCTTCTGTATTCTGGATGGGGGGGTCGGAGGGGGTGGTGGTGAAGGAGCCAAAGCCCTCTGGCCCCTGTTTTCAGACTGATTTATGGAATGGACCGGCCTTAGGGGATTATAGTCTAAAGACGGGCTCAGGTACCTGGGTGGCTCAGTCCTTAGGTGTCTGCCTTTGGCTCAGGTCATGATCCCAGGACCCTGGACCCTGGGATCAAGCCCCGCATCAGGCTCTCTGCTCAGCGGGGAGCCTGCTTCCCCCTCTCCCTCTGCCTGCCTCTCTGCCTACTTGTGATCTCTCTCTCTCTCTCTGTCAAATAGTAAATAAAATCTTTTTTAAAAATGAGAAAAAAAGGGGCCCCTGGGTGGCGCAGTTGGTTGAGCGACTGCCTTCAGCTCAGGTCATGATCCCGGAGTCCCGGGATCGAGTCCCACGTCGGGCTCGCAGCTCCATGGGGAGTCCACTTCTCACTCTGACCTTCTCCCTTCTCATGCTCTCTCTCACTCTCTCTCTTTCCTAATAAATAAATAAATAAAATCTTTAAAAAAAAAATGAGAAAAAATGAAGATGGGCTCAGCTATGGGACCCACCCAGGCAAATGCACACCTGCACTTCAGCTGCAGCTGCCTGCGGGGTTGGGGCCCCGCCTCGGGACTCCTCACCCCTGGCCATGTGGTCAATATTAGTTTGATTAATTCACTCAGTTTTTAATTTTTTTAAGATTTTATTGATTTAATTAGAGCTCATGGTGGGGGAGAGGGAAAGGGAGCATCTCCAGCATACTCTGTGCTGAGCACAGAACCCCACGGAGGGCTCGATCCCACGACCCTGAGATCATGACCTGACCTGAAGTTAAGGCTCGGTACGCTTCACCGACTGAGCCATGCAGGCCCCCCTAGTTCACTCAGTTTTAAGCTTCTGAAGGACAGGGACTTTCCTTTCTTCAAACCTGTGTCTCCTTGTCGCCTAGTCGTGCGACTGGCTCAGTTTGAATGAATGAAATGAATGGCCACTAGGCAGGCATGAGATCAGGACGGGGTAAAGGGACGATGAATACCATGTCTTGGCCGGGCCCCCGAGGGGCCAAGGCGGGCTCTGCAGGTGGGTGTCCCAGAGTCCTGTGCACTGCCCGCCCCGGGCCCTCTACCTGTGCTGAGCTGGGCGGCCTGGCATGTGTGCAGCCTTCTTGAGTGAGGTGGGGGTTTCCTGTGCCCCGTGCCTGGGTCCTAACCCCCAGTCCCTATCTGGGGGTCGGCACCCTCTTCAGAAAGGGAGTGCTGTAAAGGCGGGGACCGCATGGCATCTGGCATAGAATGGGTGCCTAATAAACACTTGTCCACTGAGGCATCCGCTGGCTGGATGGGCCTGGCGGCTCAGGCCCGGGGACCACTGGGGACAATGCTGAGGACCTGGCCTGCCCAGCAGGTTAGCCCCAGGGCTGAGGGACCACCCAGCCACCCTCCCTCCCGAGGGGGACCACCCTCCCTGGAGGCGGTGGCCTCTTTAGCCGCCTCTGGCCAGGCCGGGAGCAGGGTGACTGGGAGGCCACCTTGCCCCCGCTGGGTAGCCAGTCCTGAGAAGAGTGACAGGTGAGGGAGAGAGTGTCTGGCCACAGCGGCAGCCCTCCTCTAGAGCAGCAGTGCCGGGATGGGGCCCTGCGGGGAGCGGGCCTGCTCACAGGCCGCGTTTCCACAGTGGGGCTCGGGCTGCGATCAAATCCTGCTTGGCGTGGCTGCGGACTGGCCGTGACCTCTGGGTGTTGCTTGTTTGCCCAGAGTCTGTGTCCTCATCTGTAAAATGGAGGCGCCTCCATACGATGGAGCATTCATTATTCAGCCGTAAAGAGAAATGGAATACCGAGCCATGCTAAGATGTGAAGGAACCGTGAAAACGCGCTAAATGAAAGAAGCCAGACCCAAAAGGTCTGGCTATAGGGAATATCAGAACAGGCAAGTCCAGAGGGACAGAAAGCAGACTGGATGTTTCCAGGGACTGGTGGGGAGCAATGGCTTCATGGACGCGAGCCTCCTTTTGGGGCGAAAATGATTCACAACTGGACAGATGTTGGCGGGGTTGCGCAATGTTGTGCGTGTGCTAAGTGCCGCTGAATTGTTCACTTTAAAAACGTTCCTTTTCTGTTGTGTAAGTGTCGCCTCAATAACAACGGTGGCGACGGCGTTGCTGCTGACCTCACTAGGGGGTTGGGCGCTTCTGGGGAGACGGGGCCTGTGAGGCCCGGACGACTTCACCCTGGCAGCTGGGCCAGTTCCCTTCCTCACTCTGCACTGAGCTCTAGGGTCCGACACAGAGGCCAAGGTGGGGATGAGGGCTTAGGCCGGCGGAGTCCCGCAGCCAGGGGGAAAAGGGGACTTCGCTGGCTGCTCCGCCAGCCGTGGACCCAGGCTCCAGCCTCCAATTTGCTGAGCAGCTTTGGGCTGGCCCTTCAACCCCGGCCCATTTCTTAATCTGCTCATGCCTGCCTCTGCCTGCCTGGGAGAGCGTATGTGACCCCTGCATTCGACATGTCATCCCATCACATCCCTGTGTCCCAACTCCCGTCATCTTCACCGTGCACACCACCGCCGGGTAACGTGTTAGGAATCTCTCGGTTCTTGTGTTTATTATGTGTCTTCCATAGAGAATGCAAGTTCCCAGGGGCCTCGGTGGCTCAGTGGGTTAAGCGTCTGCCTTAGGCTCAGGTCATGATCGCAGGGTCCTGCTCAGGGGGGAGTCTGCTTCTCCCTCTCCCCAGCCCCTCCCCCTGCTTCTGCTCTCTCTCTCTTTCTGAAATAAATAAATAAATAAAATCTCTTTAAAACAATGCAAGTTCCACAGGAGGAGACACTCGGTCTGTCTCCTCCGTGACTATTTCCAGTGCCCATCGCCTGGCCCATAGTAGGTGCTGGAAGAATGCGTGTTGACTGAACAGGTACATGAATCCTCCTCCCTGCACAGTGGCTGCCTGTCCTGCCCGAAGTGCTGTCGGCAAACAGCTGTGAGGTCCCGGCCGTCATCATGCCCACTTTGCAGATGAGGAAGCTGAGGCTCTGGGACGCGGGACGGGCTTTCTGCCCAGCAGCCTGGCATCGGAGTTCTGGCTGTGACCCACCCGACCCCAGCCCGTCTCCTGCCCGCAGAGCTCCTGGTCTAGAAGGCAGCCTCTGCGAGCATCCAGCCCCCCGGGGGGCCTACCGGCACCTCCCACTCCAGGACCTGGGCGGCCCCGCACTCACCGCCCCGGAGCCTTTTTCTCAGGCTCACAACCGCCTCAGCCCAGCTACCTTCCCTGAGAATCTCTGTCATAAAGAAGGCGAGGCCCGGATCTCGCCTGTCTCTCCGCCCCCAGGCCCTCCTCACCCAAGGGAACCTCGGTTATAAATACGGGGGTCACGCCTTGCATTTATATTCAGCACCTTTCATCTGGGGAGCTCCTGGCTGTGGGGAGCCTAATTAGCTGCTCCCTGGGAAGAGTGAGTAAGAGCTGACGTCCCAGCCCGGGCACTGGCTCACGCGGGCTGGGGCTCGCCCTCCCGGGGAGAAGTGGGTGCACCAGCGCGTGGGCCACTTACCCCTCCGTGTTTCTTTTTGCTGCAAGACGTCTTTGCAACCCTTCTCCCTGGCCGATAACGAAGGCCACCATTTACTCAGTGCTTACCACGTTCCAGGGGCTGGCTGAGCCCCTTCCGGTCTATCGAATGTAGCCATGTGCGCCAAGCATGGGGGGGGGGGCGGCATGGCGACATGAGGGCAGCAGGACTCCCGTTATCAAACCTTTCTCCTTGCACCACGGCGGCCGGTGCTTCATGCAGGACGTTGTGGAACTGTCGAGAAGCCCTTATTAGCACACTGCTCCACATGGAATAAACACTCGGTAAATGGCAGCTGGTACCATTCATCTTCAGGACAACCCTATGAGGCAGGTATTGTGTGACCTTCGTTTCCCAGAAGAGGAAGCCAAGGCCCAGAGACGTTAAGCCACTGGCTGGAGATCGCACAGTGAGTCGGGAGTAGGCTAAAGCTGCACGTAGCTTTTTCAGGTGCTCCTTCCTCCCTTCCCTTGAGGCTATTACCCCAGCGGCCTTCCTTGCATCTTTGTAGGGTCACTGAGCAGAGGTTCCTACTCCCCCATCCCTCCCACAGTATGCGGGCAGGCAGGGCTTATACCAAGACACCTTGGGGCTCATCTCCTACAACTCCTCCCCACCCCCCAGCTTTCATTTGAGAAAACGGGAAAGGAGACTGTGCAAGCGGACAGGTCTGATGGGAAGATGCCACCTCCCCACAGCAGGACGAGTGAAAAGGAGTGTGGCTTACCCCTCCTGCTCCCTTTAACCCGCTAACACCAAGTTACACGCATCCTCACGACAGAATGCCTGGCTTCCGTGCTGTGGGACCCGGCGTGGCCTACCCACAAGGAGCTGCCCAAGGGACATGTGGCTGGGACGCGGGGTTCATGCTTCAGGCTAGGGACTGAGACTGGGGGTGGGGGTGCCCAGCAAGGTGCTTGGAGCAGCAGGCCCATCCAGGGCAGGCCTCCTCCCTCTTGCGGCGTGCCTGACACATCACCGGAGGGACTTTAGTTCAGACGCAGAGTAGGTACTTAAAAATGCTCATTGGAGCAATGGCTGTGTTCTGGACTCTCAGGAGGGAGCGTCCAGAGGGCTAGATGGTATGCTCTATCTTCTCCCCACTGCTGGGCAAACCTGGATCCATCAAATGTGGCTGTCCTTTAGGCCTCGGGAAGGGGCCTAAGCAAATCTGGTTCAGGCAGCAACAGGTTGGTGGGCCACAGGCACTTAGCTGAGGTTCCCACAGGTGGGATGCCCTTTTTGGCTGCTGAGGGGGTGGCTAAACACTTAATGTGCCCCTTCTCTCCTCCTCTTCTGAAGAGGCAGACCCCGGGGGCTGTGACCCTCTGCCTGCCCCCCAGCTCTGCCCCTCCAGTTTCTGCACCTCCCTGGGATTCTGCAGCTTCTCCCTGCTCTACCTGCCACCTCACCCCTCCACCTCTTTTCCCCAGGTCTCTCCCCTCCTCCTTCTGGCCTCAGCGTAAGGGTTCCCTCAGAGAGGCCTTCTCCAACAGCCCATTCCAAATTGAAAGGAGTTTCCCATGTATGTATATGTTCTTTGAGCACCTTATTCTTTCCCTTCACGGGAATTCAAAACTTTGTTTTTAAGATTTTATTTATTTATTCGACAGAGAGAGAGATCACAAGTAGGCGGAGAGGCAGGCGGAGAGAGAGGGGGAAGCAGAGCAGAGAGTCTGATGCGGGGTTTGATACCAGGACCCCGAGATCATGACCTGAGCTGGCGGCAGAGGCTTTAACCCACTGAGCCACCCAGGCGCCCTCGGGGATCTTATATTTATTTATGAGATGATTAAAACGAGTTCATCTTTTCTGTTACAGAAAGCCCCACAAGGGTGGGAACTTGGTCATGGTCCCTTCTTGTCCTTAGTGCCCACCAGGTGCATGATCTATTCAAGGGGCGTCGCCAGAATCCCCTGGACAGGATGAGCAAACTGAGCCTGTTGCTCTGTACATGTGGTCCCAGGACCAGTAGCAGCAGCGGCCTTCAGAAACTTGTCGGAAATGCAAATTCTCTGCCCTTGAGTGTGGGACCCAGCGATGGTGGGCTTGAACCAACCGCCCAGGGCATCCTGGTGCGTGAGGTGTGAGAACCACTGGTTAGTCGACCCCAGGAAGCAAAGCCCCTGCTCTTCCATCGGGCCTGCACCGGGCGAATGGCAGAACTGGGGGTGAGCAAAGTCACAGGTTCAAAGGCCGCCAGGGGCAGCCCTTCTCCAAGGAGGCCGGCGAGCCGGTGGACGCCGGCCCCCGCACGTCGTTTGGCGGGCTGGCCACTGGAGGGCAGTGCGACCACGTTCATGGCGCCCTCGCGAAGGCTGCGGGCGGGAGCGGGAGCGGGAGCGGGAGCGGCCCTCGGAGGCCGGCCCAGGACCAGCTGGGGCGGCTTCGCCCGGAGCCGGGGGAATGCGGGGGGAGCCGGTGCAGCCAGTGGCCTCGCCCCCCCTCCCCACGACGTCCCTTCGAGCGGAGGGCGCTCCGCGCGCGCCCCTGGCCCGTCTCCCCGACGGCCTTCCCTGCTTCGCCGTCCAAGGCCGGTGGCCCGTCTGGCTCGCCTTGGACCTGGAAGGTTTGGCGGGACTGCAGGACGTGCAGGGGAGGAGATACCGTCAGGCCGCCTGGGGCACCGCCCCAGAGAGGGCGGCGGGACCTTGACAGCCTCCCCAAGGCAAAGGGCAGCCTCCCGCGTGACCCCTCCGAAGTGCAAAACAAGTCGGCCATCTTGGCGGCCGCTTAACCCCCTCGTGGCCGCCGGAGGCGCCTCGGGCCTGCCGGGAACCGGGGATGGGGGACCCCCGCGCCAGGGGATGGGGGAGGGATTGCTTAGAACTTCAGGAAAACGCGAGACCCCGGCAGCTTCCCCAGGGGTGTTTGGAAGTCCCATCCCATTAGCTATAAGGGAAGCCTGAGCTTTGTAAATGAATCGGATTTGTTGCAGGGCTCCCCCTTTCTTCTTGCCCCATTTTCGAAGAGCATAGAGTCAGAGGCCGTCAAGTGGCTCCTCCTGGGTTCAGGCGTTGGTCCAGAGTCAGGATCTGAGACGAGCGTGTATCGAAGCGTGGTATCTTGTTGCTCACAGCATGAAGTGCCACTCCTTCCCAGGTCACACCGGTGTCCAAGCCAAGGGTCAAGGACTGGCAGCCAGGGGCTGTGTCTGAGTGGCAGCTTCCTCTCAGTCCCTCTTCACCATGAAGACTTTCCATGCCATTCTAAATGCCACTCGAGGAGCCACAGGTCCAACAGGCCACACCATGCTTGTTGTCATCTGTCTGACCTGGTCACATACCCATACTGTCTCTGTCATTTGGTACTTTCCAGCTTCTAGAATATTCTTAATATTACCAGTCCTTCATGGTTCAGCTTAAATATCAGCTCCAGCAAGAAGCCTTCCTCAGTTTCCCTCCCTTTGTTGCCAGCGGACTCTGTCCCCTCCTCTGCCCACCTATGGTATCATTAGCCTTTGCTAACAGGACTCTCCTGTTTTCCTCCCTGTGTCTCCCCCCATTAACTCATGGGCACCATGAGGGGAGGGACCATGAGGTGGTGGTCTTTGTTTCCCCCTTGGCGCCTCACACATGTAAGTCATTCAGAAAGGGTTGTTGCAAGAGAATCATGAAATATTTGAATGGGTTTTGGTGTTGGAAACAAAATTCCCAAAACATTCTGAACCTTGGGCAAAGGAACAACATATAATGGTGTTTTCTTAAGCCCTGTAATGGAATCCTTTTGTGTTTTTAATTGCTTTAAGTTATTTTTAGTGGAAATGTCAGGCTGCCATAGGAGTAAACACCATGAGTCCAAGCTTGACCAAGAAGAGTAACCACTGGGTCCTGGGATATTGCTCCCTCTGTGTGGCCTTGGCGGGAGCCTGTGACAAGGGATGTCAGTCTACAGGTCAGGCCCCAGGGGCCCGCCAAGGAAGGTCTAAGCTGGACTTGAGGTCACGGTTTCAGGCTGAGAGCTCCAGAGGAGGCAGGAAAGAAAGTGCCTGGAGAGTCTTGGAGGAGGTTGGAGTTAAAGGAAGAATTCTTTTTCTTTTTAGAAAGAATAAGCCAAAGTGCTTCATGAAGGGCTCCAGAAAACCCCTTTCATGCCTCACCCACAGATGATTTGCTGAACGCTCATTAAGGGGCAAACAAAGAGGTGGTTTTGTTTATTTATTTAAGAGGAAAAATGAATGAGCTGTGACAAAACAATTTGAAACCAGGCCCCTCTGAGACCTGGGCTTTCACTTCCTTGATGGGAAGTAAAACAGAGAATCGAATCCCCCTCCAAATAAAAGTGAAGTTAATAATCAGACAGCTCTGAGCCCTGGCCACATCCTGTGTCAGCTCCCTCCCTCCCTTGGCTCACTGTTTATAGGGGCAGAGCACCCTCCCAAAGCCTGGAGTCGGTTTAACTCTTTCCTTCCCATCCCAGGGAAGCCCAACCCTCTGGTGCAGGCCTGGCCTCGGCAAGGCTGGCTCTCCCCAGGCCTTTCCACGTGGGCCTGTCCCCCGGGGGGGGGGGGGGGGGGGCGCCAGGGCTCTGGCTGATCAGTTTAACAAGCCCAACTTCGAGGTGGGTGATGTCTTCTGCTTGAAACCCAAGTGGCCGCAGGAGGGCCTCACCCCAGGGCCCCATTCCTTTCCTTTTCTACCCTTCCAGCGCAAGGCTAGGTATCCTGTCTCCTCCAGCCTCAGGGCCTCCCTGCAGCCTCCGGAGTCTGGTGGTGTCTCCAGAACCGGTGGAGACTCCAGAGTCTCCAGGAGGTGCATTCTGATGGAAGGAAGCACAGACATTTGGGGCTTCGGACTGGCGTTGAGAACAGTACTCTGTGCATGTCCCGAGCCGCTTTCTATGAAGACTTCAGGCTTCCCTCAAATACCTTCCCACCTTGTAGCACAGTTTTTTCTTCCAGGAAACATGGGGTTGTTAGTAGTGCCTCCCTACGGGTGGAGGAGGAACCCTCACTAATATTTACTGAGGGTGGTTTGTGTGGCCATCGTTGTAAGCCCCAGCTCTGCCCTGTAGACCCACTTGTTATCCTCATTTCACAGAGAAGACTGAGGCCCGGAAGGCTAAGCATTGTGTGCATTGTTTCAGGGCCCGTAGGAGCGGAGCTGGGACTCGAACTCAGGCATTGCGGCTCTGAAGCCCATGCTCTCAGCCCTCGCCCTCGAGGTCTCCCAACAGAGATTGCTCTCTTCTCTGGAGCTGGGGTGCCTTCAGAGGGTTTAGAATAATCCCGTGAAGGCACGTCCACGTTCCCAAAGCCCAAGGACCTTTTGAGAGTGTTCAGATTTTGTGTAGGGATGCCTCCCTCCATTCCGTTTCTTCCTAGGGAGGCAGGTGCGGAGGACATCAGCCGGAGGGGTGGAGGGTGGTGCGAAGGGGAGGCTAGCGCGTGGAGCCGGCTGGACCGGGACAGACATTTTCATCATCGGCAAGAGGCCATTGAGTGAGAATCTAAAGACTTGGGGTGGCTGGTTTCTGAGCCACAGGACTAGCTTCTGCTCTGTTCCTGTGGGCCACTTGCCTCTCCTGGGATCCCAGCCTGTGGATACCATGGCTACTTAGATTTGTTTTGGGAAAGGGGTCTGTGGTCTGCTCCCCTTGCCCAGCGGTTTGGCACCTCGTCCCCATCCCTCTGACCTGGGAGGGTGTGTTCTGTTGCCCCCTGGGGTCTGAAGGCCTTCCTGACCCCTTACCTATAACTCAGCTGGGGAAGGCTCCAGAAGCTCCCTGTAGGGCAGTGCTGCTATGCACAGGGCCTGCCGTCCATGTGCGCACCCTGAACTCCCGGTCTTTGGGAATGAGAGGGTCTGCTGAACGTCTGCCTTCCTAGGACGTTCCATCCCAAGTGCCCTCTTCTTCCCAGAGCAGGGTGGCCCTTCTGGAGAGGGAGAGGACAGCAGTGGCTTCTGTGACACCCAGTAGGATTCCTGGCCCAAAGAGGTCTCAGAGGATGCGTGCCTTGACTTTTACCTCATTTCAAACTTAAAGTGAGGCTGCTGCAGTTCAAAAAGAACACCTAAGATGGGGTACCTCCCCTGTGGTCCCGAGAGGGACCCGATGTCCCTCCGGTGTCTGCTGACAGCCCCTCAACTCAGACCCATCCTTTGTCAGCGCTCACTAGTGCTAAGACATTGCATGTACATTAATCTCATTTAGCTTCGCGCTCTAGGAAATGGGGCCCGTGTCATTCTCCCCATTTTCCATTGAGGTTAGAGAGGTTGCCCACTCTGCTATAATCCCTCTCTGCTGGAAAAAATAATTCCCTGTGCTTCAAAATACACTGAAACCAACTTAAGGATCATTTTCACCGAGTTTAAAAGAAGTGCCAAATGAACACCAGTCTCTTCGACTGTTTCTCCCCAGCCTGTGAGGCCCCGAGGGACCGGGACCGGACGGCACTCTTGGTTCTCATGTTGGGTGGGTGGGGGGGCACTTTCCTGCCCCCTGGGTGGTGGTCTTCCTGCCTCTTCTCCAGCTCTCCCCACTCCTGGCAGGTGTCCCACAGCCTCGTCTCCTGTCCAAGAGCACATGTCCTCAGGAAGTAAGTATCATGTTGCAAGAGCCAATAAGACACAAATCCCTGAGTTAAAAATGTTTCTACTTTTATGAACCTCAGACATTTAATTATGGAAAATTTCAAACATATACAGGAGGAGACAGAGGAGTATGATGAAGCCCCAAGTACCCATCACCAACCTCGCCAACTCTTGGCCAAGGTTGTCCGCTGACACCACCGTCTGCCGCCCCACCTCCCATGTCATAATAAAGTAAATCCGTATCTCAGGGCACCATCTTGTCTGCCAGCGTTTCGGTATGTATCTCTAAAAAACGGGGCGGGGGGACTTTTTAAATTTAGCCACACTGTCTTTATTTCACCTAAAAATTAACAATACCCCTTAAGTGTTAACGAGATTCAGTGAGTGTTCCCATATCCAGAACATTTTTGAACTCTTTGCCTTTCTACTTTAAGAAAGAAAATTGGCCCCGAAATAAGAAATTCTCAGCATTTGGTCATATCCTTACACTCTAGCTCCTAAAAGGACAGATCTCTGAATTTGGACCCAAATGCCCGGTTAGTAAGTTTCTGAGGCTCCTGATCCCCCGTAAGCTCGCTCCCCCTGCTGCCCTTGGCCTGGCTGGGGCTGTGCACGTAGTGGGTGCTAGGTAACGCCATGCTGGGGTTCACAGAAGGATGAGCACACGCACGGGTGGGGATGCAGCCGAGTTGAGCTAATGCGGGAGGACTGGAGCGTAGCCCCCTGCGTCCTCCCACCCACGCTGTGAGTGGCTGTCCTTGGCTCTCTGCGAAGCACTCCACCCGCCAGCTGCCTGGGCCTCCTCTGGGACCCTCTCCTCTCTCTTGCTCGGGATACTTGACTGTGTTCCAGTGACTCCGTGGAACCCCACTTTGTGGGGCCTCTCGCCTTCTTCTTGGTGTTGCCAATTTGCCGCTGAACACGCAGCAACGGTTGACGGGGTGCTTTTAGGGAGGGGGAACTGCGTACACATGCCAGGCGCTGTGCTCATCTGTCCTCGGGACGCAGCCCCCCAAGATGGGGGATGCTGTCACTGCCATTTCAGAGCGGAGGAGACCAGAGGAGGCAGGTAAGTCCCTTGCTTGCCTAGGCCGCGGCAGTGCCTGGGATCTGACTGCGGTCGACCTTGAACGTGAACTACTCTCCATTGATTCCCAAATGTTAAGACTGGTTTGGCCAACTGCTCGGCAGTGTGGCCCAGGACCAGGCACTTACCCTTTTGAGGAGAAATCTCAACAGGTTGGGATCTTCAATCACCATGCACTTTTCCCTGCGATGTTCACAGCTTCCAGAAATATAGCATGACTTATTATACACACCCTCATTAGGAGATTAGCTCAGTTGAATGAAATAAATTTTAGGTCATTCAGTCTCTAATTTCTTGGTTTGTCCTTTTTCACGGTTAAATAATAGTTTGAGTCATAGATTATCCGACTGTGGCAGGCTGGAAGGTGAAGAGGGAGAAGAAATCGGGTTGAGTACCCAAGGCTACAACCCAGACGTGATCCCTGCTGTATGTGTGGCCACATCTCTCAGTTTTTGATAGAAGAAAAATGTGACTTTGGGAATGTAGAGAACCAGGGTCAAGTATTTAAGAATTCTTGGGGAGAAGGGCCAGTGCAGGCAGTTTCCTTTGTCCCAGTCCATCAGAGCTCAGCCTGCGTGGCTTCCCCTTGGCTGAACTTTGGGGGAATCAGTTTTAGGTGGCCTGGTGAGGCTCAGAGCCCTGCCTACCAGCAGCCCCCTTCGCCCGCAGCAGAAGGCCTGGGAACGCCAAGAGTGGGCGCCAAACCAAACCCGCACGTTTACTCCCTTTGCTTCTTGATTTTGCCTTGGTTTGCTTCAGCTCGCTCCAGAGGGCTCCAGAGGCCTGCTGCCCTAGGGAAATGGACAAGGGGGTAGAGGTGGTTGTGATTAAGGAAGGGAAATGAACGACCCAAGCAGATACAGAGGAGAGACACTGGCTGACTCATAGAGGGAAGGAGGGGCAACAGAAGGCTGAGAGGCCAATCAGACGAAGGGAGAGGAACCAGCATCTTCTGCAAGGGTTCATGGGGTTTATGAATATAAGGCATTGAAGGTGAACTTCAAGAAACTGAGCTGTTTGCCACCTTAGCAATGAGAAAACTAGCTATCTTTAGGTCCCTGTTGGGAATGCGTGGAAACAGTTTTAAATCGTCTAAATTGTTTCCAAAAGTTGCATTTGCTGGGACTCCTCTGGCTCTGCACAGACCGCTTGCCATCTTCCAGGCACCCCTGCTGTGTCTGAGGGCTGGGTTAGCCCTGGTCCACAGAGAGGCGGCTGGGAAAAGGCCTCCCTAGGAGAGGAAAAGCTGATGGTACAGCTGCATCATACCCAATCCTTCTCTGTCACCGGGCTCCTCCGGCTGGATCCCCCAGTGGGCCCTGCGGAGGGCACGACGATGGAAGTCAGACTCATCGGCGACCTAGAACAGCTTTGGACCTTGCCCCAGGGAAAATGAGCTCTCCCCTGAAAAAGACCAATGGTGGGGGTGAGCTGGGGAATTGTAGGACAAACAAGGGCCTGCAGGAAGCTTGCTTTTTCTGGGACTGTCCTCCGGGACTGATAGTCGCTCAGTGTTATTAGAAGGGTTTGAAATCCACAAAATGCAAAAAGACTCAGAACATTACTGAGTGTGGTTGCTTGAGGGTCAAAGCAGTTTTAAACTCATTGCTGCCTCTCCTTCCCTCCTGGGTCTCTATTTTTTTTTTTTTTTCCTGGTGTTGTTTGCTTTCACATTCTTCTCTTTTCAGAATATTTATAACTGCCCTCCTCTTCTTTTTCGTTCTCAATTCCCTTCCCCGTCCGACTCTGCCTTCTTAGCATAATTTTTCTTTTTTCTTTTGGCCTTCCTCGTTTTACATCTGGATTCCCGGATGGTTTATTTTGTCTGTTTCCTGAATTCCCCTCCTCTCCTGTTTCTTGTAGTTCTTCCCCTCCTTTTCCTTCAGCGTCTGCGCATTCCCCTCAAACTTTCCTTGGGCCACACAGACTTAGGCTTTATTCTTGCTCATCTCTTTCAGCCAAGCTGGCAAGAAGGAGGCCACAGCCGGCAGGCAGAGCCCCGGGGGCAGAAGATGACCTGGGCATCAGAAGATTCTCCCAGCCCTGGTGTCCCTAGGAGAGGATCCCCCCCCTTCTGGAGGGGGGTGGGGCTGAGGACAGGGTTCCTCTCCCCTCTGCGAGGGTTCACATTAGCTGCCAGGCTGGAGCTGAGAGTTGGGGCAGATGGTGTTTCCTCCACGGTGTGTGGGCCTGGGCCCTATTGCTCAGGGAGGCGGTGGAATCTGTCCCTCTCGGAGTGGACAGGTGGGGGATTCACTGGGTTCCACGCCAAAGGTGGGCGCTCAGGGGAGGTGCACAGGGAATGCATTCCTCACAAAGCTCTGTGCTATGGGTGGGAGCATGGGGGGCTGCTCTTTGATAGTCGCTCTCTGGCTGAAGACCCCAGGCGGTTTTCCGGCAAGAGGCCCTTCCCTCCCAACAGCCCCGGCCCAGCCGGTGGGCGTTTTTCAGGGTCCAAGGAGAAGCCAAGCAGTGGCTGATCATTTCAAGGTGTCTAAAAGGCAGTCGGCCACTGAGGAGCAACACAGACCCCACCTGTGGGAGGCCCTGAGGGTCAGCCTCATACTGATAGAAGCAGGTGGCACTTCTCGAAGAGTGCGGTGGCAGAGAAACCCTAGAAGTCGCAGTCGCGCCCCTCCTGTGTGGAGTGACACGAGGCGTGTCCTGGCTCTGCTCCCCAGCTGTCTGAGGCAGAGCGACTGGAGTCCATCTGGACATCCCCCACCCTCCCCACCCCCCAACCCATGCTTGCCTCCCACCCCGGGCCCTCGGTGCCGCTGGGGCCTGGCTGAGGAGCGCCGCCCCATGCGCACCTGGGGCGGCGCTGCCCCCGGGGACGCTGGGGCCCCAGAGCCCCCACTGGATGTCCGTCCAGCTGCACCGTCCTCTCCTGGGCCCCGTGGGGATGGTGGCCACGTGCTGCTCTGCAAGTGCCATCAAGGGCTCCCTCGCCTTCTCCACGCCTGGCTCGCCCGCCAGGTCCCCTCTGTGCCTCATCATCTTCATCAATGTCCAATGTTCCGCTACTTTAGACAAATAGTGTTGATTATATATAGAAGCTGGAGCAAGATCTTTGCTTATTTTATATTTTGCTTCTGTTTTCTAAGCCTTCAGCCCTAGGGTCCAACTCTTGAGATCTGAGCATCCTCTTAAGACTCCTAGAACCAGAAGGCCCAGGAACCCACAAGTCCTCACGTCTGGGCCCCATGGTCCTGTTTCATCTCTCTCTCTCTCTTTTTTTAAAGATTTTATTTATGTATTTGAGAGACAGAAAAAGTGAGAGAGAGCATGAGAGGAGAGAAGGTTAGAGGAAGAAGCAGACTCCCCGTGGAGCTGGGAGCCCGATGTGGGACTGGATCCCGGAACTCAAAGATCATGACCTGTGCCGAAGGCAGTTGCTCAACCAACTGAGCCACCCAGGCGCCCCTGTTTCATCTCTGGTTGAAGGCAGAGCCTCCCTCCCTGCAGAGAGGCCTAGCCTAGTCCGGAGGGACGTTCAGGGGACTTAGAGGAAGGATGGCGAACTTGCTTCTAAGTTCTCCTCTCAACTCTGGCAGGAAGGCTGGGGGCAGAGGCCGGTCTCTTTGATGTAGGAATTAAGGGAGGGGAAATTAAGGGGAGAGAGGCTAGGGTCCTAAAGGCCTCTTGCCCTTGCCCTTCCCACCTGAGCCCGAAGAGCAGGCTCCTACACCCTGCGGTCTCAGTGACCCTCGTTCCTGCCACCTCCCTCTGCCTTCCCTCTTCCCACATACCACGTTGTATAAATATTTAAACCCCCAGGCTGGCAGGAATCTTTCTCTAGCCGCTTCCATGGTCTCTGGGAGAGCTTGTTCTCTCCCTGAACAGCTGCAGCAGATCTGGTTGCCTTTGGTCAGACGAGGGTAGGCCCTGGTTTGGGGGCCCGTGGCCCCCGCAGGGTGGAGGGCGCGGTCAGCAGGAGAAATTAAGTTCGGAAGAAGTCACAGGGCTGTGGCAGCGATCCATCCTCTCTCTAGCTGCCTATGTGCCGACCCTCCAAGACTTGTCTGCCCCCTCCTCTGGCTGGGGGTAGGGAGGGGTCCTACTTCTCTGAGGAACAGCTCCCCTGGGGTGGGGGGGTTGGTCCCTTTCTGGGCTGGGCTTTTCGGGAGAGGGCTGGAGGATAATCCCAAAGCAAACTGGCTGGGGCTAGGACAAAAGAGAAACTTAGTTTACTTGTGAGCACGTTACAGCTTCTAAGTATGCCTGTGCCCTTCGTTCTCCCTGAAGCAGCCCCCCTAGTTCAGAGAAGCAAGAATCCCCTGGAGAATCTTCATGTCAGGCCTCACTGGGTCTCCTGCCCCAGGCCACCCTCCCTCCCACCAGTCCCCATTCAGTCTTTCTACCTGGGGGCTGAGGAGTGGAGAGGACGATGCTCCTTTCCCCATCCTCCCTGGTGACCTGGGAAGCAGGAGTTTGCAAAGGAATGAGACTGGCATTTGCTGGGTTCCCAGGGGCCGAGCACTGTGTACGGTACTTCCCCATATTTTCATGTAATTATTTGAGTCATAAGCCCAGCAGATTTTTAGCTTCCTTGTGTGTCTCTTCTTTCTGTCCTCTGAGAGTGGGCTGCATAGCACCAAGTTCCCAGACACAGGGCCCTATCTTTCTCTGGTCCTTTTGGGTCAGTGGGTACCTCTGAGAGCCAGTCGGTGGACACAGAGCTCACCTCCCCTTCCTGTGCCTCAGTTTCTCCCACATCTGCGGGAGGCGATTAACCTGTGTTCCATAAAGCATCCCAAATTCAGCACAAGAATGGGTTTTTAGGAAGAAACACAGTGGTTTCATTTAACCCCTTTTCCTGCATATTGGGGGGGGGTGTGTGTGACACGAGACCCGGTTTCGGTGTCAGGCACAGGAAAACGTGTGTTCGGTGCTTGGGAGAGACTGAGGAGAAGGAAGACAGGATTAAAAAGGCCTGGATTTCATGTCTAAGAAGCCCCCAAACTCAAACAGTAGAGCCACTGAGGGTGGGGGTATGGGACTGGGCGGGGGTGCTCAAGGGGCCAGGGAAAAAGGCCCCCACACTTTGTGCTGGAAGGCAAGCAACCAGGTTCAACTCTAACTCTCTCGGGGGCTCAGCCCCCTTCCGGGAATGGGAGAAGAGCAGAGGTCAAAGGTGCCTGGATGAGACTGCTTGGTGTTCAGTGGGTAGAGGGGCCCCCAAAGGGGCGGTGGGAGGGGCCGGGATTGGCCTGCTGGAGAAGGCACCCGGAGGAAGGTGGGGGACCGCAGCTCAGAAGCCGTGCAGCTGCGAGATATTCCTGCTTGCTGCCTGCCTTCCTGCCTGCTTCCCCACCCCCCAAAGGTGAAACAAAACCCAAATAAAAGCCTGACCCGGCAGATATTAATACTCCCGAGCCAGGGCTGGTGTGCAAGCAGCCACCACCCCCTTCCCCCTTGTGTTTCTATAAGCGGCTGAAATAAATTTAGCGAAACAACCCCACCCGTCTGAGGGCCTAAGATTTCAGAGTAGTGTGACTCTTTCCCCTGAAAGCCCCTGTTTCTCAGAGCTGAGAGCTTTTTGTATAAATTCCCTTTGGGAATGGAATGCATTCATGGTCCTGCAGCCACCTAGTCCTCGTCGATGACCATGACTTCCCCACACTCCGGGTTGCTGGAATGGCGACCCGCAGATGGGCGGCAGCTTCAAGCGGTCAACGCGATGGGGCTAAGGCCTCGTGGGATCCCCTGGGGTATTTATTGTAAGATTATTCTTCACGACGTCTGAAGGTTCAGCCAGGTCCCTCTGCTGTCTGTCATCAAGGCAGCGGTTATGGCTGGTTAGGTCATTCGGTGGAGAATCACTTACTGAGAGCCTACTGTGTGTTCCATCCTGTTCCAGGCATTGCGGGTTGAGTTGAGAGCAGAAGAGACTGCTCTCTCGTGGAGCATACGTCCTCGTGGGAAGGGAGATGTCAAAAAGGTAAATGACTATTAAAAAAAAAACAAAACCCGGGCCCCTGGGTGGCTCAGTTGGTTAAAGCCTCTGCCTTTGTCTCAGGTCATGATCTCAGGGTCCTGAGATGGAGCCCCGCATCGGGCTCTCTGCTCAGCAGGGAGCCTGCTTCCCCCTCTCTCTCTCTGCCTGCCTTTCTGCCTACTTGTGATCTCTTTCTCTCTCTGTCAAATAAATAAATAAATCTTAAAAAAAAAAAAAAAAGCAAAACCCTTGCAACTACAGTTGCACTTAGTAGTCAGAGACCGAATCCTTTCCCCTAAGATGGAGATCAGGTGAGGGTATCCATTCCCGCTATGCCCATCCGATATTATACCATAAGTCCTAGATGGGGCAAGAAGGCAAGAAAAATAAATGAAATGCATGCAATTGGAAAGAAAGAAATTAAGCTGTTCCTATTTGTGGATAACATAATTATGTATGTTAAAACAAACAAACAAACACATGGGGTGCCTGGGTGGCTCAGTCGGTTGGGCGTCTGACTCTTGATTTCCACTCAGTCATAAGACTGAGCTCTGTGCTGGTGTGGAGTCTGCTTAAGATGATCTCTCTCCCTCTCCCTCGGCCCCAGCCCCTGCTTATGTGCATGCTTTCGCTCGCTCGCTGCTCTCTTTCTCTCTCAAAACAACACATAAAAAACAAAACTCAAGGAATCTACAAAAAAAAACAACAACAAACCTTACAACTGAAGGGATTTTGTAAGATCAAAGGATACAAGGGCAATACACACAAAATTGTATTCCTATAAGCTAGTTATGACAAATTAGAAACTGAAATTAAAAGAAATATTACAATAGTTTCTCCAAAGGGGGAAATACTAGCTATAAATTTAACAAAACATGTATAGGATTTATATGCTAAACACTACAGAACACCAGTGAAAGAAATCAAAGACCTCCATAAATAGACATACCATGTATGCAGATTAGAAGACTCTGAACAGTAAAGACGTTCTTTTTTCCTGAATTGATCTATAGATTTAATGCAATTCTGATAAAATTCCCAGCATGATTTTTTATAGATATAGACAAGCTGATTGTGAAATTTATATGAAAAGGCAAAGTAACTAGAATAGGTAAAACAATTTTGAAAAATACAAATCAAGTTAGAGGAATTACACCACCTGATGTTAGGATTTACCATAAAGCTACAATAATCAAGACAGTGTAACACTAGCAAAGGAATGAACACACAGATCATTGGAACAGAATCAAGAGACCCATATAACTATGGCAAACTGATTTTTGGACTAGTACAAACAATTCAATGGAGAAATGATAGTCTCTTTATCATAAACACTGTTAGGATCGGACATGCATAGGCAAAAAAAACAAACCTCAACCTAAATTTCCCATTGTTTATAAAAATTAACTCCAAATCATAGATCTAAGATCTAAGTATAAAACATAAAACTATTAAACTCCAGAAGAAGACAGACTCTTAATGACATAGGGTCAGGCAATGAGTCTTGGATGGGCCACTAAAAGCATCATCCACAAAAGATAAAACTGAAAAACTAAACTTCATCGAGATGAAAAACTTCTGCTCGCTGAAAGGTATTTTGCTCAGAGAATGAAAAGATCAGATGCAGAATGAAGAACATATTTGCAAATTACCTATCCCACAAAGCAACTGGTGCCAGAATATATAAAGAACTCTCAAAACCCAACAATAAGCATATGACCTAGTTAAAAAATGGGCAAAAGACTTGAACAGATACTTTACCAAAGAGGACATACGGATGGCAAGTTAGCACATGAAAAGATGTTTTACATCATTAGTCAGGAATGAAATGCAAATTAATGCTACTACGTACCTATTGGAATGACTGAAATAAAAAACACAGTTAAGTGTTGGTGAGGATGCAGAGCAATTGGGAAGCTCTCATCTATCCCTGTTGGAGATGCATAATGTATATCCACTCTGGCAAACAGTTTGGCAATTGTTTATAAACTTGCACATACACTTACCATTTCGCCCAGCAGTCCCACTCCTACTTATTAACCCTAGAGAAATAGGCACTGTGTTCACACAAAAATCTATACATAAATGTTTCCTGCAGCTCTATTCCTAATGGCCCCAAACTGGAAATAACCCAGTGTTCTTCAGCAGGTGAATGGATAAATGATGGTGTGCCCATGCAGTGAAACAGTATTCTTTAATAAAATGGAATGAACTATTGATACATGTGACACCGTGGATGAATCTGGAAGGCATTGTGTTGTGTGACATCATCATATATACGATGTGATTCTACGTATGTGGCATTCTGGAAGAGATGAAATGCCAGGATAGGGAACAGATCAGTGGTTGCAGACTAAAGGATGGGGAAGGGCATGACTACAAGGGGGTAGCATGAGGGAGGTTTTTGGGGGTGATAGGGCCTTTTTGTTTCCTGATCATGGTGGTAGTTCCATGAATCTCTTGATGCTAAAAGTCTGTACACCAAATATAGGTCAATTTTTCTGTATGTTAAATTAAAAAATATTAAAGAAAAAATGTTACAGGAATGATTATATACTCATAAACTGATATAACTACTCTGAAGGAAATGAACATGGCATGAGGACATAAGAGAGAAGATAGATACCTTGCCTTGTTGGGGGGAGGCGGATGTCAAGAATGGTTGATGGGGGCCTGGGTGGCTCAGTGCGTTAAAGCCTCTGCCTTCCGATCAGGTCATGATCTCAGGGTCCTGGGATGGAGCCCCATGTCTGACTCTCTGCTCAGCAGGGAGCCTGCTTCCCTCTCTCTCTCTGCCTACTTGTGCTCTCTCTCTCTCTGTCAAATAAATAAATAAAAATAAAATCTTTATAAAAAAAAGAATGGTTGAAGAAGTGATGCTTGAGCTGGATTCTAAAGGATGATTTAGAACTTACTTGGGCCAAAGAAAGGTCAATTCAGATAGAAGAAATAGCAAGTGTCAAGGCCCTGGGGCAGCAAGAAGTATCTTTCATTTTCATCTGAAACTGATCAGAACACAGGGAGTGCCCTGGGGGGTGGGAGAGGTGGTGATGGGGAGGAAGGGTATGAAAGCCCAGGCTAGAATAGTAAGAGAGTCAGATTCTGCTAGACTGAGGATATGGTTTTATTCTAAAAGGATGGGCAGCCGAGGGTTTTAGGCAAGTGTAACACAAGATCAGATCTAGGTTTTGAAAAAGATCACCGGGCTTCCCTAAGGAGAGCAGTTTGAGGGAGAGCGGGCATAGAGCCTAACTGAGTACACAGCAATCTTGGCATTGGAAAGAACCTCTAAAACTGGGTTTCCAGTTTGGGTACTATTCACATTTTGGGCCAGATACATTTTGTTGTGGGGGCTGTTGTGTGGATGTTTAGCAGCAAATCTGAACTCTACCTTCTAGATGCCAATAGCACTGACCTTCCTTCCCCCACCAGTGACAACCAAAAATGCATCTAGACACTGCCAAATGTTTACTGGGGAGCGAAATCATTCCTGGTTGGGAACCACTGCTCTAAAATAAACAAATCCAGTGTTTCTGGCTTCATAATAGAATCATCTGGGGAGCTTCGAAGATACAGATGCTGGGCCTCACTCCAGACCACCTAAAGTGGAATCTTTGGAGCTGGGGTGGGATGGGGTGGGACAAGGCATCCGCATAGTTTGAAAAGCTCCCAGATAATTCTGCTCAGAGTGATATTTGGGCACCACCCAGTCCAACGCTCTCCCTCTACAGAGCAGAATAGGGAAGCCCAGAGTAGAGAATGACCGAACTAGAAGCAGAGGAGCCCTAGAATCCAAGAGTCCTGACTCCTAGACCAGTGCTCATTCCATTTGACTCCATCACCTCTTAACAGCTGCATAGAACATTCCCTGGGTTCTCCCTGCGGAAGCCCAGCCTCCCTGAATGACGGGGTTCTGGCCATCCGAGCCTCCCGGTGCTGAGGCTGCAGTCTCCCCTTGTGGCAGAGCCCAATCGCTCCCTTTCTGCCGCTGCTGGAACCTCTGAGATCCTTCCTCTGTTCCCACTGCCAAATTTCAACAGCAAGGTTCAGTAACGACTGAAAAAAATGTATTGCGTACGTACTTAGGACCTACTCCTGAGGCCCAGGTAATAGAGCTGCCTTCGTCCTCAAGGAGTTTCTAGTCCAGTGGGAATAAATAAATTAATTCCCATAAAACGCAGCAGAAGGCTGGAGTGCCGTAGGCTGAAGTGGCATTGCTGGGAGAGAGTTGGTTTGCTCGTTCAGGGAGCTGCCTGAAATCCCAGCACAAGGAACCTCTCCAGCAAAGCCCCAGGGAGGGGTGTCAGCAACCACCAGCAACTGCCAGCAGCTGGGAGTGACTGGAGGGCAAAGGGCTGTCAGAGCTCAGCACTGGCTGGAAGAGTGTAGCCTTCCCCACCATCCCAGAGGCTAAGGGACCTGCTCGAGCTTATGCAACTGGTGACTGGCCGGCAAAGTTGGGCTTCCCATTAAAGTTTAGGTGGCTCAAAACTCCTGGGCTTGCTTGTGTCCCCAGGCAGGCCCAGGCAAGAGAGGAGGAGGCGAAGCAGTGGTCAAAGGTGTCAGCTGACCGCTTCATGGATGTGAGTACTCAAGAATCCTTTTGCAAAGTGAATACGCCCCCAAGTGGGTTTTGTGGTGTAATAAGGCCCCAAGAATGGTTTAGTTTACATACAATGGGTAGGCATATAAAAGGGTTCTGCTAGGCCTGAAACTAAGCAACTTATCCACCAGTTTTAGGCAGTATTATTATCCATATTCTAGAGACAGAGCCTTTGGTCATGGTCTTAAAAAGTCACACAGCTAGAAAATGGCAGAGCCGAGATTTGGATCCAGATGGCCCAACTTCTAAGTCTTGGACCACTGATTCTCAAACCTTAACATCTGAGTCACCAGCAGGAAATTACTAAAAATGCAGATTCCTGACCCCACCCCAGAACATCTGATTCACTGGGCCAGGATGCATTCCACAGGCACTACAGGTGAACTCTAAAACCAGATAACTCTCAGGCCACACTTGGCCGTAGTCCCTCTCTCTCTAATCCAGAGACCTTGCATCTGTCCCAGGGTTTCAGGTAGCAGAAGTTGGGGGCTGGGGTGGGGCAGGGTGAGACCCAATCCGATGAATCTGGGGTTTTGTGTGAATGACCTGAAGCCGAAGGGCTCTAGGGTGGCAGGTCCTGTGTTGCAACCAGAGCTAGGAGGGGATTCCAGGGAGGGGGCCCTTGGAGGACGCAGGTGACGGTGACCAAGGCCTGGGCCGCTCGGGGCCGCGCCCCACTCTCACCTGCTGCGAGGTGCGCCCACGGTCCAGATTGGCCCATGAATATGTCCGTCGCGCTTCCCTAATTCCGAAGACTTTCACTTTTCTCCTCGAATGAAACCTAAACCCCCAAGCCAAAAATACCTGGCTAGCCCTTCCTGGCGAGGGTATCGGCTGCAAGGGAGTCAGGAGAGCGCGGAAGTCGGGCCTGGGACGGAGGACCCGGGCGGTCGCCTCCCGGTCGGAACCGGCAGTGCAGGTGAAGGGGCGCCCTCTCCGGAACCGGAGCGAGTTAGAAACCCGAGCGCCGACTGCCTTGTGAAGGAGTCGGGGAGGGCGGCGCGCGGCTCTCGCCGGGCTTCCTGCCGCGGTCGGGGCTCGCGGCCTTGCTCGCCGCATTCGGGCACCTGCAGAGCACGTCCGGCCGGGGCGGGCCGGCTCCAGCCCCCGGACTCCCAGCCCTTCTCGGCCCGGCTGGACGCGGCTCCCCGGCCCGCTGGGTCAGCGAAGGGTTAAGGAGGCTCGCTCCCTCCCCCCGGCTCCCTCACCCTTGGAAAGTCCCCGAAATGACGTTTCAACCCGACAATTAAAAAAGAGTTTAATTATAGAGACAGGCTCTGGGAGCTGGAACAAACTCGGTGGGTCGGCGGGGCCGGTAAACAACTCCGGAGCGAGCGGGCCAGGCCGCCGCCCCGCGGAGCCCGCGCCCCGGGAGCGGGGGAGGGGAGCGGCCGCCGGGAGTTGGAAAAGCCAAGGAAATTCGAGGAATCGGCGTTCTTTTTGGGGGTGGAGGGAGAAAACGAAAAAAAGAAAAAAGACTTTTTCGCTAGCCTGCGGCGCCGGGGCCGCGTGACGGTACTTGTGGCCGGTCCTGCTGCCGCGGGGGGACAGCGGGTGCGGGCCGGGCAGGCGGCCCCACCCGCTCCGGGGCCCCCTTCTCCCTGGCTTCTCCACCCCTCCTCCGTTCCCCCCAGCAGAGCTTCGCGAACCCTCCAGAGTTAAAGACCAATGGGCCTTTTTTGGTGGTGGAGGGGGAGGGAGATAAAAAGACGAAATAGCTTCACATCAGGACGCAGACTAACCTTGTGGTTTTAACGCGCAGCCTGCTCTGTCCTGAAATCTGGAACTCATTACCTCATCACCAAGAAACTGCACGGTGCCCACCCCCCTTGGAGGGGGGGAGCATGGGGAAAGGAACGAGCAAACACCCCTTTAAGAAAGAAACCTACACTTGAGTGATTTAAATTAAGGTGGATGGAAGTTATTTCCCTTTCTGGCGCTTGCCAGATTTCAAGAAAAGCTGAAAAATGGGAGTGGGGGGAGGGAAGCAACAGGAGGCTGGACAGCCCCAGAATGAAAGGCAAGGGGCAGCAGCCAGGTTAAAAATGGGGGCCATCAGTTTAAGTCAGAGGGGCCAAATAAAAGCAGCCCGGGCTGCGATCACGTAGATTCGTGGCTGCAGCAGCAGTTGTGTGTTTCCCAAAGATGAAAAACCGGTTCCTTTCGTTGTGATTTTAAGGTTTCCCTGGGTCTGCTCGGAGGTTGACGAATACATCAGAAATGTAATAAAAATGCGTGTGTGGTGGGTGGGTGGTGGTGGTGGTGGTGGTGAGAGCGCGACTCCGAGCGCTCTGCTCCGCCCGCCCTGTCCTTTCCAAAGAAACGTGCTCATAATGGGGTGACCTAATTACATCGCAATGGAACCCGCTCTTAGCCACTCAGCGCTCGGGGTTTCATAACAGACCCAGCGGCCTCGAGTGCTGGGAAGAAACGTGCGAGGGCTGAGGAGGCGGCCGGGCACGCGGGGAAATAGGAAAGAAACACAGCCCCGCGATTTCCGCCTGGGTCTTCGCTCCAGCACCCGGGGGGCCGTGGGCGACACGTTAACAACTTTTTATTTGGGTGGATGGAGAGGCATCCGAACCTAACAGTAAATATATAACAGTCTTAAAAGGAGTAATCTATTAGGGGGGCTTTCGGTTTCGAGGATCCCATACCCTCCTCCCCCCATCCCGCCAAAACAGCGCAGCGTGACAAGCCATATGTTCCGTTCCCGTGGGGGCGGGGAGAAGCAACAATAAGTTAAAAGTGTCGCCTCCCCTATTTCTTTACCTTCATTCTTGCCAAAGTAACTTTTTTTTTCATTGTTCAAGCGCCTAGGGGTGTGTGTGTGTGTGTGTGTGTATCCCCTAGTTCAGAGCGCGCGTGGAAACTTGTGCGTTAATGATTTTTTTTTTAATTGGGCGGAAGGGGGGAGGACTGGAAAGAGCATTCATGAGGGTTCGGGTTTTCTTTACGAAAAACTGTAAGGTTGGATCCGTGAAATAAATACACTCCCAGGCCTGTTAAACAAGCAATCCACCGGGGCGGTGGGCTTTTCCCCGACTCTCCCTCCCGCCGTCCTGCTGCAAAGCGCAGGGGAGTGTAGACGCGTGCGGCGCGCGTAATCGTGTTGCGCTCGTCCGGCCGGGCCGGGTCCTCTCGGGGGAAAAAAAGTCTCCCTGGTTTCTCCCACCACTCTACCTCCGCCACGTCCTGCTGAAAAAAAAAAAACAAAACACAACACCCGAAACCCCTACACCTGAATGCTTTGTGCGTCCCAAATTCCCGATCTCCTCGCCTTGCCCGGTTGCGGAAGGCAGCCGAATGAGGAAGAGAACTCGGGAAAAGAGTAAGTTGTCGTGGGCACTTGGAGAAGTTTGGGGGGGGAGATCTGCTCAAGATGGAAACCGCAGCCCGGGCGCTAAGGACGGCCTTCTGCTCCCGCTTGCAAAAAGAGAAAGTCGAGCCCGCCTTCCTGCCCGACAAAAAAAACAACAACACAACAACAAGAACCCCGAAGAGGGTGGAATGAATGATGTCACAGAGCCGAGCTCGCAGCCTGACAAAGGGGGGGGCGCGCCCCTCCCCCTCGCGCCGCGCGGCCCCGGAGAGGGCGCCCCAAGCGCCGGGTAGCTGAGCGAGCGGACTCGAAACTTTTCCTCTTTAAGAAAAAAAAGTTGTGTGCGACTCCCAGTTAGTTTTTTTTTTTTTCCTTGGGCTTCTTTCCTCGTTTCCCCTCCCCCTTCTTCCTTTTGAAAGTTTCTTTTTTTTTTTCCCCCGAGTTTGACCGCATGGCTGATTCAACTTCAGTGTCAATCAACTTTTTTTTCCCCTCCTCTTCCTCATTTAAATAAGTTTAAAGCTCCTCCTCCCCCGGCCCACCAAATCTGAACTTTATAAATTGGGCTTCGCGCGCCGCGGCCGAGGAGAGTCAGAAAGGCGAGGGGCGCCGGGAGCAGGCGTGTGGGACTCCAGACCGGAGAGCCGGAGGCTGCGCCTTCCCCGCACCGAGACCTTCGCGACACACCAGAACCCCGTCCCTGCCCCGTGCGAGCGCCCAGGATGACCACCACCCTCGTGTCTGCCACCATCTTCGACTTGAGCGAAGTTTTATGCAAGGTAAAGTGGGGCGGAGGGCTTGCTTCTCAAAGTTTTCTTTTTACTTTTTTGCCTAAAGAAAGGACCCCCAAAAGTTCAGGTCTTGGGAGGCAGGGAAGAGAGGAGGGGAGGCGAGATGGGTCCTTTTTTCTGCCTCATTTCCCTCCCAGTTTAAAGGAATTTGGCTCTCTCCTTTTCAACTTCAGTTTCAACAGGTCTTTGCGGCGACTGCATAGGAATTTGGAGACCAGAGTCTTGGGGGGCGAAGTTGGAGTGGCGGGGCTGCCCCGGGGACGCGGGGCATTGGCAGACTGGGGCAGTCTTGCGGTGGCACTGTCGTCCCTAATGGGCTGCTTGGTTTCGCTGATCTGCTCGGGTCTCGCCGCTGCTGGGAGGGGTTCGAGTCTCTCCAGCCACACTGCCAGCCTGTGGGGTCAGCAGGGGCGCCCCTTGGGGAAGTTGAGTCTCAGGAGGACGTTTTGCTGGGAGATTTCTCCGTCTGATGTGGAAGGGCTGGGAATCTGCGAGAAAAAGGCCAAGAGTTGTGATTCAAAAGGATGTTGCAAAACGAGTTTGCCGTGAGGCTTCAGTTCGCCCCAGCGCGGTCAGGCTTCCCTCTGTGATAGCCTACAGTGCTGCAAACCTTGGGGTGAATACGGGACTCGGGTTAACCCGCTTGCTTGTTTTCCGAGGGCGTGGGGGGACCCCACAAGGAAATGCCGGCCTGAGCCCAAGGGGCTCTGTGAGGGAGGATTTAATGGGGCCTCCTTAAGTGGTGTAGCTTGCCAGCCTATGTGGAAAAAAAAAGCAGGTTTTAAACACTGAATGTTCCAGGAGTGTGGTTTAAGTGTACATAGCAAAAGCCTATGGATGTTAAATTATTTTCGCCCCCTCTCCCCAATTTGAAAGTGGGGAGCTGCTAGGCTACTTTTAATTGCTAAAGTGTTTTGCCTTCTTTTAAACACGTTGGGTCATGTCGCTCTCTTTTCTCAGCTTGCCTCTCCAGTCGGCCCAGCTGCCAGGGCCCCAGGGCTGCAGGGCTGGGGTGCAGGGACGCCGAGGAGCTGAAGAGCAACATCAAAAAAAAGTTTGAATTTCAGCTTCCTTCCCTCCTTGCACTTTCCCAGACTCCAGTTGCCCTGGCGGCTCCCAGGGCTCTCCTGCACTTCTTCCTTCTTTTCCAGGCTTTCTCTCTCTTTGATCTATTTCTTTATTTCTTGCCCTCTGCACCCCCCCCCCCCGGCCCCCGCAGGACTTTTTAAATGAACTTTATTGTTGGGAACCGGCTCTCCACTTGGTTCCTGTAATCCGCTCCGTGGGGTGGTTGCTGTTACAGATTCCCGATCCCCCGCAGCTGATCCTGAGGGACCAACTTTAGAATTTGCACGACACCCACATGGGCTGGGAGCCAACTCCCAGGTCCCCAGCTTGCACCCTTTCCAAATCTTGGGTACAGATTGGGCAGGTGACCAGGGGCCCATTGGAACAGAAACCTGTTTGTGGCGGCTCTGCTTCCCTCCCCCCAAATCCACTACTGACTAGGAGGCGGGTGGGGGGTTTGGTGCCTTCCTTTTCCTTCCCACCTGCAGCTTTGCGTTAAAGATTAAACACTGGCGCTCTTATCCAAGCCTGCCCTTGCAGCCAGAAGACTAACGGCGAAGGCATCTTCCCAGGGGAGGGGGTGGGGTGGGCTGAGAATGGTGGGGAGATCATTGTAGAAGACACCCCTTCCCCAAGCCCGGGGCAGGGAATTTTGTTTTTAGGAAACCCATCGTCCTCCTAGCCCTGACCCCCTCCCCTGGCCTAGGATTTCTCCTGCCCTCTTCCTCTCCCTCTCCCCTCAGCAAGATAAAGCAAAGGCAGCCTGGAAACCTGTTGCCAAAGGAAGGGAACACTTCTGAAGGAGGAAGTTGAGAGTCTTAGGCCAGGTGGTGTGTGTGTGTGTGTGTGTGTGTGTGTGTGTGTGTGTAGTGTCAGTGAAGGAGGGATTGATTAAAAGGGAGGTACTCAGAGTCTCCTGAGGTTTACCTGTTTTTGTTAGAGGGAAGGGGAATCTAGGGAAGTCTGAGTTGTGTGAGACATTTTGAGCTGAGGAATCTTTTTGGGAGGTAAAGAAGTTAGATTTTGTGGATCCACGCGGTAACTTTGGGGACAGGATATGGGGGCACATTCCAGGGGTGTGCAGGGAGTAGGGTACGTGTGTAACAATTTCATAGCGGGCGGGATTTTGTGGTTTCGTCTGTATGGGGCCAAAGTAAAGCTAGGTGACTGGTCTGTGGGAGGAAGAGTGGGAGGGGCTTGCCAGGACCAGGTCAGAGATGGTTCCTTAGAGACACGAGGGGCATTTCTGCTGGTGGAGGGGGCTGCCCTTAGCGGTCCCTTTCTTGGCCCTGGTGGATGGCCTCTGTCACTGACCACACTCTCTCTCCCCTCTCTTCCGTCCAGGGTAACAAGATGCTCAACTACAGTACTCCCGGTGCGGGGGGCTGCCTGCTGGACAGGAAGGCGGTGGGCACCCCTGCCGGCGGGGGCTTCCCCCGGAGGCACTCGGTCACCCTGCCCAGCTCCAAGTTCCACCAGAACCAGCTCCTCAGCAGCCTCAAGGGCGAGCCGGCCCCAGCTCTGAGCTCTCGGGACAGCCGTTTCCGAGACCGCTCTTTCTCAGAAGGGGGCGAGCGGCTGCTGCCCACCCAGAAGCAGCCGGGGAGCGGCCAGGTCAACTCCAGCCGCTACAAGACGGAGCTGTGCCGTCCCTTCGAGGAGAACGGCGCCTGTAAGTACGGGGACAAGTGCCAGTTCGCGCATGGCATCCACGAGCTCCGAAGTCTGACCCGTCACCCCAAGTACAAGACGGAGCTGTGCCGCACCTTCCACACCATCGGCTTTTGCCCATATGGGCCCCGCTGCCACTTCATCCACAACGCCGAGGAGCGCCGCGCCCTGGCGGGGGCCCGGGACCTCTCCGCTGACCGTCCCCGCCTCCAGCATAGCTTTAGCTTTGCTGGGTTTCCCAGTGCCGCCGCCACCGCCGCTGCCACGGGGCTGCTGGACAGCCCCACGTCCATCACCCCACCCCCCATCCTGAGCGCCGATGACCTCCTGGGCTCACCCACCCTGCCAGATGGCACCAATAACCCGTTTGCCTTCTCCAGCCAGGAGCTGGCGAGCCTCTTTGCCCCTAGCATGGGGCTGCCTGGGGGTGGCTCCCCAACCACCTTCCTCTTCCGGCCCATGTCCGAGTCCCCTCACATGTTTGACTCTCCCCCCAGCCCTCAGGATTCTCTCTCGGACCAGGAGGGCTATCTGAGCAGCTCCAGCAGCAGCCACAGTGGCTCAGATTCCCCCACCTTGGACAACTCAAGACGCCTGCCCATTTTCAGCAGACTTTCCATCTCAGATGACTAAACCAGGGTAGGGAGGGACCCCCTGCCTACTCCAGCCCGCCTATCCTTCCCCTCACCTCCCCACCCACCTGATCCCCGACAACCCCTGCATTAACAAGGTTAAGCTCAACCCCTCTCCCCCGGAACCTTGGAATGCCCCCTCCCCCTCCTAACCCTCCCCCCCCCCAACATAAGGACAAGTCAATTTGTCAGTAGCTTCCTCTGGCTTGAAACCCCCCTCTCCTCGATTTTATAGCCCACTTACCACGCATAACAGACAAGTCCCATATTTCTCAGTAGATGCCTTTTTCCCCCTTGGCTTAAGCCTTAAGTGCCAAATCACAAAAGAAAAAGCAGTAACAGTTTACAGAAGCAATTTAGTGCCTTGTAATCTAACTTTGTCACTGTGACTACATTACCTCTTCAGCGCCAGAGGGCACCCGTGGGCCTCCCGGAGCCTCTGCCCATGGGGAGGGGGAGGGGACCCAGAACCAGCAGCTCCCTCCACTGGCGACCCAACTGCACCTTCCCTTACTGCAGCCTCCCACACACTTCCTCCTCCCTCTCCCCATGACCCCCACACCCCTCTTGGGAGAGTTGTTGCCAGACTCGGGTTTTTGGGGAAACCTACCTTGACATTCAAAACCTTTTTCTTCCCGACCCGAACCTCTGTTGACTAATCTTGCCTGGGTTCGTGTAGGTCTACAGGAAGGAAGACTGAAAAAGTGGATGAAGATTGTGATATATAAGTGGGACTTTGTGATTTAATTTTTTTCTTTCCTTTTTTTTTTTTTTTTTTTTTAAGCGGGGAGGATGGGGAAGCTAGATGGACTATGAGAGACTTGATTTTGGTGCTAAAGTTCCCCAGTTCATATGTGACATCTTTAAACAAAAAAAAAATAACAAAAAAATGAGAGAAAAGCTAAAAAAACATGTAAGGGGTGAGCAGTTAATGGTATTCATTCCACATACAATATCTGTGTAAAACGATTTCCTGTAGAAGTAGCTTTAATGGTTTTTGCTCTAGAATACCGTATGTCTATCCTTAGAGCACTCATGCCATGCTTTTTTCCCTGGGTTTTAAACTTCATATAACTTCAGAAATTGGAGAGCAAAAATTTTGCTTGTCACTGCACATCAATATAAAAAAGCTTATTTAACTTATCAAAACGTATTTATTGCCAAAACTATGCTTTTTTTTGTTAATTTTGTTCATATTTATCGGGATGACAAATCCATAGAATATATTCTTTTATGTTAAATTATGATCTTCATATTAATCTTAAAATTTTGTGACGTGTCTTTTTCCTTTTTTTTCCACAGTTTTAATATATTATTCTTCAACGACATTTTTTTGTAACTTTACACTTTTTTTTGGTTATTTTATTTTAAAAAAATGAAAAATTAATTTAAAAAAATGCAAAAAACTGTTGGATTATTTATTTTAGAAATTTCCCCCCTTTGTGTTGGACTGCAAATTGAGTTTCTTCTTCTTTAGGCCTTTTCACAGCTAGGACTGAGAATGTATGTCAAAGTTCTGTGACAGTACAGAAGGAAAACAACTTCTAGGTATGGCTTCTAAAAGGGAAAAAAAAAAAAAAGAAACCCTTTGACTTCCACGTGCCCATCTCAAGACATTCCGACTGCAGATTTGAGGTTCTGGATTCCAGGTTTGGAGTTTTCCAAGGTTAATGCAAACAGAACTGGCACACACATTAAGATGAATGTAATTATTATTCCTCTTGCTGGTCACTACCGTTGCTTTCTATTTCTTTTCTTTGTGTGAATTTATTTAAAAGAAAAAAAAACTTTTTGTAACGACTATTTGCAGTTTAAAAATCAATAAACCCCGTTTTTTTTCAAGAAACACGGATGGTGAAGCTGGTTTTACTTGGTTTGTGGTTTTACTTTGCCTGCAGGTTTGTTCTTTGTATAGGATGCAGGTGCTGAGGAGGAGGAGGAGGGCCCCTGGTTGTTTTTTTTCCTCCTCCTCAGAGCTAAACCTGTGGCTGTAGCTCCCTCTGTTGATACCGGAAGTCTCAACGTAGAGGGGATGGGATGGAAATTTGTTGCAAAGGAGCCCACATTTCTCTATTAGCTTCCTGGTGTATTGGTTCTTGACGGGGGATGAGTCTTGGGCAACCCCCCTCACCCCGCCCCGGCCAGCTCTGGAGGGCCTCAGAAGAGCTTGAGGCCCATGGTTTTCCAATCTTCTCTAGCGTGTGGTCTTCATTCCTTTGGGTGGTGCCTGGAGTGCCAAAATGGTGGAAGGAGAACCTCGCACATGGGACTCCAGCCAGTTTGGGTTTGAGTGAGTTCTTTGGAGTGTTTCTAAGCTCATTTCCCCCACGTGAAGTTGACCTGAAACTCAAGCCTCTCAACACCTATCTGGGGTGGGCATGAGGAGGCCCTGTAGGCTTGGAGAAGCATCTGAGATGGTCAGAGGCCCAAAGCAGAGCCCCGGGGATGGGCGTGGTTCTCCCTGGAGCTGACGTGTACTTCCGTATTTGGAGGGGGGAAGTGGCTGTTTAACCCATCAGGCAAAACAGGAAGTCTTCAGGAGTTCCCACCACCTGAGTCTTGTTATACCCCTGACGGCGGGCAGAATAAGTGGCTTGTCATCTTGGCGAGAGCGGGGTCCCCTTGGCTAGAAGCACTGCAGCCAAGGCCAGAGGACCACTTTGAAGGGGACGTTTTACCTGCCAGCGGGGCTGGATCCTACCAAAAACCCGGAGTCTGGTTCTTAAGAGCAGTTCTTTTTGGAGAGGCAGGGATGGATTTTGCTCTTGGAGGCTGCCTTTGGTTCCTTGCACTCAGTAAGTGGTGGGGGTGGGGGAAGTAAGTTGAATTTCCACCTTGACTCCACCTGGCCTCTCCCAAAGGCAGTTCGGTCTGCAGCGGACGTTGGCTGGGCTCCTTGAGGCTTGGAAAGACCCACCTTACCTACCCTGTCAACTCGTACTTTCCTGGCCAGCAGACTCCTGCTGGGGAGCAGATGCATGAGGGAGAAAAAAGGACAATTAATTACCTTTCCTAGTGCAGGGGCTGCTGGTGGAGGTAGGGGAAAAGCAGCCCTCTTTGGGACTAGAGTGAATCTAGGCTGCTGGTCCCTGAAGGAGGGAATGAGGGTGTGTGTGTGTGTGTGTGTGTGTGTGTGTGTGTGTGTTGGGTGGTGATGATAGTGGTTGAGCCACGTGATCTTCCTCACTGACTAAAGGCAAAAAGACATTTAATTGTTTACCTCGAGCTCATTCCCGGTAGGCATAGATGAGCATATGGCAGACATCTTGCAAATTCGTCAGCTCATGGTGACTCTGGTTGGCTTCCCAGGAGCTAAACATACCCACTGGCCCCCCCACAACTGCTTCTGTTGGAGTTGGTCCCTTGAGTGATACCAAAGGGAGAAGCATTGACTCCTGGAGGGTGAGGGTTGCCTGTACAGGAAAGGGGAGGCTCCCAGGGCCTTGGGAAGCTCCCTGTCCCCAAGCCTTGACCCTTTGCCCCACCTAAGTGTCTCCATGGGAAACACACGGGCTGGGATTGCAGCCACTCAGGCCTATGCATGGTTGTCACCACAAAGTTGGATTTTTTTTGCCATCCAGGCCTTTAAGGTCGAGGAGGAGATAGGTTCAAAGCTATGTGGGAAAGGAACCATCCGGAAACTTTTGGGCCCTTTCTTCCAGGATGTTAGAAGATGGAGGGACCTTGGCAATGGGCCTGTGCTCTAGGCTGGTGAGGGTCCAAGAAGGTGTGAACACAGAGCTGGCACGAGATCTCTATTCCTGAGCTCCTCCATGGCGGGGGGGGACGGGAGCCATGCCCGGATGGCTGGAGGTAAGGCCTATGCGAAGGGAAGTGGAGAAGGAAAAGCCAATCTGCCTTCGTCAGCAAGTACCTTGAGCACAAGGACTACCTCCCCACATCCTGCCCCAACCTTGGGGCATCTCTGGTTTGGGGGCCCACATGAGGGCAGGGCCTCCATGGCTGCTAACCTGGCAACCCATGGTCCGACCCTTGGCTACAGGTCGTCTTCCCTTGGAGCAGCAACAGGAAATGAGTTATTTTGGTCACTGAGCAATGACTTACTTCTCCGGGCCAGGAAGTCTCATTTTCAGGAGGAAGATGTGGGGTACACTGCACCTCATCTGCACTCTGGTGAGAGGAGGGCCTTCGAGAGAGCAGGGAGCAGACGTGAGATAGGTTTCACAGCCCATTGGATCATGAAGCCCTGGTTGCCAAGGGGCCAGAGAGAGTCACGGCAGGAGGCAGCTTCCATGGCATTGAGGATAAAGGGAGATGGAAACCTTTGACCTGGGCTCAGATCCCACCTCCCTTTGTGTCAGCTGTGCCTTAGGGAGGTGACTCAGCCTTGGATTTCTCACTGTGTCTAAAGAGGTGACTGATGATCAAGTGAACGGGTAGCAAAGACAGCTCTTCGTAAGTGGCAGGTGCTCTGAGAACTTGGTGTGTGTGAGCTCGTTAAATGCTCACGTGACCCCCACGGAGGAGGCATTTGCCTCATTTTCTGTATGGAGAAATTGGGGAACGGAGAAGTCCGCTAGTTGGTCACACGGCTCACAGCGTTGGGATTTGAACCCAGGCAGGCCAGCTCCCTGCTTGCGTTTCACCACCATGTCACCGGCTGGGGTTCTGAGTACGTTTGGCACAGTCCCTGGCACATAGTAACTGCAAATCGACCAGGGCCAGTTCCCGTCTCTCTCTTCCCCCGGAGACTTGGTAGGGGCACAAGAAGCAGCCAGTTGGATTAGATGACTCTGCACACACCCCTTTGGTGTCATGATCTCATGTCGCACGTGGCCTGGGGTTGGCCTGTTTGGAGGACAGTGCCTGGGAGGAGGGGCAGGCCACCCCCTTGGACTTTCCCCTTCTCTGCCCGCCACGGGGTGGCTTCTGTTAATGATCAACAGACCAAAGGGTGCCCCAGGGCCACCTGGGGAGTTGGCGCTGTGTCCTTCTTCCCCTGGGATCTCACTCCCTTGCACGTAGCCGACCATTTAATCACGTCTGGCTGGACTGCCTGAGACAGTGCCTGAGTTCAGAGGGGGAGGGGGCTGGGGACACTATGCAGGCCCCTCACCTCCCCCTGCTGCCTTGCGGACGGCCCTTCTCAGGCCGGTTTCAGGTCTGCTGGGCACAAGCAGGGACCCCAAGAGCTGGGAAGCAGGGCAAAACCTTGGCCTTTTCTTAAGGTCAAGGCAGCACTAAGAGTCCCTGTGGTGATCCACGTTTTGGTAGAGCTCGAGCTACAGAGAACCTTCTGGCTTAAGGGCCTACAGTGCTTCTGCATGAGTCACAAAGGGGGACACCTGAGTTACTGTTGTGGGACGCTAGCCTCTGAGCAGCCAGGCCAGGTTCCCTGCCCCTGCCCGTGAGAGCCAGCTGCTGGTCAGGGGATGAGGGTGCTCCCACCACGGTTAGCCTGTTTGCAGTTATTTCGACATGTGGGCGAAGGCTGGGTCTCAAGAGACAGAGCCGGGAGTGACAACCTGCGCCGTTAGCTTGGGGTACAGTGAAAATAAGTATTGGTAATGGCCAAATCTGAAGCAATTTTCTCACCATCCAGGGCCAGCCAGGTAGCTGTCCCCTGACTCCCACTTGTACCTCAGGGAGAAGGAGGTCGTGACCACACGGGACAGAGTTCAAGTCTACCCCCCCACCTCGTGCTCTAGGGGGACGGGAGGCTCTGCTGTCCCCGGGGAGGAGCTGGTTTTGGTGTCAGAGGGCCATGGGGCCAAATCCCTGCTCAGGGTCAACCTCACTCTGTTACCTCTGACTAAAAACTTAGCAAGCAGCTTAGAGACCCGGCTTCCTCATTTGCAAGATGGGATGAGGACGACGAGATGACGGTAATTGCATCCAGGTCGACGGGTGAGCTGTGGGGCAGGCGCACAACCGAACACTACACACACACTACTCACAAACACAACAACATGCACGAATGACAAAAACGTAAAGTTAAGGTGTGGGCACCCGGGCAGCTCTGTCCGTTAAGCCTCCAACTCTGGATTTCGGCTCAGGTCATGATCTCAAGGTCGTGGGATCAAGCCCTATGTGTTTTTTTTTTTTTTTTTAAGATTTTATTTATTCATTTGAGAGACAGAGAGAGAGAGAGAGAGAGAGAGAGAGCGAGCATGAGAAGGGAGAAGGTCAGAGGGAGAAGCAGACTCCCGGTGGAACCGGGAGCCCGATGCGGGACTCGATCCCAGAAATCCGGGACCATGACCTGAGCCGAAGGCAGTTTCCCAACCAACTGAGCCACCCAGGCGCCCCTCAAGCCCTATGTCTTAATCTGCTTGTCCTTCTCCCCCTGCTTGCTCTCTCTCTCTCTCTAGAAAATAAATAAAATCTCTTATTAAAAAAAATGTAAAAACCCCATAGTGTGAAGAGAAAGAAGCTAGTCCAAAAGAGTGCATGGGGTATAAACCCATTTATAGGAAGTTCATAAGCAGGCGACAGTGATCTACAACGACGGAGATTCCGTCAGAAGGTAGAGTGCATATACACCGAAGTGCAAGGAGTTGTGTGCCGAAGATCTACACACTCCACTGTGTGTGAGTGACACGTAAATGTAAGCACCGATAGCATTGCTGTGAGCATTCCTCCAGATTCGGGAAAAGTGAACTTCATCAATAAAAAGAAAAAAATGAAATGAAATGAAATGTATACCTGGCCCGTCATAGGCACTTGGTACGTTGCGGCTGGTTTTTGTAATAATCACGACCTGAGGATATCAGTCCGGTTCCTGTTCCCTTTTTATAGAAGGAGGGAATGGGTTCGGAGCAGCTGAGTAACTTGCCTTCGTGAAGTGGGATTTGGATTCGGGAACATGGGCTTTTAAGCCCACACAGCGGCCTGCTGCCCCGGACGCCCCTCCGTGTGCAGGTGTCACTTCCTGAGAAAAGCTCGATACTCAGTCGTCCAAGACGCAAGCAAGCAAGTTAGTAACTCAAAAAAATTGAATTAGTAAATATAATCGTCTGCATTTAAGAAAGAGTTTTTCGCACTGCAGATTCAAAGTTAATCTCCTGTGGCTAGCTGGTACTCCCCACACTTGATGTGAGGAAGACAGAGGCCAAGTTGGAGCCTGGCTGAGCTCTGTCAGAGGGGCTGGGGAGAGGAGTGCCCAGCACCCCTGTCCTGGGATTCACCCACGTGGCCTGCCCGTTCAGGCCCATCTCTCCCTGAGGCTGATGGGGGCTGTGAGGCCTCCAAGGGGCCTGCCTGGCCCTCAGGGTGCCTGGAAGCTTCATGTGGCCGTCAGGGCACCGCCTCTGACCTCTGTTCCATTCCACTCTTTTGGGACTTGGTTCCAGTATTAAGGCTTTGGGAAAACGTTCTTGGGTCCTGCCTGAGGGAGCTACCCAGCTCGGCCATCAGGTCTGTCCTCCCGAAGCTCCGGGGACAGGTTCTCCGAGGGCTGATCTGCGAGTGCAGGGTGAGGAGATGGTAGCCTCTGTGATCTGGAAAGGGCCCAAGGTGCGGTGGGCTCAGGCAGCTGGACCGAGTGTCAGGTGTTCACGCGGGATGGTCCGAGTGAGCGCCTCCTCAAACTTGGCACTCTTGGCACTCACGTGCCTCCCTCTCATTGTAGTCCTGTCCGCAGGCCTGGATGTGGAGCCCTGTTCAGGCACTTACAAGTTGTGAGACCTTGGACAAGTCACTTGACCTCTTGGGGACTCATTTTCCTCCTCTAAGGGCGGGTCAGGAAACACCCTGCCCACTTCATGGGGCTGCGCTGAGGATCAGATGGGGTGGAGAGGAAGGACTTTTGGGGATGCAAGCCCCTGGACAAAGGTGGCAGGGAGAGTGCGGCCGTAGCTTGTGGCCCTCTGGAGGGACAGAGCCCCTCCTCCACGGATGTTTTCATGTCATAACCTGGGGCGCTTTGCTGACGGGGCCCACCTTCCGGAGGTCCTGCCTTGAATTCACGTGCGGTGTGTGTGTTGCAGGCAATTCTTCAAAATGTACATAATAAACATAAGAACACTGCTCAGGGTTTATGGAGACTGTACTGTGCTTGCCAGGTGCTGGCTTTGGCCCTCCCTCACACGGTCTCACTTCACAGTACGTTTGAGCACGTACCATTACTAGACCCATTTTCCAGATGGGGAAAGCCGGGCTCAGGAAGAAGTCAGCATTCTGTACATGACTGAGCTGCAACCCGGGTCTGCCTGACCCCATCACACAAGCTCTCGGCCCCCACACTCCAATGGGGAGGCAGACGTTACTTGGTAGATCTGGGTTCTAATATTCACTCTCCCCTGGGGACCCACAGGCATGGAAAAGAATATGTCTCCCCTCAGCCTGTCTCTTCCTGGGATGTTGCCCACCCCATCTGGTTACTTTCTCCACAGCCCAGGGGATAGGGGTGGGGAGCCGAGGGTGGGCTTATTTTCTGCCTCTTTTATTTCCGCCTCAATATAGAGGTGGGGAGTGCCCTGGGATCACCCTCAGGTGCAGCAGCTGCCCTGAAAACCAAGTGACCGCGTCTGCTGTGCGGTCACCTGGCTAGTGGTGGAGGGAATCATATTTCGCCGCTCGGAGTGGGGGGCGTCCTCCTGCCTAATGAGTGACGCAGAGATCCTGGCTCCTGCCGGAGCCCCCAAGGGCGAAGGTGGGGACTCTAAGCAGGCTTACTGTCCACATAAGTGTGGGACCTGGGGGGCCGCCTCTGCAAAGCATGATGGTTGCTAGAGTTGTGTTCCTTCTCTTGGTGCTTCCTTTTCTGGGAGCTGCTGCCTGTGATTATTTAGTCGCATTCCAGCATTCCCCATCCACCCAAGAAAGCCATTTTTTCCTGCTAATGCTGGGGTCGGATAGAGAAAAACGGTAGGTTCTTTTTTTTTTTTTTTTAAGATTTTATTTATTTATTTGACAGAGAGAGAAAGATCACAAGTAGGCAGAGAGGCAGGAAGAGAGAGAGGGGGAAGCAGGCTCCCTGCTGAGCAGACAGCCCGACGCGGGGCTCGATCCCAGGACCCTGAGATCATGACCTGAGCCGAGACGAAGGCATAGGCCTTAACCCACTGAGCCCCCCGGGCGCCCCATAAAACGGTAGGTTGTTGAGCTCCAGCCAGTCCCTGAAGCCGGTGAGGGCAAAGGAAGGAAGTGCTGCCCATTAGCTCTGGCACCCCCTCCTCCCGATCTCCCCCAGTTGCCTCAAGCTGGGGGCAGGAGGGCAGGGCTCGGGCGTTTCACTGATTGACTCTAAAAGGCCTGTTTCCGCAGGTCTCTTTCTTCCCGTGTTCCTCACCATTTTACTGCCCAGCCTTGAGTGCCCTGAGGCATTGTGGGCAGCCAGGCAGTTGGTTTGGACTCGAGCAAAAGCCAAAATATTTTTGGTTTCTGTGTTGTCCTTGCCTCTGCTTCTTTCCTTCTCTCCTGCAGCTTTGGGTTTGGTCTGGAGCTAGAGCTGAGTCTTCCTGAATGGTGGACGGCCCCCCTGCGAACTGAAGGATACACATCAAAGCCGAATAGAGGGCCCAGCCTCGTCGGTGCCTCGTCAGATGTTCACGAGGATTCCTGGACTGCAGGCCCACATGCGGAGGGGGTTAGGGAGCTGGGCTTTCTTTTCTTAAACTCAATGTTAAAAATCACTGGAGGACTGGAAGTCCATGCCAGCGTGAAAGTGAATCTGGGATTCTGTATTCGTACCACTGCCCAATTGTGCTGTGCCCAGCTGGAGGGCTGGGGGGGACAAGTCCCACCCTGGCCATCATTTGCTGATGAACCTGAGTGGCTGCTTCTTATTTCCAGCCTTTCATTTCCTTGTCTTTGAAACAAGGGGGTTGGACCAGATGAGTTCTTAGTTTTGTGATTCCACAAATATCTTAGAAAGCAAAACGCACAGAGCCAAACTTCTTCCGCCATGCCAAGTGATGGGACAATGGAGCCAGCGGCGTCGACCCTCGAAAGCCTCAGCGAGAGTTCTAGACCGAAGGGAGTTGCTGCGACCCATGAATGATGTCAGGTGACTCACGAGGACGGGTCTGGCACTCTAGAAGTTGATTGTCTGAACCTCCTTTGAAGTGGTGGTTTGAAACCCTTTTACGAACTGGAGGTTGAATGAGAACATGTAAGTCATCTCCTTGGTATGTTGTATTTTCCCAAACACACCATTTAAAATCAAAACATTGAAACAACTGTCTTATTTTAGGATTGTGCTTTACATTTGAGCACGCTGCTTAACATCATTAGCTGACCGGTCTCCGACACTTGGAGGACGAGTGGCTCCTCCCCGTGAGGTAGATTTCAGCTCATTTCAGGAAAAAGCTTTTTAACAAGCCCAGCTGGCCTTTGGAGGTAGGGAATTTCCCATCATTGGTAATGTTCAAACCAATGCTAGGGGCTTACCAGCCTCCCTCCCAGGCTCTCGTGCTCTCCCACCTACCAGCCAGGGAGATGGCAGAGTGATTCCCTGACACCCTCCCCAAAGCAGCCCCCTCCTCCTTACCCCGTTATACTATCTTGGTTTACTTTTCAGTACTTATCACTCTCTGAAAGTGTCACGCTCATTCATTATTTTTTTCCTAGGTCACCATCTCGCCAGACTCCAAGGTCAATCTGGAGAAGCAGGCAGCTGGACCCTTGTTCCCTGTTCTGTCCCCAGTGTTCCCTCTCCTGGCACTTAGCAGTGGTGCAGCATGGACTGAATGGATACAACTTGGCTCTTGGTATAGGCTTTCTAGCTTCTGAGCCTCCGAGCCCCTCATCCTCAGGGATAAGGCCCCTCAGGAGTGTGGTTGCAGATGCTGGAAGGAGCTGAGGGAGAGTAGAGCAAGCCCTGGGGATCGGGCGGGCAGAGACTCACTGGCCATATTCTTGGGGGAGTCACCCAACCTTTTTGGGTCTTGATTGCTTCCTCTATAAAAGGAGAGGGCTGGATTCATTTGTCTCAGGGTTTTTTCCAGCTGGACCACCTTGTGATTCAAGTACTCTCTGTTTGTACTCACTCCTCTGTTCTCAAACTGTTTGTTCTACGTCCTTTTATGAGGGGTTCTAGGGCTATTAAGAAAGAAAAAAAAAAACACCAAAAACCCAACCCCGACTAAGTAGCCTTGGAAAGTGAAGGGTAAACACAAATGCAAATGGATTATTTTATTCCACATAACAAATTACAAGGACCGCAGGTAGTCCCCAAGGTAACTGTTTAATTCAATAACCCCCAGGTTAAATATAGATAGTTCAACCCAGTCACAAATTAACGACTGAGGATGTTTTCCCTTGATATACTTTAGCCACCTAACAATGCACTTGGCTTCAACACACCTAATAATCTCAGATTTGAAATATACCTTATAAAGAGGTTTGTATGTTCTTCCTTCTCTTCGGTCTCTCTAGGAGATGGTGAGTAAGCTTGGATGATTCCATTTTACTGCTGAGAAAATAAAAAATAAGCTACTTAAAAAAAAGATTTTATTGATTTATTTGAGAGAAGAGACAGAGATAGCGAGAGAGAGACAGCACAAGCAGGAAGGAGGGGGAGAAGCGGGCTCCCCGCTGAGCAGGAAGCCCCACCCAAGGCTCGATCTCGGGACCCTGAGATCATGACCTGAGCCGAAGACAGGCACTTCATCAACCGAGCCACCCAGGCGCCCCCAAAATAAGCTACTCTTCATGACACCATGAAAGCAGCCCCCTGTGGCTATTTCTGGCTGCTGGTACGTGCTGACGAGCAAGCCCAGAGATGGCTAATTTTTTGTTGGTGGATAAATTTGGGACCGGCCTCTGCATATTTCCTCTTTCTTCCCTACATAGTCCTCTTTCTTTGTGTTTCTGGAAGAGATTTCTTCTATATCCTGAAGTGTTAGCCCACATGCTACCCACAGCAGTCACAAATTCGGAGTTACATCTGTGCCGAATCCATCAACACACAGATAGGCACCGGGTACTAATTCAACGCGGAACGTGCTCTATTGGTTCGGAAAGACAGAAAACCTGGTCCTTGTTCATAAAGAATTTGCGTTTCATTCGGGGAGGGAAGGTGCAGTGAATGAAGCCACCCACTGATGAGACTGGATTCTGTACTCTGATGGCATCCTGTGCCGATACAATAGAAGACTAGCTTGAGATAATGAGGGGACAGCACGGCTCGTGATACTCTGCATATTGGATGGGGCATTGAGAGCCAACGAGTCAGAGCAGGGGGAGGCTGGCGAGGACGAGCGTCTGTCTGGAGAGAGGCTAGCTTGCTGCTATACACTGGCCTGGCGCTGGGGGTCCTGGAGGGACCCTACAACTGCTCCAAACGGGCCATCTCAAGGAATTGGGTGTGAGTGGCGCCCCCTGGAGCGATGTAGCATCTTAGCCCAGAAACAGGGTCCAAGGACCAAGAGCTCTCAAGGTCCCTGTCCACGGTCCCAGTCAGCCCTGGGGCCCGTGAAAATGTACTGTGCCTTACACAATATATCTAAATATTTTGAGCCCACATTTAAAAATCAATAGATTAAAAAAAAATAATAACCCAGTTTTCTGGCATCTCTTGAAACCTTGGTGTATTGACCGAGGGGTCAGCCGCAGATCTAAGTAGTGTCCTTTAAGACAGGGTCTGTGCTGTCTGGCTAACCCCTGGCCCCGCCACTCCCCATAAGTCCCCAGGAGTTACCACTCCTACATCTTTTTCTCCAACGGTACAGAAATATTTCTCTGCACACCCTTCTCTATTAAGAGTAAGAAAAATAAAAGCCTGAGAGGGCTGTGTGGTTAAAAAAAAAAAAAAAAAGGAATAGGGAAAAGCCCAGTTCTTCATAAAAAAGAAGAACGTGCAAAGGGCAGCACTGTTGGAGGAATTTAGCCCACCAGCCTCACTCCAGTACGTTCCTGCTGGGCCCTGTGCCAGCAGCGTTTGTGGGAACCACGGCAGATTGTATAACAGAAGGTACCGCCTTGAGAATAGTCCTAATAGCTCAGGTTTATTAAGGGCTTTTAGGTGTCGGGGGTTACCTCATTTAACCTTTCCAACAGCCCTTCGAGATAGGTACTGCCACTATCCCCGCCTCAGAGTAGGGAAACAGAGAGGTTCACCAACGTGCCCGAGGTCACACAGCAACTTGAGGGTGGAGACAGGATCTGGATACAGGTTCGCTCCACCCCAGAACCCATTCTTGCTTCTGCTTCCTCAGTGCTTGGGGACTCTAAGACAGATTACCACCCCCCCTCCCCCCGCTCATCTGGGGAGATAGAGACCTGTCCTGCATGCACGGACACGCATGCGCCATACCTCAGCGCCCAGAGCCGGCTTGGCAGCTAAGAGGTTCTTGCTAAATATCCTGGAATGTGTGCGCTGGGCAGACGGCCCCTGAGTCCCAGAGGCTGGCGCTGTTTGCTGAACTTCTTCCTCTGAGCAGACAGAGAGCCCTGCTGGGGGCTCAGCTTGGGCCTTTTGCCAGATCTGGGCAGGATGAGCTAGGCGGGATAGCCCCGCCTGCTCCACACCTTTCTGTTCCAAGACTGGCTCTTCCTCGTGGAGTCTTTCCTCCTCCGCCCACCTTCCCCCTGCAGACCACGAGATGAGACAGTTGGTGGCTGAGGAGTGAAGGGCAAAGCAGCAACTGTTGACAAAGCCAGATGCTGCACGAGATGGTTCTTCAGGCCCCTAAGGCCCTGTGAGGGGCTGTCCTGGAGTGTGGGTGCACAGGGGCGGTGGGCGTGGGTGCCAGGCGCTGTCTTCGCAGCTGGCTCCCTGACCGGAGTGGGGAAGTGGTGGGAGCGGAGGTGGGAGGCCGAGGGCCGCAGTGAGTCTGTGTGGAAGCCCCAGCTCCGTGCCCACTGGTCGCAGTGGCTTAGTAGTAAACCCCAAGATAAGGATCTGAGTGCTGGTAGTTAATTTGAGAGTTGATCCCAAGAAGCCCCAATAGGAGAGTGGGGAAGTGAGTCAGAGAAGGCAAGGCAGCCAGTAAAGGTTTGTTTTCAAGTTAGTTATCAGTGGGTTGGCTGGACCTTGATCCTGTTGGGACAGTCTAGGAACCAGTAAAGGACACAGGCCTCACAGAAGCAACCAAGGGGCAAGGGAGCTGGGTCTTCATACATCAATTCCTCAGTCACGGGTTGAGGGTAACTTGGCCCTTCTGGCCTACTGTGAGGGTGGGGACGTGGGGAGCTCTAGTGGCCAAAGAGAGCCCCCAGGCCGAGATACAGGTGCTGTAGTCGGCCGTTGGTCAGGGGTGCGCTGAAATGGGGGGGGGACGTGGATGAGCACCAATCCCCCCGCCACCCCCTTCTGCCCATGTAGGTGGAGCATTATGTCTGGAGCTTGGGACGTTCGCAGAGGCTCTACACCTGTCCCCTATCAATTAGCATTTGCTACATAACAGACCTCCCCCTAACTCAGTGGCTTAAAATAGCAGTCATTTATCGAACTCACAGTGGGGTGGGTGGGCAGTTTGGGCTGGGCTTAGTGGGGTCATTCTGGTCTCAGCCGTGCTCAGTTGTGTCTCTGTGGCCAGCTGGAGGGTGGGTTGGGGGCTGGCCGGTCCAAGACAGTGTCTCGTCCTGTGGCAGGCTAGCGGCGGCTTGCTCTCATGGCCGTGGCATCACTCCAAGAGAATGAGCGTAGGCAGGCCAGGGCTCTGGAAGCCCAGGCTTGGAACGGACACAGCACCACTTCCACCGCGTTCTGTGGGCCGGAGCAAGTCATCAGGCCTGCCCCGATTCAAGGGGTCGGGGGGAAAAGAGACTCTGCCTCTCGCCTAGGGGAGCTGCAAAGGAGCATTTGTAGCCGTTTTTGCAAATGATCTATCACATGTCCGGGGCCTGTCGGCATCTTGTGGTCTGGTGGACGATCAGAACTGTGTTTGTTCTACTCTTTTTGACACAGTAGAATCTGGTCTGGGTCAAGTGTGGGAATGTCTTCTGTCCTACGTAAACCACGTTGGCTTCTCCTTTGGCCAGGGTCTGAAGCTTTCCCCACGTTCAGGCCATGCCTACCTTCCTAGTCCTGCTGGGCGGCAGCAGAGCCCGCCCCTTCAGAAGACGGAATCGCCGTGCCTTCCTTCTCCCGACCTCCCTTTGCAGCCAGGCCGTGGGCTGATGGCCCCGGCTTTGCCCATCCAACCTGCCTGCCCCCGTGCTCAGCATCGGAGCTAGTGATGCGAAGCAGTGGGGATCAGTGAAGCCTGCCTGGAGGTGGTGGGAGTTCTGCGGGGCGGCTTGGCCGTGGGGCTAGGAGCTGGGTCAGGTGCCCGTGGCAGCGGTGTCCTCAGTAGACAAGTCCTGGGGTGTGTGTTAGGGGGACAGATTCTGGCTGCCGAGTCTCCAACTTGGTTCTCTAGCTCTTCCACAGATTATGTGAAGTAGGAAGTATCCTTTTAGTGAATTTCTATTTTGCTGGAATCAGCCAGACCTCATTTCTGTTGCTTGCGGATAAGAAACTCTAACTTATATGGTGGGGGTGGGGAGGGAAGAATACAGAAAGAGCGGGGTGGAGGGGGGAGGTTGACAGAAAGGAGAAACGGGTTCTACGTCACTATTTTGCCTGATGAAGCCTCGTTGGGAACTGAAAAAGAAAACCCGCTGTTTTTGAAAGCACATGATAGTTTAATAGTTTAAGAAAAATTTTTGGAAGACAAAAGATTTGCTCCTTTAAGGAGCCCATTGAGGGGTGCCTGGGTGGCTCAGTTGTTAAGCCTCTGCCTTAGGCTCAGGCAACCCTGCGTTGGGCTCCTTGCTCAGCGGGGAGCTTGCTTCTCCCTCTCCCTCTGCTGCTCCCCCTGCTTGTGCTCGCTTGCTCTCTCTGTCAAATAAAAAAAATCTTAAAAAGAACATGTATTTTTTAAGGCCTGGTACTTGCTTGACTAATAAGCAAAATGTTTTCCTTTTTTTTTTTTAAAGATTTTATTTATTCATTTGACAGAGAGAGATATCACAGGTGAGGGGGGGAAGCAGACTCCCTGCTGAGCAGAGAGCCCGATGTGGGGCTCGATCCCAGGACCCTGAGATCATGATCTGAGCTGAAAGCAGAGGCCTTAACCCACTGAGCCCCCCCAGGTGCCGCACAAAATGTTTTCCTTAATAGAAGCTGCTTTTTTTTTTTTAAAGATTTTATTTATTTATTTATTAGAGAGCGAGAGACTGAGAATGAGAGGGGAGAAGGTCAGAGGGAGAAGCAGACTTCCCGCAGAGCCGGGAGTCCGATATGGGACTCCATCCCGGGACTCCGGGATCATGACCCAAGCCGAAGGCAGTTGCTCAACCAACTGAGCCACCCAGGCGCCCGATAGAAGCTGCTTTAATAGAAAGGACCTAGGTGAGTGGATCTCCTAGGATATTACTGCTTCTCCTGGTTTACCAACCCTTAAGGAAAGCTTACTTTTGAGCTTGGGGAAATTTGGCAGCTAATTTGCATGTAGGTGGCATCACCAGGAGGTATGAATTCCCCTCCCTGCGTAAATGCAGAAGAAATACAGTTTCGAAAGGCAAGTCAAAGAGCATCCGAGTAGTGAACAATATGGCTCTGCTGTTTATCTCGAGTGGATGATGGTTCTTGTCCAGACACGCGGGTGGGGGCGCAGAGGACAGGTTCCTAGCAGGAATATTTCCTGGGCTGCCTGGGGTCATAACACCACCTTTGGGCACCTTTGCGTGCTCCCCTCCCCGCCATCGCAGAGCCAAAGTGCCTCCCGCAGGCCCCTGACTTCTTCTCCTCCACCACACTGCTCTTCCTGAGTTTATTTATTTTTTTAAAGATTTTATCCATTTATTTGACAGAGGGAGAGGGAGAGATCACAAGTAGGCAAAGAGGCAGTCAGAGAGAGAGAGGGAGAAGCAGGCTCCCCGCTGAGCAGAGAGCCCAATGCAGGGCTCAATCCAGGACCCTGAGATCACGACCCGAGCCGAAGGCAGAGGCTTTAACCCACTGAGCCACCCAGGGTCCCTGCTCTTCCTGAGTTTACCTGAGCTGCTGTGTAGAACCCCGTTGTGTTCCTGCAGCACCATCGGGCTCAGAAGAGAGCAAATTCAGATGTTGTCCCAAGCGCCGGGTCCACAGAACCAGAGTGGGTGGGGAGGAGAGGGACTGTGGGCCAACTCGCCTTCAGAGGGAGGAGATCCAGCCTGGAGAGCTAGATTTCTGTGCAAGGAAAGGCTGAGAGGCTCTGGCCACCCCCGTTCGCTGGTGGTGGGGGGTTTGCTGAATGGTGTGAAACACCTTCGATATTAAGACATCCGATCTGTAGTGGTTCTAGTGGAAGCCCCTCCTTCTGCCCCAGGGAGCAGGATTGTTCTGGCAATATCTCCACACAGGACCAGCCGGGTGTGCTGGGTGTGGCCTGAGCACACTCAGTTCAAATACTCATGGGTCAGGACGAATCTTTGAGGGGCCCTCCCCTGCGGTTCTCTCTGTGCATCCTGGAAGCGAAGGGACCTTCTTCTCGGCCCTTGGTGCCACTGACTGGGGATACGCAGTCAACCAGCCCATAGCCTTTGCGAACAGTTATGGAGAAACTCTTCGCCTTGACGGGCTTTCTTTCCACTGGTTCTTCACCACAGTCCCTGTTTTACAGGAACTGTAAAAGAGGCTTCTAGAGATCAAATGGTTTGGCCAAGTTTACGAAGGTAGTAAGGAGTGGAAATCAAGTCATTTAATTCCAAATACAATGCTCTTATCTTAACACCTCACGATCAATCTCGAATTTGCTCAAATACTGCATTGAGGAGAAAGGCTTTAGAGTAGAAATTTGTTAGTAGAGTTCCTTCGGGATGTTACACACTTTCGGAATGTTCCAGCCGCCTCTTTAGGGCATCACCTCTGTGAGGATTAGTTTTATGTGTCAGCTTGACTGGGCTAAGAGATGCTCACATAGCTGAGAAAACATGATTTTCTGGGTGTGTCTGTGAGGGTGTTTCTAGAAGAGATTAGCGTTTGAATTAGTAGACCCAGGAAAGAAGAGTGCCCTCACCGGGACGGGCGCCCATCATAATATTCAGCGAGGGCCTGAATAAAACAAAAAGGAAGGGAGAATTTGCTCTTCGTTTGAGTCGGACTGTCCATCTTCTCCTGCCCTCAGACATCGGTGCTCCTGCTCTCAGGCCTTCAGACGAGGGCTGGAATTTACACCATTGGTCCCCCAGTCCTTGGGCCTTTGGACTCTGATTGGGACCAGAACTTGCACTATAGGCTCCCCTGGTTCAGGCCTTTGGGATTGGACTAGAACTACACCACTGGCTTTTCTGGCCATATGCTTGCAGGTGACAGATGGTGGGACTTCTCAGCCTCCATAATCCTGTGAGCCAATCCCTCATAATAAATCCCTTTCTATATATCTCCATGTATCCTATTGATTCTGTTTCTCTGGAGACCCTCATACAAACTTCGGTTCCCCTTCCCCATAGGCTCTGCAAACACACTCTTCTCACTGCCTCCGGCCCACACAGCCTTTCCTTCTCCTGAGGGTATGGCCAGGGTCTCAGTAGCCTTCCCTTGCCCCATCACTGGCTCTAGGTAGTTGGTACACAGTGGAGTGTCAAAGACCTTGGTAGACACGGGTCAACAGGCCTGTCTTCCACTGGTGTCAGCCTTACTGGAAAAGTTTTGGTGGGGGAATAACACTACCATGTGTATCTACCTATGCAGGAGAAAGTATACTCTGAAGACTTGTGTTTTTTATCATTCGAATTAATGCAAAGAAATTCTTGCTCGCAGCAACTGTTTCCAGAGCTAGCTCCGGACCTTCTAGAAACAGCTCAGTCTCCTCAGCAGGCCGTGGGCGCTATTTGCTGAAATACAACCCTCATTATCTGAAAGGCTCGTTGGGTGTCTACCATATGCCCCAGGACAATATACTGAGTTCTTGCATTTCTCATGTGTTGTTGGATGACTCTTCTAGTCTATCCTGTCAGGTTACACCCACTTTGAAGCTTTTGTAGTAGTAACAGCGAGTACCTACTATGGGCCAGGAGTGGGGCTGGGACGAGGGTGAGGAGAGCAAGGCACCTAGGACATAAAACTTAAGGGTGCAGCTGGTGCTGACCCTGCATTAGCATCACCGAGAGAGAGAGAGAGAGAGAGAGAGAGAGAGAGAGAGAGAAAGAGAGAACCTTGTTGAATTTTGCACCGCATGCTCCTCCCTTCTCCTCAGTCCTGCCCTGGCTGATTCTTCAAATCCATTTTTTTTTTTTTAACATTTTCTCATGTTTTGTCACAACAGTCTCATTTTATGGACGGGGAAAATCTGAAGCCCACGGTGGTTAAGCAACTTGCCAACTCGCCCAGGATCCCACAGCTGGTCCCAGCACACTGTTGCCTGACGCCGACATTACCTCCCTTAGCCTTCCCACCGCCGTGAGACACAATCGGGCGTGGACAGTATTGGTTCAAGAGGGCCGACTGCTAAATTTCCAGGAATTCTGTGAGTCAGTTGTTAAACACAGCCATTATTAAATAGCAAAGGAGACAACCACGAGTAATGAAATAAAGTCTATCAGAAGTGAGTGTACTAAGTAACCTCGACTTAGGGAGGTTAAGTACACGGGTCAGGAGGGAATGCTGGCTCTGAGAGAACAACGGGGTGAGGGGCCCTCCGGAGCGTGGAAGGGGGGCGGGGGCGGGATTCAAGCCTCACTCCAGCTCGGTGTCCGTTTTCTTATCCCCAGACTGGGACCAGTGGGCAGATGTCACCTTGCCGCCGGTGGCGATGTCTGCGGTATCGGCCACATGCTGTATTGAACACATGCTCTTGAACGCTTTCTGACCACTCAGTATGTGCCAAGCATTGTTCTAAGCCCCTTGCTTATACTTTCTTATTAGTGTTCCAGCAACCCACTGAGATAAGGATTGTTTTTCTCCCATTTTTAGATGGGGAAGTAGCCTCGGCACAATGGAATCCCTTTCCCAAGGTCACACAGCTGGTACGTGGCAAAGGCAGGAGTCCCTCTTGGACAATCCCCGGGACCTAGCTCAGGGACTCTTACTGATCAGCTCCCGCAGCCCCCCGTCCAGAAGATGTCTTGGGCCCCAGGGTCATTTTCCCTGGGAGCTTCCAGGTCAGGTGTCAGAAAGCATAAAGAGAGGCCCTTCAACTTTTCAGGTGGTGGGTCCCAAAGCTGGCCGGACCCCCGAGCAGGCAGGGGGCAGAATCCGGGCCCCGCACCGCACCCAAACCCTGCTGTCCTCCCCGTCCAAGGGCACCTCCGAGGCAGCTGCAGCTGCTGCTCTGGAGCAAACAAATCCCTTCCCTGTAGGGCGGGAAGGGGCCGGCTCCTCCCTGAGCCACCGGATGCCACTTCTTCCGGTCATTCTCCAGGGCGGATCCATTGTAGGAATCAGCCACGCCGGCCACAAGGAAGAAAAATACCCGCTTCCCATACTCCCGGCACCAGTGGTGAAAAGCTCCAGGCTTGAGTTTGCTGAGACCTCTCCCTGGGTCCCGGGAGAAATCAGCACCCTCCACCGGGGTGACGCGCCTCCGTAGCCCACAGGCCCGGAGGGGCTGACGGCAGAGGCTGAGGAGGCCGTGGGCCCCAGTGAAGGAGCTTGGCTCTGCATACCGGGCAAGCCTGGGTTTGAATCTCGCCTCTGCCTCTTACAACCTGGGTGTCCCCAGCTAACTTCTCTGAACTTCAGTTTTTCCTTCTGCAAAATGAGAGAATACCCAACTTACGGCATCTTACAGAGTTATGGTTGTAAAGTCAAAGAAATGTCTACAAAGCCCCTGAGACATAAATGGTGGAAGGAATAAATGGTAAGCGAATGAATCCTCATAGCAGTTGTGTGCCAGGCACGGCGCTAGGCAAGGAAGGTCCCCACAGGGGCAGACGTGGGTGCAGAACAGGTCGAGAAACCAACTGGGAAAGAAGGTGCCGTGGTGGTGGGGCGAGGGAAGAGCAGGGAACGCGGGATGGGGCCAAACTTGCCCCGTCCAGGTGCTCCCTGACTTATTGCTGGGACCTACCGAGTGACCGGGGGGAATCGTGGGGAATGCAGCTGGGCACACAGCTCCGCCCTTCCCTCTCAGACACAACACTGACACGCACGGAAAGTGAAATGACAGTACAGGCGATGAAAGTCTTAGAGACTGGGGCTCCCGGGTGGCTCAGCTGGAGGAGCGTGCGACTTTTGGTCTTAGAGCTGTGAGTTCGAGCCCCACGTTGGGTTAGGGATTACGGAGGAAAGTTAAATAAATGAGAAAAGCCTGAGACACCAAGGTGCGAGGAATCATGGAGAAATGCGGTGCTTGACCCCCTGAGAGGGACGGAGGACCCTTGTTTAGACCTTCAGTAGAGCCCTGCAGGTGAGGGGAACCAATACTATCCGCGCCTGATTGTGTCTCACGGCGGTGGGAGGGGTAAGGGAGGTAATGTCGGCGTCAGGCAACAGTGTGCTGGGACCAGCTGTGGGATCCCGGGCGAGTTGGCAAGTTGCTTAACCACCGTGGGCTTCAGATTTTCCCCATCCATAAAATGAGACTGCAGGTGAGGGGAGCCCTGCAGGTGAGTTCTTCCCCATTTTGATTAACGAGGTGCAGGATGGAGGAGGGGCCTGGCCAGAGCTTGCTTTCCTCTGCTCCAGCGGCCCTTCCCCCAGCGCCCCCTCTCTGCCTCCACTGCTTGGGCCCAGGGCTGAAGCACTACAGAGCCTGTCTGCACGGAGCCTCAAAGCCAAGCTGGGAGCCTGACTCGCGAACCTCTCCCCACTCACGTCCCACAGGAGTGCTGGTGCCACGAATGGAGGTGGGGTATGGGGCTCAGGAAACAAGGCCACCTTTCAGTCCCTTATGGGCTCGGGGGATTGGGATTGGAGCTGGCCCCTTGTCCCGGATCTGTTTCTCCCTCTTTGGCTTCTTCTTGTACGACTCGGTCTCAGCTGAGTCCGGTGACCTTCCCGGGTTGAAGAGACAGTTCCAGAAAGAGTATGGAGGTCACACGAGGGAGGCAAGTCGAAAGATGAGGCCCTCCCCAAACTTCCCCAGCGGGGCCCCTGCCAGGCCCCAGCAGATGTGGCTGCCTTGCTTCCCTGGAGGCCCGGGCATGCTCCTGCGACTCCCTGCCCTCGCTTCACGTGAGGTGAGTTTTCTCTTACAGCACATCGTCTGTCATGACAGCGTGCTGGTGTCTGGGGACACAGCCTCCTGGTCCGTGCGTGCCCTTGTGCTTCACTAAGAGGCCGCCTTTCTCTCCACCAGGAACAATGAACCCGTTACAAGCAGTAAAGGAGACAGCGTGGTGATAACCCTCTCCGTGCTCCGTGCCTACATGACACTAAAAAGGGATCTGTTTTTAAAATTAGGGGAGCAGATGAAGTGCCCAGTCCACTTACTCGTGTGGGGCGCGGGGCAGCCCGGTGTCTGTGCTAAGCGAGCTCGCACCTGGGTCGGCGGCAGCACTGTCCGTGGCGCCCACCACGGTGTTTCCCACAAGTGCATTTTCGTGTTACAGATCACATTACCCGCGGAGAAGGTGACTCTTTTTGGAAGAAATCGGCTGTTTCACTGCTCCTTATGTGGGGGATGGGAAGGGAGGCAGTAAGTACCGGTGATTACAAGAGTGGGCTCCGGGGGTGCCTGGGCGGCGGCTCAGTCGGTTCAGCGGCTGCCTTCAGCTCAGGTCATGACCCCAGGGTCCTGGGTAGGGTTGGGGGATCCGGCCCCTGCTCAGTGGGGAGTCTGCCTCTCCCTCTCCCCCACTTCCTGCTCCTGCTTTCTTTTGCTATCTTTCTCTTTCTCAAATAAATGAATAAAATCTTTAAAAAACAAAACAAATTAAAAAACCCAAGAGTGGGCTCAGAAGCTGGAAAGGCAGGGGTTCGGTCCTGACTTTGCCCTCTCGCTTCTTGTGTAACCTTAGGGAAGGCGCTTGACCTCTTGGAGCCTCAGTATCCTCATCCGTGCAGAGCTTGAGAGCGAATGTCCTCGCAGAGAACTTGTGTGCATCAGGTGAGATCCTGTGGGAGCGACGGGGCAGGAGGTCCATGCCGGGGCTTTGGGGCCACTTCTTGCTGTGTGCCTCCGGGAAGAGCACCAGCCTCCTGAGGTCTGCTTACGTCTGCGGTGGGGCTACGTGTCTGACCCATTTTACAGAGTTGCCGTGAGTTAGGGGGGTCAGATGAGGTCTCTGCACCACGAGGAGCGCGTGGTAAGTGCTCAGTAAACAATGGCCTGTGACAGGCTGGCGTCAGGGTCTAGGGAAAGGACAGGAAGATGACATCCTTTCCCACTTGGCTCTTTCTGTGTTTCTCTTCGGAAGCCGGGTCCTGGGCTTGGAGAATTGAGCAGCCAGCCCGTCCCCCCCGGGGGGGAGGCACCCTCCCTGCTCCTTTGCTTGACCGGGCCTGGCCGTCAGTGGCGCTGGGTGGGTCCGTGCCCTCGGCCATGACAAGAACCACACACATTTGCCGTGTCCTCACTGTGGAGGCTTAAATTCAATGGCTCCGGGATTGCAGGGCCACCTCCTACGACCGGGCCATATTTTCATTCCCAATCATCCTCACTAACCCAGAACACTTGGGATTCTCTTGTCTCTGGCGAAACCCCAAACACCTCCCACCCCCTTGTTGGGATAGCGGTTAATTAAGTGTCTGTCAGTCACAGAAACTGGAGGCAGATATTGGATGAATGTTCACTCAGCCTTTTCCTGAAAGGCCCATGTGGGCTGGATTCTTCAGCTCAGCAAGGCCATCTTCTCGGCCACTGAGGGCGACGGCCCTGGGGCCGGTGAGCAGCTGTTGTCCATTGGGTAGCGTAGGCTGCAGAAGACAGCCATATCTGCTAGGGGCCAAAGGAAAAGCGGCCTGCTGGTTATTGGGCCGCCGTGAAAACTTCAGCCCTGGCAGTCTCTCACAAACAGGATAGAGTTTCATCTCTCTGGAGTGTGTCAGGGCAGCAAGGCCTACCCGTCCTCTCTGCCCAGATGAAATCCATCTTCCACAAAGGACTGGGCCCCAGGTCTGAGCTGCACAGAACTCCACAGACCTCCACGAATAGAACATAGAGCTCCACTCCTGGCCGCCAAGGCCCTGAATGACTGTCTTTCTCCAGGTAATGTGTTTAATTTCTTTAACTCCCTCGAAGGTGAGGATTCCATCCCACGTATTGCCACACATCCCTTAGCATGGCGCTGGGTACTTCTAAGCATCCACTGAGGCCCCGTGGTAGTTAGGTAGCTGCCCCTGAGAGGGCAGCAGAGCTTGAGAGGGTGGCTCACAAGATCGGTAGGTTTTGAGGAAGCCAATAAAGGGCTGGAGTTTGGGGTGCTGCCTGAGGAAAGTGGGCTCCACAATGGGGCAGGGCAGTGGGGCTCAGTGTTGGGGACAGCCGGAGAAGGTAGTAACCTGGGGAGAAGGAGCTGGGGCCTAAAGACAAGGAAGACCATTGATGGCCTTCAGAGCTTTGTTGAGAACCATCCCTGGAATCCCCCACATGGCATTTCTCTGTGTCACCATGGGGTTCACACCTGGTGACCGCCGACCTCCATTTGACCTCCAGCTGATCAGGAAGGGGTGTGGGAGGAGTGCAAATGAGATGTGGTTTCAGGAGAGATGGGGACTTGAAGGGCAGAACCGAAGGATAAGCCTCCAGGCCAGGAGTGATCCAAGGAGGCAAGGCCTCAGAGTGCCCCAGGCTTCCCGCAGGCCTGGGGATGTGGCCGCGCCCTGTGTCCTTAAGGAGGGATGGAGCCCTGGGTTGACGGATCTGGGCTGACCCCTGGGGTAAGAGGGAGAATGACCAACAATGGTGGCCGTGGCAATGCTTCACACTTGTGTGGGTTTCACAGTTTACGAAGGGCTTTCACACCTGTTAGCTCAGGAGCAGGGAGCATCTACTACTTCCGGGAGGGCCTTGGCCCTGACCCTCCCATTGCTTCTCCCTCTTTCCGGGGCTGAGCACTTGTGCTGAGCTGTGCCGCCTCGCGCGGATCTCGAGTGGGGTGACAGCAGGGACAGGCTCTGGAAGGGTGCTCCTCAGAGCAGCCCTGCCTCCTCTCCCTTAATCCTGCCTCCCTCCCTCTCTCCCAGACGCGTGCTCCTACACCCGACTTACCTGGGTTCCCAGGAAGGCCGGGGAGGCGGAACCCCTCTTTCTGCCTCTCCCAGAAGGGAGGAGCCCTGGGCTAGGAGGAGAGCCGAGCTTCTGGTGCCTTACTGGTGTCACAATAATCTGTTTCTTTCCTCACCTGTTCTTCCTGCTGGCCACACCCCTGGCTTTTCCATCTTGCTCTGCCAGGGGCTCTGTGGGTCCGCCAGCCCCGAAGCTCAGAACCTGTTTCCCCCACTGACTCAGATCGCTACCTCCTTCCTGACAAATGACACAGGGGGCGGCCCCAGTCCCGGCCTTGGTAAATCGCCCCGATGTTCCTCCCCCAGCCCGCGAGAGAATCTTTCCAACTTGGGGATTCTAGCTTCAGAAACCTCACCTGGTGTCTGCAGCCCACCCTGGGCTGGCCAGAGATGTGACAGAGGCAGAGGAAAGGTATGCGGAAGCCCAGACACATGTTTTTGACAAGAAACAGGCATGTATCAAAGAACAAGAACAGTGGGCCACAGGAGAGAGCTGCCTCTCGAGGAGAAAGGGGACAAAGGGGCCAACATGAGACACTGTGGACTTCGAGTGTAGGGTGAGGAAGGGGAAAGTCGGTTGGGCCCAGGTGGGCGGATCTCGTCTGGCTACATGGAAAGCACAGATAAGTTTGATGTATGTGATTCTGAACTGACGAGATGGGCAGATCCGGACACGGAGGTGGATTTTGTATGTTTGCTGGCCTCACCGAGAATTTTCAGGCTAGGACATAAGAGTGTGAGTTAGATGGTCCCACCTATTTAAAACAATGTCCGATGACAACCCAGATCCACAAGACATTGTCCCTTAGGAGTCACAAAAAGAAGTATGGGGGACTGTGAGAGTAACAGTCAAGTATCATGAGAAGTCTTCCTCCCTCCCTCCCTTCCTTCCTAGAGCATCAGGGGGAGAGGGGGTACAGGGGGAAGGAGACAGAGAATCTGAAGCAGCCTCCATGCTCAGGATGGAGCCTGACACAGAACTTAATGTGGGGCTCGATGGGGGGCTCGGCCTCGTGACCCTGAGATCATGATCTGAGTCGACATTAAGAGTCGGACACTTAACTGACTGAGCCCCGTACGTAATGAGGAGTGTTACGGGGGGCGGTACGGTACAGGAAGAGTGTGGAAGGTACTGCAGTCTGGAGAATTTGATGTCATCCCTTGGCATCAAGTGATTGTTTCCCCAATGAGAGTCGGTGGGGAACTAGAAGAAAACCATATAGTCAGCTTGGCTGGGCACAGCCAGGGTGCAGAAGCGAAGTCAGGGCCTATGCGGTTATGCTGTGGTAATAACCACAAAATCTTGGTGGCTCACGGTAACAAAGGTTATTTTTCATTTGTACCACACGTCTGTCGTGTGTTGGCTGTAGGTCTGCTCAGCGGTTTTCGCTCCTGGGCTGATGGACAGACGCTGGGACTTTTTGATCCGGGGCTCTGACGGTGTCATAGCAGAGGGAAAAGAGACACGATGAATCACTCGCTGATCCTCAACACTTCTGTCTGGAAGTGACACCTGTCACTTCTGCTCACATTTCATTGGCCAGCGCGAGTCCTCTGGCCGAGCCTACGCTCTCCTAGGAGAGCAAAGGAGAATTCTCCCCTAATGAACGTAATAAAGTTTACCATAGAAAAGGTCCTAAAAGTCAGTTTCTGCTTTAGGCCATAATCTAGCCACAAAGCTGGCTTCCCCAGCTATTGCTTTCCCCGGGGGTCCTTCTCAGAACCATGTTAGAGGCATACATTTATTTCTCTCGTCTCAGTAAAATGAAGCGCCACAGAATTGTAGTTTTGAAACGTCCTGTTGTCTGGTTTGGGGTGTTTAGGGCCGTGGTTTATTTCTGTCCAGGGAGTAGGTCCATCCCCAAACCCCCTGACCCAGCCAGGTTTGGGCTCTCCCCGTGCTGTTGTAAATCCCAGGGCCTCCGCTCCGTCGGTATCCCCATCTGCCTTGCCTTTGGGGCGTGTACCCACTCTCCCGGTCTGACTTGCTCCAGGGACCCCTGAACTGCCCTGGGGGGAAGGGCAGGGCATGTGCCTGGGGGGAGGGGAGGAGCTTGGCCCTCTCCTCACGGTTTGGTTGGTCTGAGAAGTGTAGAAATCGATTTTCTTCGGGATGTGGCTCCGATATTTTCGTTTCATGGAACCTGGTGCCTCAGAATCCCAGACTTTTTTCTTTCTCAGGCTGCAGTGCCTCTGCTATGGTGTGACAGTCTGAAGAGTGTTAGCCGCCACCCCTTCTTTCTGGCTCAGGACCAGGCTTGTGTAACGAGAAGTCTGAAGAGGAGACAGGGAGATGGTCAGACTCACTCTGGCCAACAACCAGACTCACTCTGGCCAACAACTCACTCTGGCCAACTCACTTCCCCTGCAGCCTTCTAGCTGGTTGTCACTGAATTCTAGAGCAGGAAGAGACCTTGTACCTAATGACCTCTCCTCCATTTGAACATCATGAGGACCAAAATGCAGCCCTCTTGTCCTAGGTGTTAAACGCAGCCCTTCACATGACCCCACGGGCACTCCACATCCTATCCTTCAACGAACATCCAGACTGCTGCCCTCCACTCGTCCCCATCTCCTCCAATAAGATAAACACATCTGTGACCCCATCCTGAGGGGACCTGGGGGAAGGAAGGAGGGAGGAGGGAGCCTCCCCAGTGCAGACAATCAGGGACTCGGCCTTGACTTGGGTTGTTATGATAGGACCTGCTTCTCTTCTCCAGCTGGTGGGAGTACTGACCCCAGGGAGCTCGAGTCCTGGGGGAGGAGAAGCTGGCCAGGGAGAAAAGATAAGGGAGAGAAGGGGAGGAGTCTGGCCAGCTCCCACCTCCTGGTTGCTGTTCCAGCCAAGTGGCTGAGCTGGAGAAAGAAAACTGATAACAGATAAGGATGCTTGCTTTCCTATGGCCTTGTTTCCCTAAGCTGGAGTTCTTGCTGGTCCCTGGGGGTGGGGTAAAGGAGCCTTGTGGGTAGAAGGCAGTGAGGGGTACCTGGACTGAAACTTGCTTTCAGCTGCCTGAGGTCTGGATGGCTTATGGATCTTCTCTTACCTCCCAGCCCCAGCCCCAGACTTCCTGCAAGAAGCCAGCTACACAATGGCTCGAGTTGAAATACGAGGCTTTCCACACTTGGACTAGGGCCTTTCACCCCAAAAGCAGTGGGCTTGGTGCCTCTGCCTCTCACCTGGCCTCCTGGGTGTCTGAGCACCTGGGTAAAGATCTCTAGCCCCAATAAGCCTTATGATAACTTCCTTGAGCTAATCCAAGTATTCCTTGCCTTGCTTTTTCTGCACTGCATTCCTTAGCCTTCCTGGAAAAAGTGGATTCTGAACTATTATCTCAGGAGCTGAAAACCATCAAAGAGCAGTCGCTATGTGCTGGGGAATAGGCACAGAGTAATGAAAAAAAAACCAGACACAGTCCATGCCCACATGGAGATTGAAAGCAGTTAAATGATTCTGTGAAACATGGGCCAAGGCAGGATGTGCTCTGGAGGCACCTAGAAGACACTTCCATCTTCCTTCACTTCACCTTGGTTGGGAAAGACTTTCTGAAGGGTGAGCAGGATTGTCTTGACAACTGAGAGAGATTCAGGGAAAGAGCATCCCAGGCGGAGGAAATACTGCAGATGGAAGCATTGGGGAAGAGAAAGAAAGTGGGGTATTCGGAGGTTGGGGGGAAGAAAGTAGTGGGGTTTCATGAGACCCAGAGCGGGAAGGAAGCAGTGGTGAGAGGTGAGACTGTAGAGGCAGGCAAGGTGTTGTAATGGCAGGCAGAGGGAAGGAAGAAGGGGGACCTTGAGGGAGGAGAAGAATGGGAGGAATGGCGGACTGCTTGGGGTGGGAGATGGAAAGCCTCCAGGAGACTTTCCTCTACAGAGAAATGAGAGCCACAGTCACTGCTGAGATACTCTTAGCTGGTAACTCTTGGGACAGAGCCCTTGCCAGCCTCAGCTGGTTGCCTTCCAGTGTCAATGCTCCCCAAACGCTTGTGGGTTTGGGGCTGCCTCCTGTGGATTCCTCTTGGCCTCAGCCTCATCTGCGGTTGGCATCTTTCTGGTCCCTCAGTGCAGCCCTGGGTGGTGCGACATGACACCAGACTGGTGATATTGTCCTGAGTGGTCAGCATCCCTGAAGCAGCTCACCGGGGTAGGACCCAATCCCCCTGAAGCTGTCTGTATCTTCCTACCATCCCCATCTTGCCCCCTCATAGGGCAGCAACTAGAAGGATCCAGAATATCTTGCTAATTGAGCTGAAATACGAGGCTTGAGGCACCCCCAGACGCATCAGCAACTCATTCATTTGCCTCCTACTCATCCCTTCCTTCCTTCCCTTCCCTTCGACGGTTTTTGAGGGCTTATCGACTCTCTGGAACTAGCGCACGCGAGGTACCTTCATTGGCTCGAGCTCTGTTCTCAGTCCACGAAGTCCCAGAGCTGGCAACGTTAAGTTTAGTGGGTCAGGTACAGGCTCCGACATCAGATAATGGGGCCTCAAATTTTCTAACCACCTCGATGACCTGGAGGAAATCTCTTTTACACCTCAGTTTCCTGATCTGCAAAACAGATAACAATAGGACCTATTGTGTAGGCTCTTGGTGGATTAAAGGAGCGATTCCTGCATTAAGTTTTGTGCACAGTAAGTCTGTATGGCTGAATACTTGTTACTTGTTACACTGAATATTTGTTACTACTGTTTATATACATCAGCTGCTTACTTTGGAACAAGAAATCCGTAGGAAGGAATCTTTTTGGAGTTTTTTACTGAGATGGTAACACAACAAAATTAAAGCCATCGATGCTAACAGCAACTATTTTTGTATTCACTTCCAGTATTTATCATGGGATCATAATAAAAAAAAAATCCAGAAGTCCACAGAACGTTAGACTTTCTTTTCTTTTCATCTACTCCAGTAAACCTGCTATATATAGACTCAGGAAATGACCGTGGTGTATGCAATCCTCCCCCATATCCATGCGAGATGTGAGAATGCTGGATTTATGTTCCTTTCTATCCCTTCCATATTGTGTCATTGTGGATAGCATCTTGGAACCCACTTCTCCTCATCTGCTCGACGGAGATGATAATATCCTCGCTGGGTTATGGGAAGTAGCACTAATATGGGCAAAATGCCCAATACATGACAGAGGATTAGTAAATGCTAGTTCCTGCCCCTCCCTCTGATGTAGTGTGGGGTTCAGAAAATGGGAGGTGGCAAGGGGTTGTTGTCCCCAGGCTGGCCCAAACCCCCTCCAGCCTTCCCATAGGAAGCCCCCAACCTACCTGAGAGGACTGGAAACTCTACTTTGCTTTAAAGCAGCAGAGGGGGTCAGCTACCCTCTTGTTCTCTCTCAGACACCAGTGCAGGGAAGGGCGGGCCATGTCAGCTTCCCCAGCTGGCCCAGTGGAAGGGGCCAGGGAGTGGGAGAAGGCAAGGAGGAAACACTGTGGTGGGAGCCCTTGGGGGCTCTGTCCTCTGGTCAGTGTGGCCTGATAGCGGCTGGGGAGAAGAGCTGTGACACGGGCTGGTGGCTGAGCTGGGATCATGGTGTTCCCAAAGAGCCGATGGAACAAGTCAGACAAATTTTGTCTCTCAGACAATGAGAGAGAAGCTTCGATGACTGGGGTTTTGCGGCTCATTAAATCGGGCTGCTGGGAGCAATCCCCCTCCACTTCCCCCGCAAAGGGCCTTTCTCCGACATCAGGAGAATATTATGTTAATAATGAATAATTTTATGGGGTGCCTGGGTGGCTTGGTTAAGTGTCCGACTCCTGATTTTGGCTTTGGTCACGATCTCAGGGTTGTGAATTTGAGCCCCGTTTTGGGCTCCCCGCTGGGTATGGAGCCTGCTTAAGATTCTCTCTCTCCCTCTGCCCTTGCTCTCCTGCTATTCAAAAAATGAATAATTTTTTGTTTGCACAACATTTTAGAAATCACAGCATTCTTTTACATCTGTTTTCTAATTTATTCCTCTTTTTTTAAGATTTTATTTATTTATTTGAGAGAGAGAGAGAGAGCATGAGTGGGGAGAAGGTCAAAGGGAGAAGCAGACTCTGGGATCGTGACCTGAGTCAAAGGCAGTCGCTTAACCAACTGAGTCACCCAGGCGCCCTGTTTTCTAATTCCCATCTCACAAAGAGGTGGGAAGGGAGGTAATATTCCTATTTGACAGGTGAGAAAACTGAGGCTCGAGGGGGCTAAGCAGCCTGACTGAGAGCACACAATTCCTCAGCTGGGGTGGCAAGCCAGGCCTTCTAGTGCCAACATACCCACAATCGGACAATGAGCAGGAGTTCTCCAGGCAACTAGTGACTGGCCACTCAAATAATGTAGAACTTTCTTCATTAACATTTTTAAAAGATGAAAGTACTCTCTGGCTCTTAGGCCTTTTCAGATTCATCAGTTTCTTTCTGGACTTGGGAGCGGCGTCCCCACAGGAAAGGCTCTCCGGGGACAGAGAGACATACAGTACTGCACGGCTGGAGGGATTTGGGGCAGCCAGCCCTGCAGAAGGATTTTCAGAGCTGCCTGTTAATAGGTGACTAATTAAGGTTACAAAATGACACTGTCTGGACATCAGCTGTCACCAATAGGATTAGGAGCCTCTTATCCATTTAGTCTGTCTCTAAGAGAAGACACTAACAAACAGTGTGAATGCAGGGCCTTGGGAAGCCTCATTTTCCTCTCTGGGCCTCAGTGTCCTCATCTGTCAGTGGCTAAACCTTGTTCTACCCCCCCGCCACCCCCCCGCCCCGCAACCCCCCGGCCACCTGCCATCCCAATTACCTTAATTTGATTTTCTGTGTGCAGGTTGGTGGAACAAACATTTCTTGAATTCCTGGAAACCAGTCTGGCTCTGCAATCACCAAAAGGTGGCCCTGAACCTGTCGCTTACTTAGCCTTTCTGGATCACGGTTTCCACATATAGGAAAGGCTGACGGTGGCTCTCTGGGGTCCTTCTAGTTCTAGTGCTCTCTGAGGAGGATATCCGCCAGGGGTGGGCTGGGAAGCCCGGGAGGAAAGTGAGGCCTAGGGGCTTGCCTGGATGGGCCCAAATGAGAGGACAGAGTAGGGGGGCAGGGGTCATAGAAGCCAGTGGAGGGAAAGGAGTCAAGGGGGGAGGGCCTGGAAGGGCAGAGTTAGGAGCTGGGGCTGTGCAAAGGGGCTCAGAATACCTGGCTACCCCCTCAGGCCTCGCTCTTCCTGCTGGGCTATCTCAAAGGAGGTTCTAAGGCCCTGAGACAGGGAGATCTTCCAAGGAGGCTGGAGAAAGCTACAGTGAGACAGGCCTCTTTGCCTCTGCAGGCCTGTCTGCCCTGCTCTTGGCTAGGCCGCTGTGTCTGAGGAGGCAAAGAGGAGAGGAATCCCTCAGCCAGAGCTCGCTGAAGGCCCGCGCGGCCAGGCTAGCAAAGGGTTAAAACTAGGCTCTCTAAGCAAACTGGTGTCGCTATCTAGTGTTTGGATCCAAGCGTGGAGGAAAGGCGGAGTCCATAGGAGGCCGCTGCTGTTATCTGGAGGCAGGGCAGTTAAGAGGGAGGGGGAAGGGGAGGCTGGCAGGCCTACAGCCCATCGCAGAATGCTTCACTCCAGATGTCCGGTCTCTTTCCCTTAAGGGCCACCGCTCTTCTTTAAAAAAAGGGCCCTGGAACTACCTTGACTCCAGCTTCCTGGAAAGATCTCGAAACTCAATCGTTTTTTTCTCGGACCAGGGTCTGGTGGCTCTAGCCTCTTCAAAGCTAACGGGACCGGAGTTTCAGTTCTCGCTGCTCCCTCCTGGCAGACTCTGTGACGCAGTGTCTTCATCTCTTAAAGAAGGAGAAGGGTCTCTTTGGCCGCCCCTCTCCCTCTGGCTCATATCATGAGGATACACAAAGTCCTGTGGGTCACAGAGCCGTGGGTCCTTCGTGAGGCCCTAGGAAACTATGGAGGTTTGAGGCTCAAGAAGATCCCCATGACCTTATTGATCATTGGGTTCGGGCCACCATGCTGGGCCCGGGTGGGTGTGGTTAGCCGGGCTCAGACTGCGTAGGAAGCCAAGGGCACTTCCATTTTCTCTTCGTACAACTTCAGAAACCTGGGGATCTCAGCCCTTGGAGTCAGCTGATTCCCCTTGCCCAGCAGCTGGGAGACAGTGAGGGTCTTGGTTTCTGCATGCGGAGCCCCTGAGTCTTCTTGGAAAATGACAAACGTCTAAACCAGCCTCATAGGCCATGAGCAGTCGAGAAATGTGACTGCAGGGTCATTGGCCCTGAGAGGTCAGCACCCTCTGTGAGGAGAGCGTAAGGGGTGGGGGGGTCGCGTAAGGTGCCTCCTATCAGCTGGAGACAGATGTCCGAACCCCAGGGTCTGAAGGCTGATCCCCAGGGGCTGCGCCCCAGCCATGTGACCTTTGTCACACAAAAAAGCTCTCTGCCTCAGGTTTCACGTCTGTGAAACCAGCATTACGGTAATAATACGTGACTTGCAGGATTGTTGCAAAAACCAAGCACGATCTAGAAGCTTTAGCACGTTGAAAATGCTCAATCACTGTTAGAGAAGGGAGAGGAGACAGAACAGAGGGCAAGAGGGGTGGGCAGATGACCTTTCCTAACCTCGCAATGCTGTGAACTTGGGGTAGAAGTCCAGTGGAGACCCAAAGACACTAGTCTGGGGGTGGCGGTCTGGCCCAGGCGACGGCATTCTTTGGATAAAGTTGTTTGGATTAATGGGATAGAGGTTGTAGGGTAAGCAGGTTCTCACAGGCGTCCACCCTCCTTCCCTCAGAGCCTGCAAATAGTTCATCCCTGAAATGCCTAGATCCCAAAGGCCTTCAGAGGCAAGTATGGGGAGAGAGGGCCGGTTCTGTGGTCAGAGCCTAAGGCCAAGCACGGAGACTTCTATTCTCCTGGAAGCTGCTTGTTACATTAACTGGAACAAATTTCTTAACCAGTCATCCCTGGGCAAAGGGTGAGGCAAATAGGTCTTGCTGCTTCTGAGCTGGGTGACCTTGAGCATGTCATTTGACCTCTCCGCCAGGGTTGCTCATCTGTGACAAGGATCATGACCAAGCCTCCTGAGGAATGCTGGTGAGGACGGAAATGAGATCACCGTGTGCATTGGTCCTGCCCGGGGAATGGACGGAGTGGTTGTGAAGAGCAGCCTCCGCGCATGTTGAGGGGCAGGGCTGGCCACCACCTGGAGTGAGCAGGCGGAGATTCTAGGATCTTCTCCATCTCCAACATGGCTGGTGGGGAGCTTCGGTTCAAGGAATGCAGGGTCACCAGTTCAGAGGGCAAGACTGAACAGCAGAGAGGAAGGTTCTTGGTCCAAGTCTCCAGTAACTTTGTGGTGCCACCTTAAGAGAAATCGGTTCGGGGCCTCCATTCGATAAACTGGGCAAGTCCTACCCTCTTCCTAACAGAAGGAACAAATGAGAATTAATTAGTAAATGTGGCTGTCAAACGTGGTCGGTGTTGTTATTAACTTAATGTGTTTGTTTAAAAGGGGAGGCAGGCCTGCCCCCGCCTGGGCGTGTGAGCTGCCAGCCAGGTTTGATGGGCGACCCTGTAGATTGTTTCCACATGCGACTTTACAGCACAAATAATTAGTTGCAGCGGTGGAAGGCCTTGGAAGCAAGGACCGAGGGGCTCGGATGATGGATTTTGCAGTCCTTCATATAAAGCACAGAGGCAGTCCCTCGGGGAAGTTTGGTACCGGGGAGAGGGCGCCCCAGGCTGGGCACTGCTGTCCGGGCCAGCAGGCGGGGTGACCCAAGTTGTGGGGCGGGTGGGGGTAGGAGAAGGTGATGCGGAAAGGCTTGTGTGTAATGAACAACCTGAGTTTTCTAGAATGGGTTGGTGTGTGGGGGTCGGTAGACGGCATCTCTGTTCTGAATGCCACCTCAGTTGACTCTGGCTTTGGCTTTATAGGGCTTTTTTCACTGCTCCTTCTTTCTGTGTGCTGGGCTCCCAAGCATTTTAGTCCTGTCTCCCAAGGCGGAATGGAGTAGTGGCCGAAAGCAAGGACTCTGGAACCAGACTGCTTGGATTTAAATCCTGGCTCCATGACTTCCTAGCTGTGTGACTTTGGGCAAGTTATGCAACCTCTCTGTGTTTCAGTTTCTTTCATCTGCGGAATGGGCATGATGATATTTTATGGACTTGATTGCGGGGATTAAATAAGTTAACATTTGTAAAGCTTTTAGACCGATGCCTACCGAGCACATGGTAAATGCTACATGAAGCCTAGCTAAACAAATGAATGGGTTCTCATTGCCCTGATCTAGTGGCAGACTGGGCTGCTTAGGTTGCGCATATACTTAAATGATTTCTTCTCCTCCAAGTCATTTCAAAACACGGTCTAAAAACAGTCTGTTTTCTGTGCTTTTGACATTTCATTGCATGGCTCTTTCTGACCCCAAGCTACCTTACCCTGAGTCCACCATGACTCTGTGCACCAATTTTCCTCATCAGGGTCCCCAAATCTTGGCAGCTGCTGTGTTCTTTGTTCTTTGCAAGGTGATTCCTCATCAGGGAGGGTGAACCAGTCTCTACACTCATCTTCACTGGGCATCTGCCCTCCGGCGTTGGGCATTTCCTGGAACCCAGAAGAGCAGTGTTCTTGAGATGTGTGAAACACGGGTGTGTCGGGGTGCTGCACTGTCCATTTGGGGTTCTGGTCAATGTCTGCAATCCTTAGAGCGCCATGGGTATCTGCTGCGATGGTTTGCCATGGGGCCAAACCAGAGTCTTGTACACCTTCATGAAGGATATTTAATGGACCGGGTGGTCAGTTTTTGCCCACTTTGGTGTGACCTAACTCAGTATTTTCAACAGCAAAGATAGAACACTGTTGAAAAGAAAGCTGGAAAATAAAAGCTGGTATAAACCACAAATATAGATAAGTAATCAGCAACAATTTCACCCAGAAACCTGGGCAGACTGTGTGGTTGGTTAAAGGTGTGTATAGGCGTGTTGTGTGTCTATCAAGGACCTTTAAAATGTTCACGTCTTTCAAACTAATATCACCTCTGGGAAACCATCCTCAGGAAATGCTATGAAATTTACAAAATGCTTTCTGCACAAAGATGTTCTTCGTGTAGCTATTTACAAAAGGAAAGATTGCAAATAACCAAACGTCCAGCATTTGGGGTAAAGTGATAGAAAGCTATGGCTACACAGTTCCAGTGGTTTTGAAATTTTTGTAGCTTTATGAGTTGCTTGAGAAACCTATTAGGGTGAGGATTCCCAGCCTCCACCCCTAGAGGTTGATTTAATGGGTCTGGGATAAGATCCAGAAATCTGCATTTTTAACATACCCCATATAATTCCAATGCAGATGTTCTGCAGTTCACATTTGAGAAAACTGATCAACGTAATGGGATATTTTGCAGTTATTTAAAATGATGTTTATAGAGAGATTGTAATAACACGGAGGAATGCTTTAAAATAAAAAAGTATGTAAGATTGTATATATAACTCTGCATCCAATTATGAAATAACACTATGTAAAACAAAGCAAAAATGTATAAAAATGTAAATAGACGGTCTCAGGGTGGTAGGGTTATGGCGATGTTCTTTTTCTGTTTTTTATATTTTCCAAAATTTCTAAAACTGGGTATTATTTTTATCGTAAACCCCATAAACGTACACGTTTAAAACAGAAATTGTTCTTTTTTGTAGCAAATTAAGAGGCTCCCTGTTTTGGGGGGATTCATACTCTGAGGGGTTTCATTTTGTCGGCAAACAGACCGAGGATCCTGAGGCAAAGCAATGCTATGTTCTTCATCCTCTGAGGGGCTCAGACCCTTCTTGGAAGAGTTCACCACCAGGCTTCCCCTACAGACAGTTAATAAACTTCTAGAGTTATCCAGCTCTCATTTGTCCCCTCCCCCCACCCCCAGTCATTGTTAAGAGCTTCTGCCTAAAGAATTCTTAGCATGGGATGGGAAGGTGGGTTATTTTGTGGAGCTGGACCATTTCAACGCAGGTCTCTTGAGAATATTTTCGCTGAGATAACGATTTGTGCGGTATGGTGAAGTCCTCTCTTGGGGGGAGGGTGGAGCGAGCACTGTTTTCTGAGACATCCGCGCATGAGCCTGCTAGAGCGCTGCCATAGGAAGGACCACCGACCAGGTGGCTTAAACCATAGGAATGTCTTGTCTCGGCCCTGGAGGTTAGAGGTCCAAGATTGAGGACCAGCAGAGTTGCTTCCTTTGGAGGGCCCCGAGGGAAGGATCAATTCTGGGCCTTTCTTCTGGGCGTAGAGATGTCCGTGTTCCCCGCCCCTGTCTTCATGTCCTCTTTCTTCTGTCCGTGTTTGTGTTCCGATTCCCTTTTCTTGGAAGGACACCAATCATAATGGATTAGAATCCACTGTCATGACCTCGTTTTAACTTAGTTACTTCTTTAAAGACCCTGTCTCCAAATGTGATCACATTCTGAGGTTGGGGAGCTGGGTCAGAACTTCAGTATATGAATTTGGGGCTGGGGAGACACACAGCTCAGCCCAGGGGAAAGCTTTACCAGCTTTACCTGAGCAACAGGTGGTAGAAGGCAGACCTTATTTCAGGAGCCCAAATGGGTCCCCGACGAGTCGGACTGAACTGTTGGAATACGTCCAGTGGCTTGACAATGGAAGGTTCGAGGCAATGTGAGGTCTTTCTCACTGAGCGCCGGCCGGAGAGAGCATGCTCGGGCCCGGCTTGCCACCTGTCTGGTGCTGGAGGTAGGTATGTGCCTCTACCGTGCAGACGGTAGCCTCAACTTAACCTGCTTCTCTCCCCGGCCGGGTGTTGGACTTTCCAATCACGTGACCGGGGTTGCGGGTTGCTGGTGCAGGAACCTCTCCAAGCCTCTCTGGCAGAAACGGGAATAAAAATTCCTGTCCTGTCTATCTCACGGGCTGTGGAGATAAAGTAAGAAGGCGCTGTGTCAACTGCAAAGCTCTTTCTGTCCCCACCAGGCAGGCAGTGCAGGGAACATCCTGTCTCACTGGGAGCTGGTGGGCCGGAGTCTTTCCCTGAAGGTTTTCCGTTCACTCATGCTCAGACACAGCGTTCAAGAAGGTGAGGCGGCCTTGCCTCTGATCATGCCATATGTTTGTTGATAAAGCACCATCATATGGCCCCTGTCAAAGGCCTCCAGACATGGTTTAAAAAAATAATAAAACCACCTTATTATGAAAGTCACATATGTTCCTTATATGAACATTTACACGTTGGATATAGAAAAACAACAAATAAAAATTCCCCATTCCCTACCCTTCTACCTCCTTCCTACCATCTGAAGATTCCCCTCGGACCCTGCCCCCATGATTTAGTATCTTCCCGTGTTTCCTCTGCTTATACAAATCTGTATGCATGTACTTAAAAAAAATGATAATTTGGTTCGTACTGTTCGAAAACTTGTGTTTTTAACCTAATGAGTAACTGTGGCCTTCTTTTCCGTGTCATTTCATGTAGATGGATCTTGAACCCTGTTTTTTTTTAAAGATTTTATTTATTTATTTGACAGAGAGAGAGATCACAAATAGGCAGAGAGGCAGGCAGAGAGAGGGGGAAGCAGCCTCCCTGCTGAGCAGAGAGCCCGATGCGGGGCTCGATCCCAGGACCCTGAGATCATGACCTGAGGCGAAGGCAGAGGCCTTAACCTACTGAGCCACCCAGGCGCCCCTTGAACCTATTTTTTTAACATGCTGTATAGTATGCCATAAAACAGATATACTAATGTGTTATTCAACCATTCCTTCATTAATGGACTTTTAAGTTATTTCTAGTTTTAAAAAACACGATGAAAATGACTATGGTGAATATCTGTGAGTCCTCTGTAGGATGAAATTCTAGACGAAGTAACTGACTCAAAGGGGATATTGATACATTTAAAATGTCCATAGGTTTTATAAATTGCTCTCTAAAAGAAAAGGAAAAAGAAAAAAGATTATATCAATTTATATTTTCTCCAACAGTTTCTGAGAATCTGTATTTCCCCATATCCTTGCCAACAATGGACTTTATGCTCTTTTTTTGCCATGCATTCTCTAGAATGTCAAGGCTGCCTGTTTTTTTGAGATTATGTTCTTTCAGTATCTTCCCAGAGGTACTCCAAATCATGATCACAAGGCCTATTGGAGAGAAGCAGCCAGGTCTAAGACCACAAGGATTTGTCAACAATTTATTTCTCAAGGAGCCCTCTGAGCGCTGGGAGCTTATCCAAAGGGGACGGGGATTTTCTACCTGAACCGGGTTATTGCACAGACCCACAGAGAAGCTCATGTCTGTCTTTCTTTTCCTGTGAGAGAGGAGAGAAGAAATAAAGGAGAATTTGAGCATTTATCCAGACCCACTGACCTTGAAACAGTTCTCTAGCTATCTGTCTATCTCATCTGATTGGTTTTTCTGCTTCTCTAAATAGTGCTTATAAGGGGGGGATGCCCCTATGAAACGCTTAGAGTCAATCAACTCCTTATCAGCAGGGAAGGGCTGGCCTTGCTCAAGCTCATTCACCCCTGATCTTGTGAGGACACAGCAGACACTGGCTGCTGCCCAACCCAGGAGGGCAGGCCGAGTGCCTCGTTAGGATACCAGTCAGCCTGGGGCCCCAAAGCAATGAGGAAGAAAAAAAAAATACAACTCTGATAAGGTTATCCAGAATATTGTGTTTGGAAACACATAGAGAGGAGCAGTTTTTATACCTCAATAGATGCAAGTTTTTCATAGTGTTTTTCTCTTGAATCCCACCACAGATGGTGCCATATGTTTGGGGCTTAGGAATCGGTCTGAATCGGCTCCTCTGGTATTTTCTCCCACCCCCAAGTCATGGCAGATTAAGTGTGCTTTGAGGCTCTGGGATTTTCCAGTCTTTCACGGAGGCCCTGCCTACTGGGATTCTTGAGATGGGGCTTCATTTCAGTGATGCGTTCAGAATAACTACATCACAGGGCGGCGGTGGGGATTTCACTGAAAAGCATGTGAAGGCACCTGACAGTGTCGGTACTCAGGCCATGTTAATTTCCTCCCCTCATTAGAAGCTTGTTCCGTCTGAATCAAGGGCAGGACTTTAAAGGCTTTAAGAAGTCCTTTATTGCTTTAGATGCAAACTTCTGGAAAAACAAAAAGGGAGAGGTGTGGAATTGGCATTTTACTGCCTTCCCTTGAGGCCGTAGCCTGTACCGTGCCCACCACAGGGTCCTCATTAGTAGTTTTTCATTGAGTTGAGTTGAATTGAATGAATCACACTTGTCTTCGCTCTGTCCGAGGTGCAATGTGTGTGATTCATGGGGCAAAATCTTTCCTCCTTCCTGGAGCTCCTGAATTTCTGTGTTTTCACAACTTACGGAAAACTTGCATTGCATGGTTGGAGGGAGGGAAGTCAAACTGTGCGTTTCTACAATGTGCTAAGCTTGGGGCTTCGCATTATCTTCCCAACAGCACAAGGACTATGTTATTTTCTGATTGAAGAGCCAGTTCCAAGCATTTCTTTCCAGAATCACACTGGTGATCAGGGCCGAGTCGGGACTCAGTGACAGGTCTGCCTAACCGCATTCTGCTCACTGTCTCCCTGGCCTCGGGCTGGCCAGAGGGAGTCCACGTCAGGAATGGCAGCCCATCGCTGAGCTTTCGGTCCAAGTAGACAGAGAACCTCCAGCTCCCACACCCTCCCGGTTAGCTGGAATGTGAGGTGGCTCAGAAGCACCACTGCTGTGGGATAAAGCTGTGTCATCCGGGCCCAGGAGCTGGGCACCGAGCGACAGAAAGGGCTCCACTGGGGTCTCCATGAGGCAAGCGTGCAGCCTCCTTCACCGCCCAGGCCTTTCAGTGTGTCCTGATCAAGACCCTTCCATAGCCCTTTCTTAGGAGAGGCTCACCCCTTCACTAAGCCCCAAGGGACCACAGTGGTCACTCAGAATGCATTCATTCATGCGTTCTGTCATTCACTCCTTGGTCTCGTGACTGTTCCTTGAAGCCCCGCTCGTGCCCCCCCCATCACTCTGGGTGCTGGGGATAAAGCAGTAACAAAGGAGGACACTGTCCTTGCTCTCCCCAGGCTAGCTGGGCAGCAGAGGGATGGCTGAAGTCAGCAGTCACAGAGGAAAGGCATGGATCACACTTTCTTAAGGGTGACCAGGAGAAGAAGGTGCCCAGAAATCTAGAAATAACATTTACACTGAGACCTAAAGGGCGAGCTGAACTTGGCCAGGCAAAAGGGTAGACAGAACATTTCATAAACCCACCAGTCTTGGGTTTATGATATTAGTTAAATTAGTTAAATACTAACCCACTTAATCCTCCTAACAACCCTATGAATGGGTGCTATCATTATCCTTGTTCTATAGATGAAGAGCCTCAGGCTCAGAGAGGTTAAGTGACTTGTCCAAGGTCACCCACCTAGGAAAAATCAGAGCCAGGATGGATGCTCATCAGCACAGGATGCTTCCCAAAATAGGGTCGGGATGGAGTCTCGCTGGGCGCTGGGCGTGAGCACAGCCCTAGAGAAAGAGAACCCTCAGGTGGGGCCTGGGGGTAAGGAAGACCTGGCCCAGCGGACTGAACACAGTAGTCAGGAAGGTGGAATCAGAGGCAAGCAGATGGGGGGCATGGAAGGAAGTATTTCTAGAAGGAGGGAGCTTCACCTGGCCGACAGGTGGGGGGATTAGGACTGAGAAGTAACTAGTAGGTACCATTGTGACCTTGGCAAGAGGAGAATGGTGAGAGCCAAGCCCAATGGTAAAGGGTTCAAGAAAAAAGGGGAGGAGAGGAGGTAGTGACCATGAAAATCAATAATTATTTTGAGGAATTTTACTCTAAAAGGAAGAAGAAAAATATGGTGGTGCCTGAAGAGTGACCTTGTCCTGAAGGATTTTTTTTTCAACACGTGCGCACAGGGCGAGGCTAGGGCACCCCGCACCCAGCGACCCCCCTGCAGCACAAGACGGGTTGGAGTCCTGGTGGAGTGCAGGGCTGGCCTTGGCCAGGGCTGCTTCGAAGGGGGTCGGCCCCCTGCAGCCTTCCAGAGAGTCTACAGCCTCAGCAGCCCTCGGAGCAGCAGGGCTCTGTCCCCCGGGTTGGGTTACCAGCCTTTTGCTGATGGTGCAGGCTGAGGGGAGTGGAGCTGACAGTGAGGGCAGGGTTCAGCCTTGGCTGCATCCTTGCCAGGAGCTGCGTGAGTGGGAGAGGGTTAGCTGCACCAGCCCAGGGGAGTTTTCTTGAAGACTTGTGCAGCCCTTGCTTTTCAGGGACGCTGGGAATCCCTGCTGTCACGTAATAGACCTGGGGTCACATAGCATCAGCTCATTGGACCAACAAGATAGCCGTGAACCCAATACCAGCAAATTTACTTAAACTTACTGTAGAGTTTCTAATGCATAAATTTGGCCAGTCGGTGCCCTGGGGTGATGGACACTTCTTCTTAAGGGTCAGAACTTAAGAAATGCCGCGCCCACAGGAAGCGCTGCGGGTTCCATCCCAGCACCCCAAAGGGTACCTTCTCAGCCTGGCTGCATCTGACAGAGAAATACACAAGACAAAAAGAGGGGAGGAACTACATTGGGAGAGCTTTGAATGCAAAATCAGGGGATTCCCCATTAGGGAAAAATTCCTCTGGTTAAAAAAAAAAAAAGAATTGGGTAAATGAGGCAGAAACCCGGCGCTGTAAGACACCCGGCACACCACAGGCCTGCTTACTTCATTAACCACTTTCTCATGTTAAAAAAAAAAAGTCTCAAAAATAATACATAGGTAAGATAGCCCCCACCCTCCACCCAGGAGAACGTGTGTCGGTTTCTCTTTTCCCCAATTTATTGTAGGTTGTATTGTAAGTCGTCTTCCTACAAAGCAATAAAATGTAAATGTGGGTTTTAGGTATGCTAATGTTTCCGGCTGGCTGAGCTTGAATTCCCAGCCGGTTACAGGGCGAGGGGCCTGCGAGGAAGCTGTGGGAACCGAGTGGGGGGTGGGAGTAGAAGGGAAAACAGAAGTTCCCCATTGTTTCAGGTTGAGAAAACCGGGATTTGGGAAACCGTGTGATTTGATGTGCGCAGGAGACCTCGGAAGGGAATGTATCCATTAACAGTCCAGGCAAGTGGGCTTTCAAAGGGCTGAGAGCCGTGAGTAGCCCCTTCGGAAAATCTGGGCAGCCACACAGTAGGAGAAGAGGAGGAAAGACCTGCTTCATCTCCAGGCAGGAGCTGGTGCTCCGCCTCTGGGAGGCTGAGCTTGCTTCCTCCTGAACCCCCTAGCCCCGTGGAAATGGGGCCCGAAAGGGGCCCTCTAGGTCACTGGGAGAAGGTCCTGTGATTGCCCCAGCAGAAGGTTGGGAGGTCTTTCGTGAGCTCATTTTCTTTCTTTCCTTTTTTTTTTCTTCAAGTTTTAATTTTAATTCCAGTTAACGTCCAGTGTTCTGTCAGTTTCAGGTATACACTGGAGTGATTGTGGGCTCATGTCCTTTCAGATCAGTTTTCCAGTTTATAATGGAAATGGGTGGTGAGAGAGGATTCGTGTACAGAAATTGGTTAAATCCAAGCTGATTTGGTAAAATAGGAAGTCCGTGTTGCTCCAGAGTGGACTCCATCTAGAAAGATGTCACAAAAGTGTGAGACTTGGGCTTCTCATTTCTGGATGGGAAATCCAATGTTTGCTCTACTTTGAGGGTAGGTTGGGACCCACAGAGACACTCCAGGGCAGCTGGGGAGACCCCAGGATGGAGGCATGGAGGGCCAGCGTGGGGTGTATGAGGACGCTTGGGGATGCTTAGGGGGCCGGAGAGTTAAGAGAGGTTGGAAATCTACGATTGGCAAGTCGAAGTTTAATAATAGCTGAGAGCTTCCGAGAGTTTCAGGGGAAGTGATTTGATTCAGAGGTCTTGAGGCAGGTAGAGAGGCTGGAGCACGGGGAGTCAGAGAAGGAGCTGTGAACTGTGTTTCAGGGATGGTGGACAGAGGGAGTGATGCTGGGGAAGGGTCATCCAATTGGTGGAGAGCGCAGAGGGGACAAGGAGGAGTTACCAGGTGAGGGGAATTAAATGTGAATATAGGCTGTGTGGCAATGTGTGCATTTGTAACTGTTGCCAGTCCTGGGGACCTACTATGTGCTGCCAGACTGTGGCCTCCCTGTATCCCCAGAACCTAGCACGGTGCCTATACCTAGATGACACTCTCTCATTGTTTATCTGGTGAATGAATGGATGAAGACATAATAACTAAAATTCTTGAAGCCACTGTGGAAAACGGAGTGGGGGTTCTTCAAAAAAATTAAACATATGATCCAATATGATCCAACAATTCCACCCCTGGGTATGTACCCCAAAGACTTAAAGTCTTGAGCAGATCTTGATATCCTTACACCACGTCCTCTCTTCTAGTGCCGAGATAAGACCAGAAGGAGAATCAGGGTCGTCAGCAGAGTTCATGTAGGCACATGTATTAATCACCAGCTGTATACTCAACTCTGTACTCATTATTAAGAAGATCAGATAAGTAGAAACACTATTCTTGCCCTCAAAGAGATGACTTAGTTATGTGGGACTATGCAGCAGATATTGATCTCAAAGGATCTCAGACTGGACAGCACCAATCCCGTGGGCTATGAGATATGAGGGAGCAACTCAGGGTCGGGGTGAGATAGTGGAAGACTTCTGGAGCCAGGGCTTCCTGGGAAGGAGTCATCCGCACATATTACATTATGACAGAAAAGCCCAAATGTGTTAATATAAATAATATTCGTACAGAGTCACAATCCCTAAACTGCAAGGCTGAGATTCAAAGATCTCAAAAAAAAAAGTTGGTTTTTTTTTAACGATTTTATTTATTTATTTGAGAGAGAGTGATCTTGGGTTGGGGGGAGGGGCAGAGAGAGAGGGAGAAGCAGACTCCCCGCGGAGCAGGGCTCCATCCCAGGACCACTGACTGAATCATGACCTGAGCCAAAGGCAGATGCTTAATGGACTGAACCACCCAGGCAACCCCCCCACCCCCGCACCAAAAAGTTTTTTTTAAAGATTATTTATTTATTTGACAGAGAGAGAGAGAGAGAGATCACAAGTAAGCAGAGAGAGAGGGGGAAGCAGGTTCCCTGCCAAGCAGAGAGCCCGGTGCTGGGCTCGATCCCAGGACCCTGAGATCATGACCTGAGCCAAAGGCAGAGGCTTTAACCCACTGAGCCACCCAGGTGCCCCGAGACAGGTCCTAGTATTGTTGCCATTTTGCAGATGAGAAAACTGAAACCAGAGAAAGTAAATAGCTTGCTCAAAGTCACAAATTTGTAAGTGATAGGTCCTGGTGGGAAGCTAAGGTTCTTAGTTTCCAGTAGCATCTCCGTATGGCCTTGGTGGGAACAGTTTCAGAATCAAAGTGAAGATGGAACAGATTATGGAAAAAGCTGGAGGAGAAAGGGAACCCCAGATCTGCGTTTTCCATCTGGGTGGTGATAAGGAGGGGAGTACAGGTGACAGTCTGAAGTGACCCCCAGATCAGGTAGGCCCAGGTGGATAGACAGGGTTTGGGGATGTAGAGTGGCTGGACCTCTTAGGGGAGTCTGGGCTCCCTGCGGCTGAGGCTGCCATTTGGAGAGCACAGGGCCCCAGAAAGCCTGGGTCCCCAACCTTGGCTTTGACTTGTCACCTACTCCCAGACCTAAGGGGCCACCCTTGGGCCTGCAGCCATTCCACTTTCTGTTGAAAGAGGAAGCGGCCCTAGAAGATCCCCTTTACCCACTCTCTGTGGTGTGAGGAAGAGGAACCTGGATCAGGTTTGGATTTTTTGAAGAAATCTTGCTTTAATGTGGACCAATCCAACTTCTTCATTTGCTGTCCTAACAAGGACCGTGGTAGCTGTGCCTCCTCAGGGACTGGCCAAAGGGACTCTCTCAGCCAGGGACCCCTGCGGGTGGAGTTTCCCAGGCCTGGCTCCGTGACTCCTCGGGATGCTTCTAGTTATCTCTGGGGCTACTGGAACCTTCTATAGTCAAAATTTAATATTGAAATAAACTGACTGCAAAAATAGACCTATGAAAAGAAAGAAACCTATTACCAACCAGTATTTCTTTGGAGAGGGGAGGGGAGAGAGAGTTATAATCTTTTTTTAAAGATGTCAGTATTCTAGGGGTGCCCAGCTGGGTCAGTCGGTGGAGCATGCAACTCTTGATCTCAGAGTTGTGAGTTCGAGCCCCATGCTGGGCATGGAGCCTACCTTAAAAAAAAAAAAAAATGCCAGTATTCTAAAAATGGTCATCCATTCTTCTTTTCCTTTTTTCTTTAGATTTTATTTATTTATTTATTTGAGAGCGAGCGAGCAAAGGAGCGTATAGGAGCAGGGAGGGGGAGGAAGGCCCAGAGAAGGAGGTGAAAGAGTCTCAAGCAGACTCTGATGAGCTCAGAGCCTGATGCGGGGCTCCGTCTCGCAACCCCGAGATCATGACCTGAGCTGAAACCAAGAGTCGGACGCTTAACAGACTGAGCCACCCAGGCATGCCAAAAATTGTCACTTATTTGAAAAAATGGCACCAGCAATTTCCTCACTGTATGCCTTTGGCCATGTCTCTTAAAGTCCTAATAAGGAAGTGCTAAAGATGGTCCTGCCAAGATTGCTGGGAGGATTAAGCGAGATGGGGTCCGTGAAGGTGCTTTGTAAATTCTAAGGCATTGCACAAAGGCGAGAGATTAATGCTGCTGGGTCATCCCCCCAGAGCAGAAAATCCTACCATCTTACCTGCACTGATTCTCCTTTCCTGATGGAGGAGGAATCTGTTAGGTATCATTTGGAGTTACTCAATCCATACTTCCTTTCTCTAGCCCTCGATTTCCACATTAGGCTAAGCCAGGCCATGCTGCAGTGACAAAGAAATGTCCACGTTTCAATGGCTTGCCACAATCACACTTTGTTTCTTGCTTTGATGAGCATGGATAGAACCTCTTCCGCCTTGTCCCGGTGCTGGCAGAGCCTGTGGGTTGTAAGTTTACAATGGCAGGGAGAGGGAGGGATGGGGGAGGCACATCACCTCTCAACTGTTTGGGTCCAGAAGGGACACATGTCACATACAGTCTGTTGGCTGTAATTAATCACACGATCCCTACCTCCCTGCAAGGAAGACTGAGAAATGCAGGGGAGCACATGGATATTCAGTGAACGCAAATGGACTCTGTCGTGGTTTCCTTATCTCTCAAGGGGGAGGGTTGGACCACAGGACCTCAGAGCAGCTGTCACCCAGCTCTGGCCTTCTGGGATTATGTGAGCCAGACCCCTAGAAGTTGATGCCCTATGGCGAGTGTTAGTGCCCCGGGCTAGTGTACACAAGCTTCCACGGGAAGAACTGTAGACCACCCTCCAAAAAGTCAATTTCACTTTCCTCACTGTCTCCCAGGCCCATCTGGGCAGCTCCTCCCTTCAGTCCCGGATTCTCCAGCCTGTGAGGTAAGAATGCCTACAAGTGGCTCCACATCAGTGCATGTGTTTTGCTTTCTGAAGAAATGGGGCCTGCCTTGAAGCAGGACATTGATGCAAAGCTGACTTCCAGGCTGCTGGCCCACTGGGACCCCCTGGAAGCCCTGGGCCCGGGGATCCACTTTCCTTCTAGCATCTCTAAAGGGACTTAGCAACAACTCTAAAGACCCCCTCCATTTGCTTTCTCCTATTTCCCTCTTGATCTGCGTCCTTCCCACTCCCCTTCCCTCCCAGTCTGGTGAGATCTGCACTGCTCTTAGCAGAGATGATTAAAGATGGTCTATGTGCATTTAAAAGGCATGGTGAGGGGCACCTGGCTGGCTCAGTCAGTGAAGACTGTGACTCATGATCTTGGGGTTGTGAGTTTGAGTCCCACACTGGGTGTAGAGATTAGTTTTAAAAAAATCTTTAAAAAGCATGGTGATCACTAGAAGCCTGCATGGGTTCACCAGGAACAAACCTTGGTCCCCTTCCCTTTTTTTTTTTTTTATTTTTTATTTTTTTATTTTTTAAAGATTTTATTTATTTATTTATTAGGAAAGAGAGAGAGTGAGAGAGAGAAGGTCAGAGTGAGAAGCGGACTCCCCATGGAGCTGGGAGCCCGATGTGGGACTCGATCCCGGGACTCCGGGATCATGACCTGAGCCGAATGCAGTCGCTCAACCAACTGCGCCACCCAGGGGCCCCCCTTCCCTTTTTTGATGCAATGTCTGGATTGATTGTCAGATCAGGAATGGGCCATAGATAGATTTTTAAGTCTCAGCACAGGCATGCCATAAGCTCCCATGCACTCTCGGGAGAGGAACTGAAGGTGCTCAGCTGAACCCATGTGATAGCATCATGTCACATGCTGCTGGTCTGACTCTGTGCACGTCCCAGTTGTGATAACTGGGATTCTCCCTTTTCTAGGAGACTCAGTATCCACCTTGGATCTCTGCTCTATTATAGGGTTCTTATCATGGTAGCCTGGCCATATTCCTCTCGGCAGGAATGTCAGAGAGGTCTTGGAATATTGCTTTTCCTCGATCATTTATCACCATTGAGTAGCCTGCTGGCTAGAATGTGGGCCCTGACCTGGTGAGAGAGTACTGACTCTAAGTACTTCGACAGCTGGATGTAGGCTTCCAGTGCTGCTGTGTCGGGGCTGAAGTTCTTTGATATTGCTTCCATCCAGAGATGGGATCTGTGCTCCTCCCCTTGAATCGGATAGTCTTGGGAGGGCTTTGATCAGTAGAGTATGGAAAAAGTGCTTCCAGGGCTTAGTTCATAAAAGGTCTCATAGCTTCTGCTGGCTTCTCTTAGAATACTTGTCCTTGGAGATCAGCTGCCATACCATGAGACACTCTAGCCACATGGAGAAGCCACATGGAACAGTTCTAGCTGAGCCCAGCCTGTGGGTCATCCCAACCCTGTTATAAGACATGTGAACAAAGAAACCTGCCTTCGTTCCTTGGTATACAGATCACTTTGATTTTTTACGGATATTTTATTTATTTTAATTTATTAAAAACATTAAAAAATTTTAAGTATCATGGACATCTATATTGATTTCAGGTGTACAACATAGTGATTTGACCATTGTTAGATACATTATGAAATGCTCACCATGATAAGTGTAGCTACCATACAAAGTTATTATGATATTATTGACTATATTCCCTATGCTGGACTTTCTTCTGCGTGACTTACTTATTTTGTAACTGTAAGTTTGTGCCTTTTAATCCCCTTCACCTATTTTGCTTATCCCCCTACCCTCCCAGAGAATCCTTTTGATAACTCCAGCCTCAACTCTTTGGGTCCCTCTCCCTCCCTCTGTAGCTGACTCTTCCTAGCTGGGGCCTTGACGTGGAGCGGAGAGAAAGCGTCTCTGATACGTTCTGTCCAAATTCCTGACTCACAGGATCTGCGAGCATAATAAAATGGTTGGTGTTTTCTATCACCGAGTTTGAGGTGGTTTGCTCTGTAGCAAACAGGAAAACCACGGTGTCCCTCTGCCCTTAGCAGATCAGCGTTGGCTTCTAGGAGGGAAGTCTCTAGTAACAGGCTGCAGGACCCCTTCCTAGCCAATCTCTTTAATGACGACTTATAGGGAGTCCCCACGGCAGCCTCGGTGAAAACAACAGAAGGATCATTTGCAACTTGTGGGCATCGCACATCGAGGTACTTAGGCAGGACAGCATCTGGAAAGATCTCAGCTGGCTAAAATGAACCTGAACCCTGCACTTAGGTTTTAGAATCCAACTGTGTGTGTACAGCGTGGATTAGGGGTTAGCCAGGTGAAGGGAGGGTTGACGATCCAGGTAAGAGGCAATACCTGGAGTAGCTGAGTGGGGGTCCTGTGGTTACAGCACAGGAGGGAGCCGCTCGAGATGGCATTGGTAAGCAGGTAGGGTCATGGCAGAGGAGGTCTCAGGGGCCATGGGAGGAGAGCGGTAAAAGGTGCTGGACCCTGGGGCGGGTTTACCCTGCACCCTTGCCCTCGGAAGCTCAGGTGTCTAATGGATCTGCCCAGTTACCATCTTGCGTTGCCAGTCTTTCTCTCAGATCCTAAAATGGTACAGAATTGGTTAAGCTAAGCTAACGTCTAAATACACAAAGCAGGAACCCAAGGACAGAAATGGCTGGCTTCACAGGAGTTTATTCTGCTTAGATTCTGTGGAGGTCCCCCTCCCCCGGCCATCCAGTCCACTTACAGCACTGGACACACAGCACGTTGGAGTGCCCCTGCCGGGAGACGGCTAGACCGGGGGTCCTCTTGACTCCTTCCCTTGGCAAGCCTGGCAGCACTCCTCCAGTGGTCTGTGGTGGGTCCCCATCTCACTTCCAGACATTGCTGAAAAGGCTGGGCTAGGGAGGACCCCAGATGGGGGTGGATTCCTGGGGCCACTGTGTCTAAGCGGGGTGGGTTGGGAGCCCCGTGGCACATCATTTTTATGCAGACTCTGGTCTGGGTGGCTCAATGGAGGAGGGATGGCAAAGGTGCCGGCGGGGTGTGGCCTCTGGCTCCCTGTTTATTAAGAGGCCATGTCGTAGTCAGGCCTGCATGTGGGGGCTGTAGAAAAATCTAGCCCGCTGAGCAGACGGTGGCTGTGTATAGAAGGAGAGGCCCCCTCTAAACTGCCTTTGGAGCCTCACGGGTTTGTGCAGTGAAGATGCCTTTGGAGACGCCAGCAAGGAGCAGAAGGGCCTTGTCTGTCCCTTGAAATTTAGGATGGAGAGGCCCGTCCTGAGATGGCCAACTTGCCCGGCCACCTGATGCTCTCCTTTACCTGCAGCTGCCGCCTGTGCGAGGTTCTTTGAAGCCAGCCTGTGCCCACCGCCAGGGCCTCACCTGTCACCGGTGCTCGGGGGCTGGGCTCTGCAGGGCAGGCAGAAGAGGATGACTGTGACCGCTCTCCGAGCAGGTGAATGTGCCCTGCTGACTTTTCATAGAACCACCCTCATTTAATTCTCACACTGATCCTTTGAAACAGGAAATGTTCCCGTTTTGTAGATAAGGAAGCTCAAGCCCTGAGAGGTTAATGGGCAGGTCATATTGTGGGTAGGGGCAGAGCCGGGACACAAACCCACGTCCCCCTGGGGTCATAGCCACCTTTGAAAGGCTACCTTTCAAAATGTTGTTTCAAGGAGAGTCACGGACCAGCAGGTGGAGACCCACTGGGAACAGGAAGCAGTGGAAGGGTGGTCCTGAGGAGTACGGGCCTGGGAATAACCACATGAGAGACGTGAGTTGCAGCATGATTGCCCAGCAGAGTTCTCCCTTGCCTTCCCTCCTTCCCACCGCTGCCCTGCAGAGGGGCACAGGCTCTGTGGACACTGTCTGACCGTCAGGCCTCACCTGACTGGGACTGGGCAGAGAGGTGCCTCTGGATCCCCAAGACTGTATCCTCTGGGCTCAGCTTCCATGCTGGCTGGGCCTGGAGGAGGATAGGAAGTGAGGCTCTTGGTCTGGGTCGTCAGGCATGGGACCAGGACAGCCAGGTTTGACAGGACTGAGGTGGGCCCTGAGGAAACACTGAGGTGGAGGGGCAGCCTGGCGGGTTTCCTCATGATGAGCGCCGCCCTGGGCATTGGCTTTTGTGGCACAGAGCCCTGCAGTGAGGGGCTGCCTGAAGTTTGCGTCTGGCAGCGGAGGGCGCCATCCTGGTGACCAAGGCCCCAGGGCACTCTGGGACACGGAGGCCTGACAGTTCTCTCTTCCCAACGTCATTTTCTTCTCTGTCAAAGAGACTGTGTCAAGTTTTACAGGAACCTTGGTGGATATGGTGCCTAATGCAAAATCTCCGGGGTTGGAGAGATGGGTTGAGGAAGACAGAGGATTTCAGAATAACTCTGGGGTTGGGTGAAAATTCTGGGTATGGAATTGGATGGGGGAGAGACATGGAAGCTGGCTGGGAAGAAACTCTGAGGTATTCCAGTCAGAAACACCTCAGGGCTCTCGCTCTCTCTCCCTGTGCAGAAAGGTATCAGAAAATTCCCTACCTACTGATAGGGTAAGAATTCTGGAATACTTTGTTGGGTGAAAAGCCTGGGGCACAGTATCATGTATATATGCTGTTATGCTACCTGAATGCAAAAAAAAAAAAAAGAATGTAAAGGGCAATTATCTGTAATCATATTTGCTTGTAACTACACAAAGAAAATATGTAAGAAATGAATAAAGATAGGAATATGGGCATAAGAACTGGACAGATGTGGGACAAGATAGGAGTGAGGCATGACCTATCACCTTCTACGCTTTCACCTTTTTTTTTTTTTTTTAGAGAGGGAGAGAGAGAATTCTAAGCAGGCACCACGCCCAGTGGAGAGCCCGACGGGAAGCTCCATCTCATGACCCTGAGGATGCTTAACCGACTAAGACACCCAGGTGCCCCTCTACATTTTTATTTCTGACCATGTGATTATATTACCTATCTGAAAAATAAAATAAAATGTCCTTTTTTAATTTTGACCAAAAAAACAAAAACAAAAACAAAGCCCTGACCAACCAAAACCCAAAAAATCAACCACCAAACAAATCCTCTAACTCTTAGGTGCTCTCTGGGTCATTGCCTGCCGTCTCCTCCCCCTGCTCCCCACTCCATTTTTGCTAACGTTCTCACTGCCTCCTTTGCCTGATTTTTTAATCTGAGCCCGATTCCAGGCTTTCTTCTTCAAAGCAGAACAAAGCTTCCCAAGCCTAAAATCTCTGTGGGATTGTCCTTGACTAAATGGAAACGTTGATGGCAGTTGGTCCCCTTCAACCCATCAGGACTCAGGCTCTGAAATCTGATTGTCCGACTCTGCTGGAGAACGTGAGGCTGTCCTCGGCCATGGTAACCTGCCCCGCACCCCAGTCATCTCCAGTGCGTTCTTGAACATTCCAGGTGGACACCCCTGTCTGGGCCCAGCTGCGGAAACACACCTCTGCCATTGTCCATCAGACGACCAGGGCTGGCCAACGTTATACTTCTCCAGTGACCTCTTGGTTCTCTCCTGGCCAGGCTAAATAATCTCGATCCCCATAACTAATTTTACCACCCAGTCATCACGCTTCTTTTGAAATCTTCTGAGCATCTCTCAGTTTCTCGAGCCTCTGTTACATAAAACAGAAGGCTAAGCCCTAATTGCTCAGAGACTGGTGAAAAGACCACCGTGTGGCTTCTCTGCCTCCTCGCTCGGGTTCCCGTTGGGCAAGTCTCTTAGATGTTTTTTTTTGCAGTTTACGGAGCACCACCAGCCCCTCGACCTCACTCCATCAGGTCTCCTAACTGTCTTATTATTTCCATTGATTCAGGGTAAGCTTGGCCCGCTGTGGTCTTTATTTAGATCATCTCTATTATACCTGTGGCTAGATCTTGTAAGCAGGCCTTGGCACGGCTTTATTTGTGGGTTTCCTTTTAAAAGGTCGCTGTGAAACAGGAAATGTGACTAAGAAAATCTTCTTCTTCCATGAAACCCTCTTCATTAACTGGAAAAAGGCGCCCGTCCCCTCTCCCCCAATACTTACTCATGGCCCAAACAGACACATTTCAAAAGAACACATAGTTCCCAAAACACTGAAAAGTGCACCGTAAGGCTCACGTGTGCGGCGAGTGGTTCTTTGTCAGGTTGGCGCTGTCTGGGGCCGTCCTCGTGGTGACATGTGCTGCCTGTCACCGTTCTTCCTAGCATCTGAGGACGGATGGGAGCCTTGGGGGGCTGGGAGGCCTTGTGGCTGACCCAGGAGGGGCATGCAGCTTAAGAGCCAGAAGTAGGGGGCAGATCCTATGGATAAAGGCCGAGGCGGATGGGATCCCGGCTCTCCTGGCTCTGCAGCCACATTTGCCCAGTTAAACCACATGCCCATCTCCTTCAGCTTCTGGAGGGGCCCTATGCATCTTTCTTCCTGTGGAGAAGCCGGGTGCCGCAGCGGGGACATGGGCTGGCCAGGAGGGACCCTGGGCACACAGCTCAGGCTTCCTGGAGGGGCCTCCTTGGGGAGGCAGTAGTGGCTGTACTTGGGGTCACCTGCTTTGCAACCTTGCTTTGCTCTCCTCAGCCAATAGGAATTTCCTATTCCTCACGCAATAGGAAAACAATAGTATAGGGTTATCATGAGATGAAAATAAGTTAAAACACAGAAAGCATCCAGGACAGTCTTGGTGTGCCACCCCTCTGTACATGTTAGTTATGATTATTCTGATGGGTTGGTTAGCTTTCCTCCTTTCTATTCAATTCAAGAATTTGGCACCCACCATGGCCTTTGTTGGGAAAATGGCCACACTGAGGTCTTATCCTTGGTCAGTCCCTCAATGGCCAGTAGTTTGTCTTTTTTTTATTCTTTTAAAGATTTTATTCATTCATTTGACAGAGAGAGGCACAGCGAGAGAGGGAACACAAGTAGGTAGAGTGGGAGAGGGAAAAGCAGGCTTCCTGCTGAGCAGGTAGCCCGATGCGGGGCTCGATCCCAGGACCCTGGGATCATGACCTGAGCTGAAGGCAGACGCCCAACGAATGAACCACCCAGTTACCCCAGCCAGTAGTTTCTCTTATGGAGAGCTGGAAAAAAAAATAATAATACAGATGGTCCAAATGCATAGTCAATACTGCTGGGGGCTGGGGGGCCTTTCCAGACAGGCTGAGTGGCCGAGAGCCCAGGTCTGAGATGGCCTGATTCAGGCTTACGAGCAGTGCCCACCCCTCAAAAACATTGAGTGAGTGGTGTGGTGGGCCCTGTGGCCACGGATATTGTTATGGAGAATACAGATTAAGGTGCCGGATCTCAGGGCTCCCTGTACTTGGACCTGACGAAGCAAAGAATGTGGGAGGACGTGAGGGGAGTCTCAGCCAGGCTTAGGGGCGCAGAGTCTCAGCTTGACTCACCCCTCCATCTGCTGCTCTCCCTCCCAAAGCCATTGTCTGTATGCCGGGAAAATTCCTGGGGGATGGTTAAACCCCACCTCTATCAAGCATGAGACTCTCTTCCTGAGCTGTGAGTTGCTTCATTCTGCCTTCCTGAAAATGTAGTCTTGCTACACTGGAGGAAGGCTAGGTCATCGACAGCGTGGGACCCTGAGTCAGCAGGATTGAACAGGGGGAGGCCTGAGCCGCAGCCGCTGAGTGTGAAGTTAACAAGACCCAAGTTTTCATAAAATTGCTACTTCCATTGCATGTGTCTGTGCATCAGGCACCGATCTGCGTTCCTCCAACGTCAGCATGAAGCTTTTGGCTCTGTCCTCTTCCCCAGCTGCCGACACAGCAGGGTCAGGGTCCCTCTGTCGGGGAGTGAGGCAGGTGTACCCAGGGAGGGGACAGTCTTTGCAGCCCCTCCCCTGCGTCTAGTCAACACCCAGGCCTGGCTTGCAACCACAGCTACTTTTGGTAGCTAGAGGAAGGGTGCCTGCTGGGAGGTATGGGGCGGACGCATCTTAGTTAGTTAGCTTGCTGTGAGCAGAGGGGGTGGAGCGTTTCTTAGAAATTTGTTCTGATGTCAATTATTTCTCAATAAAATGGGGACCCCCCTCATGTGGCACAAAGCTGGTATTCAATAAATACAAATAATTATGACCCCCGCCCCCAAGAAAAAGAAAAAAATGTGCTCTGTTTCTCAAGGGGATCAAAATAAGCCTTAAATTCTTTTATGGATCCCTCCTCGGGATCCATTCCGTATTAACACAAAATGACAACGGGCCAACTTTTCATTGATTTGGAACTGATCCGCCATGAAACTAGATTCCTGAGTAAAAAGAATTTTTGGTAAACTTCAAAGAGGTACTGCTAGGTGTTCCCCGTTTATGAACCTAGTGTTTAAAAGCATCATGTCCTGATTTTTCTTTTTTTCACTTTCTCTGAGGTCCCTCACTTTCCGCCTCACTTTTCTTCCCGGAGTTCCTTCTGCAGATCTGGGGAGAGACAGCAGAGAGAGAAAAGTGGGAGTTGGTTCGGGAGTTTAAAATGGGAAAGAGTAGACATATCCCTCTACTCTGAATGTCTTCTGAGTTTGAAAACACGGCTCTTGGCTGCTTCGGTGGCCTTGAAGTTGTGCTTGCTTCTGCCCTAGGCCCTGGGCCTGGGTCACAGCACCCCCTCTCCCAGATTCCCGGGCGTGGGCTGGGGGGACCATGCGTGTGCAGGGGTGGGAGCCTCACACCCTAATGGGGCTGAGCTGGCCATAATGCCTGTCTCTCCCAATTAGTTCCCCAAAGGGAACAAAGCCTTATTTCTTTCCTCTCTCAGTTCCCAGGCGCTGACTGGGGAAAAACAATCCTTGGCAGCTCAGGGGTTAAAAAAAAAACACAGCAAGGGGGAAAACCAGCAGGGCAGCTGCAGAGGCTCCTCAGAGCCCACTCCAGGCTAAACAGAGGCCCCAGCAACTCCTTGGAGACTTGAACCCTGGGCGATGGAATTTTCCCTTGCATGGAGGCTATTGTCCTCTGGAAAGGGCCAGGGCCGGAGGGGGGCCTGGGGAGCACTGATCTCCCCCCGAGCTCGCAGCCAGGAAGCTCCTGAGAGCCCAAGGGCTCTGTCCCACCCAGCTGGGGTTGGGTGAAAAGGCACTGGGGGCGCAGTCCACCCCTCCTCCCTTGAGAAAAAGGGGGGTGCGTTGGGGGCTTCCAAAGGCCTGGGCACCAGTTGTTACCCCACTCCTCAGCCTCAACCAGCCAGTCACTGGGATGGAATAAAAGGCTTGGTTCCCTTGGCAACGGCAGGGTCTTTGGTCTTTCACAGAGTACAAGATGGGCTTGGGGGAGGGGGCTGGGGGGGGCAGCCTGGGAGGAGTTGAGGGGAAGGGGGGATGGGCAGCCTGTTTACCAGCGTTGTTTGAGGGAGGCTTTTGTAGGTTCTGGCCTGGGAAATGCAGGAAACCCTAAGTGTGGGGGATGCTCTTAACTGCTTCCCAGTTTCAAGCCACAGTTGGTGGTCCGTGGTGGGAACAGGACTGTGTAGGCCTCACGTTGACTTCCTGGATGGCTCAGGAGAGTCGAGCAGAGCTTACCTTTATAGGTACCAAGGCCTGGCCCTGTTTTATGACTGGCGACCCCTGGAAGTGTTGATAGATGCTTGAGCCCATAGAGAGCTATTTGTGAAGCTGAGATTAGAATAGCAGGCGCCTGTCTCCTGGGTCTGATCTCGATGGACCAGACCAAGCTATTTTTAATATCAAGCAAGAGAGTTGCTGAAATAATGAAAAAGTGCAGAGCCTAGGCTGACTTTGTCTCAAGCACTAGACTTTGTGAAAGGAGTTAAAAAATCTCTTCACATACCAAACAGATGCGTTTAGCCCCAGTGAAAACAAGTGATAAGGGACAGGAGACCTTGACCCAGGGTTTTGGGATTAGAGGTCCCAGCGTGTTGGGACTAGCACACTAGCACAGAGGTGTATGGGGCCCTTGGAGTAACCTTCTCTAAGGTTTTAGATGGTGAAGGCTTGAAACCTGGCATTGACAGAGAAAGCACCATTTGCGATGCCTTTCATAAGTTGGGGGGCATAAAGTAAACAGAACAAGAGAATCAGTAAGTTAGATGGTGGCTTAAGAAGGGAGATGACCAGTGTTGATCAGCACATTCTTCGGGAGTCTTTTAAAATGATTTTCTTTTAAAAAATGGAAAATAAAACAAACAAAAAAATCCCACCCGGATTCCTATCTGGTGTAGCCAGGCAGGTCTTAGAGACAATGAAAGCTAGGTTAATGATTGCTTCTAGTGGAAGTCTTGTTTAATTCTTTTGCTTCTGCCTGAGGATTTGGGGATGAGGAGGAGTCAGGGGAGAGGTGACCGAGTTTCCCTCTAAGTGGCCAAGGCCATCGTCAGTGAAGTACTTCCTCACACACACCAGGGTCAGTTCCTTCAAAGCTCAACTCCGGTGGGTGGGTCTTCTCTGAAAGACACAATTTGAGGAAACCTAGAGGGTGGGTCCTAAGATGAGGAAACACCTGGGTGGCAGGTTCTCGATAAGGAAACAATCCCGAGATACCACTGCGGCTGCTTTGCTTGCATGACCAGTGGCCAATCAGACGGCTGCCTGCTTTAATCATCATCATCAAAATGATAATAATAATAATAAAAAGGAATCACTTATCACCTAATTAATTTACTTACCAGCTGGTGGCTTGGCAGAGAATAAGTCTGAGCAATGCAGAATAATAACCCATTTAGAAAATATACAGAGAATGGGAACCCAAAGAAGAGAAACTAGCATGGGCTTACCACATCTGTGCCATCATTCAGGTACATATGGTTTCATTTCAGTTTAAGGACAACTCAGTGAAGTTGGTGTGATTGTAATTCCCATTTTGTAGATGAGAAGACGGAGGCCTGCATAGGTTAATTCACTTGAGCAAGATCCCATAGCTGAAGGTAGAGAGAACTGGGTTTTGAATCCTATCTGATCATCTTAGATCCACACAACAGCCACTTTCAGATACGAAATCTCACTTGATTCTCGAAACCACTTATTAAGGCAGGAGATTATTTCTGTTTATAGCCTCAGAAGCTGAAGGTCATGGAGTTTAAGTGACTTGACCTAATCACAAGACCAGTATGTGGTAAAGCTGTGAGTGCTCTGGGGCTTTTCCCACGGCGGCATGTGGCCCCATCTCAAGTTCCATTCTTCATGCGTCTAAGAAGATTTCCATGTCCGCTATTTGCTCGTTCATTGATTCCTGCAGTCATTCAGCTAATATCTGCTAAGCACCTGTCACAGACAAGGCATCGAGGGGAGCAGAGAACGAATTAGATTTTTAAAAACTCCCTGGAAGTAAAAGGATTCTGTGACCTTGCCGTCCTGTGTCTGTAGTTGTGGAAGTCAGTGGGAATCTTCCCACACCAATGGGCTAACTGGTGTGTCTCATTCAATAAGCCCGTACATATACAACAGGAGAACGAAAATGGTAGGAACTCCTGAATCACAAACAATCTGGGGACACCTTGCTCCTTCAAATGGACACAGTCATTCGGCAAGCTTTGGCTGGACTCACAGTGACACGGGAGCGGAGGTAGAGGGAAATGAATTGTGGCCAAGTCTCCCCGGGGCCCCACGTTTGCACAGCCCCCCAGCCGCGGGAGCATTCCTGTCTCCTTGGCTCCCTGGACTCCATGGTGAGGGTTCCCTCCCAGGGACAAACTTCCTCCCCCTGTCTGATTTCACAGGCCAACTCCCTCCTGGACAGAACCTGAACTTAACATCAGCCTGAATCAGGCCATATACTGGACATGTTCCCTACTCATCCATCAGCACAGATTCCTTTTTAAAGATGATTTCTCCCATGTGACTACCACGGGGAAAACCCCCATCCCCAAGTGACGGAAGTCACCATAATACATCATGGGAGATCAGAAGCTCTTAAGGGCAAGCAGGTCGTGGTTGTTGTTTCTGAAGAATACACAGTTTTAGGCAGAATACACAGTTTAGATGAACAAAATTTCGTCCCGTCCACGTGGCCTGACATTTATTCATTCATCTGGGTCAAGACGCGGGTCTAATTAGAGCAAGAGGTGGAGGGAAGCTAAGGTGATTTTACAAGGAAGACAGAGATGATAAAGGAATGAGGGTGGAGGGGAAGATGGGTCTTTGAAGAGAAAGGGTTTATTCAGGTATTCATTCAATACTTACATGTATTGAGCACTTTCCCTGGGTCTTGGTCCTGCTCATGTTTACCTTGTGCTCCATGCTTAGTAGGATCCTGTGAATTGAGGGCAGGACCAGGTTGTGCAGGCTTCCTAGGAATTAAGGGTTGACCTCTGAGAAGGTAGAGACTGGGCAGGGAGGAACGTGAACACCGGCATTTCAATGCTGACCTCTACCTCCATCTGTGAGGCCTGGGTTTTGGTGCTGAAAGACCCCTCGGAAGACTGATGGGGAGACACAGTTGCCCTCCCTGACAGGAAATAGTCTAAATTTTAGAGGCTTAATTGGGAAACCCTTCACATTCTTTTGGTAAATATTGATGACTCTTGTATTCATAAAAGAGACCCAAACTTTTTTTTTTATCTTTCACATTTTGCTATCACTTTACTTAATTTTATTGCTCAGAACCTCTGCCTCTTTCTCCTTCTGCCTAGCTTCCCCTTCTCAAGTAGGACTGCTGGATTTAGCATATCAAAATACAGGACACCCAGTTGAGTTGTAATTTCAGATAAACCACAAATACATTTTTAGTGTAAGTATGTCCCAAAGAATGCATGAGAAATACTTATACTAAATAATTATTTGTGGTTTATCTGAAATTAAGATCTAACTTAGGTGGCTTGTACTTTATCTGATGACACCGCCCCCTGGCCTTCCTCGCTTGAATCTCTTTGGATTTATATTTGGATTTTTATTGCCTGTCAGCAAGTAGCCCATCTTAGGGCAAAGAATTTCCAGGTTTGTTATCTTCTATGTGGAGCAGTGTCAGGAGTGGTCTTCACCTTTCTTTACTAACTGTCCTCTTCCCTGATATTTCAGAAAAATGGTGTATTTCTGTGGAGTTTATTTTCCTTTAATTCTGTGGAGGTCCACGTTCACATTTGGCTTTCCAAATAGGACAGTGCTAGGCACATCAGATGTTCTCCCATGACCAATTTATATATTCTTCCCATTTGGGGGGGTCACCTTTCTTTGGGTCTTTGGTAGAGACTGAATGGATAATGTTTAATGGTATCCAGATGTGAAGACCCAAGGGGATTAAATATCAGCAGGGTGAGAGTCAAGATTCCGTAAGGTTTTCCCAGGTTCCTTCCTGATAATGCCCACCACGTTAGCCAAGAACCAGATGTTTCTTGAGCACATAGAAGGTTGATAAGGCTGTAAGGCAGTGTAGGTCCATTTGATAGAATCCTCGAAGTCTATATATTTTGCCTTTTTCTGCTGTGTGTGTTGTATGTGTTATATGTGTGTGTGTATTGTGTGTGTGTGAGTCTGCTAACAACCCAGTAAAACAACAGAGAGTGTGGAGAAGGGAATAGAGGTAAGAAAGCTGATACTATAGTCCCAATAATGCTTTAAACACAAGAGACTCCACAGTGGAGACGGTGACTGTGTTTGGAGGCTTAAATTAAGGTTCTTCTTCTCTCTCTTCTGCTTTCCAAACCATGCAATATAGTTCTCTAATTTTTTTTTTAAGATTTTATTTTTGGGGTGCCTGGGTGGCTCAGTTGGTTGAGAGCTGGCTCTTGGTTTCAGCTCAAGCCATGATCTCAGGGTTGGGGAATGGAGCCCCATGTTGGGCTCTGCACTCATCGGGGAATCTGCTGGAGATTCTCTCACTCCCTCTCCCTCTGTCCCTCACCACCTTTTGCTCACATGCTCCCTCACTCTCAAATACTTAAATAAATACATAAATTTCATTTTTAAGTAATTTCTATACCCAACATGGGGCTTGAACTCACAAACCTGAGATCAAGAAGCATGTGCTATACTGATTGAGCCAACCAGGTGCTCCTATAGTTCTCTAACTTAAAAATAAAACTGGGCGCCTGGCTGGCTCAGTCAGTGGAGCATGTGACTTTTGATCTCAGGGTTGTGAGTTCGAACCCATGTGGGGTGTAGAGATTACTTAGAAAAATAAAGTCTTTTAAAAAAAAAATTCCAAATTTGAAACTGTTTATATTTACATTTTTTTTAAAAAGCAAGGTCTTGCTATTAAAATACCATTGACTATAAAAAAGAAAACATGGCATTATAAAATTGTCAAAACATGTAAATGCTTTATCAACTTTACATATTATTTTCTGAGTGACTTTTCCATGATCCCATCATGAAAAAGCAGTGCTGCTGGACTGCAACTCACCTCTGCCTGGCTGAAAACCCAGACCCTTCCATTGTATCGTAGTAGAGATGTACTAGTTGGATCTTGTAGGAGAGTGTTCAGAATTTCAGGGGTAAATCTCCAATAAAATAGACATGGCCCCAAAAAAACCTCAGTGGTAAAAATCAGATTGATTTGAGCACTTTATTACTAAATTATTTCTCTATCCTCTGAAAGCTTACGCCACCTACCTACACAATAATTGATTTTCATTACTGATTCTTCTGCACAAAATTTATGGGGCTTATGAATGAGTCAGCAGTGAAAAGGCAATTATAATAATAGCTACTGTTTCCTGGATGCCATCTACTAGGTGCTGAGATGACATTTTAATTCGTTTCACTAATTTAAACCTTGCCGTCATTCGGAGGTCAGTCTAGCCCCATTTTATAAGTGAGGAAATGGAAATTCGGAGAGTGAGATCCTACAGCAGTCATTCTGGAGGCTGAGACGCAGAATGAAGAGTCTATTTAGGTGCAATAGTGTTTCACTGTATGCTATTCCTTTAAAAATTCCATCACCCCTATGGAAGGTAGTAACTGTATGCATCAGAAAAGGAGAGTAGTTTCCTCCCATCCTCCTTCTCTAAGCTGTGGGTAAACAGTTCCCATCTTAATAAGATCCTTAGAAGAAGAGAAGGAGAGAGAACAGCTCAGATAGAATCACAGTCCACTGAGTTGACTTAACCCTTTGGATGCCTCACTTAAACTCAGAGGCACTCACTTTCTGAAGGAGCCACAACTCTGACATCTTTCTGATGCACCCCATTAAACTGCCCCTTCCCTTGGAGTTTGTGTTATGAGGGTTGCAGAGGAAATCTGCTTCTTCATTTCTTCCCAAGCCTGGGGAGGCTCATTTTCCATATTAAACAAAGCATCCTACATTCCTGAGACCGCCTCTCCCACTGACTTGTTTTGACAACCAGGAGGGAAGATGGGAGGCCGGTAGAATGGGCTGCATGAGAACCCCAGAGGATCTAGGAGAGCCCTTTCCAAAACACTGGTTGATTATTTCCAGCTCCCTGTCAAGCTGGGCTACTCAGAGAGCTGCATTTATCAAAGGGGAGACACCTGGTTCTCTAATTACTTCACCCCCACCCCATGTGAGAGGGTGTTCCCAGCCTTTATCACCCTGATGGTGACCTGTTAATGTCCATAATTCTGGCCAAAGGTTTGTTTATTTGTTTCCCTGAATAGGTTGAGCATTTATCAACCATTATTGGTATTTCATAACTGTTCCTCATGGTGTTGTAATTAGAATCCTTTTGCATTCTCGAATTTTGACATATGATTGTTTCTTGTATGGGATATTTTGGTTTCAAAACCACAGTTTTGGGGCACCTGGGTGGCTCAGTGGGTTAAAGCCTCCACTTTCGGCTCAGGTCATGATCTCAGGGTCCTGGGATTGAGCCCCACATCGGGCTCTCTGCTCAGCGGGGAGCCTGCTTCCCCCTCTCTCTGCCTGCCTCTCTGCCTACTTGTGATCTCTCTCTCTCTCTGTCAAATAAATAAATAAAATCTTTAAAAACGAACAAACAAACACAGTTTTTCCCTTGTGTGTTTGTATGGGCATGCAAAAAGGAGCTCAGGAGATAGGATTTGCCTAGGACTTTCAATCACCATGCTTTCTTTCCCGAAAGCTCCATTTGGCATTATTTTGGTAATGGATCTTATCACTAAGTTATGGGTTTCCCTGCCTTTATATCTCCGTGGCAGGCATGACTTCCCATCTTATACAGGCATGGAGAGATTATTGCCTAAAATCTTAGTGATTTTGCGTCCACCCAGAATAGCACTTTTATCGTTCTGTAGCAAGAATATCTACACAGATTTATTTGGTAAAGATTCTATTCAAAGGTCTGGGTACTGATTAACACTGCTTGGCCCACTGAACAATGGGTGTAACCTGGGTTTGATAAACCAAATAAGACCTTTGTCTTGTTTTGCTGGCTGGCAAAATTGCCTGTACCATAAAATCCTTCAGCCTCCAAAGAGAGGCCAGGATTCTTCTGTTATGACCTGGTTTTTATTTCCTGTCCCTGACGGGCAGATGAATCACGGGAGGCACGTGCTGCCAGGAAAGGCATTGAGGACGCGTGTGTGTGCACTTGTGAGTGTAGGTGTCTATAACACACTTGCACACATGCTCACAAACATACTACCTTCTGGGATTCTGGTTGTGGGGGATGGGATGGTGAAGCCGTCAGTTGAATATGGAACATTGCATCCAACTCTTGCTCCAAAGTGTCCACATCCTTTTCCTCACCTGCACTGGTCTAGGTCATTTTGCTCAGGTGGATGAAACAAAAGACTAAGGAAATTCCAGCTCCAGTAGTTTCCTGAAAGGGCTCCGCTGGTATCAGCTCTTTGATGTCTGGAGGACGGTGAGTTTGAGTATGAGACTAGACTAGCACGAACCCACCCCTCTCTTGGGAAAACTGCTTGGGTTTGTTCCAGAACGGGGTCAAGAGTGTCACGCTTATTTCCTAAAAATAGCCCAACTTGCTAAAAACTTAAAAAAAAAAAAAAAAAAACAGACCTACAGTGTAGGTCTCACAGCTCTCAGAATCCTTCCTGTACCTTTGGGTGAATCCCCAAGAGTGGGTTCCTTGCCCCACTTCCTGACATGGATCTGGTCTTCAAGATGAGAGAAAGAAATATTAGAAAAGCCCCACTCCAGTGAATTTGATGCCTACCCATGGCTATGTTTTAGAATGCATTATTTGGAGGAACTGAGAGGATGCTTAGCCTGGGGGCGAGGGGTACTCTCAAAGGAGATCAGGTTTATAGCTTTAAAATACATAAAGGGCTGCCATGGAGAAGAGGAAATAGACTTATTTAAGCGTGGAAGGGTGGAAATTTCTGGAAGGAGTATTTTGGTTCAATATAAGAACAATTGTTTAACAATTATCCACCAATGAATGGAAAGCTTCCTTGAAGGTGCAGAGAAAGGGCCCAGTCTCAGGACCCTGCATGCCGAGGACAGCAGGGATGTTGTAATGTGAATTCCAGAAGTACACGAGGTTCAACTGATGACCTCTAATGTTTCTCCCAGCTCTAAGATTATATGATTCTATATCTGTAATTTTCCATTTCCCTATTAAGAAGAAATTTTCCACATTCAAATTTGTATTAGTATTTGATAAAGGCTGTAGGATGATTTTGGCTCTCTTGGCTCGAACATGCGGCCTACCCCTTTGCCCTAAGGCTTAATACATAAGCCTTATGTATGTATCACATACATACATACATGTATGTGATACATACATGTATTATGTATTATACATCACATCACAAAACAACATCATCACACAAAAACATCAGTGCTCTTTCTTGGACAGAGGAGATGGGAGTTTACTGCTGGGTAGGAAGGTGCTGGATATGTGCGGCCTGGAGTGGAGAAGTTGGGAACTCTGTATCTTGACTCCTACCCAGTCTTCTACCCAAAAGAGATCTTGTCTCAGTCTTGGGTGGTGGACACAGAAGTGGTCTGGGGCCTGACTACTCCTTACACCTACTACTCATCAGTTCCTCCAGCATTCTTCCAACCCCCTCACAATTCCATATCCTTCTCATGGACTCTGTATAATACGGATATCCTCAGGAATTCTCAGAAACTTAACTAGCTTGAGGACAGAGTGAACTTTCCTTGAAAACTAACTCTCTCTCAAGTTTTCCCTCCATTGAGCTATTGTAAAGAATAAAAACCTTCTATTAAAAAACAAAACAAAGAGAAACACTAACCTAAACACCCATTAAATACTAGATTATAACTTTAACTTTTAAGCAGAATGTTCTTTTGTTTAAACCACGTTAAATCTTTGACTTAAAGCAAAGATTGACTGATGGATTTTTTTTCTTACAGTTACTTTAAAAACACCCTTTTTCTCTCTGTCTTGGGTTAAAAATATGTTGCAAGGAGCGTTCTAGGAGTTGAAAGTAAAATCCGATAACTCGAAAATGAATAAACACATACTAACTGATTTTATATCAGTGTTCACTTCAATTTATCAAGGATAAATTGAAGTGTATCAAGGATCTGAGATATGAAGACCTCACCCTGGATGGAATCCCCAGCTTAGCAATGCTTAGCAATTCCAGCAATCAGCAAGGAGAGGTAAGCATTAGCTATCAGATCCCTTTAGCTAAATTTCAGACTAAGGGCAACGAACAAAGGTGTTCAAAGCTGTCCAACGGGGTTCAATTAGTCACCAGAGGGATATGAATTTAAAAGTCCCTGAGATACCATTACACGTCTATTGGGATGGCTAAAACTTATAAAGAATAAGATATTTGAGTGCTGGGGAGGACGTAGAGCAACTTGCAAACTCTCATGCACTGCTGTTGGGAGTGTAAATTGGTGCAACCCCTTGGGAAACTGCTCGGCCACATCTGGTAAAGCTAGAATGCCCAAGATCCAGCAATCCCACTCCTAGGTATACACCTAAGAGAAAGGAGTTCATAAGTTTTCCAAAAGAAATGTGTACAAGCCTGCTTTTGCAGTTTTATTCATAGCACCCCCAAATGGGACCCACCACAGATGTCCACCAACAGGAGAATGGAGAAAGAGATTGCCATGGAATCCAACACTGAAATCAAAAAGAACAAACTAAAATGACTGACACCACAGCTTTTGAACAAAAGAAACCAGACTCCAAGGAGTATTTCATTTCAAGAAAGTTCAAGAATAGGAAAATGAATCTATGATGATGCAGAACCATGCTGTGGTAAGGGGTGATAAGGGGGAGGTGGGATGAAGATGTTCCATATCTCAGTTGGGTGATGATTTCATAGGCGTATGCATTTGCAAAAATTCATCAGGCTGATAAGTGAAGATTAGTGCAGTTCAAACCACAGTGAGATACCACTTCATTCACTACCACGAGGAGAACAAAAAAGACGGTAACAAGTGTTTTGTCGGCTGATGAATGGATAAACGAAATGGGGTATATCTACACAGGGAAATATTCTCCAGCAAGAAAGAGGAATGAAGTATTGAGACCTGCTCCAACACGGATGAATCCTGGAAAGGTGCGATGTGAAAGAGGCTGGTCACGAAGGGCATGTGTTGAATGATTCTGTTCATGTGAGCTGTCCCAGCTGGTAGACAGGAAGTAGGTTATGGTTGCTAGGGGCCGGGAGAGGATGTGAGGAGGAGGGATCACCAATGGGTCCAGGGTTTCTTTCTGGGGGGATGAAAATGTTCTTAAATAGTTGTGACGGCTGCACAGTTCTGTGAACATGGTAGAAATCATGGAACCGAACACATTGGAAGGGTGGCTAGTTGGTTGGGCATCTGACTCTTGGTTTCACTTCTGGTCATGATCTAGGGGTCCTGAGCTGGAGCCTGGGTCAGGCTGTCAGGCTCTGTGCTCAGTGGGAGCCTGCCAGAGATGCCCTCTCTCACCCTCTCCCTGTGCCCCTCCTCCTACTCGCGCACTCTCTCTCATTCTTTTTTTTTTTTTTTAAAGATTTTATTTATTAGGAAAGAGAGAGTGAGAGAGAGCATGAGAAGGGAGAAGGTCAGAGTGAGAAGCAGACTCCTCATGGAGCTGGGAGCCCGATGCGGGACTTGATCCCGGGACTCCGGGACCATGACCTGAGGCGAAAGCAGTTGCCCAACCAACTGAGCCACCCAGGCGCCCACTCTCTCTCATTCTCAGTTGAATAAATAAATCTTTTAAGGAAAGGGGACTTTTATGGTATGTGAATTATGCTTCAATAACGCTGTTTTTAAAAAAGTTTAGTGTGCTTTGTGTGTATTTACACTTGAGAGAAAGAGAGAGAGAGAGAGAAGAGTAAAGATGAATTCTTCATCTGAAAACAACAACCACAGGGAAAGAAATGAGAGTTAAGAGAGAAGGGAACTGATTTGCTTGAACATCTCCCCAAAGTGCCGAGGATTTTACGTATGGCATTTGATTTAGTTGTCCCGTGAGTCCGATTACACAGGCATTTCCACATGAAAGGTGAGGAAATCGTCTTCTTTAGAAACTTGCTAAGGTTTCCAAAGCCAGGAGTTGGGGTCCACGGCTGTTTCTTTTCTTCTTCTCTGCTCCTTAGGTGCCTTCCTCCAAGCACTAGCGTTGGCCTGGGAGCTGATTTTATCTGGAATACTCACGTGGTTGAAGAGGACCCTGAGACTAGGCACGTGATGTAGCTTGTACGCGATCCCACACCAGCCTGGGGCAGAGCTGAGTTAAAACCTGAGGTACCCGTGTAGGATTCTTTCCTTAATAGTTGATAAAATTAGTCGCACTATACTAAGGCCCTAATTAAATAGCTCTGTTTGATCCAGTCATCTCAGAGAGCAATCTGGAAGAGCTCAGTGCAGTGAAGATGTCCGCCTGGAGTCCAGAACACCCTCCTGGGATTCTCACTCAGAGCGTTTCTTGCACAGGGAATCAGAGTATTCGCTTCTACCTTGTTTGTGGCAAGTTAGTGGTCCACCCCCAAGGGAATAGATAAGTTAACTGTGGCAGGCAAATACTATGGACTATTCCCAGCTCTTTGAAGAGAACTACGGACACATTCCATAAAATGACCATTTTTTTACAGCTGGAAAAAAAATCAGGCAACCAAATGTTCTTTAACACATACGTTCATAAATTAAAAACACAACTCCCCACAAAATAAAACCATATATTTACTTAATGAGGATATATACACAACAAAGACCATCTAGAAACATATTTGTGTAGTGACCTTTGGGGTGAGGCAATGCAGTGGGCATGGTGTTGCCTTGAGTAGAATAGCATGATTAACTCAATTCTTTATCCCCCGAAGCCTTGGAATTCTTCTTCTCCTTCTCCTTCTCCTCCTTTTTTTAAGGAGCATTAGATATTTTATGGAGACAGAAATCTGTCTCCTTTATTTAACTGACAGAGGCTCGAGTTCACCCGGGAGAGTCTAAATCAAAATCTACAAACAACACCTTTCAAAGTAAGGAGAATTCCAATGAGAGAGTGGTCCCTGGCTGGGTAGTGTTCTTCTGCCGATGCTGCTGGCGTTTCAAGGACAGCTCTTAGGGGGGCTCTTTCCTCTTTCCCACTTTGACATTCAAGACACAGACAGATCTTTTTGAAGGCAGACGACTACACTGTTTTCCTCAGAAAGCCCACTGGCCTGGAAATGGGTTCCAGGTGAAGAAAATTAAGGCACAGAATGGGAACATGATTTGGCTAAGATGGGTATTATGGGGCTGAGTTATATCCAAAATTTGTATGTTGAAGTCCTAATCTCTCCATACCTCAGAATGTGACTGTATTTGGAGACAGGGCCTTGAAAGAGGTAATTAAGTTAAACTGAGGCCATTACGGAGGGCCCTAATCCAATGTGACTGGTGTCTTTATAGGAAAAGGAAATTTGGACGCACAGACCCAGGGTGTGGGGCTGGGGGACAGGTGCGGAGAAAAGGGCTTGTGCGGACACAGTGAGAAGATGGCCATTTGCAAGCCAAAGAAACAGTGCTCAGAAGAGATAAAACCTACCACACCTTGACCTTGGACTTCTAGCCCCTGAACTGTGAGACAATAAATTTCCATTGTTTAAGCCACTCACATCATTGTCAACTGCCAATAATTTCTTTAGAAGTGCCACAGGCTTGAGTAAATATGTAAATATGTTTAATTCTGTGAGATTTTATGGCAGCCCCAGCCGACGAATACAGTAGGAATCTACAGAGCTGAGATGTAACCTCGAGAGGTTAAAAACAAGTCTCGGTCCTTGGCCCCCCCGATTAGTTAGGTTGTCCTGTAGGTCTTGTCTTAGCAAAACTCTGGGGAAATTTTCCCAATAGACAACCCTGAAGATGTGTCTACCCCCTCCTGGGATTTTCACTGGGCCTGGGTGGCTCAGTTGGTTTAGCATCTGACTCTTGATCTCAGCAAAGGTCTTGCTCTCAGGGTTGTGAGTTCAAGCCCCACATTGGGCTCAATGCTTGGTGTGGAGCCTACTTTAAAAAAAAAAAAAGTCCATCTCTTGGGGTTTGGAAGAGCTGACCAAGGTGGATCTCTGGGACGAACAAGAGGAATTCAATGAACTCACCCAGTCCCGGCACCCTACAGTTAGGGAAGCCCTGGGCAGTTGGCCGACTGACAGGACACCTGGCAGTTATGGGGCCCCAGGTGAGGGGGAGTCACCATACTTGGGGAGAGACATTCAGCTGGCAGTGCCTCTCAACTGCCAATAATTCCTTTACAAGCGCCACGGGCCTGAGTAAATATGTACTTCTCATGAGCTTTTTTAAAGACTGCTCACTCAAATAGCCCATTGTAGGTTTTTAAAAAGCCCAAGTTCCTTCTGATAGCAGACCAGAGATATTGTGCCTATATCAAAGGACCAACGAAGGTTAACAAAGTTCAGGAATAGCGGGGCTGAGTCTGGGTCAATCCACAGGGCTGGGGAGGTATGCCAGTACCTAGGAAAATGTCCCAGCAGGGAGTGGAGAACAGAGGTTACTTCCTGTACTCTTGAGTTTTGGTGATGTTGAAGCAAAGCAGCACCCATTGTTCTTGATAGAATTCATAGTGCCCACATTCTCACTTGTGTCAATGTCACTGGATTCTAGGAGCCAAGGAGTTTTATGGGTAAAGGAGAATAGACACTGTGTGTCTGTGTATTTGCAGGGGGTGCGGGGGGCAGTACCTTGTAGCAGTGATTTGGGGTGCAGGGATGTGATGGGAAGGTAGGGGTAAAAATAGGCAGAAAAAAGGGGAAGAGGGACAGCTCAAGTTCCATTGGCTCCCCCGAAAGGTTTGAGAACCTCCTAAAACTTGGACTTTTTTTTTAACCAGCAGCAGGCAACTTTGGGGCCTGCCTTAGAACCTCCTTAATGCTCATAGGCAACACCGTCCCCTCACTATTACACTATTGGTCCATGGCCGACCGAGCCAAGTCCTATAGGATTGAAGACAGCCCAAGCCCATCTGGGCCATATGTACTTGTTTGCTTGGCTGGTCCAGTTGAAATACCTGTTGAAGAAGGTGACTCAGTTTATCTTGGCTCAGGGCAGTTGCCTACTTCCCATGCCCATATGCAAGGCACTGTGGCTGGAACCCAGCTGGATAGTCCTGGGGCTTTATCTTCTACATCTACCATATGCATGGTGTGAGACCTTGGCAAACTACATGATACGTCAACCTCAGCCCAACCATAAAATGGGAGAATCATTTTGACTCCATAGGGTTGCCGAGAGGAATTAGTGAAATAAAAATATAAAATGCTCCTGACACAGGGTGAACATTTAAAAAAATATTAATTTCCTTCCTTTCACTCCAAGGACGTTTGTGCCATTCATTCATTCAACAAAAGCTTATTCATTTATTTATTAAAAATAAGTAATAATAATAATAAATAATAGTTAATAAACAATAAGTAGGCTCCACACCCAACATGAGGCTCCAACTCATAGCCCTGAAATCAAGACTCACCTGCTCTACCAACTGAGCCAGCCAGCAGCCCCGTTCAACAAAGTTTTATCAAGTGCCAACTACAAGCTGGCAAATGATGCCTCCTGCGCTTCAGCAACATGGCGGCCCAGATATTCCAGCCCTTATGAAACGTTTAGTCTAGTGGATAAAAAGCAAAGTGGAGTCATGGAATCAGGTGTCAGGGAAATTGAGGCATCATGTTTTCTCAGTCTTGTCCTCCGATGTCTTGGTACTTGGCCATGGGACTAGACATGATGCTCAAGGGGAATTCTGTGAACCAACCTTGAGAACAAGACAGCGGTGACTCACAACAGGTTAGTTTCCGTCAGCAGCAAAGGAAGGCCTGGGGACGAGGTCAGGGAGCCCAGCAGCTGTCACAACAATCACCACCATCTCCTACTTATGTGGGACTCTTCTCCCCGTGCAAGCTACGTGCTTTCCGGGCATTACTCAGTGAATTCTCACAGCCTCCTCAGGTGGCAGGAGGGGCGGAGATTATTAGAGATGAAACATGCACGGCAAGAAGATAAGTGCTTTGCTTGAAGTCACAAAGCCCGCAGAGACGCCTGATCCAGAACTGGGTTGCCCAACTTGCAGCCCATTGGCTCACACTCTGACCATCAGAGCCGTGAGTTAAGGAGGCTGTGTGTGGCTGTGGGAGGCGGGGCTGATGGTGGGAGGCGGGGCTGATGGTGGGAGGCGGGGCCGATGGTGGTAAAACAGCCTTTCTGCTTTTTCCTAGTCTTCAAATAAGGGTTCTAATTCTGCACTGTATTCTGTTCAGGGGGCCCTGAGCGTTCCATTTGGGGATATCCCAGTGTCCGTCTCTTCCTCGTTCCTTAATACTGTTCTTTGGATGTTAATGCAATGGGACCCTAGGGGCAACCTAGCCCAATCCCTTTGTGTTACATATGAGGAAACTGAGGCCCAGGGAGATGAAATGACTTGCCCACGGCTGCACAGATGGGAAGTGGCTGAGCTAGGTCTGGAACTCAGCTCCCAGCCACCGCCAGCTGCCCTCCCCACTCCACCACTGGGAAGGCTCCCAACAGTGGCCTGGTTTTACAATCCCAACCCTCCCTGTTCTCATCCACCACTCCTGACATCCCACCAGCAGAATGCCTCTTTGGGATTTCTCCTGGAGCCCCGTCTGCCTTGAGAGGGGTCATGGGCACTAGCCGCCGGATGGATGCCTGGAACTCGCAGCGGATCCTGGAGCGTCCAAGGAGGGGAGCCACAAGCTGCTGCCATATCTGCTCTTGTCTGCAGCACCAGCTCTTCTGAATCACCTTTCTCGCTTGAGTGCCGAGTGCACTGAGCACATGTGGGAATATTTTCCGATGACAGTAACTTCTTCTCTGCCAGAGATAACATCTGTGTTAGTAAACTCTTTTACCTACCAAGCTTGCCACTTTCTTCCACCACACGGTCACGCACCTCGGGGCCCTCCCGTGCTTCAGTCAGGGGCCACCATCTTGGACAGTGCTGTCTGTGGCCTCTGTTCGCTGACTATCCCCCCCTCTCCCATTGTTTGCCTTCTGGAGCCTCGTGGGCCAGCCAGAGAAATTGCACTCTGCCTCTCCCTATGGGGTCCCCACCCTTGAAGCTGTCTGGTACAAATGTGGGTTTGTGGCTGTAGGTGGGAATGGTCTGCTTTTTATGCTTGTATTTTGATGTCAATTTAGCATTTTGGGGTTTTTCGATCTTCTCCCCCTCTCTCTCAGGGTCCTGGGAGCAGGGAGGCTTAAACTTTGTAGATCCCCATGGCCTAGTTCCTAGGTGCATTCACACGGACCTGACAGACACTGCTGTTGTTGGGATGCTACTGCTGAGGACTGCAGCAGACGGATCTCCCTGCATCCCCCTTTCCCTCCAGCACAGGTGGCCTGATCCCTGCCATCCCATAGGAGCTGGCTTTGGAGGCCCCTTGGCTTTGGTTCACAGGAAGACAGGAAAGGAGAGAGGAAAGGTCCAGGTGCAGTGATGGCGAGAGATCATTGATTCTGTTATGAAATGAGTCCCCCGTGGCCCAAAGGTGACGATGTCCAGTGACACAGCTCTCGGATTCTACAAGCACTGGTGGGAGGCCTTCCCCTGGAGCTGTGATTTAGCTGGCAGGGTGGTGTGAAGGTATCAGCACTGGGGGCATCAGAGAGTGGATGTGCTCAGCACGTCCTTCTCGGTCATGAGAAATCTGCTGTGAGTGTCTGCTGCATGGACTGCGTGCCCCTGTGGGGTTATCTAGTGCCTCTCTTCCTGATGCTGCAAGCATTCTGCATCTATCTCATCCATCTGCATGCTCTGAGACGTGGTATTATTACCGCCGTCTTGCAGATAGGGAAACTGGGGCACAAAGCAGGTGTGGAGCGTGAGTGGAGTGAGGCTGAGAACACAGGTCTGACCCCAGAGTGCAGGTCATGCTGTGTCCTGTCCTGTCCACATTCACACCTAAACCCAAATGGCAGGAAAAAATGGCCTCAGAAGGAAAATTGTGTTAGTCATTAATCTGATGGTAAACATAATACATGTCGACTGTAAAAAAATTCCGATGGTCACCAAATTTGGGATATAGATTCCTCAGATGGGGAAGAAGGGAGAAGGGTGAGTGGTGTCAGGATTGTCTGGGGGCTTCAGTTGTAATAGTAAGGCTTTCTGGTTTGGGTTTTTTTGTTTTTTGTTTTTTTTTTTTAGTTGGTGAGTACGTAGGTGTTATATTTTTCTTGATTTCCTTACTGGATTATCTTACTCAATATTGCACGCTAAACTGAAATCACTCGGACAATCTCCAGAGCATAAGATTATTGTTGAGAATGAAGGAATTTAAACTATTATTTCTAATACCTGGGGCACTAAGGACTGAAAGGATTGTTTAAGGAACCAGAGAAGGGTGTATTTCCAGTGAGAACAGAGGAAAGCACTTGGGCAGAGAAACAATCATGGAATTCATTATTATGAAGTCAAAAATTATCTCAGGCATTCTGCAAATAGCTAGTGGGGGTCTATATGTGTCAAGCACTGAGTTAGACCCTAAAAAATAAACACGTTCCTGTTCTGGAGTTTTCATTCTAATGAGAAACAAAGGTAAACATAGGTCAGTAGTCAGCAAAATCATTGTACAAACTGGGCTGACAACAGTAAGAAGGGGTTTAAGTAGAGCCAACATTGCAGGGGAGAAGGCCCCTTGGAAGAGAGGAGCCCCCAGTGGACTCATTTCTTGGTCTCCAAAAGTCCCTCTGTCATCTCCCACTGCAGACCTGGGGAGCAGCACAGCCAACTCAGGGAACGAGGCGAGGGTAGAGACAGAGCTGCACGAGGCTCACCAAGGAGGCCTAGAAGCCCCAAATGCGACCAGTCTGGGGCTGGTTCCACCCTGGGTGTGCCCAGAGTCTGTGCATTATACTCTAATGAGGGGTTGGGCCAATGGTGGTGTGTTTCTTTCTTTTTTTTTTAATGAGGTGCTGCTTTGCATAGATAAATACTATGATTGTGATGTGGGAACCAAATGGCAGATCATTATGCAAAAAGCACTGGCAGAGGTGAGATTATGAAACCAGTTCTGCTCGAGGCCTGCTGCCTGAGCGTGGGAACTAGGAGGTGTCGCACCGTCTGCGCCTCCACCTGGGCCACCTGGCTGGAGGCTGCCTTCTCCAGCTCATCTCGTGACAGCTGGGCTGGGACAGGAAACACTCCTCTTCCCTGGGGACCCCAGATTCAGAATCCTAGGAGAGGGAGACAGAAAGGGGAAGGCAGGTGGCTCCCCCACTGTCGTCCCTGCTCTTGCAGTTGGTGGGACCCAAACTCGGCCTTTAACTGATTCCTGATTGTGGTCAAACAAGAGTGGGGGTTTTGGGTGTCCCACATGAGGCTCCAAGAAATCCTAGGCCTGGGAGGAGGCAGAGATCAGGGAAAGGAAGAATGACCTTGGTTCTGAGTGTACAAGCTGGCTTCCCAGGGGGTTGGGGGGGAGCGGGGTCTCAGAAGAGGAGCTGAAGACCCGCAGGGAGATGCTGCTTGGGCAGTCAGAGAGGAAAACTCCAGCAGCCTGGAGAGAGGCGGAGAAGATAGCCGAGGAGGGAGACCCAGGGCTCTAGCATCCAGGCTGTGGATGCTCCCGTGATGCCTCGTGAAAGGGGGACTCAGAAGCTGCTGGAGTGGTCAACTAGCCAGTAAAGGCAGTGCACACAGTTTGTGCTTTGATGCGCTCATCCATCTGCCTTTTGTCAGGCCCAGCAAACCTGCTGAGGGTGAGCATTGTTGACAGCTTCCAAGAGGTCAGATCCAGGAGATATATAAAGCCAAGGTCAGCACTGCCAGGGAGGAAGACACGCTGCCTGCATCCCAGGTGTTTGCTGCTGGGAAGGCCGCAGTGAGAGCGCCCCCTACAGAGCACATCAAGGAGAGGCAGCCTGGGGAACAGGGAGCCCGAGGGTTTATCAGGCAGAGCAAAAGCCATCAATTCTTTTACTCAATCAACAACTATTTGTTGGGCAACTCATGTTTTCATGGAAGTGAAATCAGAACAACCTCCTTATGTTACACATCTGGAGGGCAACCAGAGTTTTCCTCCTGGTTTTCCTTGGTTCCTCAGCACGCTGTTAAAACATCAGCTCCAACGAGGAAGTGAGACTTGGCTAATGGTCTTCATGACGTCCAGATCGCCCTTCCTACTTCTACTGGCAGGGCAGCTGAGAGAGGGCAGCATGGGAATTGGGGGGTGACGGGTGGTTCCACCTTTCCCAAGGTCTTGAGACTCAGTGGGACGCCTCTGGATATTCCCTAGACATGTTGGGTGATGTGGCAAGGAGTGTTAATGATGCAATTCAATTATGCCAGGCTGTTAATGAGCTAAGCGCTGTATCTTTATTATGCATCAAATACTGGAAGACATTAAATACTTACAGTGTCCCAGGCCTTCCCGATACAGAAGATCATGATTCTGTAAGAAGCTCGGCATCCCTACTTGTCCAACTGCTTCAATGATCTGATCTTAAATTGATCCATAAATCTAACTGTGACTCTTATTCCTAGGGCTCCAAGAGAGTGAATTCATGGAGGATTACAATATCCATGTTTCATGTCATCCCGGGAATGGTCTTTGGACCTTGTTCTACTCTGTTCTCATTGTCGATGTCCACCATATCACTGATTGCAGTCCTGGGAATGAGTTCTAAGGAAATTATTCAACAGAAACAAAAAACTGCATGTTCCAAGATGCTGTTAAAATGGGAAACAACTTAGCATGAAGGAGATACGAAATGTTAGAAAGCTAGTTGTGAGGATGATAGCAAATCTGTACGTGGTACATTATACAACCACCAGAAATGGTAACAATAATGCCTTTGCAGAATGGTAGAATATATTCCTTATTTGGCAGCAAATGGAAAAGGTGGAATATAAATAAGTATATATATTTTGGCAATCTGTAAGGTATACATTGTTGTTAAAGACTGTTTGCAAAAGAGATAATTGTATTAGAATGGTGGAATGCTGGGGATTTTATTATTTTACAAAATTAGTATTAATGTTAAATATAATTTAAAAGCATTCTAAAAGAAGAAAAAATGCTACTTCAAAATATCATAGGAACCCTTCATGATTAGCCATTTTCCCTATGACTCTAAAATTGATTCTCAAAGTGAGGCATGGGGTGACCTTGACATTATTTTCAACATGCTGATTTGGCTCTGCCTCACCTGGGAACAGAACCCCCTGCAGCAGTGATCCAAGAATCGAAGTTCGGCCAGGCCATGAAATGATTCTAATGCGCATGCATGTTTGAGAACCACTATTCTAGAAGTTCTCAGAATCAAATTGTAAGCAAATGACAAGAGGGAGAAATTGATTTCCTCTCTGGAGATGCAGACCGATTCTCTGAAAACTAATATGCTCAGGAATTAGTTCATCAATCTTTGAATTTACCAAAGTTTTCAACTTAGTAAACTTATCTTAAACTTGTTTTAAACAGTAATCTTCCAAAATATATTTATTGAATATATTCTCCATCAACATCTGATTGTATTCTGCCTGAATATGTTGGTAACTGTGCATTAAGAATATATTCTTATTCGATTCAATATATTCCTCATGAATATGTTTCTTGAAAAATATTTTCATTAAGTAACATTTTTAAAAGAAAATATATCCATAAGAAGGATACATTTATATGAAAATAAAATCATTCTATGTCTCTGAGCTTTTGACTAATGGAATATTCCTTAAATTGCTGTTAAGAAAAAAAATATTCAGGGTTCCTGGGTGGCTCAGTGGATTAAAGCCTCTGCCTTCAGCTCAGGTAGTGATCTGGGGTCCTGGGATCAAGCCCCGCATTGGGCTCTCTGCTTGGTGGGGAGCCTGCTTCCCCCCCTCTCTCTGCCTACTTGTGATCTCTTTCCTCTCTGCCAAATAAATAAATAAAATCTTAAAAAAGAAAAGAAAAAATATTCATTGAGAATATTCAAGAAGTTTTTGCAAATTAGTGAATTTAGTGAATTCAGAGTTGTCATTCAGCAAATTGATCCTTGAATGGATTCAACTTTTGTTGAGTTGACCTAAAGTCCTCTTGAAAAGCGCAAGAGACTCTGGGCTATGCTGAGGTTCAGGAGCAGGTGAAGGTCCAGGAGGCTGGGTCAGCAGGCTGGATAAGGATCTGAGTGTGGGAGGTGTCTCCTAAGAGGTCCTGATACTCACCCTGAGAGTCCTGAGGAGGTCAATGGAAGCTCTTCCTCTTTCCACACCCAGTGGGGGCTGGAGCCTGCTAACTGTTTCATCACAGGGAGAAAATAGCCTTTACCACTGTTAGCGATGCTAAGAACCATTCTATAGAGTTTCAAAAAGGAAGGTAATGGTTTGCAACGGAATTGGAGAAGTGGGGGACAGCTTGCACTCTTAGAGGGAGCCACCGTATGTCTTATACCCCTCACCTAAGGGGGTACTTCCCCACTGAAATCTTCTTTCTCCCCTGGGTGACCTTCCTCTGTGACTCTTCGATAGCTTTGTTGCAAATTCACACGTGACCACCATTTTGGGCTTCACCCTGACAGCTTAGCAGCTGTGAGAGAGCCCTCAGAAGGAGACTGTTGATGCCAATGGCCACAGAGTCTTACATAATCCTTGACAATGTCAGCTCTCATCTATAGAGTGTTTTCCATATGAAAGTCGGTGTCTTTGCCAACTTCCATGCACGGCCTCACTTAATCCTCACTACACCAAGACCTAGAGATGCTAGCTCATTGCTTGAGGCCTCACAGCCATTGTGCAGTTGACCTGAACTTTGACACCAGGTAGGTCGGCTCCAGAGCCTCTGCCTCCTTTGATTAGAGAGAAACACTCAGTTTTTTTTTTTACCTGAAACCCGTCTGCTGCCACTGTCATCTTGAGGACAAATATTTAAAGAGAAAACGAGGAAGTGAAGGAAGAGGTATTCTCATAGGTGGCCTGCTGTGAGCTTGTTACAGATTTTCAGACTGGGCCGAATGGACTCTGGGTCTTGGGACCAACAGCAGATGAAAGCTGGTGATTCTCTATTCAGTAAAAAAGGAATCAATCAGCAATACAGGTCCTGAGGAACCCCTCTGAGTGTCATATCCCAAGAGATGCAAAGCACCTGACAAGGGCTTATGCTTGTTTTGTTGGGTTGCTCGAGAAAATACAGGATGTCCAATTAAATTTGGATTTCAGATAAACAACAAATAAATTTTTAGTGTAAGTATGTTCCAAATATTACAGGCGATATACTTATATTGGGGAATTTTTTTGTTTATTTAAAATTCAAACTTCGTTGGGAGTTTTGTATTTCTATTTGCTAAATCTGGCAACCCAATTTCTTGGGGGTGTTAGTTCACAACTCAGGCAGTGTGTTAATAAAGAAAGAGTAAGAAGTACGGATAATGGGGCTTTTGGAGAAGGGAGAGTTCTGGATGTAAATCCAAGGAGGTAATGTGATCTGGGTAATAGACTCAGTGGAAGGAGCTTTGTGATGGGAAGGCTTCTTGGGAGAGCTGGTTCCTAAGGATAGGAGGGAAGGATCCAGAGGGGTAGAGAGGGAGGAAGCCTTCAAGGCAATGTGGGGACAGCAGGCAGACAAGGAAATGTCTAAAGGAGCTTCGTGTTGGGGAGGACCAGAGATGAATGATGGGTTTGTAGAGGGTCTTAAGCATACTGCTAGGGATTTTGGACAATGTTTTTTGGACAAGGAAGGGTGGACAATTGAAGTAGTATTTTAGGTTAGGAAGGTTAATCTGGTGATGGCACAGAGGATTGGTGGGAATGGTGAATGGGGCTGGGAGCTGAGCATGAGGTGGTGAGGGTCTGTGCATACTGCTAGGGATTTTGGACAATGTTTTTTGGACAAGGAAGGGTGGACAATTGAAGTAGTATTTTAGGTTAGGAAGGTTAATCTGGTGATGGCACAGAGGATTGGTGGGAATGGTGAATGGGGCTGGGAGCTGAGCATGAGGTGGTGAGGGTCTGTGGGAAAGGGTGACCAGAAGGACATTCCAAAGCAATGGCCTCATCTTTCAGATACAATATCTAGATGCCCATCAGGAGGATAGGTGCCCAGTGTGATTGTCTTCTATCAAGTGGGAGATCTGGGCCCTGCTGGGTCCAGAGGAGAAGAGGAGAAGGCAGCCATGGTTGTGGAAGCTTACAGGGAAGATACTCACAGCCCCAGCACCCTCAGAAATCTCTCACCACAGAAGATGGAGGAAGGCAGAGTGAGTATTGTATTTTGTTCTATTCTACCCACCCTCTCTGCAACACAGACACACACACACACACACACACACACACACACACACACACACATCCCACTGTTGCTTTTTGGGTTTATATAGGTTTCCACAGAAAGCCAACTCCTGTTCTAATCTCAGATAATACTTATTAGGAATGCAATTTTAGCCTTGCATTCTATTGGTTTGCTTCCCTTGGAGCCAGTCTTTTAAAGATCCATTCCACTGCCAAAGCTGACTCTCCTTCTGTGGGTCCTCCCGCAGCTAAGACAACCCCTGTTCCTTGTAAAGAGTTTTGAGATCCTCTAAGGGAAAGTACTTCGGCAGCACATAGGATTACTGTTACATGGCCAGCTCATCCCCTGCTCTGGCCCTGGCACCACGCCAATCCTGAAAAGCCCACTCAGCTGTTCTAGGTTTTCCCAGAAGAGCTACCTGGACAAGAAAGGAGAGGCCCAGACATGTTGGAGATGGCAACTGTTCCAGCCCTTTCCTGGGACTGGGTGGGACGGGACAGACCCACGGGGGCAGGGCGGGAGGGAGGCGGCTCCTCCAGCAGGGGTAGGGCCCTGGGCACCCTGGCCCTATCTGATCTGCTCCCTACCCTGGGGTGACTGAGGGCTGGGCTTACAGCAAGGGTGACTTTCCACAATGGCCTGGAGGACAGGTGTGGCCCCAGTGAGGAGGGAGAACATTAACCCCCCATCCCCCCAGGATGAGATCAGTACTCAGTGAACGAAAGGTGTTCAAACCCTAACTCAAACACACCATTTCCTGCCTGCTGCCTGCAGGTCTTAGGCTGGGTGACTGCTACCTCTTCCTCCCACCGGGGAGAGTGGGCGTGTGTCTGTCTCGGTGTCTTCCCTGTGCACCTGACCAAGGCCAAGGTGTGCTTGGGCTTACGGCTCTTGCAGGAACATGACTAGCTTACTCACGCCAGGACAACTTGACCTTGGCATCATGGTGACCCAAACTTTGGGGGTGAGACCGGGAGGTGGGGAGGCAATGGGCGAACTGCCCATTCATCCTCACCGTGCCACCCACTTTCCCATGGGGAAGACTCACAGGCTCGCCTTAGCTTCATGCCCCATTGCCCAAGAGCTAAACCATGCAGCCCACGAGGGCTCCTACCCCAGCCCCCCAGACCTGCAGCCTTTCCTGCTCTTTCGGCAGCCCTGGCCTATGCATGGACTACGTACCCTTTCCCTGAGTGTCCTTCCTCCATCAACTTCTCTGCCTGGAGAACTGCTTAGGGGACAAAACTTGCCCCAGAGTCATCTCTCCCATGAAGCCTGCCCTTCTGAGGGCTCTCTTCTGTCCCTTTGCTGGGGAGAACACTTATAAAACGTCTTGCTCTGGAAGCTTTGTGTCCGCAGTTTCCGGCCCTGTGCAAGTCTCCACGATTGCTCGCTGACCCAGCCTGGGTCCACTGAATGATTGGGGTCTGGCCTGGCTGGGCTTGGAGGGTCTCTGGGAGACAATGCCTACAACCGGGGCTTTGACTTCCCCTTCCCCTTCCAGTGGCCTCCCCAGAGGGGGGCTGCTGACCCAGCAGGAAGTCCCCGGGTCAGTGCCCGTGCACACCACCTGTGGCTTGTCTCAGCCTTGCACCCGCCTACTCTGGCTCATCTCTGAGGCACTGGGTTCCTCCTTTATCCCCCAGACTCCTCCACTGACCGCTCCCTGGCCTTTCTTGCTGAGTCAGCCCTCCGCTAATTGCCACCAGCTGGCCAGGCCGCCTTCCCGAGATGCAGCGGGCTGGGTGGCTCTCGTGCTGGGGAATTGGCACTGCTTCCCCCAGAGGATGCTGGGGGGGCTATCCCAGCCAGGCCCGGGGGTAGGCTGAGCTGGGGAGAAAGACCCAGGAGAACGTAGGGAGATGGGGAGCGGACCGGGGGGAGACCGAGGGGCCCCCTTCTCCTGTCCTCAGCCTTTCTTTACCGCAGTGGTTCTCAAGGAGGCAGGGTGATTCCCTCTTCCCACCCTCACCTGCCTGGGGCATTTGGCAGCGTCTGGAGGTGTTTCTGGTTGTTACAACTGGCAGGGGGTCGGGGGGAGCTGCTGGTGTTCAGTATGTAGGGGAAGGGGATGCCACTAAGCGTTCCGCAAGGCACAGGACAGCCCCTGCGACAAAGGATTATTTGACCCACAGTGTCCACAGTGCCAAAGTAGAAAAACCCTCCTTTGGAGAGAAGAGGCTGGGGCTGGCTGCGCTAGGGGCCTCACGTTTGAGAGGTGGGTCTGAGCAGGTTTTCATTTGTCTGGGGGTGACTTGTTCTTGGGGCACACGCGCAGCCTAACCTGCCCCTCAGGTCCCCACAGGGAGCCACCAGCATCTCCCCCTGCTCCTCGCTGCCCCCTCCATCCCCACCTCCGCAATTCCAGCTGGCAGGCATCAGATGCGGAGAAAACTTCTTACCTTCCTTTATTTTGCTCCATATCAGCCCGTCGCTTAAGAAGGGCAAGGAAGCAAGGGCTTTCTTCCCATTTTTCCAAAAGTGCTATATATGAAGGAACATTTCTTTTCCTTTCATCCCCCATATGATAATATTATACACCACCATGCATTGGTTGCTTATTTTGTACCTGGAACTTTCACACACGGTATCATTGTCACAGCAACGCTATGAAACAGCTACTGCTACTCCTTGAAAAAACCCCCAGCTGAGGTCCAGACTAGTTATGTAACTTGACCAAATCATGTGGGTAGAAGGGGTGCTGCTGAGATTGGGGCCAAGTCCTTGCTTCCCAGTCGGTGATTGGAACACCCCCCAGAGATTTCTCCTGTGGGAAGTCAGCATCATAGGGGAATTTTTTTTTTTAAACTATATTAAACTAAGAGGAACTTTTTAAGTGAAAAGGACCACAGGGGCTCTCGTGCCTTTTAGAACCGTATGGGAACGAGCAGGGGTGATCAGGAGAGAGGCTTCAGGCCACTAGGCAAGAGGAGGTTGCCCGTGGAAGTGACTGATTCCTGGGAGCAGTGACTAATGCTGTCATGAGTCAGCCTGGGCCCCGGAAGGGTCCTCTTCCTCCTCCGGGCCCTGTGCTCCCCAGCCCTGAGGGGGATCAGGTGCCTGGAAGGAAGGACCAGGTGTCCCTCCCAGAGAACAGGGTCTGGCCAGGCTTCCATCCGCCCATCCGGGGAGCTCTTGCTGGGCTGCTGAGGGCGCTGGAGCTTAGGGGTGGCAGGAGGCAGGCAGTAAACAGGAAATGGTTAAGTAAGAGCAGGTGGAGCATGCCGGGTGCTGGGGCAGGGCAGGAAATAGCTGAGCGGCTGAATGGACTCAAAAGAATGTTCTGCCCTCCTCCCGGAGGCTTTGGCCAAGGGCTGTCCACCCACCCCTCCCTGCCTGCACCGAGAGGCCCCCAGCCTAGCAGCCGACTGACCCCCTGCTGCCCTCCTGGGTTCTGCTGGGGCTGGGAGGTGCTGGGAGGAGAGGGCCCAGGGTACCAGGAAGCCCAGCCAGGAGCCATGGGGCAAGGAGGAGGGGGTTCCTTCCCTCCAGGGCTGTGAGCCAGGCCCATCTCCAGTGGCCCTGGAGTGAGGGGCTGGGGGCAGGGTGTAGGCAGCCTCTCCAGGCCCCAGAGGTTGTTTTCCTGCTCCTGGTTCTTTGTTCCCCAGAGGGCCCTTTGTGTTGACTGGGGCTCCTACCCTGGGCCAAGCCCACAGCCGGACAGTGGCCTGGGATCCCTGTGGCCTGGGCTCCCCTGCCCTCCCCTTTGCTCTTTACAGCAGCAGGTGTCCTGGTAGAGGAGTGGCACTCTCCTCTAAGGTGAGATGAGGAGTCTGAGGTTAGGGAAGTGGCTCACACAGGGAAAGGGCGCTGGGGCTAGAATCCCCCCCCCCCTTCTGCCTCCCTGCACTTCCCCTGCTGTCCCTCTGTTCCTCCGTGCCTCTCCTGTGCAGAGAATTTTCTTCGCTCTACCCCGGAGGAAAATCAGTGGTGCTCTGGGTACTCTCTTGATCCCTTTCTCGGGGGACCCACCCTCACGGGCAAGCAGGGCCCTCTTGCAAGCCGGCTGCTTCTCTGCAAAGGGTCTCATAGATCCGGTCTTGCAATGTCACGGATACATTACTGTTTGGGGACTCTGCAGCCGCCAGGCGCGATTCCGCAGCAGGCACAATTCCCTGGGCACTCGAGGGGCCCGCAGGGGCACTGAGGCAGGCGTAGCCTGTTCCTGGTGCTGGTTGTCGCTTGCTCCCCAGACTGTGGCTCCTGTGTGAGGCAGTCTTGCGATGGGGAGTTGAAGGCCTTAGCCCCTGCCTGAGTAGGGGGAGCAGCTGCGCTCACATGTTTCCCTGATAGCAGTGGACGTCAAGGGTATCTCAACTCCCAAAGAATGAGAACAACCCAAGTCGATTGGGTATTAGGTTCTATTTGTTTAGAGTAAGTATATATTTTAGTATATGCATGTGTATATTCATACACGTAGTCACTCACGTAATCCCTATAGCAGCCCAAACAAGAGGTACTTGGATTATTCCCATTTTCCAGATGGGGCCTAAAGAAGGGAAGTGACTTGCGGTGGTGGGTCAGGTCCTCTGACTTCGGCCCCGGGCCTCGGGCTCTGGCCCACACTCTGGCTGCGTTGCTTGGGCCGGAGCCTTTGAAGGAGGCCCCATTTGTTCTCCTCGAGGTCCCTCGTAAGATCCCTATTCTTTTTTTTTTTTTTTAAGATTTTATTTATTTATTTGACAGAGAGAGAGATCACAAGCAGGCAGAGAGAGGGGGGGAAGCAGGCTCCCTGCTGGGCAGAGAGCCCGATGTGGGGCTCGATCCCAGGACCCTGAGATCACGACCTGAGCCGAAGGCAGAGCTTTTAACCCAGTGAGCCACCCAGGTGCCCCAAGATCCCTATTTTTTAGGAAAATTTCCTTGTCTCTGAGGAGCCAGAATTTCCTGGGCATCCACCAACATATCCGCAGCTCTTGGAGTCTCTGATTGAGAATGCCAGGAAAGAGGAGGAGAGAACAGCCGGAGAGCTCGTCAGTTCTCCAGGCGGGGTCATGAGCATGGAGTCTTCCCCCTGCCACTGTTATGGGGCCCTGGGGAAATTCTGCCATCAATTCTGTTCATTCAAGGGCATCGGGTTGGCACCAGCTTTGGGCCAGTCCCTGGGCTGGGCGCTGGGAGGAGCCAGCTATCGTGTGCCCTGGGTGCTGGTGGACGCAGAAGAATATTGTTATGCTTCTTTGGATTCAACCTGGTGGCTCAGATAGAGGGGAGTGTGCGGGTGGGGAGCGTGGAAGCAGGGACTTGGTTCGCGGCGGAGCCTGGGAAGTCAGAGAAGGTATCCTGCAGGTGAATGGGCTTGGCTGAGCCTTGAAGGAGGATCCCACTCAACCAGGAGGAAGAAAAGGGGTGGGCATGGCAAGCAGAGGTGGCAGTGCAGGCAAAGGCTTGGAGGCCTGCCGTGCTGGTGAAAGCAGAGCACAGAAGCAACTCAGCATTGCTAGAGGCCGCGGGCAGCAGAGGACCTGGCGGCGTTAGCATCACAGGGCCAGCGAGGCCCCATCAAGGCCTGGAGCTTTGTCAGCCTCTGCCTCCTGGCCTGAAAGACCACCCCCAGCCCCCCCACCCTCCCCACCCCCCCACCTGCAGAGAGAAGGCCTTGCGGGAGGACAGCGCAAGAGTGGACTCCCGCTCTCTGCTTTCCAGAGTTACAATGAAGCTACAGTGACAGAGGCAGTAGAAGGGACGGAAAGATGGATTTTTTTTCTTTCTTTTTTTTTTTTTTTGCTCCCCGACAAGCAAAGAGCCCGATGTGGGACTCGATCCCAGGACCCCGAGATCATAACCCGAGCCGAAGGCAGAGGCCCCAACCCACTGAGCCACTCAGGTTCCCCAGGATGGATGTTTATGATCGTGGACATGGTAGACAGCTTGCGAGATACCCCCCACCCCCACCCCATGCACGCGCAGCTGCATTTTGAAAAGTGCAAAGGAAATTCGATGGGGGAAAGGATAGTCTTTTTAAACAAAAAAATGGTGCTGGAAAATTTGGATGTCCATAATGAAAACAAAAACAAAAGCCTTGGCTTCTAACTCGAAAAATATCAAAGACAAAAACATAAGAGAAAGTATGAAAGGAAAAAAACCTAAAAGTATGAAAGAAGAAAACACAGGAGAAGATCTCTGTGACTTGGGTTAGGCCAAGTTTCTTATCATGACGCCAGAAGCACGATCCATGGAAGAAAAATGGACAAAGTGGACTGACCAAAATTAAAAACTTCCAGTTTTCAAAAGACGCTTAAGAGAAATGAAACAAGATGGGATGGGGAAGGAGACAAACCATAAGAGACTCCTACACTCACGAAACAAACTAAGGGTGGCTGGGAGGTGGGGGGGGTAGGGATATGGACATTGGGGAGGGTACGTGCTGTGGCAAATGCTGTGAAATGTGTAAGCCTGATGATTCACAGACATGTACCCTGGGGCAAATAATACATTATATGTTAATAAAAAATTTAAAAAAAAAGAGAAAGAAAATGAAAAGTGGGGTGCCTGGGTGGCTCAGTGGCCCACATCAGGCTCTCTGCTCAGCGGGGAGCCTGCTTCCTCCTCTCTTTCTGCCTACTTGTGATATCTCTCTCTCTGTCAAATAAATAAATAAAATCTTAAAAAAAAAAAAGAAAATGAAAGGAGGGGCGCCTGGGTGGCTCAGTGGGTTAAGTCTCTGCCTTCAGCTTAGGTCATGATCCCAGGGTCCTGGGATGGAGCCCCAAATAGAGCCCTGCACGGGCTTCCCACTCACCGGGAAGCCTGCTTCTCCCTCTCCCACTTCCCCGGCTTATGTTCCCTCTCTCGCTGTGTCTCGCTCCGTCAAATAAACAAATAAAATTAAAAAAACAAAATAAAATCCATTCATTTAAAAAAAAAGAAAGGAAAATGAAAAGAAAAATCACAGACAGGGAAAAAATGTTTGCAAAATCTGTATCTGGGGGCACCTGGGTGGCTCAGTGGGTTGAGGCCTCTGCCTTCGGCTCGGGTCATAGTCTCGGGGTCCTGGGATCGGGCCCCACGTTGGGCTCTCTGCTCGGTGAGGAGCCTGCTTCCCCCTCTCTCTCTGCCTGCCTCTCTGCCTGCCTATGGTCTTTCTCTCTCTGTCAAATGAATGGATAGAATCTTTAAAAAAAAATCTGTATCTGACCGAGAAGACTTAAATTTAGAGTATATTTAAAAATTCCCTAAACTCAGTAATAAGAAAACAAACAATTCAGTTTTTAAAATGGACAAAATATTTGAACATACACTTCACCATGGAAGAGATACAGATGGCAAATAAACCCATGGAAAGATGTTCACATCATTAATTACTAAATTAAAAATCATAATGAGGGCACCTGGGTGGCGCAGTTGGTTAAGCAACTGCCTTCGGCTCAGGTCATGATCCCGCAGTCGCGGGATCGAGTCCCACATCGGGCTCCCAGCTCCATGGGGAGTCCGCGTCTCACTCTGACCTTCTCCCTTCTCATGCTCTCTCTCACTCTCTCTCTTTCCTAATAAATAAATAAATAAAATCTTTAAAAAAATCATAATGAAAATCTACTATATTCCTTTAAGAATAGTTAAGATTAAGAAAATTTTTTTAAACCCCAAAGCTGACAATACCAAGTACTGGGGAGGATGAGGAGCAACTGAGACTCTCATTTGCTGCTGGTGGGAATACAAAATGGCGCAGCCCCTGTGGAAGATGGTCTAGTGGTCCAGTGTATGGTTCAGCATCCATTTACCCTGTGACCCCGCACTCCCACCATTGGGTACTTACCAAGAAGGATGAAAACTGACGTCCACAAAAACATGTATGCAAATATTTATAATGTCACCTTTCACAATGGCTAGAAACAAGGTACAACTAGTACAATAGAAACATCCTTCCATTGCATACATTGCATACATCCTTCCATTGCATACGTGCATTGAATAGATAGATACACTGTTATGCCATCCATTGAATGGGACACTGCTCAGAGATGAAAATAAACTGCTGGTTCAAGTCATACCATGGGCGAATCTCAAGTGCACCAGGCTATGTGCAAGGAGCTGGACTCTGGTGGCTTTGTACCGCAGGATTCCATCAGCAGGCACACCTTGGAGCTCTCTCGGGTCCGGCTCCGGACCCCTGCCATGACATGAATATCGCAGTAAAGGGAGTCAGATGAATTTTTTGGTTTCCCAGTGCATACAAAGTTATGTCTACATTGTACTGTGGGCTATTAAGTGTGCGATAGCATTGTGTCTACAAAAACCAATATATCCATTCATTAAAAACGCTGACCATCATCTGAGCTTTCAGTGAGTCATAATCACAGGTCACAGATCACCGTACCAAATACAACAATAATGAAAAAGTTTGAAGTATGGTGAGGGTTACCAAAACGTGACCCAGACACACTGTAGGGAAAGCAGAGCTGATAGACCTCCCCCATGCACGGTTGCCACAAACCTTCAATTTGTGGGAAAAAAAAAAACAATATCTGAGAAGTTCAATAAAGTGAAGGGCAGTAAAGGAGGGATGCTTGTACATGACATTTTGGAAAAGGCAAAACTACAGGCAAAATGACTGCATGCATTTGTCAAAATTCACAGAACTGGATTTTAACACGGATGGATTTTACCAGATGTAAATTAATCTCTAAACTTGACTTCAAAAAACCCACAGTGTACTAGGTTATACAACATCATAACTAGGCTCTAGGCCTTGGAGTTGGGGAGACTCACATCTGCTCTAGTTCCCGATGGCCATTCTGCCCCCTCGGACCCCACCCACCAACGGAGGTCTTGCTCTTTGTGATACCAGGGGACCGGAAGGGGAACCACTAATGAGCCCCTCCTCCGGGGAGTTGTGGTCCCGTTTTTATTAAATGCAAGTGCCCCTGGGAGGGTGAATAACTTAAGTTGAGGGCGGCTCTGGCAGAATGAGAGAGCGGGATGGAAGGAAGGAAAGGAAACAGTTTCCATGAGGCTGGAGAAGGGTGGGAGTGGGGTCGAAGGTAAGCCTTCATTTGGTTGGAGGGTATGGGACTGTACCAGGGCACTGTGAGTGTGTTAGGGGTGGGGGATTAAGAGCAACATGGAAGGGAGGCCCCCTCATTGCTTTGGCTTAGTATGCAAAATCCTCTTTCCCCACCTGGCAGCCACAGCCCCGGCCTGGGCTTCTTCCCCAGCACCTTCCTCCTCCGCCTCTTAATTATCCAATCCCAATTATGGGTTGTCCAGACAGGTTGGGGGGGATATAATTTTTTTATGGCATCAAAATATGAAAGACCTCAGCATCCTCTTGCCCACATATTTCCACTCCTCTGGGTCCTTCAGGGTTCAGATCACCTTAGGCATTTCTGTCCTGTTGGAAATTTCCCTGCTGGAGAAAATCAGAAGGTCTGAGCAGGCATCAGGGCCCCAGGCTTCAGTGGTCTTGTGATGCACATTATGAGGTGGGAGGACCAGTTGGGGCATCTGCTTGGCTTGTATTTGTTTTTACAGCATTTTCTTCAAATGTGCCATTCGCTTTCCCACCACAGGGCCTTTGCACACATGGTTCCCTTTCTCTGGAGCTTCTCACTTCCTGACGTTTAATATAACCACCATTTACTATGCCTCACCGTGTGCCTGCTATGGAGGATGCAGAAGGGAATAAAACTAGTCTTTTTATAAGAAAGTCTTTGGCCTAGGGAGCTGCTGGTAACAACAGTAGCAGCAATTAAGGCCAGGCCACTTAAGGAACAGTCCCGCTGGGCCAGGCAGGCATTTAGGCAGACAGGGCCATTCAAAACTCAACAGTCCTAAACCTTGTCATTACTATTATTCTCATTTTTTAAGTGAGGACACTGAGCAAGGCTTGCTGGGCTAGTACAGGGCAGGGTTGGAACCGAGTCCAGGCCTCTGGATGGCCAAAGTCATGTTTATGACCATAGTGTTACCCCCCCCACCCGCCCCGCCCCATGCGGAGGAAAGCCACCATCGAATTCCAGCTCCAACCTGGCAGGCCTTCAAGTTGATCTGCCATCGAAGGAGTGAGAAAGAGAGAGGACACTGGTTTCTCCCACGGGACGCACTGGGCAGGGATGCAGAATGGCAGAATGAGAGAGGGGGATGGAAGGGGATAGGTTCCAAGGTGTGAAACACAGGACGCCTGCTCTGGGGGCCCAGAGGCTTCGGGACGGTACCCCGAGGACGAGCCTCCCTGGCTCGATGCTCTGGCTTGAGCTCCGTATTTTGGACCAAGGGAAGGTATACACTTGGTGCTGAGTCCGCAGTGGACCAGTGAGTCAGAGTCCCGGTTGGGCTCTGCTGTCTAGTAAAGCGAAGAGGATCATTCACGAATAACGTGGGCGTGATATTGTGGAACAGCGCTGGTGGATGGGCTGGGGGGGCGGTGACTCATACCTGGAGGCCTCGAATCAGACCACTGTTATTTCCTTTGGCTTCCAGTGGGCCGAGCCCAGACTCCCCTAAACACCTACCCGCCTCAGTGCCTGAGTCAGAGAAGTGGGCTCTGGGAGGCTGAGGCGAGCTGGGACCTCAGTGCGGCCCCCGGCCCATTGAGGGGCTTCGAGGAGGAGGTGGTGTTCTCCGCTCTGCAGAAGGGCCGGGACAAAGCAGGAAGAGGGGTCCGGGTGAGGTGATGTTGAGACCACAGAGAGAGTGGTATTTTCGTTGAAGCCAAGAAAACTCAGAGGGAGAAGAGACGAAATCTGAGCCTTGAGAAAGACTAGACTGTCTTTTCTCTCCCTCTCTACCCTCTTCTCAAGAGCCGGAGAGAGGAGGGGCAGAACTAGGAAGAGACTCCTGATAACGGCAGCCTTTGGCAGGGCTGTGGCTTGGTGCCTGCATGGCAGCTGCTCGAAAATGTCCCTGAGGGGGGGCTCGTGCTTGGATTGCCTGTGTGGGGCTGTCAGGCGACCAGCAAGCCGGGCCTCCCATGGCCCCCGGGCCTCTCGACACCCCCAGGGGAGCACAGCGGGGGTGGGGGGGACCCTCCTCCTGGGGTAGCTCCCTGAAGGCGGGTCTTCTCTTCTCAGTGCTCTCCCCTTCCCCCCTCCCTCCTCCCTCCCTCCATCCCCATCCCATCCTCCCTCCCTCCCCCTCCCTCCCTCTGTCCTCCCTCCCTCCCCATCCCATCCTCCCTCCTCCTCCCTCCTCCCTCCCTCCCTCCTTCTCCCTCCTCCCTCCTTCCCTCCCCTCCCCCCTCCCTCCCTCTGTCCTCCCTCCCTCCCCATCCCATCCTCCCTCCCTCCCCCCCTCCCTCCCTCTGTCCTCCCTCCCTCCCCATCCCAT
>CM052797.1:98338105-98426134 GCA_028533885.1 Nasua narica | reverse complement strand
CCTCTTCCCTCCTCCCTCCCTCCCTCCCTCCTTCTCCCTCCTCCCTCCTTCCCTCCTCCTCCCTCCTCCCTCCCTCCGTCCTCCCTCCCTCCATACTATGGGTTCATCCTGAACTTTGGACAGGGTAAGCAAAAGCTCATCAAGGAAAAGAGGCCCAAAAGAAGGTGTGGAGGAAGATACTGGAAGGGTGACTGTAGGGCAGTCACCGTGGGCAGTCGTGCCCGTGCCCGGGGAGCCAAGAGGGGACCAGGTTAACAGGGACATTTGACAAACTGTCCATGTCCAAGCGGGAGGTGCCAGGCCACACAGAGTCAGGGCTCCCCTTATGGTTCGGAATGGTGCCTGGCTCTCAGAAAACCCGAGATACGTGCCAATTATCCAGATAATCTATACTGTGGGGAAAAGCACAGTACAAAGATTGACCCCCTCCTGAGACATCTAAAATTATTACTTGAATCGCACCATTTTAGCCCCCAAAACAGATTGAGGGAACACATCCATTGCACAAAGCCTGTTGTTTTCATGTGAGATGTGCGAATGTCAGGTTGTTGAACTCCCGGGTCTTTGATTAGTTACCCTTCTCCTTGGTGACCTCAGAAGCCCCATGCCCCGGACGGTTTGCTTCACAGATAGACAGGGCTCCTTCTAGATGACGTGGGCACAGAAATGGGGGGTGTGCTGCTTAGGGTCTGCGGGGCGGGCTAGGCCCGGGCCTGGCGGGTCTCCCTGCTCTGCAGGAGGCAGTGGAAACCCTAACAGGGTAGGCTTCCTCGCTTTGGGGCTCCGGCCCGGCCATCAGCAGATGTGAGCATGGGAAGGGGCTCAGAGACCCTCATCCAGCCCCGTCCTTCCTGGGAGTTCTTCCTAGAAGGTTCCAAAGGCTGCTTGCTCTGTGTGGGCATAGATAGCTCGGTCACTCATGCTGTTCCTGCTCCTGGCCACCCCCGTCCGTGTGCCTTGCCGGGCCCTGTGTACTTTGCCCCAGCTCTCCTGGGAGTGAGACGGTTCCACGCATGGGTTGCGCTGATGCTGCTCGGCTAACCCGAGGAGGTTGGAGCCCTGGGTATGTTCTGAGGGAGGCTTCTGGGAGAAAAGCCTATCTGACTCAGAGCTTCTGGCAAGTTGGGTAAACAAAGGCATCGTCTGAGCACGGGCTGCCATACAAAGAAGCTAGTGGTGAGGGTTAACAGGAAGCCATGGGCTAGAACACAGCGTTCTACTTACTTTCCCTGCCTTCTTCCCTACCTTCCTCAGCCCCTCTTGTCACGTGTCCTCTGAAACTCAGCCACAAACTCCCAGGTTCCTTGGCGTGTGTGGCGTTCACGACCTTGCCCCTTGCCCACCCCCCCAGGACCCCCAACACCTCCCTCCCCATTCTCACGTGCTGGCCACACTCCTCCACCGAATGTGGGTGCCAGCAGTGGACCTTGGGGGCTTCTGGGCCTTTGCACCTGCTGTTCCTTGGCTGCAAACACGCTTGTTTCTCTGAGAAGCTCCTCATCTTTCAAACCCAAATCAAATCTCCCTGCCTGGCGTCTTCCCTGGGTCCCCACAGAGAGTTAGGCCGTGTCAGGAAGAGTTGCCAGCCACACTGAGGGAGGGTTGACCTCGGCGCCCTGGAATTAATCCTCGGCCCTCCTGTCTGATTCCCCTGCCCGAGCGAACCCCCAGGAGCTCCCGCTGCACCCCGCAGTAGTACGCACTCAATAAACTGTCCATGAGTGAAGAAATGTACGAATGGGCTAGCCGCTGCTTGGGAATAGGAAACGGAGATGCATCCTTCATGGGGACACTGACCTCTGAGCACCCTGTTTGGGGTGTCCTCTCCAGAGGCCGGCTTTGAGTGCTGTTTCTCCCCCTCCTGCCCTCAGTGCAAAGAAGTTCCTCAAGAGGCTGGGCCACCTGCCCGGCCTCCTCTCCTGGAGGGATTTCTTTTCTTTTTTTTTTTTAAAGATTTTTTATTTATTTATTAGAGAGAGAGACTGAGAATGAGAGGGGAGAAGGTCAGAGGGAGAAGCAGACTTCCCACAGAGACGGGAGTCCGACATGGGACTCGATCCCGGGACTCCGGGATCATGACCTGAGCCGAAGGCAGTCGCCCAACCAACTGAGCCACCCAGGCGCCCTGGAGGGATTTCTTCCTCAATGCTCACCTGTGGCTTTTCTGGTCTATTCAAGCACAGGGCTTGCCCATTTGTTGGGGACTCGTTGCCTGAGAAAGCCTGGGGATCTGGTGCCAGCTCAATCAGAGGAAGGACCTTACTCTGGGCCGTGAGACCAGAGAGTAGGCCCAGGGGCGGCAGCAAGAACTGCTGCAGGAAGGTGAGGCTCCCAGGTTTAGGGAGGATTCCTTTTTGGGGCTGGGAAACCATAAGGACAATTGGTTGAGTTGAGGTTGAGCAGGGTGGGAGCCTGGGGACCTGAGGCAGGGGTGGGGAGGGAGGGGGTGAATGTATGGGGCTGGCGGTGGGAAGGGAAGTTGTGGGCGAGGTTTCACTGGGAGGAAAGAAGGGGACAGGAATGCAGGTGGCTCAGTGGCCCAGCAGCAGCTGAATCTTCAGTCCCTGCAGGGATGGCCAGGAGAGCTGGTAAAAAAAAATGAATCGGGGCACCTGGGTGGCTCAGTCGTTGAGCCTCTGCTTTTGGCTCGGGTCATGGTCCTGGGGTGCTGGGATCGAGCCCTGCATCGGGCTCCCTGCTTTGCGGGAAGCCAGCTTCTCCCTCCCTCCCTCCTCCTGCTTGTGTACCCTCTCTCACTGTGTCTCTCTCTGTCAAATAAATAAATAAAATCTTAAAAAAAAAAAAAAAAGAAAATGAATCAAGGAAGCGCAGGGCCCAGGGTCTTGGTGGAGGGCAGAGTGAGTAGCTTGGAAGTGCTAACTGGCCAGGGGGTTGCTGGGAGCACAGGCAGAGAAGCAGGAAATGGACTTTAGGACAGAGTCCATGCTGGGAATGGTTCTGGACATTCCCCCTTTCCTCACAACACAGCCTTCCAGGAACCTGAGGGATGTGGGGCCCAGGCTAGGTCCCTGAGGGACCCTGGCCCCACACAGCTGAGCCTGTTTCCCCACCGGCCCCCACCCCGCCCCTGGCAGTTTGGATACTAATAGCCCACGGCACCCCAGGAGGGGGGGAACGGCACCCCAGGAGGGGGCGAACGGGCGAAGGGGGATCCATTTGTTTTTCCAGAGTTTGACCTCTGGGTAAAACTCTTCCCCCAAAATGTGCCGGTTTAAGTGAAAGCGATAAATCAGCCCCTTTGAAATGCAGAAGCAGCGTGGGGAAGCCTCCTTTGATATGCAGCTTGGAAACGGGGCACTTAAAACCTGGGTTAATTCTCTGTCCGGCTTTATTGGAGGCCCAGAAAGGGAAGAGGAGGAAACCCAGGGCCACTCATTAAGTCTGGGGCACTTGAAAGGCCTGGGGCCGGGCGGAGCCCCGCTAAGAGATCACGGAGGCACGGCGGCCCTGGGAAAAGCATCCCTGTCCCTGACCAACTCTAATCCCGGTTCCCACCCAGACAGATGAGACGCAGGGGGTGTGGGGGGCGGTGGAGGGGGGGCGGCCCGGGAGAGGCTCCCGAGGATGGGGAGGCGGTTGCTGTGGAAACGGAGTCGGGGCGCCACAGAGGAGAAAGCCAAGGGCCAACCTGGCAATTTCCTGAAGGCAGCTGAGAATTCAAGAGAGTGTGTGTCTCCCTCCTTGGGCAGCTCCTGCTCTCAGAGGCCTGGGGGCTGCAGCCCTTCCGTGCGAACCAGGCAGGATGGCCTGCCCACGGTGGCCCCCGGGGCCCTGGTCTGGGCGCTTCGTTAGAAACATCTGCTCCTGATGGCACTCCGCGTCACAGGGTGGGCTGAGGGCTCCGCGCAATTTTCAGGCAGGGGCAGGGCTCTGGGGACATGCCTTCCACCATCCCACTTCCAGAAGGGAGGAAAGGTTGAGTGTGGGGACACAAGGCCCCGAGGCCCCTTGGTGCCACGGAGGTGACCCTGAGTCCCGGATTTCAGGATGGTTCCCACTGCTCTCCCCACAGGTGACAAGTCCGAGTCTCGGATGGGTCAGGCAGAAGGCTCTGATTTGAAGCTGGGACGAGCCGCTGGGTAACTGTTCAGCGGGATTCCCTGGAGCTCCCGGAGCCTGGCAGCCATGGCCCACGGCCAGTCCTGCCTCCTCCAAGGGGCCGCCGGCCGTGCCCTGGGCTGTGGGTGGGGATGCGCGGGAGATAGTTTAGATGCCGCCTTCCCACCCCTGCTCTCCCCGCTGTTTGTCTTGCGTGTTGTTTCTGGGCAGGGAGGTGGGTGGGTGCTGGAGGGTGGGAGCTGAAAAATGAAAAACCTGAGCCTTTAGAGCTCAGGGCCCCCCATTCCAGACAGGCCAGGGTGGACAACGGCTGACAGGCTCTTGTCACCCTCTTTCCCCCTCTGACCTTGGGGTGCTGAATTCTGGGGAACGCATTCATCCTGCAGCTGGTGGGCCATTGCCCCACGCAGGTCCTGCCTCAGTGGGCGGGGGGGCGGGGAGTTGCCTGCAGAGATGCTCAGGGTGTGCTTAGCAACCGGTGACAGAGGCCTTTATGGAGGCCTCAACGCATCTCCCCAGTCCCTCCCTCATCACGGGAATCTAGAACCCATGTCCATGTGGAGGAGTTTCACCTCCCACTCAGGCGCCAGCCCCCCTTGGGCCATGGAGGGCTTGTGAGGGCTGCCAGGATCTCCCAAAGCCTTTCCCTGTGTTAGAACGACAGGCTTGCCATGCAGACCTACGCTAGGTCTCAGACAAGGAGTCAACAAAATAAATCACAGAAATGACTCACTTTACGCTCTTTTAACTCAGGGCGAGCTGAAAGCCCCTGGAAGGCACGGAGCAAAGCAGGGATTTTTCTGTCTGCCACTCCCTACCCTTGAGAGATGGGAGGGAGGAGAGGCCAAGGACCAGGCCCAGCTCCCACGGGGCTTCTGCCCACCTCCGAGTTCCTGTCCTGCCCTTGGGGTGGCCAAGAGGAGGGAGGCTTCCCTGTACTGCTTGGTCATGCCTCTCTCTGCACTAATCACCTCTAGTCTCCAGATTAAATTAAGTGAAATGACTGGAGCATTTCAGCAGGAGCTGGAATACATAAGTTAGCTCCATGGTCTTCTAGAAGCCCAGGGCGGAGGCACCATTTTGTTCTTGCCTCCTCCCCAACTGCAGGGAAGGAGGGGCTTGGGAAAGGGGGGTGGGGAGTCCAGCTCCCGAAGTGGCTGCTTGGAAGCAGAGCCAAGAGGGATTAAGGAATTCGGGCAGGCCGACTGGAGAGACCGTCCACTGAAAGCCCCACAGACAAAGAGAAAGATGAGGGAAAAAGAGGAGGTCGGTGGCTCCGGAGAAAGGCAGGCAGGCGAGAAAAGGCTGACCGCAGTGGCTGGGGAAATGGCAGAACCAATCCCTGGTCAAAGGCCGAATTTGTATTGTCTGAGGTGTTGCTGGAAAAAGATCCCCGTGGCGGCGGTGTTGGTGGGTGGATGAATGTGCCTGCCTTTGTGTGTGCAGGAGGCCGGAGCCTGTGTGCTTACACACACACACACACACACACACACACACACACACGTGCGCGCACACAGCTATTGGGTAGGCCCATGCCAGAAACTGCTGCATTCCTCCTAACCCCAAAGTCAGCCCTCTTTCCAAAATGCTTTCTCATTATTCGCAGGCACATTTTTCTCCACCACACTCGGCTCTTGTTTCCGTATTTCTATATGCTTGCTGCCGTGGAGACTCTTACCTGCTCTGCAAGGCAACTGTGAAAACACCTGCATTTTATTAATGCTGCCTGGAGCCTGGCTGGGCCAGGCCCCTCCACGCTCGCCCCCTGCTCTCCTTCTCCACCATGCTCAGTGAAGCACAGCGCCGCGCCGGCGTTAACCCTGTGTGGCTGGGTCTCTGCTCCGGAGCCCTGGGTCTCCCCCGCCCCCCCCACCGAGGGGTGCAGACCCTGCTGAGGAGCTGGAGATCCCCTACGTTCCCAAGACCATGTGGCAGGCGCTTGGCGGGGGAGGGGGCGAGGAGGGGGGTGGGGGCTGTCCTGACTCCATGCTTTTCTTGCCCTGGACTTTTGATCTATTTCTTTTACCACTGCTCCTCAGTTCCTCTCTCCAGAATGTGAGAACACCATTTTGTCTTGAAAGGAATCCTGGCAAACTTCTAAGACAAACTCCTTAAGGAGCCTGGCCCTTTAAGTATCTACTCAGTCTTCTTGCCTCCAGGAGCCATCGGGATGAAACCATTCCAGAAAAATAGCTGCTTTCCTCTTTAAAATATTTTAAATAAAGAAAGCATAAAGAAGACAAACGCCCCAGAATCCTATCATCTTGAGAGTTGTGTTAACATGTCTTTTAATGCAATTCGCGCACATGACTTAAAAAAAAAAAGCAAAGACGGTATCACAGGAAACTTCAGTTTTTCTTCTCAGGAGGAGTTGTTCCTCCTGAAGGTAATAATTCTTAACAGTTTGTGTATCCTTCCAGGGAAAGAATTTGGGTATATATTGACATTTTTTTTTAATTAAAAGTAAGTCTGGAATTCTTGGCAAATCGGCACAGGGAGACCCTCTTCCTTCTTTTTAATGGTTGCGTATTAATCCGTGGTCTGGCTGCACCGCGGTTTATTTAACCAGTCTCCTAGTAATGGGCTCGGGGCTGCTTCCGGTTTAGACTCTTACAAACACTGCCATAGTAAGAGTCTTCGGGTATCCGTGTATGAAGGTATCTGCAGGGAAATTCCGATGAGCGCAGTTGCTGGATCAAAGGACATGTTCATTTAGCATTTGTCTACTCTTTTTAAAAAAGAGTTGTTTTTTTCTGCCCTGTCCTCCATTTTTTTTTTTTTTCCTATCAGGCAAACTCCTAGTCACCTATTAGAATCCAGCTCAAATTTCGTCTCCTCCGTGAAGCCTTCCCTGATTGATCCAGGAGCCTGCTGGCTTCCCCTTCCACGCTTCCTTAGCCCTCTTACTTAAGCCTTATGGTAGCTCCATTTTTTAAAGTGTTTGTTCTCCATGCAGGATTGGAATATGAGCGTGTTGACATCTCTCTTGGGGCACAATGCTTTTGTCTTTTTTTTTTTTTAAGAATTTATTTATTTATTTGAAATAGAGACAGGGTACAAGCGGGGTGGGGTTGAGGAGTGGCAGAGGGGCAGGGAGAAGCAGGCTCTCCACTGAACTGGGAGCCCAACTTGAGGCTCTAGCCTGGGACCCGGAGATCAATGATCTGAGCTGAGAGCAGGCGCTTAACCGTGCTTTTGTCTTTTAAAAATTATTCTTTGTGCAAGTCCACTCCTGGGCATATGCCCAAGAGAACTGAAAGTGGACATGCGTACGTCCACGTTCAGAGTAGGCATTATCCACGATAGCCAGGATGTAGAAACTACCCAAATGTCCACGACAGGGGAACAGATCAAAGGTGGTGCAGTCGTGCAGTAGTCTCCCTGATCCGCTGTGTTGTTTTCCCCAGTTCCGATGATCTGTGGTCCCCTGTCTGGGAGCACCTGGTCCTCCCGAGGCCGCTTCAGAAGGTCAGTGGGAGCCCAGCACTCCATCACAGCGCCTGTGTCGTTCCCTCACTTCGTCTCGTCCCGCAGGCGTTTTACCATCTCACGTCATCACAGGAAGGGTGAGTACAGTAGGGTGAGATCTTTCGAGAGAGAGACTGGAGTCACATAAATTTTATCACGGCATGTTGCTATAATGGTTCTATTTTAATTTTAGTTGTTGTTAATTAACCTTTTACTACCCCTAATTTATAAATTAAACTTTATCACAGGTACGTAAGTATAGGGAAAAACATACTATCGAGAGAGTTCAGGACTATCCGTGGTTTCGGGCATCCACTGGGGGTCTTAGAATGTAGCCCATGTGGATGGACATATATATACAACGTATATATGTAACAGGAGCCCTGAAAGGAATGAAATTCGGACTCATGCAACAACGTGGATGAACCTTGAAGGTATTAAGCTACATGAAATAAGCCAGTCGCCCAAGAAAGACAAATATTGGGTGACTCCACTAACACGAGGCACATAGCCCCGTCGAATTCACGGAGACAGGAGGAAGTGGAATGGGGGCTGCTGGAGGGGGGGGAGCGGGAGAACGGGGGGCTTGTGTTGGAGCGTAGTGCTTCTGTCTGAGAAGATGGAAGTTCCGCAGATGGACGTGCTGATGGCTGCTTCGTCTGTACCTCATGCCGCTGACCCGCCACTTAAACCTGGAGGACGGTAAATGCCATGTTATGCAGATTTTACCACCATGAAAACATCGTACCCCGTCACAGACTCAAAGTTCTCTGCAAGCTCTCTCCATGGCTCGACGTCACGATCCCCGTGCTTCAAGGCAGTGCTGACCCATCCAGGATGGGAGAGTACTTATCCTATTTTCAGACATTTCCAGGGAAGGGAGCCCATTACATTATTAGGCAATCTTTTCCAGTGTCTCAAAACCCCAGACATTCTTGGTACTAGACCTTTCCTCCTGCACCTGAAGTTAATTTTTTCTTGGTCAGTAAGCACTTTGTCAGGCCACTGATTCTTCACACACTCGGAGGCTCTGGTTACCCCCACCCCCCCTCACCATGTCTGGGCCAAGGGCACCAAGTAACTGGCTTGTGGGTGGACTTCGAGGGCCTCGTGGGACTCCCTCTCGCCAGCATGTTGGATGCAAGGGGCCCACCCGTCTCTCGGCTCATTTGAGATGCAGTTTGTGGGGTACTAGAGCTTTTCTCTCTCTCGGCTCACGTCTCTTCACCCTTTGTTGAAGGCCTTTTGCTGACAGGTTGGAGCCCCCCCAGCCCCCTAAGGGCAAGGGCAGAACCGGTGACTCATTTCAGTAAGCCCCTTAGCCTCTCCTCTGACCAGAGACCACATGGCCCCTTAATGAGCCGCGTGGAAGGTGTACTTGGCCGGCGTGTTCTCCACGGCCTGGAAGATCGGACCTTGTCAGCTTAGAGACAGCAAAGGGCTAACGAGGGAAGAACAGGAGCTGAGAAGGACACCATCTCCTGGGTGCCCGTGGACGGCAGGCTAGCCTGCCTGGTGATGCTGAAGGCCTGACATGGCTGAGAAATGTCGTCAGGAACTCGGAGGAAGTGGGGCCTTCTCTGTTGTGAGGACCTGCCCCCAACCCCTTTCTAGGGCACAGGAAGGGGACGGGGCGAAGCTAAATGGCGGTCCCACGCTCAGTGGCTCAGATGTCAGTGCTACCACAAAGGAAAATCCGTGTAGGGGTGTGGGGGTGGGCACTTGCAGAGACCTCATTCACCTGCACTTCAGGGCATCCTCACATCCCCCCTGTGTTCCTGTGCCAGGCCTGTCCGCCTCGGAGCATTAGTCACCGGGCTTGGGTTGGTGCTGACATTTCTGATTTCAGCTTGTGGTTTATATGAAGGGCCTGGCCTTGAGGAGAGGCTGAGCCCCGAGGAAGACCGCAGCCCTCGTAGGTCCTTCAGCTAGAGCGGAGATGAGGAAGGAGAGTCCCTGGGGGTCAGTCTGGTACCTGGGGTTTCATAGGAACCAGATGATGGGCATTGACATCCATAGAGTCTATGCATCATAAGCTGGCCTTGGTCCTTTGCGTTTCCCAGTAAGCCAGAACATGGAACAGACTGAATTCTAGATGCTCTGCTAGAATTTTCTTTATATGCAGGTGGCTCAAGGGCCGTCTTCTATAAGCATTTTGGAAATGCTAGCACTCGTGTTTGGTTGTTTTTGTCTCTTTCTTTAGAAATCACAGTGCGTGTGTTTGTTTGTTGTTGTATTTATTCCTATCGCACCCTCCCACCCCCAGACCACTGACCCAAGGAGCTGGTTTCAGGAATCACAGTCACGTGCTGCAGAAGGTGTGGGAAAGGTTGCCAGGTCTCCCACGAAGAAGAGGATTGTATCTGTGTTATTAGGACCTTGCACATGGCAGGCACACAGGGGCTCTGATTCATAGCCAATAAATGGTGCAGACACCAGAGAGTTCACTTGAGTTGCCTGATAGTCCACAGCACATCAGCAACGAGACCAGGAGGAGAGTCGCCTCTTCCAACTCACAGGACGATTCTCGGCAGGAAGCCATGCCTGTCACTTTGTAAGCATCCTGGGGATGGATATAGGTGTCAAGTAGTTCTCTGGGGGGAGACGGTGGACAGGGCTGAGTCTCCAAGCCCAGGACCGTGCCTCTGACAGAATGGGTCAGTCTCAAGGGCCTTGAAGGCCCATCCTATCGTCGTCAGCAGGGAGATTGGCTTGGTCCTTGGCCTGGAGTTCCCTTGGCCTAGAATTGCCTAGAATAGTCTAGGCACTTGGCCTGGAATTGCCACATAGCCGAATGTTAGGACCCTGATCACTTGATGTGCTCTTGGAAAGGGTCTTCTCGTAGCCTGGGCCTTGGAGCTGAGGCAGGGCTGGGCCCTCTCCTCTAGGACAGGCTCCAGAGAGCCCAGAGTGAAAGAGAGAGTGCATCGGCCTTGTTCCTCCCCTTACGGCTCTGTTCTGTTTCTTAAGGAGAAGTTTCCTTTCCCGTGGACAACTCTGACTGGATCAGAGTGTGAGCAGGAGGGAAATTGTCTTTCCAACAGTGCTCTGTGCTTGGATTGGCCATCCTTTGTGTCCTGGGACTGAGAGCGGGGGCCAGAGGCGGAAGGTGAGAGAGGCTTTGTTTGCTGCGCCTCACTTCTGGAAAACCAACCAAGACCACACCTGAGACCGCAGGCCGCTCAGGTCCTTCCCTTAGCTCCTGTTCTTTAGACTTCCCCAGGGTCAGATGTCCTTCCACACAAACTCTTCTTCAATCTGTGGCCCAAACAGCTTGAGGCCTGAGACAATGGCGGCTTTGCTGAGGCCATCAGAACGCTCAGAATTCTGGTCCCCTTTCTGTTCGTTTGCCCCTCTCCCATTGCCGCCCTCCCACTCCTCACCCCCTCTCGGCACCGTGGCCCGCAGGGACCCTGACACCTGGGATGCCTCGCACAGCCAGCTTTTCTCAAGCCGGGTTCCATTGCTGTGAGGAGTCTGAAGGCGTTTTCTTTTAAGGATAAGTTGGGAGAGGGTCAGAGAGTGCTGAGAAGTTACGCCTGTTTCTTCCTTCTTTTCCTTTCCCCCTCTGGGACTGACAGACCAGATTTTTTTTCTTTTTTACAGTACATTTTGGCAAGCCCCATTTTTTTCTGACAGAAAAAAAATAACAGGCATATTTTGGGCGATTACTCAACTGGGGTCCTTTGTGACAGGATATGCAGCTGCGTGACTAATGGAACTGGCTTTCTCCTGGCTTCCTTCCCCTTTCAGAGCTCTTGTTTACTGCCCTATACCAAAAAAAAAAAAAAAAGAAAGAAAAGAAAAAAAAAAAAGAAAAGCCATAAGCTACAGATTTTTATATAAAAAAAAATGCCTTGTGAGATACTCAAAGGCAATAAATCCTTTGGATATTCCATTTCTAGGGCTGCAAACTCCCCACCCTCTCCCACTTTTTCTTTTCAAATGCTTAAGCTCTTAACTCACGACATGTGAATCTTCTTCTGCCGCTCCCATGTCCCTGCTTTCTTCTGAACATATGTCCAGCAGATCGTGTGTGTGAGTGTGTGTGTATATTTGTTGGGGGGTGGGGAGCAAGATGGGAACCATATTTTTGGTGCTTAACTCAGCAATTGCTAAAGGAAGGAATAATGACTTCCAGGGGCCTCGGGACCTTCTTTTTTTTTTTTTCCCCAAGGCCTGTGTGTTTCCATAATCTATGACAATTTTGTGGTGTAAGCAAAAGTTACTACAAAACACAGAGCTAGCCTGATGAGGAAGGGTATGTTCTAAACAGGGAGGGACTGTCTCTTTATAGAGGAAATCCAAATTTCATCTGGCTTTGGAATTGAGAATCCTTGGGCTTCCCATAGAACTTTTTGGAAGAGACTCTCTAGCCAGCTTGTAGTGTTAAACAATTGGAACTGGCCTTTTAGTTTTTCTCGAGATCAAACAGCTTTTTATTTCAAAAAGCGTCTGGCCTGTGGATGGGAAGAATGAACTAGCTGGTCAGGTTTGATAGAGACGGGTTGGGATAGAGGAGGTCCACGACTTGTGGCCACATGCTGGGTTCCAAGCCTCAGCTGGGATCTGGAGTAGGTCATTTAACATCTAGAGCTCTCATTTGCTCTCATGTGAAAATTAGAATAGCGTCGCCTCCCTCTAGGTGGCTGGCAGGGAAAGTGAGATGACAGAAGTCCAAGGCACCGGAAGGAACTGTAGAGAGGAATTCAGTGACGCTTCTTCATCCACAGGGCTGCTCCGGCTTTAATCAGGGGAGAGAGGCTTGTTCCACAAGAACTCACAATGAACGGGACAGAGGCTGTTTATATGGCGGCCTGGGACACGACCTACAGGGGTGTTTCTGAGGCTGGTATTGCCTCCCAGTTTGCCAAGTCCCTAGTCCTCTTCCATGTGGGTCTCAGAATCCTAACTTTGATCCCATTCCTTTCCTACTCAGGAAACTCTCATCAAACCTGCACAAAGGCACCACTAACCCTATCTCGCCTACCTTTTCTGTGACTCACTTATTCTTTGCCCACACGCTGCCCCAGAGACATGAACACTGAACGCAATTTAGGCCCTGGCCCAACATATCCCCCCGATGAGTTGCTTGGAGGGCCCCCCCCCCACGCTTCTAATCCTCTTTCCGCTGCTTTCCGGTAAACCTTGCTCATTTGTCATTTCCTATAGGTAAGGTCGCCTGAAACTTAGCTTTTCCTAGAGTCTACACTGATTAAGGATTCCTCTAGGGGATACTCCAAGCCCTCCAGCAAACCCTAACAACTATCTTTCTTACTCTCCAGACCTCAAGTCTAATGTCCTCGGTGAAGGCAGTTGGCTTGTTTGCACCACGGGGTAAACTGAGGCACCGGCCAGGGAACCAACTGGCCAGGGATCACATACCAAGTCCTTGACACAGACAGGAATAGAAACCCCACATCCTGATTCCAGTTTGCCTAGAGTTTAAAGAGGCACCTTAGCTTGGATATCCCAGAATAGTTTCTCCCAGGCTGACCAGCTGTGAAGTGATATGTTGCAAGGGTTATTTTTTGCCTTGGCTTAACTCTTAAAAAAACACCCCAAACTTCCTAAAATCGGCCTAAGAAAATTCATTTCTCACAAAGTCATTTGCTTGCCAAGTATAAACCTAGTATATTACATCATGGACGCCTGTGGGCCTCACTCTCAGCTTACAACGACGCTCAGGTATCTGAATTAAATTCAGAAATCACAGTTTATTGAAGGAAACAGATCATTAAGTCACTCCACTGGACTGAAGCCGTCGACATTGCTTATTTGGAGAAGCCGAATGTTGAATAATGTTCTCTTGATTTAGGTGGACTTGGACGAGCCGGAGTTATTCAACAAAGGGTGGGGCTATCCCATGGCCCGAGGCCTGTGGGGGCTCCAGGGAAGAGGGGAAGGGACAGCGGCGTGCTGGAGCCGCCTCGCATTGGCTGATTGTTCAATTTTCAGGAATTTTGTGAGCCAGTTGTTTAACACAGCCATTATGAAAATGAAATTATATAAACCTACAGCTGAATACATTATATTAAACACAATAGTAATAAATACTAAAACCAGATCACATCCTAATTATTTGGCTTCCATTTACTATTCCGTATGCTTTTGAGTTACGCGTCTCTTACATCCCTATGGTGGGGATGTTGTACAGTTGTTTGCTGCTGTTCCTCTCTTCCCAGCTCCGCGTTCAGTAATCTCCCATTGGGTAGTTTGAAATCGGCCGTGGGGAGAATATTTATGCTACAGAAATTGGCAAACTCTGCAAATCGGGGCTTGATTTATGGTGTGAGTTGTACCGTTGGAAAGCCGATTGTCATGCATTACCGTGCCCTCCTGGAAAGTCGTGTCCGCGGACCGTTCTTTTGGGGTCCCGGAGGGGAGACCACTGTGGGATGCCTGCAGCTCAGCAGGAAGGAACATGGCTGAGGGACAGCTGTGGACGAGGAAGAACTTACTCTTCTCTGGGAAGAGACCAACACAGGTGATCCGGGGGAGAGCCAGCAGTCAGAGATAAGCCCATTGGAACAGGAAGGTGGCAAACGTCCTAGGCTGGCTGAGTTGTAATGTGCTACCGGATACCGACAAGGTTAGATAGTAGAAGAGCCATAATGACTTCTACGTTCAAGGTGAGGGTGAATGCTGTATATTCACAGTGCTTTAAAGTTCTCAAGGCCTTCTTAATCCATGAGCTCATGTGACCACCGGAACACAACCATGAGGTAGACTGGGTAAGTTAACTATCAGGCTTGTACCCATTTTACAGATGGGAAACCGAGTCGATGGGTGGCTAAGTAGTTCACCCGAGATTACTCTTTCCATAGAAGTGGCTAAGCTGGTGCTTGATGGAAAACCAGATACAGCACAGATGCTGGGGTCAGACACATCTGGGTTAAAAAGCCAACCTTGTCATTTATGTAACTTTGATAAAGTCACTTTCCCTTTAAAAATTTTTTTTAACTGACAAAATGGGGATAACCATGCCTAGGTGTCACAAGTTTGCAGGGAGGGTTGACTTAAAAGAGATAGTAGGTGTAGGGGGACTTAGGACGCTGTCAATAAAGGTATATTTCCTTTTCCCTCTTACCGAGATGTTTTAAAAGTATTTATATTTGATTTTGAAATGCAGTATATGACTCTTTTGGCTAACATATTTATTTTTCTAATTATAATCTTTAGGTTTCAGTAAAGTTATTCTGCATAGTTTCAGCGGAAACTAATTAGAGGAGGAGGGGGCAGAGGCAGGGAGGAGAGGGGGTGGGCCTGGAGAGAGCCAGCCCAGGGTCCAAAGTTCATAAAGGGTTTCTTCACTCACTGACCATGGGAGAGAATCCAACCACACTGTCATGTTCAGCAAGACCTTTCTGTACACCAGGACCTAGAGCTCCAGATGGCCGGCCTCTTTCTGGACCTAGGTTTCCATGTCACCACTGGCAGAAATGGGAGGCCCAGCCTCTTAGTCCTCTGTCCCCTGAAACACTCACAGCCTCGCCACAATGCTCCATGCCGGGGCAAGACCAACCCCACAGGAAGCAGAAGCCTCAGGCCATTCCTCATCTGGGCAGAGAGGCAGCCTGCGCACCCACCAGGACTCCTGCCCCTTCTGGATTTATCTTCCTTCTTAGCACTTGTCTCTCTATGGTGTGCTATGTAATTTACAAAACTGTATTCTTCATGAGGGCAGGGCTTTCTGTTGATTTCATCTGGGACCTAGAACAGGGACAGGGAACATGGAAAGCTCTCACTTAAATAGTTATCCAAAGAAAAGAGTAAAATGGGCCATCACCCTACTCCCCAGTTTTTTCTATTTCAAACAGCAGTCCATTCTTTGATGGAGTTCAGTGGACTCAGATTTGGCTCAGGCCTCACGAGCACGTACGGTGGTGGTGGTGGAGGGTGTGGTCAGAGATCTGAGACAGAACCCCAGGAAGAGATGGGGGACCCTGGGGATGCTCCACTGACAGTCCCACTGGGACTGAATGAGGCAATGAAGCTCTGTGGTTAAGAGCGTGTTGGTTAAAATCTGGCCCCTACCACTTATTAGTTATGTAATCTGGGGCAAGCTATTTTCTCTCTCTGAGTCTCCTTTTTCTTATCTGGAAAATGTGGATAAAAATATCCATAAGGTTATGACATGGATTCACGAGATAAAACATGGTGCGTGCTTAGCATGGAGCCAGGCACGGAGAAAGGGAGCTAGTATCCCTCACGTTGCAAAAGACGTGGAAGAGGGGTTCTGTGCACGGTAGATGAGCACGTCTGGGGGGCTGGGAGAAACCAGACATGCTCAAAGCCTTGGCTTCTGCAGACACAGCCAAAGCCCAACCAGCCTGGCATGGGGCACTGCAAAAGGGCTTTGGAACAATGACACGGACCCGGGGGGACCTGGCTGAGGCTTTGGAGCTGTCAAGATCACAGCCTAGTTCGACCCAGAGGCTGCTGGCACGACCTCAGTGACTTTGCGTATGTATGGCGCCTAACAGAGCTTTCTCTTCTTGGGCAAAATAAACACAAGTGCACCTCAGCCCATGGGAGAGTGTGTAACGAGGGGGGTGGGATACCAAGGCTGAAGCCATGCTCATGAATAAAAGACACAGGGATTCTTGCAAGGCACAGAGTTGAGGATAACAGGGTTTGGAGCAGTAGGGAGAAGAGAAAGGACAAGAGGGGAGGGCAGCCTCATTTTCCTTGTATAAGGCAGTCAGTGGTTTCATTCCGAAAGGGGGCATGGAGGGCAGGGGGCATGGTGAAAGGGCAGGAGAAGACACATCAAGAACAGGAAGTAACATGTATGAAGGGGTCAAGTTCACGTGAAGAGGAGTGGGCGGGGAACAGGGCAAGCTCGAAGTCTGTGCAGCGTCTAGGTGGGCCCAGATACACCCATCACTTGGTGAATAGTCTGTCGCCAATGGGCTCCCTGGGGCCAGCCTGATTTAGGCCCGAAAGTCCCTCTTCTGGGGACTAGAAAATGAATTGTCATTTTCTAGCTTTGACCTTGAGCCTCTGTTTCCTCATCTGGGACACAGGGAGGACCAAGCCTGCCTCCTCCACCTGGTCCTCACTGGGCACCGAAGCATCGAGAATACGAGGTCTGTCTCCCAGGCCTGCCCGTTAGGAACCCCTGGGGTCTTTGGTTCTGGGTGCTCCTTGGACTACACACTTCAGCAAGCCCACCAGGCTAGTGGGCCCCTGGAAAAGAGCAGAACTGCCCTGGTTGGTTCCGGCCTCCCGCAGGCCTGCCTGCAAGTGGAGACGACGTCCCTGGAGGCTGGATGGAAGGGTTTGCCATTAGTCAGTGCAGCTCAGGCGCTAAGCGCATGAATGGACTCGTGCAAGGCACTCTGGGCTCTTGGCTGGAAAGCCACTGGAGTGAGACAAAGGATGCCCTCCCTCTCGGCATTCCTGAGCGAGGGCCCCCCTGCGCCTGCCCCGCCCTAGAAGCGCCCGTGCAGGTGTGGACGTGTACCCTTTCCTGGACGCTGGCTCTACCCCTGATAGTGTGCGAAGCAGGTGCGCATTCCTCCCTCTTGCTGATACCTCTGCAACTGTGGGCCCGTCGCCTCCCCTAATCTCCTGGGGTCTCGGTTTCCAGAGCCACAGACTAGGAGCCGCACATACTCTAAACCTCCTGCCTGCTGGGAACCTTCCAGAAGCTATTGTGGAAGTTTTAGATTCTCTGAGACCTCTATGGGCCAGCCCGTGTTCCCATCCCAGATGCAGCCACTTCCCAGGTTCAAGTTCAGAGCCATTAGTGTCCCCCACTCTTACCTACGACGAAGGTCTAAAGCCGGCCTGCTGAGATGGGACTCTAGCTTCTCCTTACTAGCTGTGCGACCTGAGCAAATCGCTTTAACCTTTCTCTCTCTGGTTCTCTCATCTCGACGAGGAAGAATCACGGTTGTATTTACCTCAGAGCCCGTTACAGCTGTAGCATGAGCTCGTCCATGGCGTTACGAGCTAATGCAGGAGTTAACACAAATGAGTTCGTACCATAAATGCGAAGTGCATAAGCCAGTGCCTGGCACATAGTAAGGCTAATGTTATATATAAGGGAGACATGAGGATAACAATTACTATTCTCCATTTTCCACCCTAGCTATTATTCTGGTCCCATTTCCCCAACTTGCTCACGATAACCTGAGGGCCTGGCCCTACTTACCCTTGGCTTGCTACTATCACGGACACCCCAAGACTTGTGGGAGCAGTGGGTAGAAGAGACGTGGCATAAAGCAGGATGGGCTAAGGATTGAGAAGAGAATGCGGCCGGGTTCAAGGGAGGGCCAAGGAGAGGAGAAAGGCCTAGAAAACAGTGTGAGGGAATATTGCCTCGGCTAACCTCTCAGAGGCCTGATCGCCTGAGGCAGTGGAAGAGTGTCTGCGGAATTGTTCTTGTAGCTGGGGTGCCCCAGCACCTACGTTTTAGGTGAGGGAGCCTTCGTCTTTGCGTTCCTTGCATGGGGTGAGAACTCAGTAAATGAGTCTTCCGTTGAATGACATGTGAAAATTAGTGTAGTAACTGTGGCTTCTGGGTCCCAACCCTAGGCCTTTTCTTAGCATTTTTGTCACTGAGCTGGCCCAGCAGGGAATCAGGAATTCCTTAGACACCTGAGCAAGCTGGGAGAATAAGGGGTGCTGTCTCATGCCCACTCGCCTAGACTCTGTGCCCCTTCCTTCCTTCCTTCCTATTTATTTTTTTTGTGGGGAGGGGCAGAGGGACAGGAAGGGAGAATTTCCAAGCAGATTCCACACTGAGCGCAGAGCCCCATGTGGAGGCTCCATCCCATGACCTTGAGATCATGACCTGAGCTGAAACCAAGAGTCGGAAGCTTAACTGACTGCACCCCTCCCCACCCCTCCCCGGGCACACCATTCCCCCCACTGCAGCCCGTCATTTCTAGCCCGTCCCATGACACCATGTTAGGTTCGTGCCAGATAAACCCTGAAGGCTTGGAATCTCCTCAAACTATATCTCAGAAAAGCAGGGCCCCAACTCAGATATTTTTAAATGCCCCTCAAACTCCCTCTAGATGTTGATAATACCCAAGTCCTGAAGATACAACCTTAAGGAAGCGGGCAGGAGAGGCCTGCCTTGTTTATTTACTTATTTATTTTAAAGATTTTATTTATTCATTTGACAGAGAGGAGAGAGAGACCACAAGCAGGCAGAGAGGCAGGCAGAGAAAGAGGAGGAAGCAGGCTCTCTGCTGAGCAGAGAGCCCGACTCGGGGCTTGATCCCAGGACCCTGAGATCACGACCCGAGCTGAAGGCAGAGGCTTAACCCACTGAGCCACCCAGGTGCCCCGAGGCCTGCCTTGTTTAACTGCTGCTTTTCTTCCTCTCTTCTCCTCTGTTTTTCCTCCTGGCCTGGAAGAACTTTCTATGTCCTACCCACCTGGAGAAAACTTCCTTGGGTTACCCACTGTCTTTTCTGCATTATGATAAAGTCCCATTATTAGATTTCCTGACTTTGTGCTTGTTATGTAAAAGGAAGATTTTAGAATTGAGGAACCCTTTTTCTGGAAAGCCTCTAGCAACTCAAGAAAAGTCAGCGTGGACCTTCCAGGCTGAGCAGTGGCCCATCGTCCCAGATGGTGTCCCCTTGGCAAGAAGAGGCCATTGTGAGAGATGATTCACGAAGGAGAGGAAAATACAGTGGTTTAAGATGTTTACTGGTATTATCCTAGCATATTGAGGAAAGAAAATGTATCATGAGGCTGTTTCTGTACAATTTGACGTATCATTTTGTGCTTACGTGTACATATTTAAAATAAATGGGAGGAGCTTTTGGTCTTTCCCGCATGGTGGCAATAGACATGATTTTCACCTCTTGGCTCAAGCATATTTTCTACAATTGATAAGTTACCTTAGAGTAAAAATTAAAAGACAAATGGATCATTTCTGACATTTTGAGGTGAAATTTTATATGAAACACACAAATATTTCATAAATAAATATATAAGAATATATGTAAACAAATGAATGCTTTATATGTAAAGAATTCTATATACTTCTTCATTTATATAATGAAATATTATATAATATATAATACATATAATATACAATATAATATATACTCTCCGTTAGTTTATAGGTGACTATTCATATAGAATTACTGGAAGGAAATACAACAAAAACTATCAACAGTTTTCCATTTGTGTTTTTCTGTATTTCCCAATTTTTTAATTTTTTTTTTTTGCATGGAGCATCGATTACTTTTGTAATCGGAAGGGAAAAAAATCTGTGTGTGTGTATACGTTTCACTTTGGCGAAAACAAATTGTCAGGTTACTTTCAGAACGTGATTTTTGTGTGCGCTGGTAAGGCTATCTGCTTTTCTCAGCATGAAAACAGGCACAACTTGTCCCCTGTTCAGTAGCTTCTACAAGTTCGGCTTAGCCCTGAAGTTACCACAGGATTTGATGTTACCTTTTGGACAGACGTGGCGCCACTTGTTCATAGAACTGCTCCGCGTGGTGGGGTGGACTGTGGATTAGCATCTAGGTTTGTTTACAAACAGCAAAAACCCCACACGGTAGAGAATGTTCTGGACTTAATTTCCATGCACGAGGAGCTCTGTTTTGTAGGTGTTGCCTGTCTGGAGGGGATGGACGGGAGATTAATCAGGAACACCGTTCACAATCCAAAGCAAGCGAAAGGTGAAGGACAGTCCGAAGGGGGACGGCGAGACTGTGGGGTGGCTGTCCAAGCCCCTGGGGAGAGCGACATGACCATCTCATGGTTATTTTCCATTCCTTATGACCTATGGGACTTCCCTGATGCTTGTGTATCTGTTTGCAATTTGTCCTTTGGCCAGTACTTTCTAGATTGCTCGGAGAGAAAACACTGATTTCTCCATTTGTATTCGGGGGTGTATAAATAACAAAGTTTTAGGTTCCCACCCTCTGTTCAGGGAGCGGCCCTAGGAACTTTTACCCGATACGTAAATGGGCTCCAGAGAAAGAAAGGTCTGAAACAGGTGGATCTAGACTGTCTGGAACTTCTGGGCCCAGACGAGTCCATCTGCAAACAAGGACTTAGTGTGTCTCCTCCCAGTCCGTTGCCCTCAGAGTTCTCTGACGGAACTTCCCCTCTGCCTAGAATTTTGAAATTCTCCGGTGGAAGCTTGCTGTAATGGCAAATGTACTTTTGAGGCCTCAGAATGTTTTCCACTCTTCACCAATCAACCTTCCACAAAGTAGTTTTAAAATCCTTCCCTAGCACTAATAAGGATTGAGAAACAATAGAGGTTTCATGCTCTTGTCCAAATTGCATGGAAAGTTCCAGGGGCTATGGGAGGGAAGGATGGGGAGGAGAATAAAAACAGAACATCACGGTCTCAGGATGTCCAGCTTAAAATATTAGCCTCTGAAACTCATTGCTTCAAACATGTCACTAAGTCTGTAAATACCGTTCTCACCTGGGGTTGTAAAGCTAACATTGTTTAGCTCCCTGGCTTTGCATGTAGGGTCTTGTTTGATTGCAGGATGCTGTTCACCCAACCACCGCCTTCCATGGGCCTGTGTGGGATTCGAGGACCGCCAGGGACTGCCTAGAAAGGGAAACTCGTTATACCACTGACCCAGGAAGGGGCCACCTGGGCCGTACTCACAGCTCATGGAACATTTCTATAGTTCCTCCAGGTTATACCTCTTTCTGGTCACTTCATTCTTTTTGGATAACCAATCACATCTGTAAGTATTGCTTAAGGCCCTACAGTGCTCAGAGCATTGAGGAAGCATCCTTGGGGCACACGTTCTAGGAGAAGGTTGGGGGACACACACACTCGGGGAGACAGAGGTCAATATATCTGAGATGGAGAACATATGCAATAGTCTTCAGTAAAGACGTCAACTTTATTTGTGTGTGTAGTAGACGAAAAGAGCCATGAGTGGAGAAGGAGAGGACATGGGGGCTCCAGGCTACCCGGAAGTGTGGCTGAGAGTTGGGTGGAGAGTGGAGGGCAGGGCTGGAGTGGGGTTTCAGAAGATGGGTGAAGTCTGGATAGATGCTGTAAGCAAACGGAGCGGAAGGAGCAGAATATGGGGCGGGTTGGTAGGTCTGGCCTAGGCGGAGTTCATCGGGGAAGGTATGGTAGAATAGACTGGAACAGCGGTAGTGTGGGGCTCCATCATGGAGGGCTTGAAACATTTCTTTTCACTATAAGTTCTGGTGTGCTCTTTTCTGGATAAAAACATGTTGCCAGCAACAACTTGTGCAAAAATCTGACATTTACTCCAGACCTCTTCCTCTTGTCTCCTCCCTCATACTGACCCACTAGTAGGCCCCCAATCATGGACCAACCCCAGACAGGTGGTTTGCCCAGTTATCCTGGGTGCCTCATGGACAGTCCGGGCAGCCTTCCCTCCACAGGGAGCTTCATTCTGCCAACAGAGCTGGGCTGGGAAGAGCCTGGATCAAGGATTTGGGCTGGGTCTCCACAGGCTACCATCTTGGGAGGGCCAGTGGCAGATGCCAGGACCTGGCTGGCATCAGAGAGCAATCTGGTAGCCATTGATGAGCCTCTCATCCTCTGAGGGTAGATGAGCCCACACACATCTGCTTGGCTTGGCTCTCCTTGGCTGGGAGCATTTCCGGCAGAGAAGATTGGGAAGTGGATGGGTGGTGAGAGGGAGGAAAGGGTCTTCAGGCTAAAATGAGATATCTGTGAGCCCCTACCTGCAAACAGACAAGGGCTGGCCTTGGACCATGTTGCTGGCAGATGTGACTCAGGGGTCACTGTGGCCTGAAGCTCTCTGGTGGGAGATGAACATGGAATGCACCTGTCAGGGCAGCTCTGCGGGCGAAGGGGAGGACTAAAATGAACCAATGGCTACGAAGGCGAGGTGGGCTGTGTAATGAGACAGAAGATGTGAGGGCTCAGGATGGGAGAGGGAAAGGTGTTGCTGGGGATTGCTGGGGATGGGCCACTCCCAGGGATAGGAGGTATGGTAGCGACTCTTGGACCCTTTTCATGACCACCTTCTACATGGATTCATGAGACCAAGAAGCGAGAGTAAGGGAAGAAGGGCTTCTCAGCAGAAATGCCCCGTAAACAAAGACTGATTGCCGCCAGCAGAGCTGGAGCAGGGGAGGGCGGCACACTTGCCACTCCTCCCTGCCTCAGAACCAGGACTTTCTCACTCAAAGCCTGTCCATCTGTCCATCTATCCCGCCAAGCCCCAGAGCCCCATGCTGATTTCCTTTGGAAGAGCCCCAGCTCCTGGAGCGGCCGCGGCAACAGCAGGGCCCACGGACGGCTCCAATCCCCAACTTCCCATCACAGGCTAGGGTCGGCCTGGTCCGTGGAAGTTAAAATAACACACTGGCTGTTTATGAGCAAGAGCCCTCAATAAAGTCATCGGTTGGTTCTCTAGGCAGCGTGTCTAATCTTCCCTGGCTGCCTTTCTGGGCCTGTGGCTCCTGATCTATTTTGGTCTTTCTCTTCTTTGACTCATTCTGGGACTTCCGTGCCATAAATCGGGGCCCCCTCCAGTGCCTGGTCCCACCAGCAGGCAGACAATTCAGAATTAGCTGTGGTCATGGTTGTCCAAACTGACAGACAGGGAAACTGAGGCACAGCAGGCTCCAGGACCTTGTCTCGTCTCCCACAGTGACCTAGGAGAGCAGCTGCCAGGAAGGCCCAGGGTTCTGGCTGGGACTGTGACACTGGGGTTTGTGGGGAAGGCTGGGGGCCATGTGAACTGCTGTAAAGCTCTTCCTGGGCCAGGCTCGATACAAATCCCAGGGCCTGGGTGGCAAAAGAGACTGCAGTGTGTGTGTGTGTGTGTGTGTGTGTGTGTGTGTGTGCGCGTGTGTGTACCTCTCAGGCTTGATGGTGGTATTTGAAATCATCCCCATTCTTGGAATTTGACAAGCACAGCATACAGAAGGACCAGAAAACCCATAATAGTGGGGATGGGAGAACAAAGAGCCTTCCCAAAGCCATGGTTCAAACTGTGGGCAAAATGTCTTCCTGTTTCTCATGCAAAGCCCCTGCCGCTGGGCCCAAGGGGCTGGATGGGCTGGTTTGGCCGGTCCAAGGTCAAGGCTAAACTCCCAACTCCAATCCCTCCTGCTGCCCCAGGCCTCCCTGGGTGTAGGCTGCCTCGCTCTGGGGCTCTGGGGAGGGGAGTCGGGGTGGGAGAGGCAGGCAGGCTGTTAGGGTTTCAGACACTTTCTAGGTGCCTCGGGGGACCTGCGTATTTCCTATGTAAAGTTCAGTCTGTTTGCAATTAGGCCTCTCTTCTTTGCTTATTTCCGGAGAGATTAAAAATAGCGAAATCAGCTTAATCTGGGACTCTCTGAGATCAACAAGGCCACTGTCTCCAACAGCATGAAAATACCAAGCGGTCCCACCCACATTCGTGGGTCACACCGCATGGCAGGGCTGGTGGGCTTTCTGTAATGAAGGAACTTTAAGTTGCATGAGTTCTCAACAGCTAAGACTCTGTTTTTTGGACCCCAGCAAGGATATTTTCAACTAAAATGGAAGGGATTCCGCACCATTTTGGGTCTGAAATCCTCTCTTTCCTTCTAAATGAGCTCAGAGCTGTGAATGCCTTGTCAGGAAAACCCACCTTGGTTCAATTACTTCATCAGTTTCAGCCTCTCCTTAGGGATTCGGCCACAGAGCACATCCCGGGCAGCTTCAGATACAAGGACGCTGCCCCCGACCTGTCACCTCCGCTCTTTCCTCGGAGCCTGGGAGCCATGTCACATGTCATATGTCATTCTCAGCAGGCCTGGGGAGGAACAGCTCCCATCTGGGAGCTGACTCTTCGCCCCGGGTTGGAGGGATGCTCCCTTTTGTGTGCTACATTAGTCAGAATGGGAATGCTCTGCTGCCGTAACAAAGAGCCCCACGTCTCATGGGTCATACCGCCTGGGACTAAGATGCCAAGATTGCCATAGTCAGGGGGGACAGGACGAATGGTTGCTGAGATGCTTTTAAGGGCCAGCCCTCTAAGCGCCTGACGTCACTGTTGTCCGTATCCCTTAGGCCAAAAGCTAGTCATGTGCAAGGGAGGCTGGGAAACATGGGGTTTGGGGTCAGCAGGCATCATCGGAAGCTTTGACCCTAAGGGCACGGAAGCCTAGAGAACAGCAGCAGAGAAACCTCCTGAGGCTGCTGGCAGAGCAGTACTATGAACTGATGGGGGCTGCCTCTTGCCCCCTCCCCCCTCCACCGTTTCCTCTTGGCCTAGATGCCCGCAGGAGTGTGGCTGCCTCAGGGAGGCATCTGGAGCCTAGCCCCAGGCTGGATGCCAAGATGAAGCCTATAGTAGGTAACTGGGGTGAATAAAACGAAGCCCCTGGGTTCTTCGTGACCATCAGAAGGCAGGGTGAGGCCCTTTGTGGTAGCACAGGGATCTGTAATAACTTGTCCTTATTCGGGCCACAAGTCAGGTTTCCTGGCAGACCGGCCAGGTGAAAGGTCTTCATTTGTGCTTCTGATGAGGCTGTCCTACAGGAAGTGCCCTGGAGTGAACACTCCCTCCTGTGTGCCTTACCCGGCACCCAAGGGTGGTCTGCCGTCAGCTAGGACACTGGGGATATGTCTTCAGTCGCTGGGGACCTTAGGACAGGGCTCAAGGGCTTTTCTGGGATGGTGCTGGGAGAGGAATTCTGCAAATAGTGAAAAGTCAACCAACGGAGATTTAATAAATAAGAACTGATTCACATGTTTTAACATCAACAGAATTAATAAACCATTGCCTCTGGATGGAATTAAATGATTATCATGGATCTTCTCTGCTGAGAAGAATCCCTTTGTCAAAGGGATGCTCCATCTTGGCCTTGTCTTGAGAACCTAAAGCTGAACCCTCACTAATATGTGGACGAGCAGGTGGGCATAGGGGTTCACACCGGGTGTGAAGGTTAGTTTTATGTGTCGACTTAGCTGGGCTGTAGTGCCAGTTGTGTGTTTAAATGCTAGCCCGGATGTTTCTGTGAAGGTATTTTTTAGATGTGATTAACATCTACAAATAATTAATTTTAAGTAAAGCAAACGATCTTCCACAATGTCCGTGGGACTCATTCAATCAGTTGAAGGACTGAAGGGCGAAGGCAGAGAATTCCCAAAGAAGGAATTCTCCCTCCAGTCGGCAGCATAGAAAATTTGTCTGCCTTTCTAGCTTTTCCAGCCTCAAGACTGAAACATCATCTGTGACCCTAATCTAGCCTGTCTATTGCCCTGCAAGAACCCAAGAGACAATTCCTTTAAATCGCTCTCAATGTCTGTCTCATTATATCTATGTGTATGTGTATGTGTATGTCTATATCTATCTATATATCTCCTATTGGTTCTGTTTTTTCCAGAGGACTCTAACTCTGTACAACTAGGGGGAAAGCAGATTAAATTAGAAGTCATTTCATGGTTAGTAGACATTTGTATTAATTCCATAGGGAAAAGGAGTAAACTATAGGGAACTACAAGTCATGATGTATAAATAAGAGGTTTCTCTATAGCAGTAATATTTACTATTACATTAAATGTACAACATGAGATATAACAAAGGCTAATCTTGATGGAAATGGTTTGATGTTTTAGCAATTTCAATTCTAAGGCGGTGGTGTTTGCTGGGGGAACTTCCTGTCTGGGGCTCAACCTCCCATCCTGGTGCTGCTCTCCTCGCATCAGAAGCCTGTGTGTGTGCACTTGAGCCACAACCCGCGCTTGCAAATCCCGTGCCTGTGGCTGGCCCTGCCTCCTTTCTCTTCGTTCCGATTCAACTATGTATGTACCTTGAAACAACAACTGTCAACTAGGGCTCCTTGGTTGCCAGACAGAGACTTTGTCTCAAGGTGCTTTAGCCACAGAGAAATCTAATGGTCCATGAAATGAAAAGGTCCAGAATTAGGGTCAGCATCAGGTACAGCTGGATTCAGGGTTAAAATAATACACTCTTAGGACTTGAGTACTCTTCACCGCTCAGTTCCACTCTCCACTGTGTCGGCTTAAGACTCAGTTCTCACGTAACCAGAGACAGCAGCAGTTCTAAGCCTCTCAAATTTGAGGTTCAAGGGAAAAGAGAGAGTCTTTTCCCAGAAGCCCTAGGGAAAACCTAGAGGTATTTTATTGGCTCTGATTGATCAGATGCCTCCTCCTACACCAATCACTGTGCCCAGGAGGATGGGCTGCACTGATTGGCTGAGACCTGGGCCATGGGCTTCCTCCTCACTGGTGGTGGTGTTGGCTGAGCTGGAATCTCATGGAGGGAGAAGAGAGCACAAGGTAGGATTCCCCTGGAATGAAGTGGAGCACGGGTACCAGAAGAGAGTGGACGAATGCTGCATAGTTAAAAGGACAAATGAGAAAGCTTAAATATTCACAATCTACTTATTTATAGAAAAGCAGCTCTGGGGGCAGTGTCTATGTGAAATTGGTTCACCCCTTTTTTTTGACGCCCCCCAGATCCCTTTCCATATGTGCTGGTACAACTGTGACTGTCAGGGGGATGCAAGTTCCAGCAGTAAAGTGTTCTTCCCTTAAGTCCCTTCCCCAACACCCTGCTCTATTTCCAGAACCTGATATAGACTCAGTTGGGGAGGAGGCAGGGGGACTATATTTCTGACAAAGCAATGTTTCCATTTCACACATATGACTAATAAGGAACTTGGCCAGGAATAGCTCTTTTGCAGTTTTGGAAACCCTGTCCGAGACCATAAATCACTGAATGAGGCTCTAGCCACACCCCTTAACTCAAAAGTCAGTTTCCATCTGCTTGAGCAGTGAAGCGACAGAAGAACTGACCTTGAGTGTCTAGTGGTGTCATCCCATTGGAACAGGCCCCAGGCCTGTGGGGAGGTCACCTTCCCATGGCATGGCCCTCGGCAGTGATCTAGGGTCAGGCAGAAACTCTGAGCTTGGTCCCTCACTCCCTTCTCCTATGGTCTTGCCAATACAAGCCTTAAAAGTCATGGAAACATCTCTAGTTTTCAAACTCAAGGGAATCCAGCAACAGAGGTCAGAGAGTGGAAGGTCACATGGGAGTATGGGGAAGGGCAGATGTCCCTGGGCAGAAAGATGCTTGCCCTTGGAGCATCTGTGTGAGTAAGGGGAGAAAGGGGAGGAGAGCACAGAAGGGGCGTGGCTTGGGCCTCTCAGGAAAGAGACACCAGGAGTGAGGGGCGTTGGCAGGGAAAAGAAACATGTCTAGGCTGAGAATCCAGGACACTTCGTCAGGCATTTCCATGAGGACAGACATCCAGAAAACCTCAAAGCTTCTGACGTAGAGGATAACATGGCACGAGATGGCCCACAGGACGAGTGGGCCTCTTGATAGCTCGGTAGGAATGGGTCAGTAGTAAAGGTTGGGTTGAATGGCAAAAAGTGCACCAATTCAGTGGGATCAAATGTAAGGAAGACGCAGTAGATGGAAGATTCAGAGGCAACGAATAGCTCTCTTGGGGCAATAAAGGAGGGCATTGTGCTCTCCTAGCGGGGAGAACGGCATTCCTCCATCTTGGCGGAATCTCCCTCTTTCACAGAGCCCAGATCTTGGGGGAACCTTGTTTTGCCCTTTACCAGCTAAAAATAGTAGGGTGAAATGTGACTGACCAGAGAACCTTTGACCTCTTTTGGGTTTAGCTTTTGGACAGAGTTAAGAGACTCTCTTCTGAGTCTTATTTTGGTAAGAACATCATTTGGGGGCAGGATGGGGTGGGAAAAAGGTCTGTCGGCGCAGGCCGGAGGGCACCACGTTTCTTCAGCTTAAACACGTAGGAATCGTACTTCATCGTTGGGGGACTTTAGGGTCATGCCAAAAAGGGGTAAGAAAGGGGTATCCGATAGAATGTAAAAAAAAGCCTCCTAGATGATTCTTTGCTTAAAATTTCTCTTGAAAATAATAGACCTGAGAGCTTCTCTAACTACTACCACCACAACAACAATATTTATATTTTCTTTCTCCTGTAGTATGTGGGCAGATTATCTGAGGCTCAGATTCTCTGGTAGCCATAAAGAGTAAGACCTGGAAGCACATTGCTAGCTTATCCTGGCACCAAAGCAACACCCTCAGAGATGAGATTTTCTCTTAATAATAATCTGTGATAACTCTCCTTTCTTACGTGCTTGCAATTCGTCATAGTGCTGGTCCTCAAGGTCAGCCTCCTGGAACACAGAGCGGGAGGGCTGGATGGAGAGGGGTCCTGGAGGAGTAAGTGGACATGCTCAGCCTAACGAGTCACAAGTCGGGCTGTCTGAGGAAAACTTCTGCTTCTGGTCTCATCCCACATCCCAGAGCAGTCGTCACCTAGAGGTGACATCAGCTGAAGAAGGGCTTTGAGGATTAAGGAAAGCTTTCTCTTGCTGGACTCTTTACTGTCCATCCCATCGGGAATGGCACAGCAGGGGTCACTTTTAGAGGAGAAGCAGTGAGAAACTGTACTGCATTTGGGAAGAGGCATGGGGATGGGCGAGGGGCCCTGACAGCGTGTCGCAGGGGGACATGTGGCAGCAAAGCAGAGGAGACAAGTAAGAGGAAGGGCTAATGAGGGAGAGATCTTCCAGCTGGTCTTGCTGGGCGCGGAGTCCGTGTCGTGCAGAAAGCAAACGCCGCGGCCGGTGGGTGAAGGCCAAAGGAAGCGGATGGCAGCTCCAGCTGCTGGCAGCCAGAGTGGGGTGCGAGGTCGTGAGTCTGCTCCCCCTAGAGGTGTTCCGGCCGAGGGCTGAGGGCGAGCACGCCTGGGCACCGCATGAAGAGGACGATCATATTGTTTCAGAGGAGCTCTGTTGACTCCGAATGCCCGGCCATGTGACTCACGTTTGCGCACTGCACCTCCTTCGCATCGCCCATCCATCAGCCCTGGTGACTGTCGATAAGTACACCCCGTGACTATTGGAGAATATTCGTGAAGGTAGGTTTCCCTGGCGTGATGGAGAAACCCTGGGCTCTGGTGTCCAGCACACCTGGGTTTGAGTCTGGCCTTGGCCACTTCTGGCTGTTAGACCTCGGACAAGTCCCCCGGCGTGCTGTGCCGCTGAGCACCCAGCTGCCGGCCCTGTGCGGGGAGCCACGAACAGATGACATCCCTGTCCTGGGGAGCTTGCTGCCCTGTGTCTGTCGCCTCCTCTGCGAAATGGGACACGTTGCTGCTGCTCTCCGGGGTGTGGTGAGGGAGGGGGGACCAATGCGCGAGGAGCCTGGGCTCAAACAGAATCCGTTTCCTTTCATTCTCAACCTTCCAAGTAGCTCAAAGCTGTGGCCATCGGCAGGAAGTCGTGGGCGCCCAGAAATGCTCGTGGGCACTCGTGGGAGATCTGTCCCCCTCTGTCTTTCCGAAGGTTGCTGAGCGTCAGGCCTGCCCAGAGCTCGCTCCCCGATGGCACCCCTTCCTCCCCCGGCCGCACTCCGTTCGCACTCCCCCACAATTTGGTGGCAGTGTGTCGGGGCGGGGCAGGTGGAGTGGGGAGGTTGGTGGCCATTAGGGTGATCACCCTTCCTTAGTGGGCGGGGGCTGCCTGGGTCCTGACAGTAGTGCTTTTAGTGTCCTGGGTAGGGCGAGACGCCTTCCAGGGTCGGGAGTCTCCCTCAGCCTGAACGAGTCAGGGTTCCACCCATTTTTCAGGGTTCGGCCCAAATGCTGCCTCCTCTGGGAAGTATGGCCTGGTTTCTCCCCATCCCCAAACATTTTCTACTCTGTAATCATGCCCTGTCGAGGGCTGGTCACTCCATCGCCCCAGCCACAGCGTGAACCCTCAAGGGTTGGGACAAGGTGTTCGGATTTTCTGAACCCATAACGACCTTTAGCTCCATGGAGGGACACCTGGGCTCCCGATAAATCTGGCTGTTTGATTCTTTTTCAGCCTTCCTCTCGCAGATCCCTTTGTTAAGTCGAGAGCAGGAGGAGTAAACAGTAAGTAAGCGTTCACTCATCCAACCAACATTTTACAAAGATCTCAAACCCATGAGTCACAAACTAAAACCTGCCCACCAGCACGCCTCACGAGGCGGACATGTTTGTTTGTTTGTTTTTAAATTATTGCAAATGTTTAAACCAAACCAAACCAGACCCTGGAGATCTGAGACAGAACTCTGAGTTTTTAGGCTCTCTCATCTGTTCAGCTGAGACTGAGTTGTGGCTGTCCCCTCTAGATCGGCCTTCCCTGGGTCATAGCAGTCCCCAACCAGCTTCGCTCCTCTGGCTTACCGCCGGTCCTATAGGCATCTGAGTTTAGTTTGAGAGCTATTGACATCGAGAGGAATCCTATGAAAGTTCGAGCTTAGCAACATCTGACTTCCTGGGTTTATTTCCTGACCCTGTGCTCTTCCAACCCAATCAAGGTCAGGACTCTTTCTCCCCTGATGCAACCAAATCCTAATCCCCTCGTGGCTGCCGACGACACCTCCCGTAGCTCTTGCTGCTAGCTCTGCCGGCCCACGACCCTGCAGAGCTTTTGGGGAGCGCTGGGCGGGCAGGTGTGCGCCCCGGCAGGGCACGGCTCCAGGTGGAGCCCGGCAGCTGCTGTCCATGTGTCAGTTCCCAGGCAGAGGAAGGCCGTTTGGGGAGACCACCCACTCAAAGGCTGGGCCACCTCTCTAGAACCTCCTTTCAAAGACACCCCTGGAAGTGACCCTCTGCTTGGCCCGGTGCAGTGACCTGAGGTTGCCCACGCTCTCGGGGCAGGAGGGACCCTGCTGAGGTCCCGTTTCCTGGCCTCTGCAGGCCCAGATTTCAAAGCTGGCCATTTATTCTTCCTTCTCCTTCTGCCTGCCTCCCACCCTCTTCTCCTCCCCAACATTCTTTGCTTCTTGTTTATATTGCAGAAAACATCTGTGAGAGTAAATGACTGAGATGAAAGATCTTGGCAGAGGGCTATTTTTCTTTGCTTGGCTTAAAGGGGACAGATGAAGACTTCAGCCTCACCCTCGCCTTCCCTGGCGCGACTCCCTCCCCCACCTCCTGGAGAGGAGAGAAATGGGATCTGAATGAAGACAGACCAGAAGGTGGCCCAGCCGGCCCCAGGTCCCCAGGCAGGGGGATTGTTTTTCCAGTGGAATAGGCTGGCCCAGAGGAAAAGGCTGCACGGAGGGTGGAGGGGAATGAGATGGGCACGCTTCAATTTCTGCAGCTGACTCGGCCCTCTCTGCCCGTCGTCCAGGCCGCACGGCCACCTACCTCGGCCGGCAGCAGGCCCCCGGATCCCGGTGCCTCAGCACGCTGTGGAGGAGAGACCCACCGCCCTGCTGCCTTGCTCTTCTCCTGAGTGGCTGTGCACTTTTTGCAGGGTGTGACTGCCTGGGCCTCGCGTCCTCTCGCTCTCCTCAAACGAGTTGGTTTTGGAGAAGTTGGTAACTTCTCTGACCCTGTTTCTCCGTCAGCTCTCCTGCCTAGTCACTGTCATGAGTGGGGGGAGGTCAGTGGCCTCTGTCATCCGGATGAACCCTTGGCGCGGGAACCCTGAGGACAGGCCTGTCCGAGCTGATTCTCTGTCTGCGTAGCCCCCACCGTCACTGGGGCGTAGTGGCCCTAGGGTTTCCAGGATGGATTAGGGGATCCCACAGCAAAAGGCAGAGGATGCGGCGGCCTCCAGAAACTGCTCGGGGAGCTCTTCCCACCCCATCTCACCTGCCCTCCCTCTTTCCCCGCATGGCTTCTCTTGGAGTCCTGCCCTGAGGCCCAGGTTCTTGGGAAAGCAGGGCCAGAACTTCCGAGGAGGACATCGGCATGGCGAGGCAGCTGTCACTGGGGAGAATGATGAGCAGGTTCTCACCAGGATGGGACAGGTCAAGCAGGTAAGATTTGACTCGGGTTAGGAAGGAAGAAAATTTGGCACAGGAGCTGGCTTAGGAACAAAGCTTGAGAACAAGACCAGGAAATTTTCCCTGGCCACAGTATCGTCCAGCCTGGGTCTACTAGGGTCCCCAATGGAATTCAGGGACATTTGTTCATGGAGGATGAAGCCAGTAGACACAGAGCAGAAGGCCCAAGCCCAGAGACCTGTCCTGATGCCCCTGGACCTGCCATGTCTGTAACTTCCATGGAGACAGCCGTTTCCTGTGCCCAGGCCTCCCTCTGTGAAGTGTGCACCTTAGGAAGAGAAGGGCTGGAAGGGAAAGAGTCTGCCTCCTCCTTCGAAGTCAGAAGCATGAAACCCCCGGATTGGTATCCGCTGGGGGCGGTGAGGGCATGCACTTTGGTCACTAGCTCACGTCTGCTCCTATGAGCTGGACGCCTCGCCCTTGCTGCCATGGGGTACAGAAACCCGGCTCCCATTGGGCTCACTTAGTAATGTTAGTCAACCATGTACTGAAAAATGGGTTAACGGGGACAGGGCGCCTGGGTGGCTCAGTCGGTTAAGCAACCGACTCTTGATTTCGGCTCAAGTCATGATCTTGGGTGGTAGATCGAGCCCTGCATCTGGCTCCATGCTCAGTGGGGAGTCTGCTTGGAACGCTCTCCCTCTCCGTCTTCTTGTCCCTCTCTCTCGTGTGTGTGTGCGTGTGCTCTTTCTAAAATAAATGAATAAAATCTTTAAAAAAATGGGGAAACTGAGTTTTGAGACGTCAAGCCCCCCAGTGTCACACCACAGTAAGTGTAAGTCACAGCCAACGTGCGAGCCTGGGTCCCCGCCCCTCTCTGGTCGACCAGCAGGACGCTATAGGACCATCAGCTAGCATCCACGGGCGCTTTAAGGAACACAGAAGTGCAAAGTCCGGTTTCTCGGTCGCACCAGCTACACTTCAGTGCTTGATAGCCCCACGTGGCTAGTGGCTGCCACGTGGGCGGTGCAGATATGGAAACTTCCGTCTTGGAAGCCGGTTCTCTTAGCGTGGCGACTAGACTGAACTGACTTTCCATCCTTTTCCAGCCATGCCATTTAAACTATTTTCTTCAGTTACAAATTCCTCTATTCTCCTGACACCTATGCCCCCTTCCCCCACCAGTCTGCCCCCAAGGAGAGGGTAATTATTCATTCCCTCCGGGAATGGATGGGAGCACGACAGAGAAGAGAGGCTCCATGGGGGCAAGGGCCAAGGCACTCGGCCCTGTCCTCTCTGCCACTCTGAACCCCCTCTGGGCTGGGGGGCCACGGGGCCTAACTCCTTCACCCACTGAGGCAGGCCCAAAGGTCACACTGCCGGCCTGCCATCGCCCTTTCAATCACCCAGCCCTCTGAATGGGACCCTGTGAGGGAGCTTTGTGCGAGCCCAGGAGAAAGGGGCTCTGTCTGGGAGTCTGGGAGCTGCTCTGAGCCCTGCACAGAGGCCTGCCCTGTGCAGTGCTGCCCCGAGAGGTTCGGCCCGGGAGGGGCGGTGACCTCCAGCATCACGCGCGGGCCTCCCCTTTCCCATACTGGCCTGTGTGTGCTGGACCAAATCCTCGGTTACCCTAAGGGGAAAAGGGGCTGATGAAGAACATTTGAATCAGGCAAAGCTTCTATCCCCTGCTAAAGGGTTTGGGCACGGTCTCAAGGGCGGCCCCGGCTGCCCTGGGAGGTAGGCGGGGCCCCTTGCATCCTCCCATTTGGCAGATTGAGATGACTGAGGCACACAGAGAAACTTGCTCCAGGTCACCCAGCTAGATGGTGGCCCAGGAGGAGGCTGCCTGGCGACCAGGCGAGTTGGTCCCCGGGTGTCTCTGAGAAACAGGGGGTTCAGATCTGGATTTGCCTGAGCCCCTTTCGCCTGTGCCATATATAAATGCGGGTCAATCTGTTTGGCTTCTCCATTAGCTGAGGGCTCCCAGAAGGCAGGGCCCTTGTTCTGGTCCTTGCTGAGAGCCAGTGCCTGGACTGTGCAGGACCCTCAGAAGGCCCCGAAGAGACATCAGATGGAGGGACAAACGGCTTGGGCTGAATGCCGGTGAGTGAGCGGGCCAGCAGCGTCCTCTGGCTCATGTCTGCTGGGGGGCAATTACCTGCCTCAGAGAAAAAGTGGAATTCAGAGCCTGGGAAAGTCCTCTCTATTATCTCCTTAACAAGACACTGGGTCAGAGAGAAGAGACACCAGGACTCTGTGAAGCCAGGCTTTCTGCAACATTTGGTGTGATCCCCCAGGTCCTAGGCATAGCCTCTGATTCCTCCCCTGCCCCTTGGCCCTGGCTGTTGGAAGCCTGAGGCTCCCCCCAGGGCTGGCTTCCTGCTTGCTCGCCGCCAGGCCCCCCGGGCTGGGCGGAGACTGTAAGGCAGCAGGAGCCGCATGTCAGAGGGGCCCAGGCTGCACCAAGGAGCCTCAGCCAGGATGAAATCAATCTGCCCATCTCCCCCCACTCGCCTGCCCTCTCCCCCGACCTGCACAGGTCTGCAATTCATCCGCCGTCCTCAGATGCTGTTCCTGCTATCAGATGATGAAAATGGAGATTCGTCTTGAAGAAAGAAAGAAGTAGCTCGCTCCCCCCCCACACCTCCCGTTCTGAGTCTATTTGAGCCCCTTTCCTCCCCCCTCACCATGTGTTCCGAAACCTGGGGCTGTTCCAAGTCCTAAATGTGCTGGAAAGTATATCCCTGAGCAGCTGCGAACCTGCTCAGGCTGCAGCGGCCTGGGGTGAATCAGAAACCGGGAGACAGGCCGGCTAACAATGCAGCCCCTTGTTCGTGCGTGGAGGGAGATCGCCATCAGCGCCGGGGCTCCTGGGAGCCAGGGGCAGTGAGCTCACACACACACACACACACACACGCACACGCACACGCACCCACCCACCATTTACCTCTGGACACCATCCACCCCACCGTGGCCCCCAAAGAAAGGCTGGGGAGGGGGTCACCTAGCAGGCGGGAGCCCATCGTGAGCGGCCGGCTGGGCTAACCTCTGTCTAAGCTGCCCCTAACTCAGCCTCCTGCGCTTTCCTTTCACTCTAATGTAATTGGGAAAGCAGGGTGGGGAGCTGAAGGGGAGGGTTTGCACAAAACCAAGCAGGGTTGTCTCAAGGTCTCCCTGAGCTGGGGGACCACGGAGGACAGTGGGATGCACAAGCCAAAGGGGCTTCTTGGAGCCTGAGAAGGTTTGGGGAACCCTCTTTGCAGGAACCAGACACCCTGAAAAAAAGAATTTGCAGGCAAGTCTGAAAAGCCGGTCAGAGAGTTGGCAGCCGCTCAAGGCCGAGGTGGAGTCAGGGGGCCTTTCCATCAGGCCTGATTACAACCACTCACGGTCCCGGCCAACTGCAGGCACGAAGCGCCAAGTACCCACGGGGGGCTGAACCACCCACAGAAACTGTGCTATTCAGACTCACCACATCCTGGAGAGGCGGAGGTGTTCTCTGGTCACAAATGGACAAACTGAGGCTCAGGGCCACCTCACTAGCAGCTTGGTGGTGACCAAGTTAGATGCCCCGTTCCTGACCTGATTCCTGGTGGTTGGGTTCTTGCCTCCAGACGCCCCCCAGAGCCTGGTGTAAAGGAGGGTGAGGAAGAAGGATTGACATCCACACTCCCCAGTGTAAACGTACCCCAAAAAGCCCCACCTTCCCGTGAGAGGCAGGCACAGTACAAGTGTGTTGGGAGTGTTTCCAGGACAGAAAAAGTCCTCAACTCCACGACTGATACAATCCGAAGCATTGGGATCACCTCCCATTCTCGTCCCTCTCTTTGTTCCTTAGCCACTGTGTCTGAGCCCTGCATGTTTTGTCCCAGAGTGAGTTCTCAGATCCGGTCTTCCTTCCCTTCCTAGTTACCACGGCCTTAACCCAAGCTCACCTCACCTCCTCCTGAGCTCCCATCGTAGCTTCTCCCCTCACCATCCCACCATGCATCTGTTCATCACGCTCCCCAGCTTAAGAATCTCCATGTTTTCCCTTATCCTCCAGACCAAGTGCCTGCACCTTAGTCACACATGGCCCTTTAAAAACAGGGGCCAGGGCGCCTGGGTGGCTCAGTTGGTTAAGCGACTGCCTTCGGCTCAGGTCATGATCCCGGAGTCCCGGGATCGAGTCCCATATTGGACTTCTGGCTCTGCGGGAAGTCTGCTTCTCCCTCTGACCTTCTCCCCTCTCATTCTGTCTCTCTCTCTAATAAAAAAAAAAAAAAATCTTTAAAAACAGGGGCCAGCCCCAATTTGTCCTCATCTTCTGTTTTTCCTCCCCAGGCACCCGCCATGTCGGGCACATTGAATTGTTCGGGGGTGCCCCATGTGCCTTTGCACAAGCTGTTCCATCTGCCTATTCTTCTCCAGTATTCTTTCTTGAGCATCTACCCAGAAAACCTGTGTCCATCCTTCAGAGCACAGCTCAAATTCCCTCTAACTCCAGGCACGGCCCTGCATTCACACCTCTATTATAGGCCTTTCTGAACCGTAACCATCATTTATCTATTTGTCTAACCCATTAGACCAGTGGTTTGCAACTTTGGGGGCACGTTGCCCCCAGAGGACACTTGGCCATGTCTGGAGACTTCAGGGAGGAGAGCTATTGGTATCTATACCAATAGAGGGCAGGGGTTCTGCTAAACATCCTACAATGCACAGGGAAGCCCCACAACAAAGTCTTACCTGCCCCAAATGTTAATTGATTGAGTCATTGTGCAGTAGAATGTGTGTCTCTTGGTGGTGACTTCTTATTTGTATCTTTTAATCTACAGTGCTTGGCCTAAAGAGGTGTTCAATAACTGTTTTGAGAATAAATAAGCAAACAGATTGATTGATTATTTTATATGCTCTCTATCTGTAGCATGAGGCTTATTTTGAAACCACTAACTTAGAACTCAAGAAAGTTGACTAGTAGTGAATGAGCATATAGAAAAGGATGGGATAAAATGTGTACTTGAATCAAAATTTGCTTCCAGTGCAGAAAAGGACTGATGTTATACCATCGAAGTGGATCTCAAGTTTAGGCAAGGACACGTGTCTTCACTGGAGTGCTGCGGTTTTCATGAGCCAGGGGCCTGGGATTGAGAAGGGTCAGGTGAATTCCTCCACTATGCTCATCCGACAGGAGTCAAACCTTATTAAGGCAGAGGACTCAAGGCCTAGCTCCACATCCTACATGGGTTATGATATTGAAATTGATATTATTTCACCTCAAAGAAGTGATGGCTGAGGGAGTACGTGTTTTCCAATAAACAGGAGGTTGCTAAATGGAGAGAGTGACCAGCCACTCTTTGGCACCCAGGACACAAGGAGAAGAAGCCAACAGGAGGTGGGTGGGAGTGGGATCGAGATTCAATAGCTTCAGGACAAAATGAAGGGATGGCAAGAACTCATGGAGGCTCGTTGTTGAGAGTCCTAGAGAACTCTGTGTTTCTTGCTTCTTCCCTAGATGCTATCCCTACTCTACCCTCAGCACTGATGGAGAGCTGGGGAGCTGGAGAGAGAGCTGTTCAGGCTTCAGGTCTTGCTTCTAGAATTTTCCTTTGGCCTGGGAAGGTGGGAAAGACAAGAGGAGGCTGGGAGGCAGAAGGAGGAATCTTGGGGAGGGGGGAAAAAAAAGGTGAGAAAACAGGAGAAAGGAAAGCAAGAGCAAAGAGGCAGCTGGAGAACCATGAGGAAAATGTTGAGGCCTCTGCATCTGGAAAACAGACTGGGGGCTATATTTAGACTGCCATGACTTGCAATAATTTGTGTGAGGGGGAAAAAAAGAAAATGTGAAGTTGGCGTCATTTGGGGGAGGGAATGAGTTATAAGAAAAGGATGGCTTGATAGGGGAGAGCCTCAGCCCTTGGCCCTCAGGAAAGGGCGTCTAAACAGTGCAGGCCATCGAAAATGAGCGATGGTGTTTACTGAGACTCGTTCAGCCCCTGTCCTCAGCCAAGACTTTGGATGCATTCCTGGGCCTACTAGGGGGGCGGGCTGCCACAGCACCAAGATGTGCCCGTGATGATGCAGGGTGCTTTCTGGAGAAGGAAAGACCGAGGCAGAGGCTCTGCAAGGGGGCTTGGGAATACGTGAGCGGCACTCTGTAAATCCTAGGAATTTGTATATATTGCTGAGGCCTTTCTCCAGCTGGATTATAAATAGAGGATTAGTTCAAAGGCAGGCAGCCTTTTAAAGAGATGGTGCCAAGCAAAGCCTGCAAACCAAATACAGTAAAACCTCCTTAAGCCCCTATTGGTTTATTCCAAATAGCATGTAAGTCAAAGTAACAGCATTTCCTGGGCTGACTAGGTGCTCCAGTGTCCTTTCATGGAAAGTCTGGAGGGTTCTAATGGAGCTCTCGTGAAACCTCTGTTAACCAAAGAGAAAACTGTCATTTTGGAGAGTGGACCTTGCCAGCGGGCCAACAGTTTGCCTTTTGAAACATCGCGTTTTAAAAATTCAATCATTTTGGATGAAAATCTTTCTTTAAAAAAAAGTCACATATTTCCCAGTTTTTAAGATAAAAGATCTACAGATTTTAATTTAATATATTTGTTCTGCCTAGGGTCATTTTGCTCAACTTTTGTCACTGTGCTGTTATTCCAGCAGTGCCCAAACCTTTGAGATACGTGTGGTCATTTATTTCTATTCCAAGTGGGTTCATATTGCGTGTTTTTGGGGTTCCTCAGTCTACTTTTTTTTAATCAGGGAACACGCCATTTCATGCCTTTGGTGACCTCATGACCCAGCTTCTTTTAGTCTGCTCTGGGTTGAGAAACCAGATATGGAAACTCGTTAAAATTCTGTGCAAAGAAAAAGTAAGTAGATTATGAGTGAGGAACTTAGCCTTTTCTCTTCCACTTGGATTCATCCAGTCTTTTGTAGAGGGTAATAGTTCATCTAGCTCCCTGGGGACCGTTGCTTTGAATTATATGCTACTTTAAATAGACCAATATGAGCCCATGAAGATAATTTTGGCTGCTTAGATGTCACTTGGCTTCTCTCCAGGTTCTGGGCTGATTTTAACCAGTGAGGTGTTTGGGGAGTTATGTTTTGGGTAGATGAAGTCTTACTCTGTTTGCAGTCTACATTCCCAAGGTCTTTGCATTTGAGGTAAGTGGGTTTTTGGCCTACCTATATTTGAGGTTGGTAGAGTGATTAAACCCAGTGTAAGAAAGAGACTATAAACAATGATCCTGGCCACTTGTTCATTAATGGCTCATTTTCTATCTCCTGGAAGTTGATGGGGATTTCTGAGCAGGATGCTGAGCAAAAGGGGCCATGTTAAAGTACAGGAGGATAGGTGCGCCTGGAGGGCTCAGTAGGTTAAGTGTCCAACTCTTGATTTCGGCTCAGGTCATGATCTCAGGGTTATGAGATTGAGTCCTAGGTCAGGCTTTGAATCTGTTCAAGATTCTCTCCTCTTTCTCTGTCCCCCCAACTCCCCGCTCACATATATTCACTCTCTCTCTCTCAAATAAATAAATAAAATCTTAAAAAAAAAAAAAAAAGAACGAGGGGACAGGAGGGTAGTGACTCAAAGGTCCTGGGTTGGGCATTGGTTCAGGGAAGCAAGAAGAAACCGGATATCCAAAATGGCTGAAAACAGGCCAAGCCAGCCTGGGAGGGCCTAATGATCCTTCAATTGTTTTTGGCATCTTCTGGTTAAGCAGTGAAACTCTTTCTGTAGTTAATCAGATTTGGTGCTTTGTAAAGTCCTCAAACAGCTGATTTCCCATCAGCGAAGACTGGACATTCCTGAGAGACATTAGGCTCCAGCAGGGAAAGTGACTTTATATTCTCATAAGCCAACAGGCCAAAAGGTGACTCTCAGAGGCCCCGCAGCCAGGCCCTCCCCTCAAGGCAGCCCTGTCATCGAATCTCACATTCTTTCAGCAGTGAGCTGAGACGTGCTCTTCCTGACTCCTGGGTAGGAGCTCGGGGTCAGGCTTATTCTGCTCTCATATCAGGGTCAGATTAAAAGACAGTTGGCCCAGTTGGCCTTTTTGCTGAAGATGTTCCTCATGGGTAGTCTACCCACATGCAGATCTGAGGAAATCTGTCCTCAGCAGCCATGTCCTGGAGCACATGCCTCATCTCCCCTCCTCACGTGATTGGACCATGGGTAGGCATCTGACTCAAGGGTGACCACTTATTGGTGACTCACTAGTGATGACCAATGATTGGGGTGGCCTGGCTCACAAACATGAGCCGAGGTAAAGAAATCCTTTCAGGGAAATCTAGGATTGAAAATGGAAACACCGGGCCAATTGGCAATGGACACCGGGGTGAAAATGTAGCCGTGGAGTGGGGACCCTCATGTTCGTCTGGAAGCTGACTGTATTTTGGGGAAGGGGAAAGTGGGTGTAAGAATGGAGGGCGCGTTTCCCGAGAACAAGCAGAACGCAAAGCCTCTGCGAGAGAGGCGTGTGAGTTCCTCACAGCCCGGTCGTTCTCACGAGTCTGGTTAAGTTTGTGTTTCTGTCTGGAGATTTCTAGGACCTATGGTCTCGGCAACAAAAAGAGCTTCGTCTAAGACTCCTGCAATCTCTTTAAAACACTCGCTTGCACGCCAGGAGCTTGAGGCTAGACCCATCTTAATACGTGCTTCTCAAACCTGAGGAATTCCACGTCTGACATTTCCCCAGAGGACCCATTTTCCAAGACTTTAATCCTTAAGTTCTCTTTTTTCTCATCCCTCCTAAGGATTTCCAAGTCCTTCCTGTTCCACGGCTTTGACCGGTGCCATGGTTGCCCCTGGGGATGGCCTGAATTGATTTTCGTGCATGCTGTGCTCCTGGCCATCCATCCTAGGACTGCACTTTGCTTGATTTCCTAATGACAGAGCTGTCTTGTGGGCTGACTCGCAGCTCTTGCTCTCCCCCCCGCCCCCAACCTCCCCAGGGTCATCGCTGTTACAAATGTCAGGGCAGGAAGGGACTTGGCGGTCATCTAGACCAACCCTGTCATTTTAGTAATGAGGAAACTGAGTCCCACAGAGGCTACATAACTTGCCTAAGGTCAGGCAAAGTTGAATAACTTGCTTTTCTCCCATTGTGTACGTGCGCACCGCACATGTGAGTTTTTGCCATTTTTGAGCTAGATAGCAATGGTTTAAAAATTCCTCTTCAAGCTGCAGAGGGCGTTGTGAAGTGTGCATATTCAAATTCAACTACGTTATTTGTAATCCTTGGTGACTGGTCGAGATGAACGTGCAGATGTTCCATAGAACCCTGTATACGCCCTGGGTAGAATGAACCCACAAATATCCTATTAATACTCACTTTTTATATGGTTGGTCTCTGAAGTAGGATATGTGCAAGTTGATTTATTGGGTAAGTGAAAAAGATTAGGATGTCTATTTAAAAATTTTTATATGTATATATAAATGTATTACATATATGTACTATAATACGTACATTATAACACACAACACATACACATATAGATTTGTGGGTCTACAATTTTTTTGTAGTAGGATGTGCAATCGACCTTAGCACACAATTCAAAATCATAGTTGCTGTTCACAAAAAGACTATATGATATAATGTGAGGGGGATTGGGTAAATTCACCCTAATTCTGTTTTATGCAATCCCACTGGGAGAGGAATAATTGTACTTCACAATTGAAAAAAAGAAGAAAATGATACAATATTCATTTTTTTCCTAAAGATTTTATTTATTTTTCAAAGTAATCTCCACACCCAATGTGGGGCTCAAACCTACAACCCCGAGCTTGAGAGCCAGGCACCCCTACAAAACACTTTTAATAAAAATTAATTTATCACTCTTAAATTTTTTTTAGATTCTTAGGGAAATAAGAAGAGACAATTACTTCATTACCACGAAAATACTTTTTTTGTATCTTAAATAAAAAGTCAAAGCTATTCTTAATGGCACAACATTAGATGCATTCTTGCTAACTGCAAAGATAAAATAAGGACACTAGCTACTACTTTACTATGTAGTTTTATTCTGTAACAACAATTTTGAAGTTTCTTCCCATGCAGTAACACAAAATATGGCAATAAGAGGTAAAACTCTTGGCAAGGAGAGAAATAAAATTAAGCTACAGTAGAATTGATTGATGTAAGCTCAGGAGTAATTACCAACAAGAAAAGCAAATTACGTCAACATCCTCCAATGATCTGAGAACACATAGATAGAAGTTCCTTTATATTTAGAATTTTAATGTTGGAAGAAATCTTCAAAATACATTCAAAAATCTGACCTATAGAAGATGCACCATAAATATTTGTTGAATGCATGAATGATTAAATGACATAAATAAGGTCACTTTTAAAAAAATATTATTAATTTATTTGACAGAGTTAGAGAGGGAACACAAGCAGGGAAAGTGGGAGAGGGAGAAGCAGGCTTCCCGCTGAGCAGGGGACCCTGGATCATGACCTGAGCTGAAGGCAGACCCTCAACGACTGAGCCAACCAGCTGTCCCAATAAGGTCACTTTTAAGAGAAAATGGATTTTGCTTTGTGTAAACGAAGAGGCACCACAAGTCGCTGAGAAGGGAAGGACTTTATTCAGCAAATAGAGTTGAGACAAATTAAAGATTTGAGAGAAAAATGGATTTAAAGGTCATTGCACATTGTTTCCAAATAAACTCCATATGGTTTAGAGGGTTAAAGGCAAAAAACAATAAAAAGAATCCGTACAGGTATCTAGAAGAATATAGGTGATTAGATACATCTAATCTCTAGATAAAGAGGGCTGTGGGCCAGGGCAAGAAAGATTCATGAAAAAAATGGAAATTTGATTATATGTAATGTTTACATGTCTTTACTTTGGAAAATAATAGAAACTTAATTATAAAAGCAAACAACAAACTGAGAGAAATATTTGCAGCAAAATGGGAAACATGTAAGGTTATTATCTTGGAAGAGTCCATGGAGTTTGACAAGAAAAACAAAAATATAAGCCAAGTCAGGGACCTGTAGTTAACATAAAAGGAAATAGTTAACATAAAAGACCAGTCTTTGGAAATGAAGGGTCAGTTTTACTGATAATCAAAACTTTTTGAATGATCATTTTCTATCAGAGAAGCAAAGTTTTATTTCTTTTTTCTTTTATTTAAAAAAATGTATCACTTCATTAATTATTATTTTATTTTTTAATTTAAATTCAAGTTAGTTAACATATATTGTAGTATTGGTTTCAGGAGTAGAATTTAGTGATATCACACCCTGTGCTCATCACATCACGTGCCCTCCCTAATGCCCATCACCCAGTTACCCCATCCCCCCACCCACCTCCCCTCCAGCAACCCTCAGTTTGTTCTCTATAGTTAAGAGTCTCTTATGGTTTGCCTCCCTTTCTGTTTTAATGTTATTTTATTTTTCCTTCCCTTTCCCTATATTCATCTGTTTGGTTTCTTAAATTCCACATATGACTGAAATCGTGAGATATTTGTCTTTCTCTGACTGATTTATTTCGCATAGCATAATATCCTCTAGTTTCATCCACATTGTTGGAATAACTCAAAGCTGTCACTTTTGTAAGGAAACAGGCATTTTCATTTACTGTTGGGGGAGAGGAAGCTGGCAGTGTTTTACTGAAAAGACCTTTGGCCATAGGGATCCAGAACCTTGAAAATGCTCATTATCTTTGATCCATTAATCCCACTCCTGGGAATTCTACCTATGGTAAGTTTGCTAGATTTAGCAAATAAAAATACATAGGAGATACCCAGTTAAATTTGAATTTCAGGCATATAATGAGTACCTTTTAAGGATAATTTTGTTTCTGACAATATTTTGGGCAACTTATACTATACAAAATTATCCATTGTTAATCTGAAATTCAAATTTAACTGGGCATCCTGTACTTTACCTGTTGATCCCTCCTTATGGAAATATCTAAAGTGCAGCAAAGATTTGTGCACAAATCTTCATTGCAATTTTATTTATAGCAGCAAAAATACTGAAAGAAAAAAAATCCTAAATTTCCAGCATTAGGAGAATGAGAGAGGGGTCTGTGTCTGAAGTTTTTCATGCCAATACTTACAATAGAAGGTAAACTTAAAAAAAAAAACCCAAAAAACAGCAGGGGCCTCAGACCATTAGGATGTGACTATCAGAAAACCCCAGAAAAGAACAAGCATTGGGAAGGATGTAGAGAAGAAATTAGAACCGTGGGCATGGCTGATGGGAATGCCAATCAGCACAGCTGATGTTCGGGACAGTATAACAAATTAAAAATAGAATTACCATGTGACCCAGCAACTTCACTTCTGGGTATATCCCCAAAAGAAGCGAAAGCAAGGTCTCCAGGAGATGATTTGCCCACCCAAGTTTATAGCAGAATTATTCGCAACAGCTAAGACGGGAAGGCAGCCCAAGTGCTTACGGACGGGTGAATAGATAAGCAGAATATGGCATCCGCCTGCGGTGGAATACTATTCAGACTTAAAAAGGAGGCAGTGCTGACACGGGCTACAACACGGATGACCCTCGAGGACATGACGCTGGGTGACCTAAGGCTGTCACGAAACCACAAGTGCTGTATGATTCTACGTTCAGGAGATACCGGGAGTATTCAGAACCCTCGAGACAGACGGTAGAAGGGCAGCTGCCGGGGAGCAGGGAGGGGGAGTGGGGAGCTTGGCCTTCAAACTGGCCTTCACCAGTTTTGCCAGGTGACAAAGAGTTCTGGAGAAGGATGGCGGTGATGGTCGCATGACACTCTTGAATGCACTTTGTGTCCCCCAACTGTACACTTAAAAGTGGTTTAGACGGTGACTTTTAGCATATTTTACCACAGTAAAAAATTTTTTTTAAAATAGATTTGACTTACTTGTCACAGAGAGGCAGCGAGAGAGGGAACACAAGCAGGGGGAGTGGAGAGGGAGAAGCAGGCTCCCCGCCGAGCAGGAAGCCCGATGTGGGGCTCGATCCCAGGACCCTGGGATCACGACCTGAGCTGTAGGCAGACGCTTAACGACTGAGCCACTCAGGCGCCCCCACAGTAAAAAAATTTTAAAAACAGAACAAGTGAGGCCAGAGCTATGAGCCTGAGTACGTAAAACAATCCGTTCAAGAGAGGAACACAAAATGTCAACAAGGGCCCTCCCTAAGCGCTGACATGATGGGTTATTTTTATTCTCTTCTCTGGACAGTTCTATTTTGACTAATTCCCCAGCAGGAGGACATAAAACCTACTTTTTTGGGGGGAGGGGTGGTCGGTAAAACCAATTGAGAAAAATAAAACAAAAGCGACTTAGGGTCTGATGGAAACCTGCATGGCCAAGCGTGATGCCATAGCCAGGAGGGCCAGACCGATCCCTGAGGGAGCTGGGAAATGCCCTGGAGGCAATACTTCAAGCTTTTCCTCCTCTTCAGGGTGTGATTCTGGAAGGAGGACTACTCTGAGGGTGGGCTGTGGGCTTCAGAAGGTAGTAGGGAAACCTGTTTCCAGGTGGGGCCCCAGGAAGGCCTCCACACCTCAGATGGCCCTTAGATGGTCTCACAGAGAAGGGTTCTGGGGGGTTTTCATGGGGCCAGCGGGGGTGGGGGGTGCAGCGGGCAGAGAAGTGGCAGAAAGAGGTAGGTCCTATAGCCACGTGACCAGAAACAGGCCCTACAGCAAGGGTCCTGGGCCTTGGCTGGGCACCAGAGGGGGGGCGGACACATGGCCCTGCATGACCCTCCTCCTTCCCCCTCCCAAAGACCATAGGGACAGCCTTCATGTCTGAGGATCCAGTAGGTGCTGACTGCATGACTTACGATGAATAGGTAAATGCTTATTGCATGAATGAGGTTGCCAAGATGCCCGGGGTAAGCCTAAAACAAGGCCCAGGAAGAAGAAGGGAGAAGGGGGAGCCTTGGGACAGAGGAGGAGGGAACAGATCGAGGCAGACAAGTGGTAAGAGCCCCCCCATAACAAAGAGTAGGCAGCTCTGGGGAGAGACTGGGGACCCACCCTGGGAGAGGCCAAGTCCAAAATGGAAGCTGAGAGATCCTGGCTTACTGATTCCAGCACCTTCCCTCATGCACAGAGGCCCTGCCCCCTTTCCATCTCAGTTCCCCTCCCCCGGGAACCTGTGTCTTTGCAGGGAGTAGGCACCTGGGACCCGATGCTGTTGGGTTTGAGGCACGGCCTTCGAGGAGGGGTGGGTGACCCTCCCAGACCTGCCAGGGAAGGGAAGACACAGGACTGGGCTGGTTTCTTTCTTGGCATGTGTCCAGAGTTAATGGTATTTTCCGTGAGTGATGTGTTTTAAACCCATCTGCCCCTTCCGCGGAGGACCAGGATAAAAGGAAGTGATACAGGCAGACCTCATTTTACTGCGCTTCACTTTGTCGTGCTTTGCAGTAACTGTGTTTTTTACAGACTGAAGTTTCAAGACTACCGTGGAGGAAGTAACTGCGGATGTGGTGGAAATAGCCCGAGAGCTTAGAATGAGAAGTGGAGCCTGAAGATGGGACTCTTCATCGGACTCGGGGATCTTGTGATCACACTTGGACAGATGGGGGAGTGGCCTCGTCCAGCCGCCCCAAGAAAGTGGTTTCTCGAGGTGGGACGGATTTCTAGTGACGGTGCTGTCAAGACTGAACTGACCCCACAGGATTTAGAGTATGACATAAATGCAGTTGATAAAGCAGCCTCAGGGTTCGAGAGGATCGAGTCCAATTTCGGAAGCAGTAAAGTGCCCTCAAACAGCATCGCCTGCTCCAGAGAAATCTTTCGTGGGAGAAAGAGTCCGCCGACGTCGTGAACTCCTTCGCGGTCTTATTTTAAGAAACTGCCGCAGCCACCCAACAGCCAGGAGCCATCGGCATCGAGGGGAGACCTTCCAAGGGCAAAAAGATCATGACTCACTGAAAGCTCAGATGATGGTGAGCATTTTTTAGCCACAAAGTATTTTTTAATTAAGGTCTATACATTTTTTTAAAGACACGAAACTACTGCACATCTAATAGACTACAGGATAGTGTAAACATAACTTCTATATGCTCTGGGAAACCAAACCATTTGCCAGCCTTTATTGTGGCGGCCTGGGACCGAACCGGCGGCATCTCCGAGGTATGCCTGTGAAGGGCAGGGAAGGAGAGCGATTCTGGGGAGCACCTGCGACCACTTCTTCACTTGCCTCTTCCAATAAGGAGGTAGAATGGCCCGACTAAAGTACTTGCTTATTTTACAGGGATCTGGTTTCATCTTTATTCCTTTGCTGCTGCCGTGCTCCTTCGGGCTCCCCTTCTGCCTGTAGAACCCAAATGACGTTCGCATGCCGTGGCGGCCACGCAGATCCAGCTGACTTCTGCTGGACCAGATAGAAATCTGGTGCCCTTCCAGGAGGCTCAGACCCACCATTTCCCAAAGAGAACTCCTTGTCTTCGCCCCGGACCGGCACTGCTCTGGCCTCAGTGGCGGGAGGAGGTACTGCCTTCCGAGGGGAAGGAGGCAGGAATCGCCATCTCCTCGTTATTTCTGAATTGGCGAAATGGTCAGGGCCTCTGGCTTTGTGTTAAAATCCTGGCTCTGCTTCTTACTAGCTGTGTGGCCTTGTGGCTGTTTACTCACCTGTCTTAGTCTCAGTTCCCTCCTGTATTAAACGGGTGTAGAAAATAAAGACAATGCCTGTAAAGCCCTTAGCACGTGGCGCCAGCCATGTGAAGCCATGAGAAGAGATGTTGTCATTACTACTAACACCGTCCTCCGCAGACCTTCCTCGTCTTGCATCTGAGCTGTGCCTTGGGCTTCCTTGCCTCCAGCCTCCTCTCCTGAAGCCTCCCCTCCAAGTGGCAACCGGGACGAGCTCACCAGCGTACACCGAAGACCGTTACCGGTCTCCTGCTTGGAGCTCTCCGTGGTCTGTTACCACATGGGCTAGTCCCCATGCTCAGGGTCCTGCGGACGCTTCCCGTCTTATTGCCCACCCATTGTGGTTCAATGTTATGGTCAGAGACACCAAACTCTGAGATTCCCGCCTCATCAGTGTCCCAACCCTGCTCCAACACGCACACAGTGCTGCTACTCCTCACTGCTCCGTTCGCTCCTAGGAATACCTCGATCCCTGCATTTACCACACTGTAGTTTTGGATCTGCTGGTATGTCTGTCACCTGTCAGAGTTGAAGCTTCTTGGGGGCAGGAATTTTGTTTGGGTCCTTTGGATATTCAACACCCAATAAGGTGCCTGGCCCTCAGTGGGTGCACCGTAAATGTTGGCTGCACGAATTACCGAGTATTGACACCAGGCGAAAGTCCTTACAAAACGGGTCACTGCTGACCCTTATGACAAACTTGGATAGTAAGTAGCAGTACGCCCATTGCATAGACGGGGAAACTGAAGCTCAGAGAGGTTACATTTGCTCAAGGTTAAGGTGGCTACGTCTGCATTCGAACCCAGATCTTCTGACTCCTAATCCATATTCCTGCCGCTGCATCACAGAGAGTTGTTAGACAAAGATAAAGCCTTACCAGGGGGTCATGGGATGTGCTTAGGGAAGGGGCTAGGGAATCACTGTTGGCTGTTTCCCCAGGCCTTGAGAGCTGGCTCAGCCCTGCCTCTCCCCAGGCCTTGTGGGACTCAAATTGAAGGGCTCTTTTTCAGCCCCCCTTCCTTAAAAGTCTCTGCAGTAGGGACGGATTTTCTCTCTTTCCCAAGCTCCCTCCTTTTGCTTTCCTTCTTTGGCTCCTCCTTCCCTAACTACTAAATGCGGACATTTCCCCTGCTTTCCATTTGCATTTCTGCTGCCAACACCCTCTTTCAGATCTCGGTCCCTGTCCCTGTTCTGTGACAGAGATGACCACCAGATTGCCATGCCCCACACCCCCAGGGACGCAGAGCCTGTCAGGACTCCCCGTCCAGGCCCCCCCAACCCCCACGTGTGGATGGGGCCAAGTGGCTGAGGTCTGGCCAATGGAATGTCTGGGTCCGGAAAACCACCTGTGAGATCCTCCACGATCTCCTGTGCCAGACAGATGTCTATTGAAGGGTGAGTCCCACAGCCTCCCTCTGTCAGGATCCTTGAATTACCACAGGAGCAGAGCCCCACAGGTTGGCATTCTTTGAGCAAGAAATGAACTTCCGGTGTGTATCTCAGGCTGGGGAGGCTGTTGCAGTAGCCAGCAGGCCTCCACTAAGATCCCGACTGACCTTCATGGTCCTGGGCTCTCCCCACCCCAGGAACTTCCTCATTCCACTCTTCCCTATGTCCCACTGCTAACCCAATCTTCCTTCAATCCTTCTGGGGTGTGTCCCTACCTCACCCCCAAGTCTTCAGCGACCTCCTCCTTATCTACAGACACAAGGACAAGCTTCTGGAAGAGTCATGGAGAGCCCAAGCCGCCGGCTTCCTCTTGGGTTCTCACATTCATGGAAATCAGGATGCCCAGAGCTGCCCAAATGCATCCTGCCCACGCTCAGTTTTCTCTCTGCCTTCGTCAAAATGCCTTGTTTAGAATCCTTCTTTCTCCAAGATGGACTTTTCGGGTCGCGCAGCCGTACAAACTGAGGAATGCCCACCGCTCTGCCTGTGTGCCACCCAGAGTCCTCAGTCACTGCACCGCCCTGCAGGAGTGTGTGCTTGCTCCCACTGGACCGTCGGCTCCCTGAGCACAGGCCTGGGTCCCCTGGGCTGTCACCTCTGGGCCAGCCAGAGCTCCCTCCCTGCCGCCCGCCCCCCCCAGCTTCCATCTCTCTTCCTCCAGGGCGAGGCTGGGGGATTGCGGACTATACACAGTCAGCTCATCCGTCTTCCTCCTCCCAAAGCTCGCAGGGCTGGCTCGGTGACCTCTCACATCTGTGGATCCCCTTGCGCTCTCTCCCTCTTTCTTTCTTTCCAAACATAGGGTCTTGGAGCTTGCCCGGAGGCCTGGCCCGGCTGGGAAGACGTTGTCTGCTCAGTTATATTTAGGCTAGCAGAGACATCAATCTGAGGCTCTTTCAAAATAAAGCCTTGTTTCAGCTGGATCCCCAGGCGCGTCCCCACCCACCCCTAATGAGAGGCCGTTCTCCTCCTCCGGGTCCCAGTCTCCATTTCAGACCTTCACGTGGCCCACACATGTGTGAGCGCGTGGTAGACGTCCGTGAACACTTGCCCTCCCCGGCCACGCTCAAAGGAGGGTTTCTCTCCTCTTCCAGGCCTTCCTTTGCTGGGACTTTTCTGTCCTGGGGATCTTGTGACTTCCCTCCCAGGTTAGCCAGAAGCGAACTTCACTGATAGGGAAAACACTGCCTCCTCCGAGTTTCTAGGTCCTGCCCTTCTCCTTGCTCACAGGGCGGTGGCCCAGGCCACGGGAAGAAGCAAACAGAACACAAAGATGAGACACTGAAGCAGAAAGCGGGGTGCGCCGTTAGCTTGAATGCGGGAGGAGGGACCCGTGTGTGAACACGCCTCGTGGGCCGCCTATGCGTGACTGTGGGCGTGCACATGCGTGCGCGGAGCCTACCGAGGGTGCATGAGAGGCCGCGCATGGGAACACTGGGGCCGACTGCAGCCCTGGTTCTTTTCCATCCCCACTGATGAAACACTTCTTTATGTCTTATTCACATCCTGTCTTGACTACCACAATTGTCTCCTTGCCGGGCCCACATGTCTCTCATCACCAATGGGATCCAAATGTTGCTGACAAAATAATCTCACTGCCTTTGTGCTGCAATCACATTCCTCCACTATTCCGAAGTTTTCTCTGTCTCCCATCACTGGGCGAATCGGACACACGGGCCACCATCTCTCCCTGTGACTCTGTTTCCCTCTCAGCTCCAGCTCACATTACTCTCTCTGCTTTTCCTACCGGCTTCTTTCCCTCCTCTTGCTATTCCTGGGCTTCACTGGAGTGAAGCGAGAAACGAAACTGGGGACGGCAGTCAGCAAAGAAAAATAGAACGGGCTGTTGAGGACTGTAAGTACTACGAAGGAAACGAAAGCAGAGAGGGCCAGAGAGCAGCTCTGTCTGGTACAGGGTGGTTGGAAAGGCCTCCCCCAGGGGGCCTGGAACCTGCTCCCCACCTTTCTTCTATGCGGGGCTCAGGACTGGCCTCACATCCTCCTGCTTTCCCAGAGGCCTCCCCTCCCATCCCTCTCTGTTTGGATCATGTTGACCTTGACCTTGAGAGCAGGGGAGGCACTGGCCATAACTCTGCTGCAGCAGGAGACCTGTGCATTACTGGCTCCTGGAAGACTCACCGGGCAGAAGGAACCAAGCACGCACACACGGATCCCCACACACAGGCGCAGGCCTCTTGCATTGCCCTGTCCAGAACACAAAAGGTCATCTAAATATGGCATCTGAGTGCCGAGTAGGAGCTCTGCTCGAGTGTCCCATCAGTGTCCGAATCGTGTCTCCCCTTTCCTGGAGTCAGGGAGCATCCATTGGCATTGGGGAGCCGGCTCTGTCTGCTGCGGTCAGGGCACGTTCTCTTCCCTCTTCCACCGCGTGGCCTCTTGATGCCCAGGGACACCATTTCAGCTTTGAATGGCCTACAGGAAAAACGTCAATGAGCAATTCTATTAGTGAGAGAAGCGACGAACATTAAACTAGTCATTGCAACTCAATTGCAATCACAATTACTACCAGGTTTTTAACAAAATTGTCATCTCTGTGTGTTTTCCTTCCTGGGAGGGGAAAGGCTAGGGGGAGCAGGAAGAGGAGGTCCGGCTTTCCTTGTAGATTGGGAACAATTTATGGATCGCTCATCTTTTCACAGAGGCTCTCTAGTGATAGTCGTGCTGCCCATAACAATTGTCCTTGGCCCAGGTTTCGTAACAAAGTCGAGCTGGATCCTGCCCCCTTACCCCCCCTCCCCCCACAGTTTGTTAGCCACTGGCCTCATCAGGCTACCTGCACCTGGACGCGGCCAGTCTGAATTGATGCATGTTGCAAGTATGATACACCCACCAGATTTTGAAGACTAAGTACAAAAAAGCACCCATGAAACACCTCACAGATTATTTTTATACTGATTACACGTTGAAATGATATTTTTGGGGCTCAATAAAAGGTATCGTTGTATTATAATAGATAAACATCGTCTAAGTAATAGTGCTCATAAATGAAATGAATTTTTTTTTTAAAGATTTTATTCATTTATTTGACAGACAGGAGAGAGATCACAAGTAGGAAGAGAGGCAGGCAGAGAGAGAGGGGGAAGCAGGCTTCCTGCTGAGCAGAGAGTCCAATGCGGGGCTCGATCCCAGGATGCTGAGATCATGACCTGAGCTGAAGGCAGAGGCTTTAACCCACTGAGCCACCCAGGCGCCCCAATGAAATGAATTTTTAAAATTAATTTCACCTGTTCATTTTTACCTTTTCTTTTTTAAGGATTTTATTTTTAAGTCATCTCTCCACCCAGCATGGGCCTTAAACTTCCAACCCCAAGATGGAGAGGCGTGCGCTCTGCTGACGGAGCCAGCTAGGGGTCCCCGTTTTTACCCTTTTAATGTGGCTATTACAAAATAGAAAATTGCATATGGGCTTGTCTTTGTGGCCTGCTTTACCTTTGTATCAAAAAGCTCTGGTTTGGTATCAGATCTTTGCCTTCCAGAACACCATTTAGGGCGGTTATAGTTTGCTCAACAGCAATTGTCCACAGGACTCTACTACCAAAAGCAACAACTGCTCAGGGGGAAGAGGGGGATATTTGTAGGGAGAGGAGGCTGGGGTGTCACGGAGGGGGCCGAGAGTGTGGGAGGAGCCCTATCCATCCTCATGAACCTGGCCTGGCTCATTTATTATTGGATTGGGTCATCCATTCTTTTGAAATGGGGAGTGGGGGAACTACTTGGAGAAGGAGGCCCCCATTCAATCACCCTAAGTGGAATCTGATCGTTATCTTGGGATAAACATTCCAAATGGAAGGTGAGTGCTGGGAGATTAGGAAGATAAGGAAACCATATGGCCCTGTCAGGAGGCTCCCAGGCCCTTTTTCTTGAAAGGATTAATGAATCCAAAGGGGGGGGGGTCATCTCAGTGCTGTTTTTTGAGGAGGAAGGAGTCCCAAAGCTCCAAATAGGGATGTGGACCGCCTGGAGGAGGAGGACTGGAACTCAGGACTCTTTCCTGCGTTGCCTGGCTTCTCTGCCCCTCTGCACTCTGTGTGCCCCCTTTACAGCAAAGCCTTTCTAAACTGCATTTAGGACTCAGGCCTGCAGAGGCTTGTTTTTGGGATCTGGATCCCTCCCCCTCTTGTCAAGCAAAATTTCCAGAGATTCTACCTCTGTCCCTCTAGCCCCCAGCCACCCATGCTGGCTATTGGTGAATGTCAAGGTGGGTACACAGGAGAGAGGGGCTCTCTGGGCAGGGCTGGGGGTTGCTGGGGCTCAGGGCCACATGGTGGGGCAGAGGATCGCCAGCTGTGGGGGAGGGCAGGTAACATGAGCCCCGGAGAGCGGAATCTGGGGCTGCGGGGAGGGGGAGCTGGAGGCTACGGGCTTTTGAGCACGTTCTCTCCTCCCCTATGTCACGAGGCACTTCATCCTTCATTCCTCTGGCACTGCCTGCCTTGCACAGCTGTTCTCAGACCCACAACTGGAGACTGTCAGAGGTATTCGGTCTAGGCGCAAAAGTGGGTGCTCATGGCAGAGAGGGTGGCTTCAGGACGGTATGATAGAGGTCACTGGTGAATGAGAATAATGTAAGAAATAACCAATATTTATTTATTTATTTTTAAAAGATTTTTATTTATTCATTTAACAGAGAGAGAACACAAGCAGGCAGAGAGGCAGGCAGAGGCAGAGAGAGGAGCAGGCTCCCTGCGGAGCAAGGAGCCCGATGTGGGACTCGATCCCAAGACGCTGGGATCATGACCTGAGCCAAAGGCAGTTGCTTAACCAACTGAGCCACCCAGGCGTCCCTAAATAACCAATATTTATTGAGGGCTCATTTTGTGCCGGTGTCTACCTTGATTACCTTGTTGAATTCACAATGGCCTGACAAGGTAGGTGTCATTTTACTGAGAAGGAAACTGATGTTCAGAGAGGCTGAGTCACTTGCCCAAGGTTGCACAGCTATTAAGAGCTGGAGCTGAGACTCAAACCCAAGAGGCTAGACCGTAGGGCCCAAGTTCTTGATATAGACAGTGGCTTAGCACTCAATTATTCCCATGAGATGGCATCGTGAGGAGCATTTAGGAGGGAATTGCCTGCTTGGATCTTGGACAGCCCCAAGGTAACGAGCAAGGCTGCCGGTGTCCGGGTGCCAGCCCACTGAGTCTGGGTGGTCACACCTTGCTTCAGGGGGAAACCCAAGTTCACTGTTGTCCAAATAGCCCCAGCGAGGAAGGGGTCACCCTGTCACCTCCTTTCCTGGGCCCGGTCACATCTTAGGGAGAGGTGGGAACAACGGGGGCAGCCGGGGTCCCACAGAGTTCCAGCCCTAGGCTTCCTTGCTTCAGGCTGGCCCTGGCCGGCGGGCTGGTTTGTGGGCTCTTCTGTGCTCTCAGCACAGCTAAACATTTGGAGCAAAACAAGAAAGCGAACAATAGACGTTTGTGGGTTAGAGGACAGGGCCAACTTCCCCCTGGGACTCAGCACTGTTCCTAAAGCTCCCCAGCTGCACTCTCACGGTGGGGATGTCACTGGAACCTCCCTGAATCACAGCCTTGTCCTCGCTGGGGGCCGGCTCCTGGCTCCTTTTGTATATCGTTGGGGGATGCGAATGCCGGCGGGGTAGCGGCTGCTCAGGGGGAAGGCATGTTTTCCTGCCTTAATTTTGGGAAATGACATAGAAAAGATGCCTCCGAGCCTGGCGTTGCAGCTATGCCAAGTCCTCCCCCGACAGACATGTTCTGATCAGAGCCGTTTGCCCACAGGAAAAGAATCAGCTTTCTATCAAGCGGACTCTGGGCACTGCCCCAGAGAGCTGGCGCTCCCAGGACCCGGAGAGTAAGTGGAACGCATGAGCTCGGGAGCAGTCCGGCCAGCCAGCGATGGTGGCGGTGCCCTTGGAAAGTGGCCTGTGGGGCATCGTGCTGGGTGGGATGGGAGGCGGGTCAGGGGTGGGCTTTTCCCAGCTGAGCCCCCTCGCGCTGTTTAGCCCATGGCTTCCCATTGTCACAGCCAAGGGCAGCAGGGCAGGGTGTGAGGCGCAGAAAAAGTCAGCGGGTGGAGGGGTGCAAACCGGAGCTTGGACCCCCTTCTTGTTCACAATCCCTGACCCAGGGATGCCCGCCAAAGCCCAGTCAGGTAAATCCCCCCCATCCAGTGCCCCCGTGTCTATCCCTAGGACCCCCAGACAACCGAGAGGGGCTGACGTGGCGTGCCCCCCTCCTCCCCCGATGGCATCCCTGGAAAAGGCTGGAGTGTTTCTAAAGAGGCCGTTCAGACATCACATCACAGTCCCAGACGGCCGAGAGCTTCTTGCACTCACTTGGCTGCCCTCCCTGGGAAATGCTTTGGATCAGACAGCACTTCTGGGTTGTTTTTGCCCGAGGAAAGTGCTAAGAATTCAGCAAGAATCCCATGGTTGGAGGAAAAGTCAGTGGATTTACTTAGCAAAAGTATTCACAGAGAAGCGTCCAGGAGGTGAGCAGGGTGGCGCTGCGGGCCCGGGCCCAAAGACACCAGTGTGGACAAGAAGGCCTCCAGATGAAGGCACCTTGGGAGCAGACCGAGAGGAATCTAGGGGCCAGTGGCTTGGCTTCTGAGAATAAAGAAAGGGCTCTTTTTTTTAGTGCCTAAGAAGGTCAAAATGGCCGTGCCAGGTGACACCGGCAAGCCCTGACAGATAGTCTCATGCTACAAAGCTCTTCTGGAGGGTCTCTGGCGCCCTGTGTCCCTCGGTCATTTAGCAGAAGCTTCCTGAGGGCCGCTGAGCATGCGCGCTGAGGATGTGAAGATGCACAAGAAACCACCTTGCCCTCCAAGCTCCTGCAGGCAAGCCGGCTGAGGTCCCCCCATGCGGAGGGTGGGCAGAGAGGGCTCGGGGGCGGTGTGTGAGCGGGGGACGCAGACGCCGGAGCCGAGTCCTCAAGAATCAGCCAAGAGTTGGCCGGGCAGCCCGAGAGGAAGGACATTTGGAGCAGAGGGCACGGACTGTGCAAAGGCCTGAGGGGCAGAGCATGCCCCCTCCTCACCCCTAGAGACAGCTGAAACAATGACTATGAAGGGAGCCGGCGCCCAAGGGAGAGAAAGGCCAGCCCTGCATTCTTTGCTTTGACTCTCATGGTTTTCTGTCAGCCAGGCACAGGCGAGCTGTGAAAACTTCCTGGCACAAGGGCCTCCGTTGAGTTCCATCTCGTTTGGCACATTGATTAAAGGCCTGATCCCTGGCTTTGGTGCTGGGGTGGTCCCCACTGAGAATGTGCCCATAGGACACTCTCTCCTTTCCTACCTAAGGCTTTCCTGAATATTCGCTGGTCGGACGTGCAAGAGGCAAAGAGCGCCCCTGAAAGTTGTAAGGTAGGCTTCCGTTCCCGGGGGGCTGAACATTACCACTGTATGTTCTTGATTTCTTGTCTTGTCTTAATTTCTTGATTTCCAGTCTCCCAGCATCACCCTCACCCTTGCTCTGAAAAACTGTCATTAAATCAATGCAGCTTTCGAACTGAGGGAACGTGGGAAATCCCCAGTCACACCTTTCGATACAATCTTTGACCGTGTTAGGTCCAGAATGTCCTATATACTCTCGAATTTATTCTTCTCCTTTGCAACTGAACACATAGGCGACTGGCGGAAATCCAGGGAGCATTTGATGGAGGCCACGCATTCCCCAACTTGCGGCACGCCTAATGATTTCCATCTTTGTCTCAATTATATTAAGTTTAGGAGGCCTGCCCTTCTTATCACTAGCATCAGCACTTCATTTTTCCATTTTCCACTCATTCTTATAAAATAACAAGGTCAAAATGCAAGAATAGATTCAGATACTTGTACAAACACCGCAGAAGAGTCAAAAGGTGATGCCGCTGAAACCCAACTCTTGGCCACGAGACAGTGCTCCCACGTGACGGCTTGAAACGTGAGTTCATCTGCCAACTCGGGAGAGCTTCCGATCAGTGGTTGCTGGCACAGGGGGTCGGGGAGGTGGTGTAGGTCAATGTAGAACGTATGAAAAGGAAAGGTCGGCCAGAGTGAAAGGTGTGAGTACAAGGTTGTCTACAGGGTGCTCAGTGGGGTAGAAATCCTGCCACCTCCTGCCCGGTGCACAGTACCGTCATGCCACAGGGCTGTTGGTGACAGCTCTTCTCCAAGCAGGTTGTACTGTATCACAGACATGCCCTGGGACACCTTCCAGCATCTCTGAGTTTGCAGGTGTGTGCAAGAGGGAAGCGGGCCGTAGGGCCCACCAACCTATTTTCCTATTTTGCACACTCATCACAGAGAGAAGCCAATTCTAAGCCAGCTCGGCTGTGGGCTGATCTGGAGGCAGGGGGGCTGGGGGCTGTTATCAGCCCAGAGATAGGGGGCTTACCAGCCAACAGAGTGGTGAAAGGACACTTAGTGTTGCTTGAAGAAATTCCTAAGAAGACCGACTGGTGCCGGGAAACAGGCAGCCAGGATCTCTTTGCCACTTAGTAACCCCGACAGCCAAATGGGACTTAGGTCTCTAAGCTCGTAGCGAGTGTGGTCCCAGCACACTCAGCAGTTCTGAGGGATATACTGAGAAGAGACTCTTCGTCTCTCCGCAGAGCTGTGCGAATACCAAGAACCTTTCCTCAAAGCTTCTGGCTCTGGAATCGGAATCCTTTATGTGGGAAGGATTTGTGAGGAAGCGGTAAGTGAAAACCTGGTCTTTATTCCATGCCTAACTAGCACGTTAGAAGGGAAAGAATCCAATCGTGGACGTAGGAGACCTGGCGTCCAGGCCCCCCTCAGCCCCGTCTTTCTGAGCGGTTCTGGACAGGTTCCCTCACCTGCGAAATGAGGAGGTTGGTCTGTATGAGCTCTCAGCTCCAGTACTCACAGGATTGGTGAGATGAGACAACACATGAAATGTGAATCAAAGCGTGATTTAAAAAAATACATCTCAGGAAATATTTATGGTCTTTGCAACTAGAAATGCGACCAAGGCAATGTAAGTCAACCCTTAGATTGATAACAAACCGTGAGGGAGGTTTCCGGGGGCTCCCTGTCAGGCCTAGGGCAAACGCAGCAAAATTACAAAGTCCTTTGCTTCTGACTCAAATCCTCCCAAGCCAGTTCCTCCTCCTTCACCTGCCCTGGGTGCAAGGTTAGCAATTTCCCTTCAAGGTTCTGAACGGTATGGAGGCTTTGGTCACAAGCAAAAATAAGAAAACCTCTTTTTTTTTTTTTAAAGATTTTTTATTTATTTATTTGACAGAGAGAGAGAGAGAGATCACAAGAAAGCAGAGAGGCAGGCGGGGGGGGGGGGAAGCAGGCTCCCTGCTGAGCAGAGAGCCCAATGCGGGGCTCGATCCCATGACCCTGAGATCATGACCTGAGCCGAAGGCAGAAGCTTTAACCCACTGAGCCACCCAGGTGCCCCAGACAACCTCTTTTTGATTAAACTGAGGACCAAACACTTCCCAGAGTTGCTAAGGCCCACATTTTGTGTTTTGCTTGAAGTTTCCAGAGACCTGGTCTGAAAGGCAGTGTTCCCCTACCCTTAAGATAATGGGACAGAGAGGTGGGAGTCACAAGACTTTTATGTTGCAAACCTTCCCAGTGTAAGAACACCTCCTCCTCGCGGGGCAGGTAAACAAACACCTGAGCTGGGCAGGAAGACTACCTGGGAGTCTGCAGGGAATGCCAGCGGCACAGGGGGAGGGAGGGCGAGCGGGCAGACGCAGCTCTCCAGTGAGCTGAAAGCCTACTTTTGTTGGAACCTCATCCGGTCCTCACCTACCTACTCTTGAGAGGGAGGGGCCAAACCAGGGAAGGTGTGACTTCCCCAAGGGCCAAGTCCTAAAACCTAGCAGCAAGAAGGCTAGAAAGCTGTGGGTGCAGAAAGCCCCTGGTGAAGTTCTTTCTGCAGCACCCCTTGGGGCCCCAAACTTGGGGGAAAGAAGGCTTCCACACCCCACACCCACCTCCCCACGTTTGGGAGTGCCACACTTTTCAAAGTGACTGAGTGATAGGTACTTTCTAAATGCACAGCGAGGGACTGAAACCAAGCCTCTGACTTCGAGGGTTCGCGACCCCCTGGCGGCCCGGGGACTGGAGCTCGGCTGAAGCCTCAGCACCTCCTTCCAGGCGGGCTTTGGAAATGCTTCTGTTCATCCTTAGGGTTCCCATTTTCTGATTCTTACTGTTGGCACCACCCCCCCCCCCGCCCCCGCCATCCCCGCCCCAGCCTCTGCATCCACCTCCAAGACGAAGCCCTGGTGACCGAAATGGCTGAGTCAACTTGGCGAAACAAGAGCGTCCCCAATGGGCCGGCCACCCCCAGCCCCCTTCGCCCCTCGCTCGGCCCCACAATGCGCCCTTGTGCCGCGCCCGCAGCCAGGCCCGGGGATTTGGCGCAGGGATGGGGGGGGGGGGCGGGAACAGTCGTCAGATATTTAAAACAGAGCCGAGGGAACAAAGCAGGCCTTTGTGCACCGAGGCAGCCGGAGCGGGGAGCGGGCGGTGGCAGGGCTAGGGGTGCTCGAGGCGCATGCGCGCGGGCCAGTCAAGCTCGCTTGCTCGGGTTACCCAGAGTTTTCCACCGGGGTCCGCCGGGCCTGCGTTAACCCCTTGCCGGCCGCTCCTCAGGGGGGCAGGCGGATAGAGACGCTGCCTTTCATCTGCTGGCCGTTACATGTTTAATTGAAAAAAGAAATAGTCATTTTCCATATTTCTATAGGAAGCACAGATCATTAAAATAAAATGATATACCAGTTGGGAACCCAGATTTTAAATGAGCAGGATTTAATGGGACACTTGGGCCATGTAAAAATCGAGGCATTTCGAAAAGACTCCTTCTTCGGACGCCAGTGAAACCTTTTTAAAGGACTAGCTTCTGTCTTGTGGTTGCTTTGTTTTCCTGTTTACAGTCACTTGGGATTTAGAAGATATGTTGGTTGTTGTCAAGGTTTGGTTTTTGCTTGGGGCGGTGGGCTGGATGGTGTTTATTTTTTAAAAAATGACTAAATAGAAGTAGAGTGTGCATGGTACAAAGATGAGATGGGGTCATGAACTAAGGAATATAATTAATCTCGTCTATGTGCTGGAGTTCCTTTAGAGAGACAGAGAGAGGGAGGGAGGGAGGAAGGACAGAAGGAAGGGAGGAAGGGGAAGGAAGGGGAGAAGGAAGGAAGAAGGAAGAACGAAGGAACGGTGAAGGAAGGAAGAAGGAAGGAAGGGAGGGAATGAAGGAAGGAAAGAAGGGAGGAAGGTTAAGGAGGGAGAGAAAGGAAGGAAGAGTTATTAAGCACATTTTTTTGTGTTAGGCAGGAGATTGAAGAGGTAGCAGAGACTAGGAGTGCCTTGGGGATGGGATGTGCAAAGTACTCCATCCTGCTCTATATTGGCAATGATCACCTTCCCCTGGTGTATAATGAAGAGTGACAGGCAGAGGCTAGGGAAGTTAACTGCAGATTTAGAAGTGAGTTATTATGCTTGAATTATCCAGATGAATGGGAAAGGCAGTCTCAAACCTCCAGGTGATTCTCAGCCTTCCAAACAAAGCTCCTGGGCCCAAGCCTGCAAGGTTGCATGGACAGCCCCGAACAAAGCAAGTCAGGGGGAGTGGAAGGACTCAAAGGGACATCTCATGACATGTATGCTAGGACTCTGTATCAGCTTACTCTGCTCTGTCTGTGGCCATACACCTGAGGAATTTATGGCTCTTTCTCTTTGCTTCATAGCTTCATGACCAGGTGGTCACACAGAAGCAGAGATTTGATGTGAGGTCATCTTGGCCAGAAGCTCCCTTACCATCCTTGACTCCCGGGTCTCCAGGGCAGCCACTGTGGGGGTGTCATGGGCACCAGAGCATGTCCCTTAAAGTCCACACTGGGCAGATAAGCAATTTTTTTGGCAACTGTCATGTAGTGAATTCATTAAGAAAATAGTGTGAGGAAGGACTTGGAGAAAGAAATACTTCTAATCTGAAACTAATGATGTACTAATTGAATTTAAATTAAAAAAAAAAAGTACCTTCTTCTAGACAGAGGGGCAAAGTAGCTTTCGTTTTGTCTTCCCCAACCCATAGCTCATTTCCTCTCGTGCTCCAAGCTCAATAAAGAAAATGGTGGTAGACAGTCTCCCAAATTGGTAGCCCCCAGTCTTTCCCTCCTGATGTTTGGATGCTGCTTCTCACCTCTCCAACCTGGGATAGCTATAGTGACTGGCTTGACTGGCAGGATACAGTAGGTTACATTCTGGAACTCCCAAGGCTTGCTTATAAGAAGTTTTGTGATATCTGTCTGGGTCTTTTAGAAGCTTTAGTCCTGGGACACTTGCTCTGAAAACCAGCTACCATCCAGTAGGAAGTCCAAGCCACACAGAGACGCTGGAAACAGGGGTTGCCATCGAGAACCCCAGCTGAGCTCTCCACCAAGATTCACATCACTGCCAGCCTCGCAAATGAATGGCACCCACTTGGCTGTGCAGCTCAGTAGAACTCTGGGGTTCTGGGGGGACTCCAGCCCTAGCGACCATGTGACTGACTGCAAGAGACCCCGAGTGAGATCCAGCTCGCTGAGCCCGGTCGGCCCAGGTGTAAGAGCAAATAGCGAGTTAAGGTACTATGTTTTAGGGCATCTGTTACGTAGCAACAGATCATTGAACAGGAATGCCGTGCTGGGTGGGAGTGAAAAGAGAGGAGAGGGACTCCTGACAGCGCAGTCACTTTGAGGGGCTCTATTTCTCTTTCTGTCCCCCTCGGCACCCCCAGCACCCCAGAGGGGGTTTGTAACTGTGTGGGTGGGAGGAGACCCCACGAGAGCGCAAGCCCCCAGGACTCATTAGTGATGCCCGGAGAACAGCTGAGAGCCCATGGTGTGAAGGACGCTTCCACCTGTTCAAGGCCTCCCCCAGCTGTCCATCGCTGGACGTGTGTGTTTAAGCCACGCCGGAGTCAGTGGCGGAGATGCAGGTCAGCTTGTACGGAACCTGGTGCCCTATCAGGGGCCCCCCAAACCCAGCGCTCTCTCAGAGCTTGTGAGAGAGCGAGGAGAAGAGCAGGGCAAGGGCAGCTTAGGAGAAGTTTCTTTATCCCTTCATTAGACATTCACCTGTGAGCCAAGCTTGGCTCCAGGCACCGGGCATGCAGTGGGAGGCAGTCCCCGCTTCCAGGTAAAACTTCTTCTGGGGGAGATGTAGTTCAGGTGCACGGCACCTGTGTCAGTAGAGCTTGGCTGGCAACGGGAAGCTGTGGCTTCCCTCCTCATTATAGCTTAGCCTTCTGGCTTCATTTAAAGACCCGGAAATCCCCATGCTGTGAGGTGGTAATGGGCGTGGGCACAAAAGCCACATGGTCTGGGTTCAAGTCCTGGGTTCACCAGGACTCTCTGGCTGTGTGATCTTGGGCAAGTTGCTTAACCTCTCTGAGCCCCTGCCCCATCAGGGGTAAAAATAAGTGCTTCCTCTCGGGGTTGTGTGGGGATCTGATGAGACCCCGCTGGCAAAGCAAGCACTTAGCTCCATGCCCATAACTTGTTTTCTGACCTCCAGGAGGACTGGGAAGATGGGCAGATGCCACAGGACATCATTCTGGGAAAGCATTTCTGAGGTGGGGCAGCTGCCTCTGCCCGCAGGTATGAGTCCCCTTTGTGACATGTCCCTGCGACATGAAGAAATCAGTGAGGGACCACTGCCCATTGTCCTGTACCAACCAAGCGTTCGCTCGAGCCCCAGGTCCTTTTCCCAAGCAGCCCACCTGTGCTCTGCCATGATTCAGATGACGCAGTCAGCTAATCATTCTGAGTGTGGAGTGTGTTCTCTGGTGAGAAGCCGGGCCCTCCATGGGGAGGGTCGTTTTTCTGAAAAAATGCCCACTTCACCTCATCTTTCGGGGCCTACTTCCTGACCAACAGGCTCCAAGTAAGCGAAGCTAGAGCCCAGTGTCTGGGAGAGATTCCAAACCCCTGGTGTTTCCAACACAGAGGGGATATACTTACTGTAAATCTTTACTCTCCTTAAAGTAGTTTAACAGAAATAAGGCATTCGATCCTTCCTTAGTACATCTCAATAGTTCAGTTTTCACTGTCATGTGAACTCAGGACATAGGAAAATAAAACATAAAGCCTTACTGGGCTCACTGGTTTGTCCATAACATTCTATTACCTTCTAAGAAGTCTGTCCAATTAGCATATCTGATCACTGGAGGAACACCTGGCTGGACTATTTGGGTGGTGGCAAGGGAAGGATTGGCTTGTTTTCCTCTCCAGATGTAATTCTTTGGGCTCTCCACCCAGGGTCACTGCTAGCTCACATGGCATCTATGCGCAAATTGGAAAAAGGTACCCCTTCCTCCCTGTGGATGCAGCCACGGCACAGGGGGGCGGGGGGGAACAGCGTGGCAAGCAGAGCGAGGGCTGGATTTCAGTCCCCACTCACTCTCTTGTGCTGTCCACAGCCTACACGGCTCCACATGGTGGCCCTGCCTCTACCCACACCAGCAGCTCCCGTTTCTCTTCTTGGAGATGCGTCTGCTGGAGGGGGATGGGGAGGGGGTCCTCACTGCTATATGTCAGAGACGGGTTTCCTAAGACCCGAGAGCAACACCTGAATGTGGGTATGTTTTTAGGTCTGGGAGACTTTCAGGGCATTTGCAGGAGGGACACTTTTTCAGGGACAGAGAACCCGGTCTTTGAAGTGGAGACAGTTCTGGGGGATGGAACAGCTGGTCAGTCTGCCCACAATCCTGCCGGGAAACCTGACAGCAAACGGCCTCGGATTTGCTCATTTGGATGCTTTATGGTAATTTCCAAGAACACTTTACCCTTTTCTGAGAAAGAGAGGGTAAACTCACGGCGTTAGTCTCCCCTTGTCTTCTTTTGAGCTTTGGTCTGCGGTTAGGACATCTGGGCACAGGAGTTTAACCCATCTCTGCTTTCATATCTAAATCCAATCACCTGTCAAGAGGCTGGCCTTCCCTGCTTTAATGAGTCCATTTAAGGAGTTCTCCATGGTGTGATCCGGGGGGGGAGGGGGTGGGTCTGGAAGATTCCCTGTGGGATCTCAGGGGTATCATCTTCCCTAGTTGTGACCCAACAAGCGCACCTCCAAAATGGAATGAACAGCACCCAGCACGTCCATACCCTGAATAGGTTCACGAGGACTCATGACTTGTAGTTAGATTTTTTGAGAAGTGGATACGTTAACAGGCCCAGCACCAAATCCCATTAGTAAGCAAAGGGCTCGCAGGACATGTGGAGATATTTGTTCATTTCCTAGTTTATTCGTTCAACAAACATGTACTGCATTCTACCACGTGCCAGCTCGATACTAGGCCCTGGGTGAAAAGGCAAATGAGAAAAACACTCTCTTGCTTTCTGTTTAAATGCCATTTCCTTGGGAAGGCTTCCCTGACTACACCCTCCCAAGGCTTGGGACCCCTGTGTATGTTCCCTTTTGGTAAACAGCCCTGTACTTTCATTACTCGATCCGTTTCGATTTTCACCACCAGACAGCTTCAGGAGCGACCGTGTCGGGCTGGCACTAAATTCTGGCATCATGTGCAAACCCCCCAAATACGGGCTGAATGAATCCATTTGTTCCCCCACCTTGTACACCAGATCAGAGTGGCTCCTCCTCCGGTGATACTCCTGTGTTTAGGGCACCTGGCTCCTGTGGAGGACTGGATCCCCAGCAAGGACTCATCTGTTCCCGAGGGGGTCAGGACCAGGTGATTGCCAAGGAGCCTCGAGCTTAAAGCCAGCCGTTCTAGGACAGAGGGGGCCCTAGAGGCCTGGACAGTAAATAAGAAACCAGAGCATGAGAGGTGAGAGGCCTGCTTGCAGGAACATTCCAGGCACCCAGGCTCCACACCAGCCCCTTCTTTAGGAAAGAAATAAAGATGTGAACTGGGACTGCAGCTCCGAAGGGGAGCCCCTGTGGGATGCTGACCACCCTCCACTCCTAGCACATGGGCTCCAGTTGGCGGGGACTGACCTCCAGTGCGTCTGCCAGAAGCAAGTGGAGAGAGAGGAGCGGAGCTGCGACTTTTGGCCAGCCTCCTACACCTGAGAGCTCCGTGTCTGGTTACACTCATTGTCACTGTGCGCAGAACCAAGGTCACTGCTGGGAGGAGATTAGCTGGGCCCTGGTTGCTGACAGCACTGTTTGAGTCTTGCCTGGCCATTAAATCCCGGCTTTGTTGTCCTGTTGTCAATAGCAACAAGGGGCAAGGCAGTTTTCTCCCTGTTGGGAGCTTATTTTTCTCTCTTGTTAGATGGGCTATACCCAGCCCAGGGCCCTTGCATGCAGGCTGGGTGCCCTGGGATCCCCATCGAGGCCTTAAAATCCACACCCTGGTGGCCGGGGAGGAAAAGGTCGGGTTGGCTCTGCCCAGGCACACTGGGAGTGGCAGGATCAAGGGGGACCTGTGAGAGGAGGGTTACCAGCTCTTCTAAGATTGGGCTTAATTGCCCCTCTTTAGTTTTAATGGCTGCAAAATATCCATGGTGGCTGCCTTGGGTGTGCTTAAAGCATGGGGAATAGAGGAAGAAAAAGGAGAGGAAAAAAGGAGGAAAAACAGAAAAGGAATTTAAGAGTAGAAGAGAGAGAGATGGGGAGGGAATGAGAAGAGGCAAAAGGTGTCTGTGGAGAAGTGTAGTGACCCCAAAGGCAGCCTCTGGCGTCGCTTGGGATTTGAAGCCAAAGTGGGGTGATGGCACAGGCCTGGATGGAAAAAATAGGGATTCTCTCTGGATGGGGTTCTTGCTTCCCATTGGGAAGGAGCTGCCATCATGGATGGGCAGATGGACTAATGGATGGATAGATGGAAGAATAGGACAAAGACCAGTGGGATAGGATTTGCCAGGGATTGAATAAGTGAAAGGGGAAGAAATAGAGTGAGAAGTGAGAAAATCCAGTGAGAGGGTGAACCATTTTAGACAGGGACTATCAACTATGATATTGGTGCCAAGCACTAGTGGTGGGGGGCTTCCCTCTGCCCCATCATTGTCTTAAATAAACATATGACCTGAGAGAAAAATAGTATTTACTATACAAATAGCCTGAAGAAAAATCCCCTAGCCTTTGTATTACCCAGTTTTCCATCTCTAGGTCCTCCCTTATGGGAACCCCAGAACTGCCACTGGTCAAATGCAGGGCATTGTGTCTGTTTTAGCTAAATCCCTTCCAAGACCAAGTGAATTTGGCTTGGATAGATAAGCAAGGGCCTGACACATAATTCGAAGAAGCGAGGAAAATAAGTTTCAGATTAGTTTGAGGATAGGAAGAGTAAAAGAGCCTCAAAACTGACAGTCATTCCTAATTAGGGATTTAGAGTATTAATTATTCTAACAATAGCAAATTGTCCTCTTTTCTCCCTTCAGTAAAAAAATGTTAAGTATAAACCTATTACCAGGGAAGGCCAGTGGGAATTAGGGTCAGGGTCAAGGGTTAGGGTTCAAAGCATCACACCCTCCAAGCCTGGAACCAATAGTGTGGGTGGTTGGCACAGAGGAGAGCAAAGCTTCTTTCATGAAAGGTCCTTATCAGAAATCAGACTGCACAGAGGGATACTGTGAGTTAGGTTATAACAGCTAGTGGTAGTGGGAGCAGGTCTGAAGGGGCATCAAGTAGAGGCTGTAGAGTAAGGGTGCCATTCTTTGGGTCCTGCTACTAAAAGGGCCTGCTGACTCACTTGGGAATCCCTGAGCTCCTGGGTAGATCCAGTCCAACAACCTGCCTGGGTGCATTCTCAGGTAGGTCTGGATTGCCTTCAATACCAACAAAATAATAGGACAACACTGGCCTTTTCTCTAAATAAGATGTAATGTCATGTTCAAGCCTCTGTAAGAGTTGAAGAATGAGAAGGTCTGGTTCCCAGAGCAGTGTAAACCTTCCCTGAAATCTTGGAAGTAGCCCTAGAGAGAGAGGGAAGAAAGAGAGGGACTGACCCATGAGTAGTGGCCCGGGAGGCTTTAGCATTGAGTTCCAACGTGAGCAGGGGAAGGGTACATTATATTTAGGGCAAGGGTCAAGTGAAACCCTAGGAAAAACATCAGCCCTGGAGAGTGACTAGGCTTGTCATGTTAGAAGCCTCTAAGGGAACTTAAGTGTTCCTTTGATCAAGGGGAAGACACAAAAAGTGCACTATGCAGAAATAACCTCCCCAAGAAGGCAAGTAGTTTTAATGGGTTTTCACGGAATGGTGGAAGACCATTTCGTCTTCCCTCTCTAAGGACAGGGAGATGGGGATGCTGGACGCAAAGGTTATGTGTTTACTTTTATGGTCTTCACTGTGGCCTAATGTCTATCAGGATGGACAGCCACTAACTCTTTGGTTGTTGTTGCTTGTGGATTCCTTCCACCATTCCTTTGGCTTCTGTTTCTAAATATACTTCAGCCTGGGGGAGACTGTAGTGCCCAGCCCTGTCTAACTTGATTTCTTGATCTCAGGAATACCTTTATATAAAACTAACCTTTTAAAACTCATGATTTTTCCCTCTTTATTATTTAAATTCCTGATTTTTAAACATTTTCTTTATTCATGCTATTTATCTGTCTTTCTAGTTAAAAAATAAAAATGCCTTCTCCAAGATGCATATATTGGGAGGGCAAAATTTTTTCCTTGTGTGTTGAACCCTACTGGCCAGGGCCAAATGCTGGGTAGCTTGTATGAACTTGACCTTGATCCCAAAATGATGGCCATCCCCATGTAAGTGGTTTTCATTTGGTCTGCTGCTTTCTTAGGCCTCAGTAAGTTTTATCAGTTGCTAAAATCTGGAGGGAAGGATTTGGATTACCCTGAAGTACAGCAGCTACACCAGGAATTCCAGTGTGAGAGTAGGAGACAATAAAGAAAAGGTAAGGTGTGGGCAGGGGGCACTAATTGCCCTAGGGCTGCTGCTGTGGGGTAGTCTGCTGAAATTGAGTTTCTGATTTATAAGGCCCCAAACAGCAAGGCTAGGCCAAGGGAAAAACTAAGGAAAGAGTCAAAAAGTGGTCTAAGATCATACCATAAGTGGGCAGTACATTGTGCAGTTAGGGACAACATCAATGATTCTATAGTATCAGGGTCCTAGTGGGAAGAAGACATAGAAGAATTCAATGAAAGGATTGTTTAGCAAGGTTTGATCAAGGTTTAAGGGAACTAACAAAAATGGTGTGATACTCAAGATTTAATAATATTGAGAAGGCATTATCATCCTTACGTCCAAAGGGTCATGAGAACGGAAGATTTAGTAGAACCTAGAGAGAGATTCTGATGGGACCTGTGACCTATGACCTCTGCCAAATCCACAGGGATGTGCCAAATCCACAGGGATTTGGCAGAGAAGGAATTAGGGGAATAAATGATCTTCCTGCCTTCCAGTTTCCTGCTTGTACCTCTCTTTGCCTGAGCACAACTAGAAACCAGCAATCAAAGGAGCTCTTTTGATGCGGTATAGACAGGTTAATCCTCTAAGATACAGGGCAGAGTGAAGGGTGGAGAGTAGATCTGGAGAAGCAAATAGAAGCTATCCAGCCACCTGAGAACACAAGTGAGATTTGTTTTTCTAACCTCCATATCTTTTTCTTTTCTCCATTGTCCAACTTGTTCCTGCTGGCTTGTAGATGCTAGGGTCTTCCTGCTGCCTCCATATACCCTGGGATCCCCAGTAAGTCTTTAGTGTCTAGCTTTTGGGCATGCCTTCCCTCACCATTATTTCTTTATCAAAATCAGGTCTTTAAAGATTGCTGCTTCTGGCCATGACAGACAAACAAGATCCAGATTCACTTTCCCATCATAAACAACTAGTAAATTAAACAAAATAGATACACTGATGGCTTTCAATACTGCACAACAGACAGTACAAGATTGTGATCTCTGAGATAAAGGAAATAAATGAGATGAGTCCAATGATCACTTCAGTTTCTGACTGGAGACACATTATGGCATAGAGCAGGAAAAGGAATCCCAAGCTGTCTGATGGTCTTGCTGAGTGAAAAGACAGAACTTGAAGGTCAGTGAAACTTTGGATGGAAGTTGTGGGACAGAGTTCTAGAAAAGCGGAGGCCTGTGTGGAAAAAGCCTCAGAAATCTGCATAAGGTCCTCTTGAGTATTTGCTTAATATGAAGATGTATACAGAGTGAAACTCCATAGGTAGGGCAAAGAATGATCAGGAACTATCAGCTGAATAATTCAGAGTTCACATAGGACTGATAAATGTTCAAATATCAACCATTTGGATCACTCAGGGCATTTAAATAGAGACCCTGTTAAACTAGTAAGTTTAAACTGTTCCTGGAGAAACTTTAGACCCACCCTAAAAAACTTAAAGTATTCTTCTAAAGGATTGAGCTTACCCATAAATAACATAACTGCGTTCCAGATAAAATCTCGACATTTTTTAAAGAAAGATAACAAAACAAGACAAACAATGATATAACTTAAAATATCTAATATCCAATCAAAAGTCACCAGACCCATCAGGTAGCAGGAAAATGTGACCCATAACTAAGAAAAATAAATAAATTAATAGAAACAGACTTAAAATGACAGAATTGGTAGAATGAGCAGATAAGAACATGAAAACAGCTATAATAAATATGTAAAATATGCTTAAGGATTTAAATTCATGAGAATGAGGAAAGAATGAAAGATTTCTTATATATATATCTTAATGAAAAAATGGCAATGAAAAAAATACAATATCTGAAATGAAAAGTCAGTGGATGGGATTCAAAGCTAACTGGACACTGCAGAAGAAAAAGAAATGAAATTGAAAACAGAGCAGTAAAAACTTTCCAGAATGAGGCACAGAGAGGAAAAACACAAGACAAAACAAAACAGAAAAAAGAGACAAGAGTCTCAGTAACCTGTGGGTCAATATCATGTGGTCTAACACAAGTAATCCAAAGGAGAAAAGGGAGAGAAAAAATTTTCGATAAAACGACCACCAAAAATCTTTCAAATTTGATAAAAACTCTAAGCACTTAGAGACCCACGAATCACAATGAAGCCCAAGCAGGATAAGCAAAGAAAACCAACAAAGAAAACCAAATTGCTAAAAATTAGTGGTAAAGAGAAAATCTTTAAAGCAACCTGACGTAGATATATTTTATGGAGGCACAAAGATGACTGCAGACTTCTGGGGCACCTGGGTGGCTCAGTGGGTTAAAGCCTCTGCCTTTGGCTCAGGTCATGATGCCAGTATCCTGGGATCGAGCCCTACATCTGGCTCTCTGCTCAGCAGGGAGCCTGCCTCCCCCTCTCTCTCTGCCTGCCTCTCTGCCTACTTGTGATCTCTCTCTCTGTCAAATAATTAAATAAAATCTTAAAAAAAAAAAAAAAAGATAACTGCAGACTTTTGATCCAAACTATGCAAGCCAGAAGGAAACGGAATGATGTATTTAATGCACTCCAAAGAAAAACTGATCAACCTGGAATTCTGTATCCAGCAAAAATATCCTTTAAAAATGAAGGCAAAATAGGGGCGCCTGGGTGGCTCAGTTGGTTGAGCAACTGCCTTCGGCTCAGGTCATGATCCCGGAGTCCCGGGATTGAGTCCCGCATCGGGCTCCCAGCTCCATGGGGAGTCTGCTTCTCACTCTGACCTTCTCCCTTCTCATGCTCTCTCTCACTCTCTCTCTTTCCTAATAAATAAATAAATAAAATATTAAAAAAAAAATTAAGGCAAAATACTTTTTGAGATACATAAAATCTTAGAGAAATAAGAATCTAAGAGAAATCTTAGAGAATTAAAGGAGGATTTTTAGGCAGAAGGAAAGTAATACTTGGATTTACATAAAAGAATGAAGGGTGCTAGAAATGGTAAACAAGAGGATAAATATAAAACACTTGTTTTCCACTTAAAAAATTTAAAATATTAGAGCAAAAATGATAACAAAGTTCTATGGAATTTATAACATGCAGAAATGAAATGTCTAACAACAACAGCATATAGGACATTTTCATAAAAATGAAAAACATTTGTGCAAAAAGATGCTACCAAGAAAGTGAAATGACAACCCATGGAGTGGGAAGAATATTTACAAGTCACATATATGATAAGAGATTTGTATCCAGAATACATAAAAACTCTTACAATGTAACAATAAAAAGACAACCATTTTAAATTTTTTTAAATGGGTAAAGGATTTGAATAGATATATCTCCAAAGAAGATTTACAAATGGCCAATATGCACATCAAGAGATGCATAGCATTTTTAGTCATTAGGAAAATGCAAATCAAAATCACAATGAGATACGACTTCACACCTACTAATATGGCTGTAATAAAAAAGAGATAATGGCAAGTGTTGCAAGAATGTGAAGAAATTGAAACCTTCCTATATCATTGGTGGAAAAGTAAGATGGTACATCTGCTTTGGAAAACAATTGGACACTTCCTCAAAAAGTTAGACATAGAGTTACCGTATGACCCAGCAATTCCACTCTTGGGTATGAACCCAAGAGAACTGAAAATACATGTTCACTACACTTATGTATGAACATTCATACTAGCATTATTCACATTAGCCCAGAAGTAGGAACAATCAAAATGAGCAACCAATGAATGGAAAAATAAACTGTGGTATATCTGTGCAATGGAATATTATTCAATCGTAAAAAAAAGAAATTCTGATTTATATGACAACATGGATGAATCCTGCAAACATTGGGCTAAGTGAAAGAGGCTAGACACAAAAGGTCACATGTTGTATAATTCCATTTATGTGAAATGTCCTAAATATGCAAATCCATAGAGACAGACAATAGATTAGTGGTTGCTTGGGGCTGGGAGCAGGGAGGAACAAGGAGTGACTGTTAACAGGATTTCTGGGGTAATGAAAATATTCTGAATTGTATAGTAATTGATGGTTACACGATCTTGTGAATATACAAAAAAAAAAAAAAAAAAAAAGCCAAATCACTGAATTAGTTGCTTTAAATGTGAATTTTATGGTATGTGAATTAAAAAAAATAAGGATCTGGGGCACCTGGGTGGCTCAGTTGGCTAAGCGTCCAACTCTTGGTTTCAGCTCAGGTCACGATTTCAGGGTCGTGAGATTGAGCCCTGCACTGGGCTTCACACTCAGTGGGGAGTCTGGCTTGGGATTGTTTCTCTCCCTCACCCTCTGTCCCTCACTGTCCCCCCATAAATAAATAAATAAATAAATCTTTAAAACTTAAGGATCTGATAGAAATGACTTTATGCCTCAGTATCGATAACTGATAAAGGCTTAATGTACCACTCTTTTTGTTTTAACTCGGGCCAACCCCTCCTGCCAAAGTCTACAGAATTTACTGTCTCAGAAAGTCTGGCTCCTAGGACTTGTGATTTTATTCTCAGCTGTGATTGCTACTGGGCTGCCTCCAAAGCCTGAAGAATCCTATAACAGGTCATGGAGGTTGAATTTGTTATTTTAGGATCTACGCTAACTTTCCTGCTGTATGAATGCTTTAAAACCCTTTGTTATCTTGTTCCCATAGCCAGGTTCAGTTGGAAGGGTAAAAGATGAGGGTGAGGCACTTTACAGTTTACAGAAAGCATTTTCAGATTCACCACTCCTTTGACGTTAGGCATTTAAATTTAAACGTGCGTTATGACTGGCCCCGCAGCGGCAGGCCCTGAACTCTAGCCCCGGTTTCTCTGACTCCAAAAATCTAGTCTTAGAACAAGCCAAATGCGTTTGTGAACAGGTCATGGAGAAAAGGCCTCCCGTTCAGCCCTCCAAGGATATTACACAGGCTCTCTGGCATTTAAACAACAGCTTCCGCTGAGAATCTTCCATTGGTCTGCATTACACAAAATGACCCCCAAACCAGTCATAGGGAGCACCCAGAGATTAAATAAACCCTTCACCATGCCGTTTAGGGACCCATTTTCACCCCTGCAGGGTCACAGACACCCCCAGCATGCTTAGGTGCCTGCACGAGTGTGCAACACGCACACACACACACACAGACCTCTCTTTAGGGCTGAGATCTGAGTCACGCGGCTGCCTTCTCCCAGCAGTACTGTGATCTGGGCTGAGTCCCCACCTTTATTTCTTCCCCCCTTTTTTTCTTATTGTCAAGAAAATACAAGAAAAAACAAGAAATGTTATTGACATTCCTAATGTCAATTCTGTGACATTATTCCCCCATTTGTCTTCAGAACTTTTTCATCTTCCCAAATCGAAACGCCGTATCTGTTAAACACGAACTCCCCACTCTCCCCGCCACCCTCCATCCCAGGCAACCGCGTTCTACTCTCTACTTTTTGCATCTATGAATTTGACCACTCTAGGTGCCTCATATGAGCAGAATCACACACTGTGTCACCTTCTGCCCCTTGTACTTCTCGATGGCAAAGGGGTCACCTGATTCCAGAGCTGGCCCATGGGACCGGGTGTCTGATGGCGTGACCAGCCCAGGAAGAGGGACAGCGGAGCCCGGAGTGCACAGAAACAGTCCTGGTCAGAATCGGGCGCGGGGGAGGCTCTCCCACCCCGACGACAGCTGGAAATTCTTTCTGCTCTGCTTTGAGCTGGATGTGACAAACCGGAGACTTTTCAAACCCAATCCCAAACACAGGAATTCTCCCCTCGTCAGTCTGTCTCCTGGTCCCCAGCGAGACCGCCGTACTTCCCACGCAAATTAAAAGCATTCGACTGTGGGAGTCCTTTCCTGGGTCAGCTTGCTCCCGCTTCTCCTTGAAAGGGAGCATGAGCTCCTCCCGAGAACTGTTTTTCTGCTCCAGGTTGTGTGGAATGCGGTGTAGAGGACTCTCAAAAGGTCCCCTGCCGCTCCCAGCTGCAATGGCGCCATCCACACCATCCCACGTTGTGTCCCCTCAGCCAGGGCTTTGAAATTTACCAAAAGGATTTGAGTCTCAGGCAGGATCCTTCCACTGGCTTTTGTGAAGGTGAATGAAGCCATTCCTTCTGAAACTGAAAAACAGAATCCTTCCCTGGCTTTGAGGTAAGGCCACAGCTAGACTGGCAGCAAGGAGAGCTGGAAATGAATCTAACAGGCGCCGGGATGCCCCAGGCCGAATCCAGTGGTAGGGACTGGGGGCGTTCTGCACGGTAGGGGTCTCGGCACAAAGGCCCACATAAACACTTGCTGAATGAAAGAGCGTGGCTTTCTCCAAATTCCCACAAAATGACCTATGTGACTACTCGGCGTGGACGGTCATACAGAGGGGTGGTGTCCTATTTGACTTTTAGAAAAACACACTGATTTGTTTATTTTTATACGGTGCATTTCCTTGTAGGAGCTACAAGCCTTTACAAGCTCCAGAAATCTTCCTGCAATGAACACCGTGCCGTGAGGCGTGCAGGAAATGCTCTTCCCAGCCCTGCAGAAGACCTAGCTGGAGGAAAGCTTTATCTTGGGTGTTGAGGGTTAGAAGGGTGGGAGATTTAGAGGACAGCAAAGAGGGAGATTTTCCCCTGGAGACGTTGGGGATGATGGCATCCTTTGCTAAAAAAAAAGGAGAGCCAGCAATTTCCCTAGAGGTTCAGAAAACGGGACTGTTCTCACTGTTGGCTCTTCAGTGTAGGCCTGGGGCTGGTGGTGGAAAAACGGGCTGGGTGACCCCTGGTTCCTCATCCATTCCACCCACTATGGGGGAGGAAGAGAAGAGTTGAGGACAGTTGAGCACATCTGTGGAGGGCATGGGCCATCAGACGATGGGCACCTTGTCTTCCTCGGATGGCACCAGGAACCAGGAGGCCAGGGCTGGGATGTGATGCTGCTACCAACTGGCTGGCATCAAAGACCGGAGGCCACTCTGACCACAGTTTTATCATCTGTGAGATGAAGGGAAAGGTTGTGTACTTTCAAGTCACGTAGGCCTGTAGGACCACACAACTAGGGGTACAAGACACACACACACACAAGGATGCAGATGTAATAGGAAACAAACACTACTCTAAGAGCGAACGGGGAAGGGAAGAGAAGGATTCTACCTGTGGAATCTTATGGGTTCTTGGAAAGCCAGGCTATGAACGAGGCCTTGAGTACGGTTAGATGAGGTGCTGACAGGCGGGTAAGGGAGTGAAGGAGAGGAGGCGTCTCTGGCTGAGAAGACCCGCCAACAAAGAGCGGAGCCAGAAGACTGGGTGAGTGCAGGAGGGCAAGTCCTGGGAGGAGAAAATCGGGGGTATGATCTGGGAACACATCACATGGCCGGCCCTCAGTCAGTATCTGCGAGTGGTGATGGCCGTGACAAGGACCGGGCTGGAAGGTCGGGAGGGTGTCTCCCCGTCCGGGGAGCCAGGAGCAGCGCCAAGTCCGCATGGGTTTCTGAGGGGGAGACCGGCCACTCTGACGTCTACGGGCAAGTGGACACAGGAGGGGAGGCCCAAGGGCAGAGGGGGAGGGTCCTGGGAGAGATGGCAAGGGTTTGAATTTAGATAGCAACATCGGGATGGGGGGAGATGTACAAAATAGCACAGAAGAAGATTCTGCAGGCTTCTGGAGGCTTGCCAGATACACAAGGAGAGGAAGGAGATGAAGACAATTCTGAGAGTTTTGAGCCTGGGCAGTGGGAGGGGTAGAGATTCACGAACAGAGACAGGCAAGCTCAGGAAGGGAGACGGGTCGAGAGAGGAGGTGATCAGTGGAACGGGGGAGTCTCTGGGACGTCTGCACGGGGTGCGTATCGAGAAGGCCATCAGGACGTTTTAGTGGCCATTGGGCTCATGGCAGGAAGGGTGAAGATGCGGGTGTAGGCATAATGGACACCGTGTGCGGGGAGGAGAGGCCGGGCAGAGGGGCAGGGCAAGAGCACCCGCACGGAGAGGAAAATGGAAGCCTGGCAGGAGGCTGCCCGGAGAGCCCGAGGAGGGACTCTGACTGCTCCGTGGGACCGAGCCATGCGAGGAGGACGTCCTGGTTGTGGCTCCTGGGCCGCCGTGGGAAGAAGGCCTGTGAAAATGGCCCCAAGCAGCAGCCAGCTGCCAAAACCGGAGGAGAGGAAATACAAGCAGAAGGTGGGAGGGGCCCTAAAGAGAAGTTCGTAATGAATGGAACGAGAGCAAAACGATGGTGAGCTGAGAGAAAGTGGGGCCAAGGGAGGACATTTAAGGGTAGGGAAGACGCGGCCACGCTTGGGCCCTGCGCTTCTCAAGTGTGAATGTGCGTTAGCACCACAGGGAATCCCATTAAATGCAGCTTCCGATCCAGTAATGAGGGCAGGGGACGACATGGCACGGACGGGACAGGAGCCGGCGATGTCCCACCTTGGGCCAGGTGAGTAAGTTTGTTTGGCAGAGGACAGGGTGCCAGCTGCCCTCGGACTGAGGAGGGAAGACGGAAGTGTGAGATGAAGGAACCATGAGGTGGGGACAGAGGCCTGGGGAAGCCCCTCCGGAGACGCCCGGATCCTCAGCCTGGTGAGCAGGGAGGGATCCTGCAGGTGGAAGGTGGAGATGGGGTCTCGGCGGGGGGTCCCAGGAGGGCGGAAGCATCAGGGACCGTGGTCTGGCTGACTTGCCGGCCAGACGGGAGAGCGGGGCCTCGGGTAAGTTTTGTGGCTCATGTGGCCACAGAGTGAAAAGGTGGTGAACCTGCTGGGGCTCCTCAGCCTGAGGGGGGCACATGAGCGCTTGGAGGAAGAAGGCCCACAGGGACATAGGGCGGGGGTGGGGTGGGCACAAGAGAGGAGAAAGCAGGAGAAAGGAAGAGGTGAGAGGGGAGGTCCATGTTGCTGAGGTCTGGGAGGTGAGCACTGGAGGTGGCTTGGGGCAGGGGGATGCGGGCAGGAACCCGAGACGTAGCAGGTTGGAGGCTGGAGAGAGGAGGGCATGCAGGCAAGGGGCCGAGGCACAAGGAGAGGGAGGCTGGCCTCATGGCAGAACGATGAGTGACAGGCAGCACTGGGGCCCAACAGCTCCCGGAGCGGGGAACCCAGGCCTGGCCCATGAAATTGCTGCAGAAGGTCCTTCCACTTATTAGCCACAGCACCTGACTGGGAGCCACTGTGGCAGAGGGGGCCTGCCCTGTTCTTGGCCACGCCACCACCACTTCCCGAGGCTCCTTGAGTGCGGCCCTGGGGGGATGCTGAGGGCTGAGTCTCATGCCTTTGGACCACGATGTGGAGGGAGGCTGTGAAAAGTAACTCCCTCTGTGAGGACTCACGGGCACCTGCTCGAGGCCACACTGTGGTCACCCCAGCGACCTGCAGCTGCTACGCTGGGCCAGGGAAGGTGGCGACCCCACTCCGAGGTCAAACCATTCGGCCCTGAGATTGCAGCAGCCTCGCTTTCCCAGCGCCTGGGACCACCCCTCGCGTCTCCCACACGCCAGAGCCAGAGCCGTCTGGAAGCCAGTGAGCGCTCCTGGCACAGCCCTGAGCGGGGGAGCTCCGCTGGGGACGGAGCACAGGCCATTGGCACTTCCTGCCCCGGGACGGCAAGCCAACCGCGCGGCTGGACACCCCACTCTCAGTTTGTTCGGCTCAGTTTGATTCTCTTTCTCCCCCTGGTGAGCTTCAGCGTGGAGTTGTTTGCTGTTGATCAGTTTATGGAAACTGTGGCGTCTGGGGAGGAAAGAGGAGGGACGGGAGCTCTCCAATGCCGTGTCCTGGGCTTCCCAGTAGGTCTCCCAGGCCTGGGGCCGGCCTCCGTGGGTTGGACCCTCAGACCCAATAGCTCTGGTCAGACAGCCCCTCATGGTGTACTTTTTAGGCCCCTTGGATCAATGCCTGCCAGAAACCACATGGGCTCCTTCCCTCCAAATCAGAACTTCCTTTCTTTACTCCCTCTGTTAAGGCCTGGCGTTTCTTCGCCTTGCAGCCTGACTCTTCCTCCCTTTGCAAGAAGGGGACAGGAGGTGGGGCGGCTGGCCTTCCTTTGGCCTTGTCCTCTCCAGCTGATCTATGGCCGCTCCTGCGTCGCCAGAGCGCTCTGTCCCCTGCACCGCGGGGGGACAGCCTCCGGCCCTTCCTCCTCCATGTCTGTCCCTCATTCTGTCCACCCATCCCTGTGTTCCTTGTCCCTGCCCCATCCCCCTGGTGATTTGTCCACAGAGGAGGAGGGAAGCTCTGAAGAATTTGTGCAGAGACCCTGGACAGAGGAAGATAAATGGAATTTGCAATAAATCTAGGAGCAAAGTTGTAACTTGACTTAAAAACAAACAAAAGGGCCAGAACTGCACTTAAGCTCAGCAGAAGCTCATCTCCCAGTGTAAACAGAAAAGGGCGGACGTGGGCCGGGGAGCCTCGCTCGGGCCTGGGACGGCCAGGGAGGGGTCTGGGGCAGGCTGGCGGCCGCCCACTTCCTCTGGAAGGGACGGGTGGCGGGGAGAGGTCTCTGGGGCCTCGTGAAAGGAGAAAGAAGATGCTGGCCCTGTGGCTGTTTGCCACTCGTTTTTCCATGACTTACCCTTTTGAAATGACACTCTCAAGATTGAGCCGAGAAGGCTGTGTGTGTGGGGGAATGCCTTCTCAGCCTGTGACTGTGTGTGGGGGGCCAGGCGGAAAAAAGCTTGGAGCCCTAGAGCGCCAACCCAAGGGACGTGCGTGAGCTCCCAAGGCCTCAGCCTTCCCGGGACTGGAACAGTAGGGAGTTCACTTGGACCTCTCCACTGGCTCCAAGGGGCGGAGCTCACCACACTGGTCTCCCCTCAGACAGCGGCCTGCTCAGCATGACCTTGGAGGGGCCGCTCAGGCAGGAATCACCGTGCCTCACCTAGAGGCAACTACCACAGTTACAGTACCTTGACTTTACATAGAATTTTGAAGTGCTGCTACACAAACCCTCTGCATGGAACAGATATTGGCAGCATTTTACACATGGGAAAACCGACACAGAGAGGGAAAAACACCGATCCAAGGTCACACAGCAAATCAGCAGTTGACTATGGTCCGTGCAGTAGAAAAGTTGGGTCTTGAGATACAGTCAGCTGATGACGAACTGTGTGACCTTGGGTGAGTTACTTCCCCTCTCTGGGCGCAGGCTTTCCTCTAAGAAGCAACCGGCCCCGATGTTTAAGCAGATCGGCTGCTCCCACCCCCAACGCTCTGTGCCCGGGCTTATCAACCTCAGGGGAACTGAACGGTGTGTCAAAGACTATACAAAGCCACACTTTAAACATGGCACTGCTTTCTGGAGCCTCGTTTCTATACTCGGGTATTTCCGGTCTTCACACTGGAATCACCTGATGAGCAAGTGAAGCCGCATCCTCGGAGTGTGGTTGGTGCCCGTGTGTTTGAAGAGCTGCCCGGACGAGCCTCCTATGCAGCGTGGGCCGGGCACACTGACTCACAGTTCCGACTCGGCAGCTCAGAGAGCCCCGGGGGGGGTCCGTGTCCATGGAGGGAAGCGGTGACGGACAGCTCCCTACCCTCTACCTCTCAACTGCCACTCAGACTGCTGAGCAGATGAGACGGCATTCCAGAAGTCTGCATCCCAACTAAAGGAGAGGGCAGTGAGTTTGGAAGGAGATGGAGAATAAGACTGAGGTTTGTCGGGGTGGGGGCAGGAAGGCCGTTCTGGGTTGGATAGTATCCCCCTAAAATTCATGTCCCTCCTGGACTCTCAGATCGTGTCCTTATTTCTTATTAAAGTAGGGTCATGGCAGACATGATTCGTTAAGGTGAGGTCATGCCGGAATAGGGTAAGCCCTTAATTCCTTGCAAAGTTTAAGTAGGAAAACTGACACAGAGAGGTAAAGACACCTATCCAAAGTCACACAGCAAATTGGCAGTTGGCGTAGATCAGTACAGTGGAAAAGGCGGGTCCTGGGATACAGTTCTTTACAAGAAGAGGAGAGACACAGGGAGAATGCCACGTCAAGATGGCGGCAGGAATGGGCTGACGGCGCACCCGCATGTCAAGGAACGCCAAGGAGAGCGGGCAACCGTCTGAAGCGGGAGAGAGGCCTGGAACAGATGTTCTCTCAGGCCCTCGGCAGGAGCCAACCTTGTTGACACCTTGATTTCAGACTTCCAGCCTCCAGAACGATGGGGAAATTCTGTTGTAAGCCCAGCTTTACCAAGTTTGGGTCCTGTGTTACAGCAGCCCTAGGAGACGAATACAGAGACTGACGTTAGTCATCCTTGCTGAAGCTGCTCCTCCTGGGACACTAACGCCAGGGCCCTGGCGGGCTTGGGCCTGAGGATTCTGGGAAGGGAACAGCAGTGGGCTCGTTCTACTGAGAAGCTGAGGGCACAGAGGAAAGCATGAGTAGGCTGGGTCAATGAGCATTAAGATTTCTTCCAGCTCTGACATTCGGTGGCTGAAAAGGGAGCAAGGGGAGAGAGTGTGGCGGGGAGCCACTGGGCTGCCACCCAGGCATTTTGGGGGGCCACGGCTATCTCTCTGCCTGCAGGGGACGCACGCCTATGAGGACGTGGAGGAGGACCCCTGCTTTCCTCCGCAGGCACAGATGGGGAGCATGCCTGCCTGACTGGAGGGGCGCAGTGGTCAGGAACAAAGGCCGGGCCTTGCCTGCCCATTGCAACCACTGGCGGGACACTGGAGGCAGTGAGACGGGCCTCAGCAGCCACCACTAATTGTACAAAACCGAAACATCTAGAGAATAGTTTCAGCCCATTTGGACTTATCAAATATCACACTGGAAAACCCAGAAATGTGCATAGGATCCTTTCCAGAACGAGGGGGATTTCACAAATCTGGCCCGGTGCAGTGTGAGTTCCTTGGAATTTCAGCCTCGGAGTGGGCCTGGCCCCCCTGTTCTGGTTCACCCCGCTGGGGTCCCCAGGGCTCCAGATGCTCCCTGGCCCACCTGCCACTTGCCCAGGTGGCTCCCGAGACCCACCCTCCAGCCATGAGGGGTCTGCGCTCCTCTGGCTCTTTGCTTCCCCTTCCCAGCTCTGGGAGGCCCGTGGCACTCAGCAGCTGGGGATTCTGGCAGTCTAAGCACTCCAGAGTTCAGGGCCCGAGGTCGCTGTGGCCTCTGCTGTGGTTTTTCTGAAGCTCCATCTCATCGGGGCCAGAGGTGAACACTTGCCTCCCGAGACCCCGGCAGGCGGGTCTGAAGCAAAGTTCAAGGAACAGTCGCTTCCACCGTGGCTGGGGTGTTGGGCCTCTGGCGCAAACGTGGCCTGCCAGCACTCGGACGGGAGGCCACAGGGCCGGCGAGGGGGGGGGCGGAGAAGTGGCCCAAGCCGCCATGGACCCGATTCCCGGCTGGCCTTCCCACCGTTTTAACAACAGCCGTCATCATTAGCTCCCTGAGTGCTTTTATTAAAAGTTCCACGTTACCCGACACTTGAACATAATTAAAACAGAACAACCGTTTGCAGTTAACTTTACCTTTTATGACCTCACAGATTTTTACAAGGATGTCCCAGAACGCCTTCTTTTCAAAGGCAGGCCAAGAGGTATGCCGAGGGCCCCAAGAAAGTGCAGAGAGCAGAACCCTGCATCTTTTCATAAATGAAAAGATGAAAGAAAAAAACATGTACTGTTTTTTTATGGTCATAAAAGTAACACATGGTCACTGAGGACAATTTGGAAGACACAGAAAAGTATAAAAAAAAAATCACATAGAAGCCACCCACAATCCCACCCCTAGAGGCTGTCAGTGGTCTGTGGGGTACATACCCTTTCTGAGTATGAAAATATCTCTTAACATCTGCCCCTTTCAAAGAAACGTAGAAACAGACTGGGGCACTACAATTCATGCTTTCATAACTGAGGCTCTAAAATGTGTCCTATTTCAGGTCAATTTGATATAAGGATCAGTAAAAAGAGTCAAATGAATGAATCCACAGGTAAGTGAGGGCCTGCTTTGTGATGCACTCTGTGATGCCCTGTGGGGGGGATTAGAGATACCGCAGCATGGCTCCTGGCCCCCCTGAGAAGGCTGAGGGAGAGGACAAGCAGTGTGGGGAGTGGCTTTGACATTTGTTTCCTCAGCAACTAGCAGAGCTCACCGTTGGGTCCTCAGAAGGGTTTTCTGCAGTGAGTTGCGTGGTGCCCAGCACAAAGGCTGTTCATTATTCACGGACTGAACAAATATTCACCTCGTGCCTACTCTGAGTCCGGGGATTGGGGGGCCAGGCGAAGACGTTCAGGTTTTGGTGCAGGGAACCGTCTCGATGAGGACAGCATTTTGGGAGAATGACGCGAGCACGGGCTTGCCGGCTGGGGGGGGGGGGTGGGGTGGGGGCGGTAGTTAGCTTTATGCGCCCACTCCGCTGGGCAACGGTGCCCAGATACTTGGTGAAACAAGCTCGATGTTGCTCTGAAGGTTTCTTTCAGATGAGAGTAACTTTTAAATCAGTAGGTTTTGCATCCATTCCATTGAAGGCCTTGAGAGAAAAGACTGGAGTCCCCTGAGGAAAACGGAGTCTTGCTGTCAGACGGCCTTTGGACTCAAGCTGCAGTTTCAGACTTGCCAGCCAATCCCATGAGCCAATGTCTTCAAATCTGTGTGTGTGTGTGTGTGTGTGTACCTGCATCTCTTTGCATGTCTGTATGCATCAGTGTGCGTGTGTGTCTATGCGGGTGTTCACGTGTGTCTATCCGTGTGGGTCCGCTGGGGGCGGGGTGAGTCGGTCACAGAGCCCTAGAAGAGGACCCTGGTTGCTAGATTTGAGGCCAGTTCAGACAGCTTGGTGGGGAGCAGCAGTGCATGCTGGTCTGGGAAGCAGGCAGGAAGGGGGGCAGGTGGGAAAGCAGGTCCTGTGGTGCCCTGTGGGACAGCCCGCAGGAACGGGGCAGCCGACTCAGGTGGGTTTGGGAAAAGGAAAGCCAGAGGCCAAAGAGGTACGGAGAGGCCTGGGAGGCAGTTCAGGGACACACATGTGTCAAACTTGCCTCAAATCTAGAGGTTTCGCCGCCCAGGGATGGGTTTTTGCAAGGACTGAGCAAGTCGGGACAGTAGGGGCTGGCACTGGGGGTGGTCCATGGGGAGAGAGGTCTCGCGGTCAGGGCAGGGAATTGATTTGAGGACAATGGTGACTTCAGTTTGAACCTGTTGGGCTGGAGGAAGTCACAGAATAAGACTTTCAAGGATAAGGAGTGGATAGTGACCAGCGTCACGCTCCAGAAATGACGAGGAGAATGTGGAATGGGAAGAGCCATTGAGCTTAACAATTAGGTGGCCTTGGTTACCTCAGTGGAGGTGACAAGAGCTGGTGGGAAGGAAGGAGGCAGTAGGTAAGCACAGTAGGAGGGGAGCAGCTGTCGTACTATGTATATGGAAATGAAAAAGGAAAACAGGATAATAACACGAGTGGACAGCAGAGTTGAGAGCTGGGAGCCCCGTGCATATTGGAATTAAGAATGAAACTCAATCATCAAGATATTTAGCCCTGATCCCATTAAGTACTTCCTCTGAGAGTTAGCAAACTGATATCCTTTAATCATGCCTTATATTTATAAAGGCCTCGCTCCAAAGAACTCCAGGTGCTCAATAAACATTAATTAATTCACTCTTACAGCCTCATTGGGGGAAAAGATGGTGGCAGGTATCACCCTTATGTTTACGGGCACGGATATTGTGACGGAGATGAGAACCAAGTTCACGCAAATAGTCAGGGTGGGAGAGGATATGCCTGGCTCTCTGCCTTTTGCTCCTAGGCTATTCCTAAGTCACTCACATCTTGCCAGGCCCCCTACGTTACTGGTGAGACTTGGGTAGAAGACAGACCAACTACAGGGTTTGTGCTTTAGAGGGTAGCCTCAGGATAATCCCGGGGGCGGGGGGGTGGTCCTGGAGCTCCAGGAATGAAGCTATTGTTTGTTCAGTCCTGGGCCATATGGGGGCCTAAGCAGCTAGTCCTTAAGGGTCACAAACAAATACTGAGTCTAAGCAACCACAAAATTGCCAAACTCAAGAAAGTATGCAGTTGTTCCTTTTGTGTTTCCTGGGCACCCTCACATGGGAAATTCTCCAGTGCCTTCTAGCCCTGAAATGCCCCCGGTCTTCATGCTTTGTGCTATGCGAGATCCAACCAAATGATCTCTAAAGGCCAATAATAATCAAGGACAGACCACTAAGATGATTTAGTTGCCTCTGGTGGTGAGCTTGGGCTTTATCGGGCCAACGAGTGAAGGGAATCCCCAAGATTCCGATGGTGAAGTTGGTCTACAAAGCCCGCCCGCTGTGGCCGATAGAGGGACAATTGAAATCTAAAGTCAGGCTGGCCTTCCAGGACCGGGCCTGCTGACACCTGTTGAACTCTGTGAGCTGGCGATGCGAAGAGCCCTAGCTAATGAGCTCTGGCTCTTACGGGATCAGCTAAGTGGTTCACATTCCTAGTCCGGTGTTTACGCCACTTGGGTGGACCTGGGAAAATCAAGGGGCCACCGGCAGGTTGGCCCACAGCCAGGGTTTAATTAAGCCCTAAATCTTCAGTGATTCCACCAGGGGCCTGATCCTTGTGAGGCCAGCCAAAGGGAGAAGCATCCCAGGGAGCACTGGGTCGGCTTCTTTTGAGTCTTCCCCTTAACGCATTGTTTGCGGAGGCCTTGCTTGTTAGTGCAAATAATCCCCTCAAAGTCACAGAGCAGCGTGCAGAAAACCCGAGGACCAGCCCTGCGCCCGAGTAGCTTAATTATGGCATCTCCGCCGCCACAACCGAGTTGTTTCCCACACCGGTCTGCTGCCTTCAGTGGGACGTGGGTATCCGTGAGCACAGAGAGGCGAGATGAGCACGCTAACACTTTCCTCTGGAGGTTTCTGTTGAAGGATTCTTGGTGTCTGATCATAAATTACCGAAAGTAAATCTTGTTCAGGAAATGGAATGATAAGGGATGCCTATTTGAATTAGAAGGCCCAGAAGGTCCTACCACCCTGCAGAGCGGAGGTCTGGGACCCACAGCCAAGACCTAATCTCTGGGGGACCAGCAAACCCCTGGGAAGGAAGAGAGTGATAGGAAGTCCTTCTAATGGGGGGAGGGATCTGGAAATTTCAGGGGACTTTTATCTTTTCCTTCATGTCCCCATCTCTCTTTCATTGCCTCGGGGCAGAGAAATCCCAGCCTTTTACAATTAAGGGGGAAAGGACCAACTCCGGGATGGGCCATCATGGGGCAGACCCACTTCATGTCTGGGTGGCCAACAGTGAGGATATTTTCAAAGAACTGCTGGATGAAGGATACGGCTGAAAGCAAACCGCAGGTGAGGCCGATCAGATGGAAGAGCGCAGGAGGAGAACTGGAGAGTATCGTCTCTCTCTAGCTTATTTATTTTTTTATTTGAAGAGTGTAAGGAGTAAGTCCTTGGGTCTTGGGGCCAGGTGGCCTCAGTTTGCACTCTGGAAAATACCACCTGGAAACCTGGTCCCACCCCGTTTGGGAGCCCAGCAGCCCCACAGTTCCTGTAGCTACACGAAGCCAATGAGTCTCCCAGAGAGGGCAGGGCGGGATTTCTGCCTCGTGGCACCGCATGCGCCTTCTGCAGCAGCTGGGGAGGTAGCACGGTGGCTAGCCTCCTGGATAGTTCTGAAATGAGTTGTGACCCGTAACATTAGGAAGGCATCTGGCATTTAGTACGTTTTTTACGTTGGTACCACCGTCCTCCTCCTCTTGAGCCTGGAATTGGTTGACTCTGGGGATTTGCCCACGCAGCCATAGCTCCTGGCAGCCTCCCTGGGTGCAAAGAGTGTGGGAACAGGGCACTGGCCTATGTCTGATGGCTCGCACTGCAGTGGGTCGCGAAGCAGCAGCAAAGGGAGCGGCCAGCTCAGATAGGGTGCGGGAGATGAAAGCCACGGTGTTTGCCTTTCCAAAGTGCCGCTGTGTTCCCGAAGGCCTGCAGCTTCCTCTGCCCTGCTGGGTTTTTTTTTTTTTTTTTTTTCCTTCCCAGTTCCTCTCAGTGATATCTTAAGAGGCAAACTTCCAGCACTAACAGGAGGTCTTTTGTTCTCCTTTTCTCTAAGTGGACTTTAACCCAGTTACGACAGATGAGTCACTGTAAAAACAAACAAATAATAATCCTCCATTTTCTTAAAGGCTCTTCCATGCCTGCTGACAGAAAAGGGGGAACCTGACACTGCACTGGGCCTTTGGGGCTGCTCCCTGCCCCTACCTTATGGAGGTACAGTTCCAAAGAACCTTCCAGAACACACCGGAGCCCAGCACTGTGGAACTGTTCGTCAAGGCTCTGGCTGGTTTAGAATTGTGTCTGATTTGGTGTGGCCTCACAGAGCTGCGAGGAATTTTGGTCTCCGCTCAGTCCTGGTTGAGATTTACAATCCTGGATTCGAGTAAATTCTGGACTTGCCTCGCTTCTCACATTATTTATATGTAAAACAGAGTTATTAGACACTTGATTCTATCAGGGAAGACTTTGCAGTAGACTATCTTCTGCTTTGTTAGGTGACATATGAGTGCAGCCTGTGTCTATTCCATAAAATTCACCAGGCACTTGGGCATTGGGATCACAGAGATGAGAAAGACCCACTTCCTGCTCTCAGGTAGTTGGATATAGAAGTAAACGAATACAGTGACTTCTGATACACGTGAGATGCAACATGTGCCAAGGTAGGGTAAGAAAGGGGATGACCATTCGATCCAGAAAGATTGGGAAAGTCTTCTTCTTTTTTTTTTTTAAGATTTTATTTACTTTTTTGACACAGAGAGGGATCACAAGTAGGCAGAGAGGCAGGCAAAGAGATAGAGGGAAGCAGGCTCCCTGCCGAGCAGAGAACCCAATGCGGGCTCGATCCCAGGACTCTGGGATCATGACCTGAGCCAAAGGCGGAGGCTTTAACCCACTGAGCCACCCAGGTGCCCCAAGATTGGGAAAGTCTTCTTAGAGAAGAAGGCATTTGAGCTAAGTCTTGAACCATGAGTAGATATTCATCAGAGGCTCTGGGAGGAATGGGGCAGATATGACAAGGAGAGGGAGCAAGGGGCATAACGAAAGGACCAAACCCATGGCAAGTTGGGGCCCGCCCTGTGCAAACGCTCTCCAATCTTTGTCCAGGCATTTTGCCTACATGCTTAAGTAAAGCTGGACCCTCAATTTCCTAAGAAGGAACCATCTCTGGATGAACATTCTCAGGACTCAGATCTGAGATATCTTCGGGCTGCGTCAACCATTAAGGCCTGTGCGGGGCTGCTAGCTCCCAGGTTCATTGCTAAAGAGTACAATGCTGGCTCCCCAAGGGTGTTGGGACACATGTTCTACGGGAGGCTGTCACCCACCGTGTCCTGACTTTCTGTAGCTCAAATGCATAGAGCAGTACACTCATGTCCCCAGTGAGAACATCAGTCTAATTGCCTGGAAAACTCCTACTCATTATTCATCCCAACTTATAAGTCCTCTTTCCTGTGAAGAGCTTCTGGAAGCTGTGGGTAGAATTAACAGCACTCTTCTTTGTGCACCCATGGCTTGTTCTTACCTTGCTTTAGGTTTTAACCATAACCTGTTAAAATTCCTCGGTTTCCCTGAGTGCTCTTCTCCTGGGCTGTGACCTCCTGGAGGGGATTGTTGGTAAGGCAGAGCCTTTGGTTCATGGACATACAAGGCGTTCAATAGACGTTTATTAAGTGGACACGTGAATCAATGAATGAGGTTTGAGTTGGTGTGTTTTGCACAGTCTGACAATGGTATCAACAGAAAGCTTCACCCTCATCAGCTTTGATGATAAAATGATAGGGCCTAAGGATTTCCACTGAAAGCATCGCTTTGTGTATAAGTAGCTTGCTCGCCCTGAAGGTACTTTCACTTGAGAATTTAAATTTAAAATCAGATTGAGGCCACCATGGGGTTCTAGGGCCAAGGAAACCCTAGTCTGTTTTTCCAATCTGACTTCCCTGCTATCCAATCCTGGGAACTGAAACAGTGAGGATCTTTAGTTTAATCAGTTGAGTTTTCATCCCCTACA
>CM052797.1:98243034-98338005 GCA_028533885.1 Nasua narica | reverse complement strand
CTCTGATCCTTTGTCTGCTTTGGGAGACTGCAGGGCCCTGCTTCAGACCTCATCTCCTGGGGCTGGATTATGGCTTTAAACGGATGAATAAAAAATTCCAGGAACAGGCTTGGTCTCAGACAGGAGCTGGTTAATTCCTTCTTCGAAAATGGAAACCTTGGTCTCCTGATATGTGCAATGACAGGCACCAGAGGAATTTTCCAGTACAAGAGAAGAATGAGTTTTCCAAGGACAGGCTGACTGAGAAAAGCCACCATCTGACCATGCACCAGAATTAGGTAACGCGGCCCCCTGGGGGTGGCAGGGATAACCAGCTGGAATGGCAGACCAGGAGGACCTTGCGTCACAAAGATCTGCCACTGACGGGAATGGTGACTTAGGGACAGCTGGCACACCCGTAATGTCATTTCCAGTGAGAAGGGGATGATCTTGACCATTCTGCTTCAGAAGGAGGTGCTGATAAGTAAGAGCTAAAACTCGATGGGTTTTTAGAAATATATGACAGAAATGGTGTGCTCCAAGGCTCTCTTCAGCAGCAGATTTTATGGTGGTTTCCTTCCATGAAATCAGTTCTCGCTCCCTTTGTCCACTCTCAGGCCCCCCTCTATGCGGGACACTGTCCCATGAACCAGGCAAACAAAACTTGAACGTGTGAGTCCCTTAGTTGTGTTCTTTCCAGTTCCCTTCCTTGTCTTTCCACGGTTCTCCCAGTCCCTCCCCTTCTCGCTGTGACAGCAGATTTTCACAACTCTAAGGGATAGGGCGCAAGAAAAAGGCTCAGGAGAAGGGATGAATCACCCTCATGTTTGAGAGCCCACAGAGCAGCTGTTGGGGTTTATAACTGTCCTTGGTGAGCCCCTATCTACTCATTTAAGATCCGTGGAAGAGTTTGTTTCTGGTTAGAAGAAAAATTTGTTTTGGTACCATTAATTCCCAGTGTCAGGTGGGAGGGAAACCTTTCCAAAGCTGTTACTGTCAGTGAGTAATTCTCCTTGGTGATGTTGCTTAGGACATCTGCTGCACTGTGCCTCTTACTTCTTAAGTATCTGTTGTGGGAAGAGCTGAGAAATTTGAATTTCCAAAATAAAATGGAGAATAGACATGGGATAAGAAACAGGAAACCCATTTTCTGGCCGTTAAGACAATTTTTGTTTAAAAGATTTTATTTATTTATTTAACAGAGAGACAGTGAGAGAGGGAACACAAGGAGGGGGAGTGCAAGAGGGAGAAGCAGGCTTTCCCGCTGAGCAGGGAGCCTGACTCGGGGCTCGATCCCAGGACCCTGGGATGGTGACCTGAGCCGAAGGCAGATGCTTAACGACTAAGCCACCCAGGCGCCCCTCTTTTTTTATTTTAATAATTTTTCCCCAGGTTTTGGAATAATATATGTTCATGGAAGAATATTTGAAAAAATAGAGACCAAGTCACCTGGGTAGCTCAGTTGGCTGGGCCTCTGACTCTTGATTTAGGCTCAGGTCATGATCTCAGGGTGATGAGATCAAGATCTGAGTTGGGCTCCTTGATGGGCGTGGATCCTGCTTGAGATTCTCTCTTGGCCCTTCCCTTCCCCCCAAAAAACCAAAAAATAGTGACCGAAATAAAAAGAAGTCAAGCCAAATCTTATTCCCCAGAGATAGCATGGTTAACATCTTTATACATATTTTTCCAGTTAAAAAAATATACACAATACTTTTTTCTTACACGACTGCTATGTTCTGTCCATACTGCTTTTAATTTGCTTCTTCCTTTTAATGATATGTTGTGAATATTTTCCCATGAGATTAAGCCTTCTTCTAGCACGTAATTCTAATAACGGCCCACTATTCCGTTATACAGATGTTTGTGTAACTAATACCTTATGGGTGACGTTTAGGTTGTGTCTATTTTTTGCTATTTTAAGTAACATAATGTACGTGATGGGACATTAACTCAGGCTGTTCCATTGTCCTGGTCACAAGTCACGTAGTCCTTTCTCAAAAGCTGTTGGTCATCTTATGCGCCAGAGAAACTACATCGCAGGTGATTTCATAACCCTTTCTCAGAACACAAGGACAAATTTGATCTACTCAAAAGGATTAAGCCTTGCAGTTTCTCTTAATTGCACAGAAACACCCACCAATGTAAAACGACAGTTGTGTTTAACTCATTTATTCATAAATGCACTATTTCAGACCAAACTCGTTCCCTTGTTTGGTTCCCCTTTGACTCTGATCGTCTTTGGACAGGGAAGGAGAGCTTATTGAAATAGCAGCAGAAGCTTGTAATGAGCAATGTGGAGCAGGAGAGGCACCTGGAAACATGCATTCTGGGGTGAATCACACACCGTTCTGATTCGTACTCTGTGTTTAGTACTTCCGGTGTCACTGTTCTGCTCGGTTGGCCTAGATAGTTGAGAATGGCAGAGAGCCCCAAGGCTCCTAGCAAGCCAAAGGGTTAAGAAGTCTTGGCCACTGAGCAAACTCCCAGTTGAGTATTTAGGGCAGAATCTAGGCCACTGGTTCCTGGTTTGAGAAACCGAAGCTGCCCCTGGGGGTGTGGCTTACGTGCCTCCTGTTTCCATATTGCTGGCACTTTGGCCTCACGGGAAAGCCCAGAGGAAACAGGCTGCCAGCTGAAGGGGCAGGTGCTTTGTGCCTGGGAGCTTGGTCTGGGTGGGACAGATCAGCAGATCTGTCCCATGCCATCGCCCCTCCTCATCCTGGTGGCCCCACACACGTCTTCAACAGTCCTTGGAGGACGAGATTGCTAAGGAAGACATTCTCATTTTAAGGCAAAGTCTAGACCCTCTTGCCATCTCTGAGGCCTGAGACTTCCAGAAGAGGCTGGTAGAGGGACGGAAGGAATTCAAGGGGGATGGTATAGGGACCCACGTGATGGCTGAAATATGCCAAGTGTGAGAAATTAAAGATTGGCAGAGCTCGAATGGCAGCACACGTGCTCATACCCACCCACCCACTTACGCACTCACAGTTTAATAGGGTTTCTGGGAGAGGAAATTGTGATCTTCAATGTCTATAAAAAGCCCTGGAGTGAGGGTGGGGAGATGGGCGATCACCAGATTCCCATCAGGCAGATGTGTTTGTCTTTCCTCCCTTCTCGGCTGCTCGGATCTGTCACCAGACACCCTTGCCCAATCTGACATGGCCACACACGGCACCCCAGTGAGCCATTCCTTTCTGGGCTGCTCCAGACCGGGCTGATGAGCTCAGTCATCTCCTCTTCTGGGAAAGCAGGCTGAGCTTCTAGGAAAGATTTACTACAAGAGAACATGGCTGCCTTCCACCACCTCCCTCAGCCATCCTGGTCTTTCTTCCAGGCTGGAGACGGATGTGCGGGAAGTTTATGGAGGGGATGCTGGGAATAGATCAATATTCCTGCCCTGGGTGATCGAGGAGCTGGGCAAAGGCAGCAGGAGCCTCTCCTCATGCCCAGGACTGAACCCCATGGTGCCACATAAATGTCAGCCCAGAGAATTCCCCACCTCCAAACAGACACCTACTCTTGGCCTCTGTTCATTTAGAAGAAACAGCCCCTGCTCACTTGCCAACCTTTTAGACTGAGGGTGTGAATTCCCTGTCTGTCCCAGCAGATTTCATCTCTCCCTCTCCTTGAAGCCTACAGGGACAGGCCCTCACTGGTTCCTTCTACAGTTTTCTTCTCCCTACAACGGGACGACTTGGGCCCTACCTGCAGCCTCTGCCCAGCTCAGCCTCGAGGATCCCATGTGAAGGCCCAACTCGAAGGGCACATCAGCACAAATCTGTGGGATGGGCACTGTTATCCTCATTTTCGAGGTGAGGGTACTGAGCCCAGGGAGGTTCATTAATTTTTCCAAGGTCACACACATAATGAGTGGTGGAGTGAGGATTTGAACGTGGCACCTCGGCTTTGGAGTCCTGCTCTTAAGGCCATATTGCAGATGGAAATAAATTAGCACTGTTTCTATTCGTCCTGCTGCTGTCCCAGATCTGACCTTGGGCCTCGGTCTGACAGCAGGATTTGTCTTGCTCCTGTGCTTGGACTCTTGCTTTAGAGACTTCCTGGTATGCTCAGCTCTCTGGGATACCTTTAGGAAACCCTATTCTTACTATCCCTCATTTCAAGTTCTGGGATCCCACCCTAAGCCCATGCTGATGGTCATTGCCATGGACCTCGCTGACAGGTCCCAGACGATAAGATTGAGGTCTTTCTTAACTCCGGGTCCCACACAGAGCTCTTAGCACTTAGCTTTTGTATGTGCCTAACATACAAGAGGTGTTCCATTTACCTTTGCAGAGGGACATCAATGTCAAATGCTCGGTGCCTCAGTTTCCTCATCTATTCAATGAGAGCATGGTTAGCATCATAAATAGAGTTTTGGGGGAATGAATCAAGTGAATCTGGGTAAAGCTCTTGGGACGGTGTCTGGCACACGGCAAGGGCGCTGTAAGTGTGGGCAGTGCTATTGTAGACACGGGTGGAAGGCCATTCTAGTAAAGACTTCGGGCTCTCGGTCAGAAGCCGGGATTCGAATCCTATCTCTGCCGCTTCTCAGATTTATGATCTTCGGCATTTGACCTAAACTTCTCAATGCTTGTTTGTCCATTTAGAAATGCATAACAATACTTGTACCTCACAGGGTTTTTTGAGAATTAAGTGAGGTAATACATGCTAAGTGCCTGGCATAGAGAAAAATATCACTAAATGATAGCCCCGAAATGATTAATTATACTATTGTAAGTATTTTACAACTGAGATGTGTATGCTCAAAGCATTTTGGGTTACTCAGTCTCCTTCTTATGATGAATTCCTACTTTTTAAAAATTTTTTTAAATATAATGATTCCACAATTCTATACATCCCTCAGTGCTCATCAAGATTAAGTGTATTCTCAATTCTCTTCACCCATCTCACCCATCCCCCCACCTACCTCCTCTCTGGTAACCACCAGTTTGTTCCCTGTCGTTAAGAGTCTGTTTTTTGTCTCTTTTTTTCTTTGTTCCTATGTTTTGTTTCTTAAGTTCCACATATGAATGACACCATATGGTATTTGTTTTTGACTGACTTATTTCACTTAGCATTATACCCTCTAGCTTCACCCATGTTGCTGCAGACGGCAAGATCTCATTCATTTTTACGGCAGAGTAATATTCCATTGTGTATATATACTACATCTTCGTTATCCACTCATCTGTTGGTGGATACTTGGGCTGCTTCCACAGTTTGGCTAGTATAAATAATGCTGCAATAAACAGAAAGGGACATGTGTCTTTTTCAAATTAATGTTTTCATATTCTTTGGGTAAGTACCCAATAGTGGAATTACAGGATCATATGATAATTCGTTTTTAATTTTTTGACGATCCTACATACTGTTTTCCGCAGGGGTTGCCCCAGTTTGCATTCCCACCCCCAGTGCATGAGGGTTCCTTTTTCTCCACATTTTCACCAACGCTTGTTGTTTCTTGTGTTTTTGATTTTAGTCATTCTGACAGGTGTGACGTTAATATTGCATTGTAGTTTTGACTTGCACTTAATTTTGTTGATTATTTTTCACTGTGCAGAAGCCTTTTATTTTGATGTAGTCCCAATAGTTATTTTGCTTTTCTTCCCTTTGCCTCAGGAGACGTATCTACAAAGAAGTTGCTACAGTCAAAGTCAGAGACATTACTGCTTGTGCTCTCTTCTAGTTTATTTTTTTTTATTTCAGGTCTCACATTTAGGTCTTTAATGAATTTTGAAGTATATTTTGAATACATCTTGTGTATGGGGTAAAAAAGCGGTCCGGTTTCATTCTTTTGCATACAGCTAGCCCAACACTATTTGTTTTCCCAACACTATTTGTTGAAGAGACTGACCTGAGTCCCAGGTGCCTTGGACACGGACAGGCCCTCAGATGAAGACCTTCAGGCTTTCTTTGCTGTGAGAACCAGATTCTGAGACAGGTGACCCCAAACCCTGTGGGGCAGGCCAACGTGAATACCCGGTGATTCAGGCAAGCTGGGTGGGATTATAGGTGTTGATGTGACAAGTGGCCAGACTGGTTTCAAACCTGTGACCTCCCCGCCAAAGACCGGCTTCATCTTGTAACAACTGTCAGCTTGGCCCCACCTGGGCCTTTGTGGACTGGCTGGCTGGGGGGGTCTGGAGAGATAGAGAGCCACTGGGGCCTCGCCACTCACTCCCATCACCCAGCCCAAATCTTCCCCGACACACGGAGCCTGAAGCATAGCGAGGCTCCCCAGGTAACAGGTCTGAGCCCGAGGCCAGCGGGAGCTTTCAGAATCAGCATCTGGGAGGACACACCAATTGGGTGTCCCGGGGTGACCTGTGTGGGGACAGGCAGGGAATGAATGGGAGATGAGGGTGGAGGCAGGAACGGAGGCTTCAAAATGGGACTACATCTTAAGTGAAATGTCAGTGTCACTAACAAATACACACCACGAGCCCAGATCTGAATGCTTCTTGAGTGTGTATGTGTGTGTGTGTGTGTGTGAGTGAGTGATTTGAAGAGCTAAGGAAAAGGGGGGAAAAAATGAAAAAGAAAAAAATAAATAAAAGTCCTTTCTATCCCTGCAACCATTAGAAAGAAAATGAAGTCCAAATTGCGTTCGGGGCTGCTGGGACAGAGGAAGAGAAGCAAGAATGGAAAAAACAGGCCGTAAAGATGCCAGGCCTGCTTAAGCAGAAACATCTGTTGAAGTCATAAGACTCGGGCCTGGTCCGGCTTCTAACAAACCCAGGAAGAGGAGAGTGTGTGCTGGCTCACGGCGATGCTCGTCCGCCCCGTGCAGGGCCCCTGGGACCCGCATACGTGCAGAGCAGATACCTTCTCCGGGGCTCTGCCTGGGCCGGGCTTCCAGCAGGAGAGGAAGGGAGAAGGAGGGGAGGGAGAGGCGTCCCCAGGTCAGGAGCAGTTGGGAGCATGTATTTATTTCAAGCTTTAAATTCACTGGGGCAGCCTGGGGAGGCACATGTGTCTACCCCTGCAGCTAAAGAAAGAAAAAATGAAGGAGGGGGAGGAGAGGGTCAGTTGCCGACCTGCGCCTGAGTGGGGAGGCTGTGATTGCTATTTGCAAATGGGGAGGCCACTCTCTTGTTTGTGATTTTCTGCCTCGGCCAGCTGCGGAAGGCTCACCTCTTCTAACAACGACAAGGACAGCCATCATGGAGTGACCACTCGGCACTCTCTCGGCCGTGCTCCTTCTAGGCATCCCCTCATTTAAGCTTCCAGCTCCCTGTGGTCCCTCCTCCCCAGAATGGGTAGAGACTCGCATGGCAGCTTCCGAATTGCCATCCTTGGAGGAAACAGAGGCTTAGCCATGTTAGACGAGCTGCCCCGCTGGCCAGGGAACCAGCCCGCACATTCCAAGGCACACCCAGGAGCTGTCCCTCTCTCTGTCCCCCAGAATGAATTTGAAAAGCAACGTCAGCCAAGTGCCACCAGTGGGAAAGCAGCTGGGGAAAATGACCCCAGCGGTCAAGCGCTCACGGCCCCAGGGGGCCCCTGCGGCTTGTGTGTCACCTCAGCCTAGGCAAGAAGAGGGAGCTACAGCCGAAGAACAGGCCAACACAGAACAAAGAGAAGTCGGTCAGTGCTCCTCCCCCATGGGGATGGAACACTATCGTCTCTCAAGGAAATACAGACATGGTAAAAGAAATGAAATCCAGACTCTATACTACTAGCTTGTGAGAAACGGTCAAAGTGCCGTTTAGAAGGCTCCAGTCCCCAAGTCCAATGCTGTGTGCGTCTCCTCCTCTTAGAAGCCCCTCCTTTTGCCCCTGCCCTGCCTGTCTGTTCAGGGGGCTCCCTCTCCCACCTCCGTCCTACCGCAAGGGCACCTCCTCACCCTCCCCTCGCATGGGAGGCAGCGGGACTGGAGAGGAAAAGCTGCAACTGTTGGCTTGGGAGTTCATGGTCGGGGGGCTAGGAATCCTTTCAGAAAATACAGAAGTGAAATAGCAGAAGAGCCAGCCGAAGAAGCCGATGATAATACCGTTCCCTGAGCCATCAGCTCCGGGCCGCTAACCTTTACTAGGTCGGAGCCTCCTGGTGCCAGGCCCCTGCCTCCTGTCAAACCTTTATGATAGGTAACATCACCTCCGCTTTCCAGGCGAGGCAGCCAGAGCTCAGAGAGGGGGTTTCTGTGCCTAACGCCACACTGTTCCTGAGTGACGGGGCTGGAATTAAAATCCATGCAGTCAGAGATGGAAGCTCTCGTGCGTTCTCTTCCGTGCTCGGGGCCTCGCAAACGTGCCTCCAAACGTGCCTCGCAAACGTGCCTCCAAACACCTGGCTGTCTGGTTCAAACGTATTTCCCGATTAAGGAGCAGTGTGAGACCTGCGTCTGCAAGGTGATGGCCATGCATGGGCCCCGGGGACTAGACTTTGAGAAGCGAGTCTTTCTTGCACCACACCCCGCGGGCTTTCTCCACCCATACCTGTGCCGTCGGGGCTGGCGCTTCTCTGGCTCTCCTGTAGCTCTGCCTGGATGGCCCGTCAGCGACAGCGATGCCCCTGGTTACCGTTAGGGGGTTCCTCGCCCCCGCCCCCCCCCCCCAGCCAGGCAGAGTAGAAAAACCCCACCCACCTTTAGATGGGAGAGGCTGGCAGCGCTGTGGCCCTGAGGCCCAGAAGCGGATGTGGGGGTTGCTGCCCCCCCAGCCCCGAGGCTGGGATAAGACTTTGATATGATTCTGTATCTCGGGGGGGGGGGGGGAATCTATGTGATGAAATCTCCCCCAGTTGGCCTCTCCCACGAGCTGACAGGAATTTCCTGTTCAAACCAGCAGAGGAACTCGGGTTTGCTTCTCCAGGGCCAATCTTGGTGGGAAAAGGCACAAAAGAGCAAAAAGGCAGAAGCTGCTCTCCCCCCCCCCCCACCAGCCCAGCCGCCTTGGGGTCCCCGTTCTGCTCCATTGGCAGCTGGGGGAGGGTCTTCTGTGGCTTCTTAGTTGCAGCCCTCAGGGCTGGCTGGAGGGCTCTGCGCACAGATCTCTCAGGAAGGCTGGGGTGACCTGCATTCCACAGGAAGGAGGGGCTGGGAGAGGCTCAGGTTTGCTCAGGAGCACAAAGATAGGCTCGAAAGACAACCCAGGAAGCCCGGCCCCTGCAGCCGACCCCCTGACAACACTCCTTCTTTCCTGTCTTTCAACAGACCCCATGGAGGGCCTCCCAGGGTAGGTGCTGGGCTCGCTCTGCTCGCAGCAGAGGCCAGGATTCCCTGGCGGTGGCCCCGCGGTGCTTCGAAGCCAGAGGGAGCCGATTTTTAAACAGATCTCTGGAGTTCCATGGAGTCGGTGCCGAGAAGGGGGAGTGTCTGCAGTGCAGGGGTGCAGGGTGGGCGGATGGCTACCGGCTCTGGGCACATAGCCCCTCCCTGGTGGCACAATCATGCCTCACAGACATGGCTGTCCCCGTCTCTTCTGGCCAGTTGCCACCTTCCCTGACACCACCCTTTTGGGATCCACCAGACATGCGGGGGGAAAACCAGAGACCCATACGGGCTTGTGCACCAGTGGGCATCTGGAACGTATCAGCATGACGACTGGTGAGGTCGTTCCTTGGGAACTCTGCAATTGTTTGCCTTGCTCAAGAATGAAGGTGTGTGTGGAAGGGAAAGGTTGGATCAGCCATGGAAACAAAGGAAGGGCTGGAAGTGGATGCTGCTACAATCCGGTTATCAGGGGCTTGTTAGCACCCAAAATCCAACAGTCCCGGGCCAATGTCAGTCTTTGGAACGGGACTACGGTGGCTTTTTCCCTCCTTACCAGCCTTAGTGTGTCGGGATCGCAGCTTTTCTCCTTCTTAATGATCTCCCATTCCCCAGGCTGGGAGGTGATGGGGTGGAGCGGGCCTGATTGCAGCAGATTCACCATTAAAGGAAAAGCCTAACGTGGTGGGATGGGGTCTGCTGGGGATGAGCGGTTGCCTTGGCGACGCTAATGAAAAGCAGGCCTGGGCGAGGTCCAAGAACCCCCGTGGGCTGAGTGATCTACCCCCTCTGCTGCTCCCCTCGCCTCCCCACCGCCAGCCTCAGATCAAACTCCCCGAATATTTATAAAATCTCAACCAGAAACAGAGAAAGTCAGCCGCCCAGCCAGGCGTCTGCCCACGTCCTTCCGGAGCTGCTCGGGTGACAGTCTCCAACGCGGCTCATTATTCTAGTTTTCTTCCTTGCAGGGAGCAGGGTAACCGGAGCGGGAGAAAAGAAAAATGTTTGCTCTGCCCATTTCTGGCTGGTTTTTGAATTGGGGAATTTGCTTGGAGTTTAGGGGCCTTATTTTGGGCAGGTCCCCCTGTCGCTAGCCCCTAGTGTCTCTGGGCCACTTCCTGCTCTTCTGTCCCCAGTCTGGTTTTTGCTTGCTCCAACCTAGACCCTCTACTTCATTACTTCTTGGCTGCTTACGCAGCCCCTTCCTGCCATGGCCCATTGGCTTCTCGTCAGCCCTGGGAAAGTCAGAAGGGATACTTGTTAGGATGAGAATCTGGGCTTCCAAGATGAAAACGTGAGGGATTATGGGGATTGGGATCGGTAGCAGGAGGAGCCGTTACCCACCTCCACCACGGCGGAGCAGGGATTGGGCTTGTTCTCTCTGGAGGAAAAGGGAGACAAGAGGGAATCGGGACTGGCCTGAGAAAATCTGGGTGACCTCTGATAAACGCTCCTTTCCGGGTGGTTGTTAAGGTGGAGAGCGAAGAACTTAAAATACGTAAGGTATACAGAAGTGGGCTGCAGCTCTGGACTGTGTCCTGCCAGTCGACAGGGAGGTGCCATTTCCCATTTGATGAGTGTATCACGTGATTGTCTTTCATGTCTTTCATTGTCCTTTGAGTGACAGAGACTTCTGTGTGGAGAGGCAGGGGGGATTCGTGGGCAAATCCTAGATTGGGTGAAGAGGGCTGAATGTAATTCTGGCAGGTTCAACCTGGCTATGTTATAAAACCTTTCTCTCTCTTGATTTTACCTTTAAAAAAATGAGGCTTGGGTTGGGTGGTCTTTAAGACCCCTTCCAGTCCTGTCATCTTTATATAACAAGTGAAGAATAATAACGTCATATGGTATCAAGGACTACCATGAACGTAATTCATTTGACCAAGCGTGGGGTCCAGGTGATAAAAAATACAGGTGGGAAGAAAGGGGAAGGATTAACGGAAGGTACTGGGAACCTTTCATGGGGGTGGAGCCTCAAAGATCTCTTGAAGGGTGATAGGGATTTGGATAGAAATAAGGAGCAAGTTGAGCAGATGTTGGGAGCAGGGAGAGGAGCCCAGGGGAGGAGGCGAGGTAGGTGGAGTCCAAGTAGTAGTCCAGTGTTGAGAAACACTGGAAGGTAAGGGCTGGCCCAGGCCATGGGGGAGGACTGTGAGTGTAGGAGCGACAGAGGCTCTCCTGCTTCTCTGGAGATCAGTGGTCCTGCTTTGAGTGACTCCCACCAACACACAGCAGGGAGATGCGAGAGGAAACCAGGTTGGTAAGTAGAGGTCAGGACCCTAGGCCACTGGCTCCTATGGCCTCAAGGAGGCTTCAGGGTCTGGCTGAAGGGATCTGACTCCTCAGAGAGAGTCCTTTTGTCACCTTTCTGCCAAGGAGACCAGCCAAGTGGCACAGGCTGGTGGGGATTAAAGTCAGGGAGTGTGAAAGGAGGGAAACAAGCTCCCTACTGTGTCAGGAGTGTGAGACCATGATACCTGAATGACCCCGAGGCACGAGGTATTGGGCAGAGGCCCAGCCTGGGATAGGGAGACGCTGGGCATCCTGAGGACTCTTCTAGGAAACCTAGAAGGGTTTCCTTCTAGTTTTCACTGGCCTCCCTCACTCCCACTAGGCCCTGGCCTCAGCCTAGTAGTGAGAGTGACCCACACGTCAGGGGGCAGCTCTGGCCCTCCTCCAGCTCTGGCCCAGCAGCCATGGGCCAGGTGTTCACATGTTAAAGGGCTATTTCCCCAAGAGCCACACGTGTCCTGCTGTTGGACCTTCTTTGGGTACTGGGATCCTGGCATCCCCTCCCCCATTCCCCAAGCTTAACCCTAATGCCAGGGCAGGACTCAAACCCAAGTCTATTCCACCGGCCAGAGCGGACTGCCACTGGTGTGCACACCTGTAGACCTCAAGGGGACGACCAAGGTGTGGCTTTGGGGTGTGTGCGGATGTGGAGCTGGGATATACGGGCAGGTGCCACACGTGTGTGCTTGGGGTGCTTCCTCGTGCCAGATGGAGTCAGGGTATGAAGCGAGCCCAGGGCCTTCGGCTGCTATGCTCCAGTATGAAACTCCAAGGAATCCACCAATTCTAAATTCAATTTCACCTTCAGGATGCCATGAAGGTATATTTGTCAACTTATGAGAAGGCAACGTATTCTATTTAATAGTTTATTAACTTACTTTGCAACTTTCAAGTATTTAGACATTTAGAAGCTGGCCTCCATTGTACTCTTACCTGGACCCCCAAAGTCAGGGGGAGTCTATACTTCCTCACCCATTTTACAGCCTGTCCTCTGACTTATATGACACTAATGGTCATCTGGTCCTGAATAGCTCACGTCCTTCTGACAGGCCTACGGGTGCCTCAGGCACACCTAATGGGCAAACCCAATGAACCCAAGACCTTGGAAAATCACGCTCACCCCAAAACTGGTTCCAGCAGCATGGTGGCCCAGAGCCTAGGCCTGCAGAGGGCCTTACACTCTCCCAAATTTGGCTTTGATGAGCCCATGAGGCTAGGGATCCTGTGTGGGCAGTTGGGGCCTGCCTCACAGGAAGGCAGAGTGGGCCCCTGTGTGATTTTGAGGGAACCTGCAAGATCTATTTGGTTTGCCAAATACCTGCTCTTCACCTACATCCTCTGCCTCCACCAGCATGGCCTAGTTTCTTTACAGGTGCCAAAGCCTTTCAGTCACTTCCAGATCTCAATTCCATGCTTCTGCCCAGACTCTTACACTCTGAAAGCCCCACCCCCTCTTAAAGGCAGACTGTTTGACAAAGAAGGGCCTGGTCAGAAGTCACCCATCCCTTCTCCTTCAAAACCACATTGTCATTGCAACTACTATTCTAGAAGTAATTAGTGCTCATGGCAAAGATCACACATCTTCCAGAAGCTTCCAAGCCCAGTTGCCTTTTTCCAGAGATGACCATGGAGACACAGTTGCTTGTTTCCCTTGTAGGAATAGTCTGAGCATATCCAAGGCTAGATCCTCTTGGCATTCCCGTCTGTGACCTGTGACCTGAGATCTCCAAGGGAACTGATACAGAGATGAGAGCAGAGCCATGCCTAGAAAGAACCTTGAGGAAATGTGCCAGTTGGAAGGGATTGAGAGAGGCAAATGACCATGAGAAAGAAGCAGAGATGTCAAAGAGGGAAGGAAGAAAAGTGGAAGAGCGTGACATCATAGAAACCATGAGAGAAGGCATGGCCTCTTGGACACCGTGAGAGAAGACGGTGGAAGGTGTGTCTCAGGGATAGCAGAGGGCTCAAGAGGATGAGAACAAAGTCACTGGGGTGATTGAGGGAGTTGTTCAGTGGAGCTGTGGGGGCAGAAAAATCACACACATTGGTAACAGTGTCTTCTCTATGCCGGTCACTGTTCTAAGTGCTTCCCACATATTAACTCATTGCATCCTGCCAAGAATTCCCATTTGCAGATGAGGAAACTGAGGAGCAGAGTGCTAAGTATCCCAAGGTCACACAGCTAGAACAAGGCAGAGATGGGGTTGGCAGCCTCTGAGACCAATGTAGTGTAGGTCACTACACTCTAACCAGACCATAGCTGGTCCGTGAGTAGGACGTGAGGATGTGGTGCCAAGTGGTGGGGCCTCCCTGACGTGGCTTCTGCCATGTCCAGAACTGCCCATAAAGTGCCCGTGTCCACCATTTTCCAGAAGACTGAAACTGAGGAAGAAGAGGGGATAAATCAAAAAGGGAAATGAAATGAGAGGATCCTGCACACTGGGCCCCATTTTGTCCTCAGATAGTGGCAGCCAGCAGAGGCCTCCAGAGAGGTAGCTCTACAGAAATCAGTGCCTCCTGATTTGGTACCTTTCAAAATCTCCCCTTCAAAGCTCCATGCTTGCCCTGTTGAACCCTTTCCCTGTCCCCAGTCTCCAGTCCCTGTGGCCACCCACTCCCAGTTCTCTTCCACCTCTTCTTCCTGGGCAGATGGTCTTGCAAAGGCCCTTGTGGATGTCTGAGCCCTTGACTGTGGGGACATGGGCCACATTTAGCAGCCATGAGCATTTGCTCCCTTGCATTTTCTTTCCTGGGTTCTTGGCCGTGGGGTCGGCCAGCCTGATCAGAAAGGATGCCTGTGGGGAACAGAAGTTGAGGTCAGAAGTTGTGCCCCACACAGCAAGCCCAGTTCTATCTAGGCTGATTTGGGAGTTGCTGGTGTGTTTAGAAATCATGCAAACAGATTGTCAGATAAGATACAGAAAACCCAATGCAATTGGGAATTCAGACAAACAAGGAATAATTTCTCAGCATAAGTATGTCCCAAATATTTTAGGGACCATACTTATACTCAATAAATATATATAGATATATATTTAGTATATGTATATATATATATTATATGTATATACAAACATCTATCTATTTATCTATCTATATATATCACTGTTTATCTGAAATTCAGACTTAAATGGTGTTCTCTATTTTTATTTGCAAAATCCAGCAATGCTACCCTCAAACACAAAGCAACAGCCTGGCTCCCAGGACTCTGTCAAAGAAAAGGCCAGGCAGTGCTATGCCTTTGATCTAGTGGACCTGCTTAAGTCCTTGTACTCCAGGAATAAAAGAAATCTCTGAGCTGCCTTGATTCTTTGTCTGAGAAGCTCAAGTGCCAAGTTAAGAGTCCCTCCTCCAACCCCCTCTGCCTACATCTCCATGGGTGGTGATGAGGGGCAAAGAGGGGGAGCTTGGAGATTTGGAAGCAGCTGGACAAAGGTCTTGAAACAGAAGGCCAGGGCTAGTTCCTCACATGGGAGGCTCTGAAGTGACTTGTTTTTAAACCCTTGAATTCTCAAGGTTGAGTAAGGCTATGCATGCAAAGGGAAATAGGTGGTGGTCTCGCCGGAGGGAAACCAAGCCTACGACCCAGATCACCGAATATCTCACTACTTCCAAAAGCTAGGGAGGGCAGAACACAAACCTATTAGATATCCCTCAAGTGCACTCTCCTCTCCTTCTGTCTCTTGTCACCCCTGAATCTTCATTGTGCTGGAAGGCACGTGGGTTGGGACGTGGTGTGTAAATCCAGACCACTTTCCCTGAACGCCTCCGTGAATTTTGGTCCTCGTGATCCTGTGACCTACTCCTTCCAACTTGGTCTTGGAAGGAGACACTTGAAGGTCTTTTCCCTATGAAGTAATATATTATTTTGAGGAAAGAGATTATCAAAAGACATTCAGGACCTGGGACTCGGATATGAAGCTTTGTTTATTTTTAATGAACCGTGTAGCACGTCTTGCATGAGGTGAGCTGGTAGATTCTGAAAATCTCTGTGAAGTTTGCCATGTCACACTATCTGCAGAGGGAAATTATTTTATTCATTTTTTGTTTAAGTTGCTTTCACCACGATGAACCATGAGCTCTAACAGCCATAGCCACATTCTGCTGTGTGGCCGGCAACAGGTTTGAAGCCAAACACGCATCACGGAATCAGGAAGGTGAGTGTGTTTTTCAGGAGTTTGCCTGATGGAAATGAGCCAGCTTGAAGTCCTACAAAGCAGCAGGCACACCCAACATTCCCCCTGAGTTACAATAATCTAGGCAAGAGATGATGGTAACTTTGACCAATGAAGCAGCCATCGAGGTGGTAAGATATTATTGGATTCTGGATTTATTTAGAAGAAACTGCCAACAGGATTTGCTAATGGGTTAGATGTGGGGTGTGAAATCCCCAGGGAAGGCAAGGATGACTCCGAGACTTTTGGCCTGAGCAGAGGAAGGATGGAATTACCCTTTCCAGATATGGGGAGGTTGGGAGAGGTGCTTGTTGGGGGAGGCGAATCAGGAGTCTGATTCTGTACACGTCCGTCTGAACATGCCCAGTAGCTACCCCAAAGGAGGTGTCAAGTAGGCATTTGGCTCTGCTGTTCGGGAATTTAGAGGAGAGGTCCAGGCCAGAGATTCAGTCTGGAAGCTGCCAGCAGATAGATGTCATATCAAGCTGTGAGAGCATGAAATCATGAAGAGTGGATGAAGACAGAGAGGAGAAGGGGTCTGAGGGTGGAGCCCTGAGGTCCTCCTCTGCCATTCACCAGCAATACTGAAGAGCTATGCTCAGCGTTCAGTGACCACTCGGGTCACCCACAGCAAGGGCTGGGTCCTTTCAGGTTCAGGTTTTCCAACTTAGGAATAGGCTGGGGATGAGTGATGGCTGTAAGATGGTTTGCAGACCTTTTCTGTTGGACCCAGAAGGGGTATTCAGGGAGGCAGGCAGAACTTGGTGCCCCTACAACCAAGTTTCCAGTCAGTGAAGCAGGCCAGGAGACTGAAGGTATGCACAGTGGGAGCCTCTGTGAGAGCATGGAGGCCGGGCTCTGTAGATCGGAGATCTTGGTTGGAGATGGACCTGTGCTGGGGCTCTGTGAACCAGAGGTGTGGGACAGATGATGCCTCATGAAGTGGGTTCCAAGAGGAAGGCTATGCTTGGGCAGGTGGATGCTACAGGGAAGGGTCTAGGTAGATGAAACGGGAGGAGGCAGAGAAGAACCTTTCAGTGCAGTGCCTCAGAGAGTGGGCTCTGCAGTCAGGCTGATGTGGGCTCAGCTTGGGCAAGTCTACTAAACCACACTATCAGTAAGGAGCTGAGCGGTACACCTGGGTGGCTCAGTTGGTTAAGCGTCTGCCTTCAGCTCAGGTCATGATCCTGGGGTCCTGGGATCAAGTCCCACATCGAGCTCCCTGCTCAGTGGGAAGCCTGCTTCTCCCTCTGCCTTCCACTTCTCCTCCTTGTGCTCTCTCTCTGACAAATGAATAAAATCTTTAAAAAAAAAATAAGGAGCTGAGCACGCTATCAATATGGAGCTGGATCGGGGCGCCTAGATGGCTCAGTGGGTTAAAGCCTCTGCCTTCGGCTCAGGTCATGATCTCAGGGTCCTGGGATTGAGCCCCGCATCGGGCTCTCTGCTCAGCAGGGAGCCTGCTTCCCCCGCCCCTCTGCCTGCTTCTCTGCCTACTTGTGATCTCTGTCAAATAAATAAATAAATAAATAAATAAAATCTTAAAAAAAAAATATGGAGCTGGATCGATGCCCAGTGATCCATAAACAGGAGCTGTTAGTATTTTAACAATCACTCGTGATTTTAGGACACCGTGTCTATATCCAGGCCTATTTGGACAGAGATTGGAGGATACATTTCAAGAAAAAGCAGAGACAGCACACTGACCTTCTAAGACATGAATCTGGTTTTTAGAAAGAGCTATACTCAAGTTTTACCTTCAAGGTAGGACATTTATTTTTGTGAAGCGGAGAGCAGCTCCCTTAGTGAGAGAAACACACCTTGGAAGAACGTGACTCTCAGTAAGAACACGCTCTGGTCTCCAAGTGTGACAAGAAAGGGAGGAAGGCAAAGCAACAGAGTTCAAAACCCAGCCTCGGGAAGGCAGGGCAGATGGACTGAGCTCGTCACTGTCTTCGAAAATAGGCTGACCTCAGCTGCAAGACACTAGGGAGACACATTCTTTGTAGGGGGACAACTGGAAGTGCATCCTGGGGCCAGCCTCACCCTTTCATTTTGAGAAGAAACAGAGGCTTGGAGCAGGGAAAGAATCACCACAGGTTGAATGGCTGGTGGGTAGAAGGTGAAGACCGGGTCTGGGACGGCGGAGGGTGCAGTGTGGGATCTGGGTTAGGTGTGAGGAAGGTGTGAAGGGTAAAGGTAGGAAGCCTGGCTTATGGTCTGGGATGTAGAACCCCAGGGCAATGACCAGCCCAGGATTAGATCATTTATTCTTTTTAAGTAAAAATCAGAGGAACAATGAGTAAAGTCATTAGAATAATACTTTTACATTTCACTGTGGAAGCCTCTAGATGAAAGGACTGAAGATTTGTTCTTGGTTATCCCTTTTTGAGGTTGGGCCTTCATTTTAAAACGATTAAAACCATGGGTGATGGGGATTAAGGAGGGCACTTGCTGTGATGAGCACTGGGCGTTGGGTCTAAGTGATGAGTCACTGAATTCTACACCTGAAGCTAACATTACACTGGATGTTAACTAACTGGAATTTAAATAAAACCTTGAGAAAGAAAAAAAAATAAATACAATGATTAAAATTATGGACAAAGCCATAGGACAAGAAAGGCCCAGTGGCTTTGCTCTAGTGATCCTGTGGAGGGGCAGCTAGTTCCTTGTGTTCCCATGAGCCCGGATCAACACAAACCTGGCATTGTCCCCCTCTCTCCCTGCCCTGTGGTGTCTCCTCTTGAGTTACAGTCATCATGGAGATCAGGTCGGCTCTCTGGGTTTTAGGCTAAAGGTCAAGGCCTGAGAAGACTTGGAAGCAAACTGGAAAATCAGCTTCCCTCTCCAGGACTCCCTGTCAGCTTTTAAGCTCCTTCTGTTTATACAAGTTTTGGGGAGGGCATCTGTCTCTTGTGTTCTGACATAGGCGTTGGCCTCTTAAGCTTGCTTTCCAGTGAATCTCAGCAAATCAAAAACAGAATGGTCCTGTTCACTCCTCCTTTATCCAGAACTTTTTTCTAAATTAAGCGCTTTCTCTTGCTTTTGAAATATATGCACGCTGAAATCTGTTGTACCAAGACAGTGGTAAGCTTAGCAAGGAGTGTGTATTCTTTTTTTTTTTTTTTCTTTTTTTCTTTTTTTTTAGGAGTGTGGATTCTGAGTCAAGAGTTGGCTCACCCAGCCCAGGCCCACCTCTGACCCCTTACTGGACTTCCATTACACCCATGCCCCAAAGCAAGGTCCCGATCTCACCTCCAACACAGTCAATCCAACAATAGAGTTCAGAGGAGTAATACTGATCTAATTGTTAAGAGACAATAAGGCCTCCTACCCAGAAGCTCTAAAGTATGAGGCCCAATCCTTCTCTGAGAATGTTTCCCTGCATCTCTTAGCACTAGTCATGCTCACTGCTATAGTGTCTCTATCTAGAAACTGAGACTTATTCCTCATCACCAGACACCATGGAAATGATGCCAAGAGACTTCCTTTAGAACAAGGGTTTTAAGCTTCATGCATCCTCAACCTTCCTGCAAAGGGCTTGATATCTCATTCTCCAAAGCCTGGAGACCCACAAAAGATGAAGTTTGCTGCCTGGTGGGCGAACAACCCAGTTGCAGGGTGGCTGCTGGTTTCTAGAATGAACAGGGCAGAGGGCTCTGGTGGTTGCCTAGCCTTCCTCTTTGAGATAATCCCAGCTCAACAAGGGTGTTTGTATGTGTGTGGTGGGGGAGGTCATAGGAAAAGAGACATGATGTGTTCTGGAATTGAATAGGCAAGGTTTTGAGATTTGGTGATCAATTTCAACTTACTAAGTGGGGTTCCAAACCCGAAGAAGCACCCACTGAGTTCATTTCACTCCAACTCAGCTGGACCCCAAACCTTTATTGGTGCTCAGTCTGGGGGGAAAAATGCAGTCCAGGGACCTCCAGAGAGACATCAGAGGGGGCTCGTCGTATAAGTTTGGGAGTCAGACAGAACTAAGTTCAGATTCTGGCCCCATTATTTAGAAGCTATATGAACTTGGGCAAGTCAAGTGACTTCTTAGAGTCTCAATTTCTTCATTTTCCTATTGGCGGTAAAAGAACCCATCATCATAGAGCTCCTGTTTCAGTAATTTTGACAGAATACCCCTGGCTAAGCAGTAAGGTGAGACATCGAAAGGGTGTGCCCCAATGTCTGGCATAAAGCAGATGCTCAATAAATGGTATCACTTTTTATCTAAGCCCATTCCCACGGTCTCCCATTAAGGAAATAGTCATTCTTGAGAAGCATCTCAGAAGCTAAGGTCTTTTTAGTTAAAGACTTTTTTTTTTTTTTTTTAAATAGGCTCCACACCAAGTGTGGAGCCCAATGTGGGGTTTGAACTCATGATCTTGAGATTGAGACCTGAGCTGAAATCAAGAGTTAGACACTTAACAGACTGAGCCACCCAGGTGCCCCGAGTTAATGACTTAAAGACACATATTCCTTTTATCTAACCTCAGAGTGGATTTGGATGAGAAGACTTCCCTCACCCTCCTGCCCTACCCCTTGGCCTATTTCCCCAGTTCCCCCACACTCAGCAGTCTGAGATGAAAAACCCTGGCTAAAATGGCAGGCTTTCACCCTTCTTTGAGCCCCTCTCGAAGTGACTGATGAGGTCACCACAGGTGCCACCTTGCCAGTAGACATGAAAAAAAACAAAACAAAACAAAACAACTATTGTCTGTTGGAGAACAGTAATAGGAGAACCATGCCCAGAACCTGGTACTGTGGGGATCTCAAACCACAACGCTGTTTCAGTAACACATTTCTGTTTCACCAGCCCAAGGTCCACTGACCCTGAGGGAGGCCTGGTGCTCGACATGGGGGTCCGGGTGCTCCCGTCTCACTCAGGAAGCCCTCAGACACTACCTCCACAGGCTGCTGAAGTACTGGATGGGAGGACAGGAGCCACCTTTTAGGAGAAATCAACAATGGTTTCTCAGTTCTACTATTTTAAATAATGTCCAGTAGGTCGGAGGTGGTTTTGAGGGCCGAGCATTCAATGCATGTGGCCAATGGTGCTGTTAGTGAAGAAGTAGTTGCTGGCCATCCCTGGCTTGCTAGAGTCAGGGGACGGTAGAGGGAAAAGCTTTGGATTCCCTTCAACAGGTAGCGAGCATAAATAAATAAACAGATAGATAGCTAGATATATAGATGATAGATAGATAGATCCCAGAAATATGTGCTCCATGTTCTTGTTTGCCAGGATACATGGAAGGAACTGGGCACCTCGTGGGCCCAGAATAGATATAGGTTGAGACCTGGGATCTGGACAGTGTCTGGAGGTTCCTTAGAACATCAGGTTTCTGGGTCGCCTGCATGGCTCAATCAGTTGTATCTGCCTTCGGCTCAGGTCATATTCCCAGGGTCCTGGGATTGAGCCCTGTGTTGAGCTCCCTGCTCAGTGGAGAGCCTGCTTCTTCCTCTCCCTCTGCTGCTCCCCCTGCTTGTGTGCTCTCTTTCTCTCTCTCTCTCCCTGTCAAATAAGTGAATAAAATCTTAAAAAAAAAAATCAGGTTTCTGAGGGGAGTTTGGGGGATTCATATATTCATTCAACAAGTACGTGCTGTAGCTTGTTCCCAGAGGGAATGACAGGTAATAAACAACAGAGACATATCTCATGAATTATTTGGTGATAATTTTATGGAGAAAAATCAGTCGGTAAGGGGAATAGGGAGTCTTTAGGTAGAAGTGCTAGCAAAGTTAGGGTGTTTTGTTTCCTTATGTAGAATGTCAGTAAAGACCTCCTCAAGAAGGGAACAAGCCAAGATCCAGGGTTAGGGGAGGGCAATCAGGGAAAAGGACTAGCAAGTACACAGGCACCAAGATAGGTAGGAACCTGGCTTTCTTGAGGAACATCAAGGAGTCCAGTGTGGCTGGAGAGGAGGAGAGAAAGATGGAGACACAGAGAAGGTTAGGGCTGAGAAGAGGCAGGGTTCAGTCATGTGGGCCTCTAGGCCACCGTGAGCCTCTGGCTTTTACTAAATAACATGGGAGCCACTGGAGGATTCTGAGCAGAGGGGGACATGAGTCGATGTACTCAGATTACCCTAGCTGCTGGTGCCCCACAGCTAGATTTGAATCCTGACTCCACATACAACCCATAGCACCTTGAGTGAGCTATTTAATCTCTGTGCTTCTGTCTCTTCAGAATGGACTGTAGAATGGACTAGTACTCATTCTTTGTAGGGTCCCTCCTACGGTTGTTGTAAGGCTGAAATGAAATAACGCATACACGGTGCTTGGCATGCAGTAAGAGCTCAAACATTAGACATTATTATACTGCTGATGATGCTGTTGGTGGAACACGGGCAGTTTGGACATAGGAAGGCAAGTTCTACAGGGGCAAAGGAGTATTAAGATTGAAGTCACCAACAGCAAGGTCAGTCATGGAACCCAGGACTCATTGGGAGGTCAGGAGAAGCAGCAGTCAACAGTGGGTGGACAGCCCAGCTCCAGAGGCCAGGTGATAGTCTGTAGATGGGCAGTGGGGGGTACCCCGGGAGTTATCTGATGGCTAACTGGAATCAGGAGCACCAGGCCAAGAAACTTGGAAACAAGGAGCTGGGTCCCAGACAGAGCATAAAGAAAGGGGCTCTCCAAGAGGTCCAACTGAAGAACTGCCCAGCTGCAAGTGACCAATGCCTACATTTTATTTCAAGAGTCCTGATGGACTTTGGGAAGAGCAAGCTTTAGCTTCTAGCAAGATAGAAAGCAAGGCAACTGCTGACACCATCCAGCTCATGAGATGAGAAGCGGGGAGGTAGTTGAGCAGGTTCCACGAGGCAGGGTTGGGGCTGATGTGTGGGAGAGGAAATTAAACCCACTGTAGGTTTGAGAGACTCCAGGGGACTACTGGATGCTTCAAAGAGCCCACTAGTGTATTTGGGTTAGAGATAATATCTCAAAAGGTTGACCAGACATTTAAAAATGGATTACGAACATCCCTGCTTCTCAGCCAGAGGCTTAGACACAGAACATGGGACAAAAACCAAGGTCTTGAGGCCACGTTTCCATATGGAGTATGAACTAGTTATGAATTGGGGTCTGAGAGGGTACGTAGGCTCCAGAATGGCAAGTTTTCTAGTTCTTGGGATTGTGCTTTATAGGTTTATTCTATAGGCAGTGAGATAAAATCAGTGTTCACTTCCTGTGTTGGCCTCCAGCAGCCCCTTCTTCCCGTTAGAGACTGTTCACTCTTATTTTTCTCTTCTAACAGTCTTGATTATCTGGCTCTTGAGTGAGGACCTGAGCTGGCGGTGTCTTTCAAAACCAGTGAGCCAACAACAACCAAAAAAACAATTAATAACTGACCAACAGTGAATCCACTAACCAAACCTGGTAGGCAGCACAATGGCCCCTTAAAAGTGCCCATGTCCTAATTCCTGGAAACCCTGCGTATGATACCTTAGGAGGCAAAGAGGAATTGAGGTTGCTAATAGGCTGGCTTGAAAATAGCCACATTGTCCTGGATTGTCTGCGAGGGCCCAGTGTAATCACAAGGGTCCTTAAAAATAGAGGGAAGCAGAAGAGGAAATCAGGGTGATGAGAGGTGCGAAGGACTCAACCCACGACTGCTGGCTTCGCGGATGGAGGAAGGGGCCATGAGCCAAGGAATGTGGGCGGCCTCCAGAAGCAGGAAAAGGCAAGGGAAGGGGGTTCTCCTCTGGAGCCTCTGGAGAGGAATGCCGTCCTGCCAATGCCCCGATCTCAGCCCAGGGACACCACGCCAGGCTCCTGACCTCTGGCACTGTAAGGTAATGAATTTGTGTTGTTTAAGCCACTAAGTCTGTGGCCATGGGTTCCAGCAGCACGGTGACCACGCGAACTCTCTGTCCCACTCGGTCCACCTGGGGCACGTGAGGCCCTCAGCCTAGTTCTCTAGCCTTAGGGCATGATGTCGCCTGTCTTGTGTTTATCGTTCCTTGACTGTCCCTGCCTCTTATCTCTGCCAGTGTTCAAGACTCCTCCTTTTTTCTTAATTTTTAATAATTTTTTAAAAAGATTTTATGTATTTATTTGAGAGAGAGAGAGCATGAGCAATGGGAGAGGCAGAGGGAGAAGCAGAGTCCCTGCTGCGTGGGGAACAGGATGTGGGGCTCCATCCTAGGACTCCTGGATCATGACCTGAGCTGAAGGTAGATGCTTAACCGACTGAGCCACCCAGGTGCCCGCAAGTCTCCTGCTGAAAGGGTTCTTATGCCTTCTATTTGTACAGAGCTTTCACGCTTACAAATCAGTGGTTGGTGTGAAGTTGAGAAGAAACAACAGCCCTGTGAGTACTTTGCAAACGAAAGTGAACACAAGCATAAAGCAGTGGGATTTTGTGTGTGTGTGACTCTCCAGGCGTCCAGCCCAAGGCTTCTGAATGCCCACAGGGCTTCTTCCCTTGGGCACTGGCCACAGTGTCTTAAACAATAGTTCCCTGTATACAACAGCTACCTCCTCACTAGGTCGGAAGCCTCTTTGAAAGCAGGGCTCCGGACTTACATATTAATCCCGGCCACCTTCATAGGGAGAAGCTTAGCTCTGGTACAAGTGGGCATGGGGGTGAAAACAAGAATCGAAAGATCACAGGAGGTTGCCAAGGGCACTGGCCCCGCCTCCCTGCTTAGGCACAGCCCCCAGACTCAGACTCCCTGATGAATGGGCCATGCTTTTGCCCTCTTAGAGTAGGGTGTTCAGTAAACAGTTGTTGGAAACATATTTCTCTCAGGACTCTGCCCTGGTTTCTTTTAGGTCCTACCATGAATTCTTCCAGATGCCTCTGGCCCTTGTCTGATCCCAGACCATCATCATCTCCGTCTCCTTCTTCTTCTAAGATTTATTTATTTATTTGAGAGAGAGAGAGAGAGAGAGAGAGAGAGAGAACACACCTGGGGGTGGGGTATGGGGAGGGGCAGGGAGAGGGAGAGAGTCTCAAGCAGACTCCACACTGAGCACAGAGCCCAGCTCAGGGCTTGATCTCACGACCCTGAGATCATGACCTGAGCTGAAACCAAGACTCCGACACTTAACCACTGTGCCACCCAGGTGCCCCTGATCCCAGATCTTCTTACCTATAGTCAAAGATCCCCATGAAGAGAATCTTGATTCTGGGCCCTCTCCTAATCTCCAGCTCCCTCCAGGCAAGACCGCCCTCCGGCTACTCCCTGTTTCCACAGGTTGGGAGAATGGATGCAAAACAAGGAGCCACAAGGCAGAGGGACCTGAGTATGGGGACCCAGGGGCCACCAGGGCAGGCTCGCTCTTCCCGCTCGCTGGCACAGCCTGTCCTGTTACTCTGGGCCACTTTAGTTAAACGGGAAAAAAACAATATCTGTCAGCTACAAAATGAACCCATCAGGAAAGGAATGTTATTGCCAAGTGTTCTCAGAGGGCATGACAAACAAAGAAGGTGAAAACCTGTCTTTAACATCAGGCTCCAGTTCCTGACCATGGCCCCCGGGGGCCTTCTCCGCACAGAGGTCTGGGGCCCCTTAAAAGAGAGCCCTTGTCTACCTGCCCATCTTTCTTTTTCCAAGCTTCCCAGGCCTGTTGCCTCACTCCTGGGGGAAGGGTTCCCAAACGAACAGCCCATGGGCTACAGAGGCTGCTGGGCTTCAGGCTGCTGTCGGTCCAGGCTCTGTGGCAAACCTGAGAGCCCGCAGCAGTGCGAGTGCGGCTGCTGGCTGTGCCCTTTCTCTAGTGGCATTTCCATCTCCAAGGAGGCAGCCGCGTCAATACAGGACGGTCAGCGTCTTGCCCTCTGGGCGGGCAGGGGTGTCCCCTAGCAACTGGAGCTGTGATCTGCATATGCATCTATTCAGGACTTTCTTTCCCTGCTTCCTTTGAAACAGGCTTGCCCTATACCCAAGTTCCCTGTGAACCCCATACAATGAAAACAGCAGTTGACAGGTTCCCTGTAACTCGTGAAATCTGAGTGCATCCAAGGGGAGAAAGAGAGTGCTCATTACTGAAACACAAAACGGGCCCCTTTCAAGGCATAGCTCGTCGGCCCTTCAGTTTGCTGCCGCTGACCCCACTGCCCTTCCAAGCACAATAAGCCGAGGGAGGAGAGGGAGAGAGAGGTCTTTACTCCTTAAGTTGCCAATTGATCATCCTCCTAACCCCTATGGGGGCTTCTTGGTCCAAACAATTCAGGTGACAGAGGTCAGGGCTCCAGCCCATTCCTTGGGGAGATCTTAGCTCTCCCTGCAGGGACTTTCCCAGGTGAAACAAAGACAAGCTCGAGAAGCCTTCAACAAACTGCTGCTGAGGACGCAGAGCAGAAACAGAGAGAGGGGAAATTAGAGGTGCCCAGAATCACAACACTGGGCCTCAGCCCTTTCATCCAGCCAGACCTCAACCCCCTCTTCACACTCGGGGACTGGGCCATGCATTGTGGAAGCCCAGTCGTGGCCACGCTCCAACATGGCGGCTAATGACAACCACCTGGGAACAGGGTTGGGGAGAGAAGCCATACACGGGGTGGAAACGGCTCTATTTTTGCCCACACTGGCTTTTAGCTGATCAAACAGACTTCTCACATGCAAAATATCAGAAGAGGAGAAAGAAGAGGCAGAGAAAGGAGAAGGAAGAAGAAGGGGAAGGAGGACTAGGACGAGGACAAGGCTGAGGACGAGGAGGAGGAGAAGAAAGAAGAAAGAAGAGATAATGAGGTAGGTCTAAACAGTACAAGCTTTCAAAGAAAGCCTGTGGAGACTGCTGCCCATTCCTGTGGCTGTCCAGCAAGGGCTCTGGAGGATCCAACTCCATTGCTTGAATGGTAGACCCTGTTGTGCACAAAGCAACACAGGCTAGTGTAAGTGAAAAAATACACTGGAGCTCTTGGGCTTGTCCCATCCAGTCCTCAGAAGAGTGAGAGATGGCTAAGCAGGATAGGGCTTTGTTCTTTTATTCCCGATTCCAGAAGCAGTGACTGAGAGTGAGCACGCAGTTGCGTTGTGCCAATGATCTCTATGGGTTTACCTGGGGACCACAGGCAGCCATCTCACCACTGGGCTTCCGAGTTTATCATCAAGAAATGCACCGTACCACTTGCAAGTCTCTAAATATGCCATGTGCTTTTATTTCTTCAATGCTATCCCTTCATGCTGAGTGCCTTCCCTGTACCCCCCACCTGGCAAATTCCTGTGGAGTCTTCAAACTATGTATCAAGTGCTATGTTCTTTACATACATTCATTTCTTAGCAGTGTTCACATTGGGATCTCTTTACTTACTTTTCTGTCATAAGAACTATCATTCCTTTGAGTGCAGAATCACTGCGTGTTTGTTTTTTTTGCATTTCAGTATTGGTGGTTAGTACATAGTAGCTACTCAATAATCACCTGAAAGAACTGAATTAAATCATGGTGAGGATCATTGTTTCTTGCTCAGGTCCTAGAATTGGGTCTTATCCAGTCACCAAGAACTTGTCATCAGGGCTCCAGCATTTCAAAACCCCAGGGATTCCATTTGCATAGAATATAATGTGGATGGGGCCTCTAAGTGCAATATGGTGGCCTTGCTATGGCACTTCCGCCATAGGCCAGGCTAATGGGGGAATCGAAGTAGCAACTTACACTCTAGTTACAGAGACAGAGCTAATATGGAAAGATACAATAAAGACATATTCAAGAGTGGCCTTGCCTATGGGTGCAGCAGAGGCCTGGGAAAGGAGAGATCAGTGAGGACTATATTCATTGGGAAAGGCGAAGAAATTGCACTATCCATGATGAATGGGGTAGAAAATAGAATGATAAAAAGAAAGCATGCAGAGCACAGAGTATTTTTAGGGCAGTGAAACCATTTTCTATGATATTATAATGGTGGATACATATCATCAAACATCTGTCCGAACTCATAGCATGTACAACACCAAGACTGAACCCTAATGTAAACTGTGGACTTTGGGTGATAATGATGTGCCACTGTAGGTTCACTGACTATAAGAAATGCATAACTTTTGCAGGGGATGTAGATAGTGGAGGAAATTGTGCATGTGTAGGGATGGGGTGAATAGGAAATCTCTACTTTCTGTCAATTTTGCTGTGAACATAAAACTTCTCTGAAAAATAATATCTATTTAATAATTAAAAAAGAATGAGTCTATTTGGGATATTAACAAGAAAAAGAACAAGCCAAGTACATAGGAAGATAATAAACAACGTGGCCTGACCATAGATCATGGGAGGGAGTATGGATTGAAGAGTAATGAGAAATTAGGCTGGAGAAGTAAGGTGGGGCAGACAATGAAGAATCTTGAAAGCCAAGCAGAGAAGTTGGGACTTGATTTTGGAGAACATTGACCTTATAGGTTTTAGGGCTGAGAAATGATATAATGAAAATAGTAGATATAGAAGTGAAGTTTGAGGAGTGTTTAGAACAAAGAGAAACTAGAGCATTCTCCTAGTTATCAAGGCGCCAGGAGTTTCTCCAAGCTCAGGAGGTGTACCCTATGATCTCATGACTGTCCACAGACAGAGCTGGGAAGAGGGTGGTTGATCTGACAGCTGTGAGGAAGATCCTCCAGTGCTCTAGAAGCATGATCTTTCTACAAATGGATCAAGGTCACATGATGAGTGGAGCTGGCATGACCGCATGTGAGACAAGGAGAGCTCAAGCTTGAGGGGCTGGCCTGGCTTTGCTGTGGTTCGAAATCCGGCTTTGACGTTGTTTTCCTAATATCTAATAAGGATGATAAATAAGACAGTTCTGTGGACAATGGGCCTTCTTGTTTCTTGTTCACCTTTTTTTTTATTCTCTGGATTTTTAGTACAGAATGTAAGAGATGAAAATGTGGTTTTCTGTATCTTGGGAACCAGACAGTCATTCAACAAAGAGTTACCGACTCTAAGGACAGAGCAGCAAAGAAAAGAGACAAATCCCCCTGCCTTTCCAGGGCTAAACTATTCTATTAAGGAGCCATGTAAATTAGTTTCTCATCAGTTGGAGGGTAGGTGGGGGGGGGGGTCCTGGAAATGAGCAGCCTGGAGTAGCCAGGAGAGAAGCTGACAAAAACCAGAGAAATGTGTGTGTGGGGGGGTTGGAGTTGGCACCAAGAAAAGAGAGCAAGCTCACTTTGTTCTAGAAAAGTAGTCCTCAAGTTTTCCAGCCAGCATACCCAAGGGATGCAAGTAGATATAGCCTCCCTCAGCAAGAGTGACTTGTGGCCACAGTGGTACTGGGGAAGGGTAGGAGGAGCAAATACCCCAAGAAGGAAGAGATGGTGGTTACGCGCCTTAGCAGCGTGGGGATAACCAGATGGAGGCATGCAGGGGGGCAGTTGCTTCCTTTCCTCACATTCTCCTAAAAAAAAAACCAACAACCTATCTTTTTAGCAATATCTTAAAAGATATTACTGATAGGAAGATGTTAAGCCCATCATGAAAACACACTAGGGAGAAAGCAAGAGTCAGTCTGTCCAGTATGTAGTTAAGGTATTAATGATCAGGCATGAGATGTAGAGAGACTAGGGGGCAAGGGAGGAAGCAGTCAGCGTTCTTTATATGTCTGGGTATCGGAACCTGGTGAGGCTGCTGGCCAGCTCTGGAGAATTATTGTAAAACTGGGTCAATGGGTCAAAGTCACAAAGTGGTGGATTCTATCTCAATATAAGAAAGAACTTCCTGAGGATGAAAGCTTCTCAACAATGGCTCAGATGTCTTCCCAAAGTCATGTGTGTCCCGTCCTAGAAGGGATGGGACTCAAACCCCGTGACAGCCATTTGTCAGAGAACCCTGTGTTGGGATGACCAAGCAAAGCCTCTGATGCTTCAAATCACAGATTGTGGTAACGGAAGGTAGAGGCCTGAAGAGTAGGCTGAATCTGAGGGCTAGTCTTACCCAGAACCTAGGGAAAAACCTTCCAGCAACAATCATAGGAGCCCAGACCCTGGTTCTTAAAACTGAATGCCAACAGAATCCATTTCCTGCCAGCTCTTCATCACCAAGGGCTTGGCAGTCATTCTTCTGTATCGTTATTTGATGCTCGGAGGCATCTTAAAGATGGCCAAAACGGAGAAGTGAGAAGGTGAAGGGTCGAGCTCAAGGGGGAGACTTATCCAGGACTAGAACACAGTGAGGTTTGCTCTCAAGGGGTGCTGGCTCTGACAGAGTCAGTTCTCAACTGCCTGGGCCCTCCTTGGTCTCTTCGGAATGGTTGAACAAACGGCTCTATGGGAGGGAAGGCTGGTTCTCGAGGGAGGGCCTGAAATTGGCCCCTGATAAGGCAGCATGTCCTGTCTGGCTCCCTATCCCCACCTTCCCAGCTGGGCCCGCTGTGGATGTGGCAGAGTTCAAAGGCACGGCTTCCCTTGGACCCACATCAAGGACTGGAATGAGAAAAGGGTCCTCTGACCTTCCCATAGAGAAGGATGGGACCACCTTTGTGTTGCCTGTGTTGAGAGGGGGAGTAGATTTTTCCTGCCACTATTGTGTTTTCAGGCACTGGATGCAGACTATCTGAAAACAATCATCGGAAATAGTCTTTTCACCTATGGCCAGGGCCTGGAGCCTGGCCCAGTGTGGGGAGCAGCCGTGTCCTCCCAGTGGGAACCTGGTGGCCTGTGTTAAGGACACTCACTAGGGGGCACGGCTGGGCTTTCCCAGCCCCTGCCCTAAACCCGGGTGCTCTGTGAGTCCCTTCTGGGGAGGCCACGGGCTCTGACTGCAGGTGCCTTTGGCTTCCCAGCTCTCTCAATGGGAGACAACCGCCTGCAGGTCAAACCCCTTCCGAAATCCCGCCATCAACCACAATCCCAAAGCTTCCCGCTTCCCCCTCAACCCCGTTTGATAGTCAAGACCATTCTAAGCCTGAAGTTCCGCCCCCTCCTGGGCTCTTGGGAAGGTGCCACACAGTGGCAGGGACCATGTGGGGAGATAGTCGGATTTCCACCCATCCTGAGTTTGATGCTGCAGGGTGCCGGCGGTGGGAAGCTGATGAACTCTGTGGCTGGAAGTAAGGGGTGGGAAGGCCTCCTCTCTGGGAACGAGGACCATGCCACATTCTTTCTCCCACGCTGGGCTAGATCGCCAAGCACCCGAGGCCTCCTCTTATCAGGAAGGGCCACAACGGTGCTCACAGGGGCGGTCCGGGCCTCTGTGGTGTGACTGCTCCTGAAAGGAGCCCAGACGAGCCATGGGCCAACACCCACAGGCTGAAAGGGAGACCGGGTACATTAAGGAGGAGAAAAAATGAGAAGCATGAAGATTTGTACCAGACGTGTGCTGGCCCCAGCACGCCTCTCCGCAGGCTTTTCCCACCATTCTCTGCTGGCCCTGAGGTTTCAAGGATACAGTGGAGAGGAATTGAGCCCAAACTGATTAGGGCCCAGCTTCCCGAACAGACGTAGATCACCCCATTTTTTGCCCCCAACGCCAGGCGGAACAAACACTACTAATAACCACAGCCCCTCCCCAGTCCACCCAGGGCATTCAGGGCGGGAGGCCGCTTCTCAAACGTGGGCAGCTGTTCTGAAACAGGTTTGGGAAAATGGTCTTTGGCACATAATGAAAAGGGTGCGTATGTGTGTGTGTGTGGGGGGGCGGGTACCCAAGAACTCTCTATCAGGGCCAATATTTTTAATTGCCGAGAATCGGCCCGTGGCTGTAGCTCAAGGCTTGCAGGGACCGGAAACTAATTTCAGAGGAGGTAAGAGAGCACGTCCCAAGGACTGTTCATGACCGAGCTGCCATTTCTCATGGAAAATCAGGTGACGCCTCAGCGTTTATACAATCCTCTCCCCACCACCTCTCCCTCTTTCGTTCCCATCTAGAAAGGGAGCAGTGAACTTGAGCAATCTGGGAATTTGGGGCTCTGCCCTCCCCCCGAAGCATGACCGATGGCCCATTTTTCAAGCCAAATCTCACCCCTCGCAGGCAGCTGTCAGGAAACCACAGAAGGTGCTTTTGCAAGGGCACAAGAAATGGCTGGTTCTAATCTGGAGAAGAAAATGAATTAACAAGGCAGCTACTTATGGAAGAATGTTTTCTTTCCTTCAGCCTCAGCCTGCATATTTTCACAACATGTGTACTATTACCTTGTCACTTCCCTGTTTTCTTTGGGTAAATAACTGGGCTCTGGACTTAGGGGAAAAAAAAGCAAGCAAGCAAGCCAGCCAGCTCGGGAGTATCACCGGGAAGGCTCGCCCGGCTGAGCTGGAAGGGAAGAAGGAGCACGCTCTGGGCATGAAAGGGGTGCATTGCAAACCCAGCCCTGCCCGTTCTGGATGGGGCTTTTCACTGACCTCTGCAAGTCATGGTGTGGGAGTCAGAGAAGGGAGGGCAAACCTGCTCCCGCAGCCTTGGGGCCAGCAGGCCCGTGGCTGGGGGAAATAAAGAACTTTTCTCCCTCGCCAAGTCAGATGGAAAGCCCTCTCTGAACTCAACAGAGTCAACAAGGCCTACTGTGGCTCTCCTCCCAGCCTCTGCCTTCCCACCGGCCAGGGAGCCGCCAAGGTGAGGGAGGTCGCTCTCCTGGCCCCCTCACCGTGCCCCATTGTGAACCTTGGCAGGACCCAGGTCCTTCCGTGGAGCAGCAGGAGTTGGGCCTTTCTTCATGGAGAACTGTGGCCAGTGTTTGCATGTGTAGGCAACTTTCTCCATCTGGAAAATGCTCGAAGGTTTTTGATTCTCTGTCTTGCAGAGGTATTACTTCCTTCTTTGCTTCTCTGGACTCCTCGCCCTGGGATGTCTGTGCCGTACGCCAGAGGAGTACAAAACCACACTGGTTTCACCAGCACGATACCTTTTAGAAACGTACTGGTGGTGATGAGGGCGCAAGGGAACTAGCTTTTGTGGAACGATGAGCTGCTCTGCTAAACTCGGGTCTCTCATTTATAAAGCTATAGCAACACTTACCACTTAGGTCTTCACAGCACGTCATTAGAACACTGAGCCAACACGGACATTGCTCTGAAAATTGCACAGCACATAAAAGGAGTTAGTTTACCATGCGCCGCAAAACACCTGTGGGTGCTGGCTCTAACCTGCAGGGGGAAACCGAGGCAGAGAGCGCTCGGAGGCTGAGACCTGCACAAAGGCCCCCACCAGGTGGCAGGGCGAAGGCCCCAGGGGGATTAATTGGGTGCTACCTGGGCTTCTTCATATGTGCGTTTCCTTTCTCCATCTGCTCAGGACCCTTTAATTCCAACCTTGAACTCCCTATCTCACTTTGTAGATCACACAGCCTTCGTCAAACAGAGGTTTGGAATTCAAAACCAGGGTTTTTGGTTGCAAAGGTCTGGCCCCCATCTGTCGAGCGGTTCCTTCTGGAGGACCGGAAGGGGCTGCGAATGTCCCGCAAGGTGGGGCCGCTGGGAGAGGAAGGGGGACCCCGCCATCGCCTGTTCCAAAAGACGACCTGCAGGGTGTCCAGAGCTTTCAGAGGGAGGAAAAGGGAGACCCCAAAGCTTTCTGGGCACAGAGAGACAAGGACACACATGGGCTATCCAAGTTATTCAGGTGGTCTCATTGGACAAGAGGCAGCGTCAGAGATGTGCGCTGGGCACACGGGAGCAGCTACAGGAACTGAGACGCCAGGTGGCCGTCCTCCAGCCCTGGCCGCTCCCAGGACTCCTGAGCGCCTGGCCGGCGTGCCCTCATCTACTCCCCACCAACCCCCTGAGGGGGCGACTCTTGTCCTCCTCTCCCCGAGGCGGCACAGGGAGAGGACGAAGCTCGCTCAAGTTCATCCTGCGACGGCAGACAGGGGACAGTCGCCCAGAGCCGGGATTTTCGCTCACCGGGCTGTGCGGCCTCTGAGGAGAAGCTGATGGAGCTTCCTCGGCAGAGTTACGGCATTCAGGAGCTGCTCCTGTCTGGCTTGTCGATGGCGCCCCCAGATCTGGGAGAAGTTTCTACGAGCACTGACCCCAGTGGCCGAAGATTGGAATGTCTGTTCAATCACAGGGACAGCCGTGTTTCCCCGTGGAACCCTACGTGCTGGTCCCTGAGCTGTCACACTTGGGACTGCCCTGCCTCTACCCAGCTCCCCAGGTGCAAGCCCGAGCCTCCCCGGTTTATACTTCAGTCGTGCTCTTGTATTCCTGTCTTTACTTCTTCCTGGTCACCTCCGCTGAGTGTCCTGGGCATGCTTTGGGGCGTTGTGAGCTTGCCTGGCCAAGCACTAAGCCACGTTTCTCTCAGGGGGGCTCCTTGCCACCAGCCCAGCGTCTTCCAGGTGCTTAAAGAAGGCACATTCTCTGGTTCTGCCAGAGACCTCAGTCAGATTTTCAGCGTCAGGACTGGAAATCTGCATTCTTAACAAGCTCCCAAGGGCTTCTGATGCCCCCTGAAGTCTGAGGCCCTCCATAGAGGTTTTCTCTGAATTGGCTTGTGTTGAATGCGAGCCAGGTGTGGCCACGCCGAGAGCGGGCAGTGCGTGCTGCATGCACTCTGCCTCTCGTCCTTCCTGGCTGTGGGGTGGGCGCTGCGTGAGGCACTCACGGTGCGCGTGGGTGCGGGCACGGTGTTCTCAGATGGGGAGGCTGTGGTGAAAGGAAGTGGGGAGTGGCAGAGGAAGGTGTAGGAGGCTGTGCGCCATCTCTGCCAGTCCATTTAGAAGTCCTAGACGGGGGCCCCTGGGTGGCGCAGGGGCTTGTTGAGCGACTGCCTTCAGCTCAGGTCATGATCCCAGAGTCCCGGGATCGAGTCCCACATCGGGCTCCCGGCTCCGTGGGGAGTCCGCTTCTCACTCTGACCTTCTCCCTTCTCATGCTCTCTCTCACTCTCTCTCTTTCCTAATAAATAAATAAATAAATAAATAAAATCTTTAAAAAAAAAAAAAAAAAAAAAAAGAAGTCCTAGACGGGCACAGGCCCCGGCAAAAAAGTCTCCAGCGAAGGTTCCAAGCAGAATGCCTCCAAAACCCCATTTAAAAAGGCATTCCTGAATCTGGCCCATTTCCTGCTGGAGGGTCCCAGCGGGCAGGACGGCGTGAATCAGACCCCCTGAGCTTCCAGAAGGGAAGTCAGGCAGCCTCGAAAAGAGGAGAAAGCAGGGCGAAGCCCCAGGTAGGCCACCCGGTGCAGGGGAGTGTGGGAGGGTAAGAGCCATTTCAAGACTTCTGAAGGCCACTTTCAGAGAGGCCTGGGGGAGAGGGAGCCCTTGAGGGACCCTGAGCCCCAGGGTCATTAAAGCCATCCCAGGCAGGCTACCGTGCCAAGAAAATGTGATGAAGCTTTTAGTCAAGTCAGTTTGGAGTTGGGAAAAAAAAAAGTTCTTTTTAAAATCCTTCATAAAATTGAAAAAGGAACAGGTTCCCCCCACCTCACCAACAACCCCAGAACAACTGAACACAAAGGACTTGAAACTTGGCGCGTAGTAAGACCTCCGTGAACATAATTTCGCAGTTCATTTGCAGGGAAAACAGTGCTCTCTTTGTGACCACCTATAATATCCGCGCACGCTCCGTGGAAGTAACTCAAGTGAAGAATCTATTAGTTGGGAAAGTGGGGCATGGAGGAGATGGAGAAGGAAGTGGCGTGAGTTGGGGAGCCTCTGGGTGTGTGCGGACACGACTTCTACGTGTCAACACGTGTCACGTGTTGGGTCTGGGTCTTCTCTGAAACAAGGTAGGGGAGAATGTGGCTCGGCCGGCAGATCTCCTGCCCTGTGGCCCTGGGACACCCGGGTGGCCACGGGGTGCCTCTGTCTACCCCACAGGCTCCTGTGCTCATCAGAGACCAGCCCGGGCAAAGACAGACCTTTCCCATCATCTCGTTGGTGGGAAAACCACAGGAAACAGATGAAGAGCAGCTCTGTGGTCTTTAGATTAACAAAATGAGGCCATTACTCAGAATTGCTCCTATGATTGGTATTTATATAGTGTCATATATGTATTTATTTGTGTTATATATTTATATTATGTCATACATCACATATACAAATCATGTATACCTGCCATTTGTATTTATATAATGTCATATGCAGTGTCATGTGTATTTATATTGTATCGTATATATATGATATCATAGTATGTATGATATCATATATATACGATACAATATAAATACAAATTAGGGGTATCTGTATACATATTACAAATAACCTATTATATTATAGTTATATATATAGGTAAATGCATATTATAGGTATTTATAATACGTGTATACACACAGATATGTGTATAGGCATTTGTGTGGGTATATATAATATATATATGACATTATATAAATACTAATCACAGATACACGTACACATATACACACAATCACTGGCTGAGGAACCTAAGGCTTCCCGTGAGGCCATGGACAATAAACATTTGGCTCCTATCGTGGGTTGAATTGCATCCCAAGAAGATATATTAAAATCCTTATCTGTGAATATGACCTTATTTGGAAATAGGGTTTTTGCAGACACAACGAAGCTGGAAGTTGAGAGAAGGTCATGCCAGAGTAGAGTGGGCCCTTGTTGCAATGGGCCCTTGTAGCGTCTTTATAAGAAGAGCCACAGACTTAGACATCCACAGGGAGATGCTGCAGACCCTCGGGGCAGATGGCCCCAGGGAGATGGAGGCAGAGGTGGGTGTGATGCATTTACAAGTCAAGGATCAACATGGCTGCCGGAACCCACCGGAAGCTGGAAGAGGCGAGGAAGGAGACTCCCCTGGAGCCTTCTGGGATCGGGGCCCTGCTGGTACCTCAATGGAGACTTCTAGCCTCCTGGGTCATGAGGGAACACATGGCTGTCGTTTCCAGCCACCCAGTTAAGTACCAGAGTGTGGCACCTTGTTAGAGCCACCTCAGGAAACCAGCAGGATCCCGAAGCAGCGTGGTGGGGAAGCACTGATCAGGCTTTCGCATCTGCTGAGCCCCCCAGTCTTGGCTGCTTTCCCTGGAGCTCTTTCTCCTGGGGAAGGGGTGGGGTGGAGATATTTAAGTGTTTCCAACTGAAACCAACACTTGAAAGATTGCGAAGGCCCCCACCGCCCCTGCTCCTCTGTGGTGATGGCTGATGGCTCAGGCCACACCTCTACCCCCCTCAGCCCAAGCTGGATCATCTGGAACTGGGGAGCGAGGACGACACTTCACAGCCTGACTCTCCCGCACCAGCACCAGTGGCTTTGAGCCCTCAGAGGGTGGTGGGAATTTATGGGTAGTCTGCCTCTGGATCAGGGTTCCTGCTGGGAGAGGTTCTCTTTTTTCACTTTAATGGTACACAGGAATTCTCCCCCTTCCCCTCAAAACAGCCACACATCTTTTTAAAATTTGCACCTTTTTTTCAGGCTGGTTTCCTATGGCGAAGGAGAGGCTAGGAAATGCCCAATAAATCATCCGTCTGTCCTCACTCAATTGAAAGGCAGGAAATGCTGAGAATAGTCCTTTACCTTTTCCACTTTGCATATAACAAGAGCTATTGGGACCTTTTGGAGGGCAGCCCCTCTGACAGCAATATTAATTCTTCAAGGCCACTGGAGATGTTTCCAGGCACTAGACCCAAGGGGGAAGGCACATTTGGGATGTTGATGCCTTCACTACCAGCAGTTGCCATGGGCAAACTTTCTGGGACTTGCCCTGGGAAGTTGGGTCAAGGAGTTTGCCATCTAGATGGTACAATAGCTAAATCGTGTCCAAGAAGACAATGAGCGCCTACAAGGGAGTTGGTGGAGAATGTCCAAGGAGAGGTTGAGGGTGCACGGGGAGGAACAAAGGATGCTTTCTGGTAACCAGCAAAGATTTCTTGGAAGAGGTGAGGAAAGCTGTGGGTGGAGGTGTGCAGACTCGCACGGTTTGGGAACACAGGAAGAAGGGGTGAGGCTGTTGGAGAGGCTGGGGATTCCTGAGAAGAGCCTGGAATGGAGGGTGAGAGGGGCCGAAAAGCGCGCCTTACCCAGGGAACAGTGAAACCCCATAGCGGGTGGAGAAGGTCAGGTGGGGTGGCAGGGAGCAAGGCTAGAAAGGTAAGCAGAGGTGCTTCTCCGAGAGGCCTGGCCAGCCCGGCTGAGGGCGGAGGACCTGGAGAGACGGGGGCTGGAATTGTGCTCGTGACCTGCGCAGGGCTGGCTGTCCCTGCAACACGGCCTCCGCTTGGACTCACAGTCGGAGAAACACGGCAACTCCTAACGCTTTCGGGCCTAATGGGATCTCCCTCGTGGGTTTTCTCCAGAAGCCATGTGAGGGGTTCCCGCGGTGCATTCACGCCACACCCTCCCCAAACCTCCGGTGACATTTCCCCTCCAGTTTCCCCACTCAAATTACCCTTCGATCTCTCCTTTCCTCTCACTCTCTTTCTAGCCACCTCCCCTCTGCCTGTCCCACCTCCACCCTGGTCTCCCCACTGCTGTGGGCTCCTCCTCTTCTGACCTGCTGTCCCCCCTCAACTCTGACACCTCCCATTCGGGACAGGTGAGTGTCTCCTTAGGGAATTGGAGGCATCTTCTGCTGGGCCCTTTTCTCCCCATGACTACTAGCCCTCTAGGTAGCCTAGGGCCACAATCTTCCATCTGGCTCTGTCTTCTGGAACAATCTGGGGGATGGTGGGAATGGAGGCCTGCACCGCAAGGAGGGAGGCTGCAGACAGGAGAGCCAGGAAGCCCTGGGTTCCTGGGGCTGGCCCGAGCATGACTCTGGGAAGAGAAGCCCCCGAAGGGAGACCAGGCTGGAATCCTGGATGGTGTGGGACCTGTCCGTGGAGACCTGGAGGCGCCCTCCCACCAGATGGACCAGGAGAACCTGGCTGGTCCAGGGTGGGACTCACCCCCTTCCCTTGGGGTGGGGTTTTCCCCTGCAGTATCTGCTTCGTGGATCGATGTCAAGGCTTAATGTGTTATCCCTTCCAGAAATATCGTAATTGTAAAATATGTCAGTGCTGAGCAGATAACATTTGCCATAGGGGAAAGTTAGGAGGGAAAGGGAACAAACGCCTATTGATTCCCTATCATGAGCTAGTCACCGTGCTAATGTTCTTACGAATTTTTCATGTGTCCTAATACCTCTGCTGCTAGTCATTCAACAATTACTTTTTGAGCACTTAATATGTTCCAGGCTTGTTTTAGGCATGGGGAAAAAGCAGGGAACAAAACAGACAGAAATCCTGTCCTCATCACACATTCTAACAGAGAAACAAGAAAATGAACAGAATGCGTTGCCTATTAGAAAGTGGCCGGTGCTGTGGAGAAAAATAAAGCAGGGAAGGAAGACAGGAACTGCTAGCCGAGGGTGAGGTTGGTGGGCAGGGTGGCATTTAAAGTAAGGCACCCCTGAGAAGGTGACATTTAAGCAAAGACTTGAAGAGGGTAGGGCGTGAGCCGTGGCCACCCCTGGAGGAGAAGAGTCTCGGTATAGGAAGCACCTGCATAGGGAACGGTCCTGCGGCAGGAACGTGCGTGGAATGTTCCAGGCACAGCAAGACAGTCTGGTAGGTAAAACACTGAGCCTACTCTCTAAACATGGGAAGAACTGGCTCTTCCTGGTAGCTCACCAGGTTAGTTCATCTTGCTAAGAAGGTCAAGGTCACAGGCAGAGGATATATTTGTTTTCCAGCAAAAGTTATCTTGCAAGGACAGAGGACTTGGTCACAAGAGAATGTATTCATTATTCCAGCTCTGTCCTTCATGCTGGTCTGGAGCCCAATTCCACAGCTGTTTGCACTGAGACTAATCATGCTATCTGAGCCTCAGTTTTCTCTGCTGCGAAATGGGGGATAACATTGAATAACACCTATCCCAAGAGATTAAGCTAATATATTGCATAAAGCACTTTGTAAATGGCGAAGTGCTGTAGAAATTATTCCTTGTTGTTATTATTAGAGCACAAGAGCAACTCAGGGTCTACGTCCAACTCAGGATGGGTCTGTAAAGACATTTTCATGGGCAAAGAGAACTTTTTAATTCTCTTTGCTAGGTTGCAAAACTACTTAGGTGTTACAGTAATCTTCCTATTTGGAGTGGGAAAAGATTTCATGAGGCTCTCACCAGCCCCTCTGAACTTTGGCTGGATCTGTCAGACCATTTCCCAAACCTGAGTTAATCCTATCCCCACCCTTACCCTCACCCCACCTTGGCTTTTGTCTCCCACCTTTGCGGAGACTTGGGTGTCTGTGCCAGTGGTCTCTATCACTAAATCCCACGCGGTGACCGCAACTAGATTCTCAGCGGTGCCAAATAATTTTCATCCTTTAGTTAAGTCCTTGTTTGCTTCTTGTGGTGAGAGCTCAGCATCCCAGTCTCCAGCCCCGCAGCCCCTCCCCTCACTCTGGGCACATGGCCGGGCTGCAGCTGCACTAGGAAGTACAAGTTCAACCACACAGGCTCATCCCTGCCTGGACATTCCTTACCAGACCTCAGTCTCCCCTTTACTCCACCCTTCGTCTCTAGATCCAGAGCCAACACCGTCTCCCTGCAGAGGAGATGATCTCTTCCTATGCCGATGGCCGATACCACACTTTCTAGAGAAATAATCAGAGTAACCCCCAGAACTTAGGAATAAGGAAGCTGATCGCTGTATTGTTTATGTAAAAACTGAGAAGCAGCTCTATGTCTAACCAAAGGGGATTAATTAAACGGAGGATGAGTGTAGCCATGGGATGGCTAGGCAAACTTGATAAACAGCATGTCCCAATGTTGCTAAAAGCCAAATAAAATTGGTAACAACACACACCAACATGTCCATACAGGAGGAAAAAAGACTGGAAGGAAATATACAAAGATATCAACCACGATTATCTTCAGGCGAGGAAATTATGTGTGCTTTTTACTTTTAATATTGGGCTATATTCAGAAATATTACCTGTAAGCAGGCAGTATTTTTTATAATTAGAACAAACAGCAAAAATATGACTAACACTTCTCTGTAAAAGCTGTGTGCGCTTCTAGTTCTTCTTGTCCCTTTCAATGCAGCCTTTCCCTGGTGGAGTCTGGATGATGGCTGGACGGTAACTCTCATTACATGGAAGGCCTAGAAGAAAACCATAACCGATTAACATTATCACGGGAGCTGATGCATGCAGAATGGAAATGCCTGAATGGGGTTATTACTAATTTTTTTTTTCCATCGTGGGACAGGTATTTAGAGGAATGTGGTAAATCAGCTTCAGATAATTTATTTTTTAAATACTACGGTTACTTCATTTTTCTGTCTCTGTTGACATGCGAACCTTTACTATGGGAAAGGGTTTAGGGGGTATACTTCCTTCTAAGCCTGTTTAATCTTTTTACCTGAGGCCCTACTGTGTGCCATTAATCTGCTGGTGTTTCTTCCCAGGGGCTTTGGAAATGTTTGGGGGTGATTTTGATTGTCCAAATGATTGAAGGAAAGTGCCACGATTTAGTGGGTGAGGGCCAGGGTGCTAAACAGTCTATATTATCTGGGACAGGCCTATGTAACCAAGAATTGAGGTCCCTCTCAGGCCACCACCCTGAGGGAGAAACCGTGAACTGGACCATGGAGGCAGACAAGGCCTGGAAGGGCCAGAGAGAAAGGAGGGCATGGTTGCTTCTCGGCCTTGTGCCAGGATTCAGGGGCACCGGATCTCCCCAGTTTGCCAGTGGAGCCAGAGGTGTAGATGATGATGTAGAATTTCCCGATTTTTAAAAAACACTGCCTGGGCCAAACAAAACACATCTGTGGGCCAGATTTGGCCCTCAGGTTGCCAACCGGCAACCTTGTCTTAGGGAAAGACACAGTCCTTGTCTTCCTGGGAGGAGTGTGGCGGAGCCCGAGGGAGTTCGAGTCCAGGGTCTAGAGTAGACCAACCTGGGTTCAAATCCCAGCTCTGTCATTCACGACCTACAACTGCGAGCAAGTGGACATCTTCTGACCCTTCCTGTCCTCCTCCCTAAAATGGAACTAGTGGGAACACTCACTGGTTCATTGACAAAGATGAATCCAGGTAGGGCAAGTCCCCAGCGAGGTGCGCGTGGGAAGTGCTCCATGAAGCGGATCGCAGTGTAGAAGCAGTATTTTCTGCGAACAGTCCACTGTGCTAGGTGCTGAGGCCTTATACAAACGTGTGAGAGAAAGTCCTGACCTCGATGTGTTTTCATTCTCGAAAAAGAGATAAGCGCGGGACATAAATATTGTGAGCCGGTCAGATAGACGAATGCGACTGATGTCAGACAGTTTTAGGAGACCAGAGGCCGGTACCTCATGAAGGTGGTAGGGGATCGGGGCGTTGGAGTCTAGCCAAAGAGAGGGGGAGGGAAGGAATGGCCTAAGCCAAGGACAGATTATAAAATCATAGGAAGAACCGAACACTTAAAACATGCCAGGCATTCCCCGGGCACTCCATGGGGTGGCAAATAGGCTCCTTTGGCCTCATATGTAGGAGGGATAGGGCACGAGTCTGGCAAGGTCCCCTGGAGCCGGGGCACAGGGGTGCGGACCGCCAGGCCACAGCAGGGTGGACTAGTCAGCGGGCAGGGATGCGGAAGCACGGTGATGCGCAGGAGCAGTACCCTGGGGCGGGGGGGGGGGGGGTGGGCAGGGCAGAGCGGCTACAGAGACAGACACTGGAGACTAGGCAGGGGACTTGTGGGGAGGCCAGGGGATGGGCGGTGGGGAGCCCCGCGGAGGGTTTTCTTTACCAGGTCTTTGTACAGACCCAATTTGGGGGGTGGTGGGAGATGCTGTCGAAACTGATTCCCTGGGGGCGGTGGGAATTTTACAGAGGAAAAACAATTTTAAACTTCTGTCTTGTACCACCTCCGCGCTCTCCTGCCTCTCCTTCCCACCCTCCACCAGCATGTCCCTCTTCTCCCCTGACCAGGCCTCGTGGTTATCAATACCTTCTCCTTAACTATTTCTGAACATTTTGGAAGCAACCCCTTCTCTCACTCATGTGCTGTTCTTTTCAAATCTCCCCAGAAGGCCTGTACCTAGCCCCCTCATCACCCCCACGTCTCTAGAACACAGAGCTCTGCGAGGATGTGGACTGGGTAGAGCAGAGCTTCCAGACTCCTGGCCCATCAGGGCTGCTGATATAGAACCCCATACTGCCTATGAAGGGAGAGTGTGCTTCGAGAATTCTGTGGAACTGTTGCTTGTTTGTTTTTTTTCAGGGGAAAATTGTTAATCCACTGGAAGAACAAAGTGTTTCCAAGTACTCTGACCCATTTGCACGTCAACAGGCAAAGCGCTGTTTACACAGGAGGCCCATCTTTTTCTCCAAGTGGACCAGGCCACACCTCTCCGAGGGAAGACTGTGTTAGCTGAGATTCGGACTTCTGTCAGACTGTAGGAGGGACAGCAACAAGGCCGTTTTGCTGGGGATGCCTGATGCCTGAGCTCCTTCAGACCCTGACCTGACTTAGTCGCGATCAGCGAAGCTTCCCTGCAAGGCCTTCTTCAGCATGAAGGGCTCGCAGCTGTCCAGAACTCACACGAGTCAGAGAGGACCAGGATTTTCGTAGGCTGCCTTACAGATGGCAAGTTTCCTGTCACCAGAGGGGCCAGACGTCATGCGCTAGCACTAGGATCCTGCCGTGGCTTCCCCCAAGAATCGATAACAAAGAAACACCTAACAGACCTTTTTTCTTTCTTCTAGACCCTTCAGTAAAAATGTGTCCAGGGCCAGGGCTAAGCAAAACAGATGTGTTTTGCTTAGATAACAACCCTATGGTTACCCGGCCCCGTGACTGGGCACAAGTCACTTCTCTTGGGCTTGGACTCAAAGAGATCTGAGCAGGCTCCTGGGCACAAGCATTCTATGGCTTACAGACAGAGGCTCAAAAACAAACACCTTTCCAGGTCCAACTCAGAGTCTTTTTTTTTTTTTTTTAAAGATTTTTATTTATTTATTAGAGAGAGAGAGACTGAGAATGAGAGGGGAGAAGGTCAGAGGGAGAAGCAGACTTCCCGCAGAGCTGGGAGTCCGATATGGGACTCGATCCCGGGACTCGATCCCGGGACTCCGGGATCATGACCCGAGCTGAAGGCAGTCGCTCAACCAACTGAGCCACCCAGGCGCCCCAACTCAGAGTCTTAATTGGGATTATCCTGCTGAGGAGCTGGGACAGACACCTGAAAGTCTATCCGGTGGCTTTTGAAGGACCTGACGTAGCCCTGGGCTCAAAACTCTCAGCTTCTACTCTGATTCCCAGTGCCTGAAAACACCAGCCGAGAAGTCTTTCCCGGGGGATTTGAATCTCCAACCCAGCTCCGAGGTCCCGTAATCAAATGCAAATGATGCCTCTAAGCACCAAAGGGCTGGGAGGAGCGATTAGCTGACAACCCTGGGACCGGCCCCTCAGGCCCTGGGGACTGACAGCCCCCCACAGGGGGAGGTCAGGAGGGAAAGAACAGAAAAGGGAGAGAGCTCGGGAGGGGTCAGGGGCCTCCGGCAGCCCCCACTTCATCCCCAGTGTGCCCCGAACACGGCCCTGGGTGGGGGTCTAATCCCCAGGCAGCCCGCGCTCGGCATTGCCCCGCCGGGGTCAGGACCCCCGCCGGTGGGGTACTGGGTGCACTCTGGCCCGTCTGCCTCCGTGCTTTCCGGGCAAACCTGCGGTTCTCCAGGCCAAGCGCCCAGACACATCCGATCTGTCCTTCTCACTCCTCCCCAGGCTCCGAGAAGTCAGGCCTGAACACGAAAAGGGGTGTGGGGGGGCCCTGAAAGGGCCACAGCTTGGTGAAGAGGGCACACAGAGGGTGGCGGCGGCAGCTGGGCCCAGCTCCCAGAGAGTAAACCGGACAGCTCTCCTCCGCTCCCTGCAGCCCTCTCCAATCAGGGAGTCTAAAATTACCCTATTTACAGCATCTGCTGCCAAGCCCAGCACTAAACAAGATGAATAGCGGTGACGCAGAAGTTGGGTGGAAGTATGCGGCCAGGCTGGGCAGGGCTGGGCCGGGCCCCAGCATGTGCGCCCCACACGGGACAGCCGGCGGTCCCTGGCAGGGGGGCTGACAGGGTTCACCCAGCACCATGCCCAAAGGGAGGTGGGAGGCCGAGATGTCCTCGCTCTGCCTCCCTGCTGCAGAGAGCCACTGAGGCCCCGGAGGCAGGATTGCTGGGGTCTTTCTTACAGAGTGACACTCATGTCTGCGAGTCCTCTTCCCAGACAGCTTTTTCCGGGAAGCTGTGGTCCACCCACATGGACTAAATGACTCGATTCATAGAGAAGGCCTGAGAGCCTGAGCCGGGCAGCTCTGGCAGAGGCCAAGGCGGGAATGGGGAGGAGGGAGCACGTTCTGGGTCGGGGTGCTCCACCTCTCCGCACCAGGCTGGGCTGCTCTTTCTCTGGGAGGGAAAAGGCCCGGGAAAAGAGTGACTTATGACCAGCAGATGCTCTCTCAGAGAAGTTTAGAGCCGGGAGGGACCCCAATATGACAGACCAGAGGAAGAGATGGGAGCGAAGGACTCTAGGCCCGCAGACTGAGGCCAGTGGTGATTCTCCTGCCTCATAGGCTCACAGCAGATCCCCTGGAGCGCTAGGGCTCTGAGGGGCAGCATTGCTAGACCCGTCAGTTCCTTCCTTTAGCTAGAGCATCTCCTCTTTGGTCTCTTTTGTGTTCTGGACTTCTCTTTAAGTTCTCATTTCATTCCTGCAACATTTTCAGTGCCTAAAATAAGGCACCGGCTTGTGCCAGAGAGCAAGAAAGTAGTACAGGAGTGCAAAAAGGAAGGCAGAAGGAGGTGTCTGCAGAAACGGGGTTGGATGGGGTAGGGAATGCTGAGAAAAAGACATTAATATTGAGGGAAGGTTAAGATGAGCACTACCTTGTGAACCAGCTCCCAGAGGAAAACCTCTTCCTTGAGAGAACTGGAACCAGCCGCCATTTGCAATAACCCTGCTGGAACCTGAACCCAGACCCCAAAGTGGAGGCTACTCGTCAAGCAACTGCTTAATCCACATGAGCCATTTTTGGTGGGAGGTGATAAGAGGCAGGATTTGCTGGTGTTTGAGTTGTAGCTGCCCACTCAAAAAATGTTTACAAGCTGAGATCTCCCTGGAATAGGCATACCTCCCAGCCCATGTCTAAATCTGGCCCCACCCCCAGGGTCTGTTAGAAGGAGAAAGTCCTGATAAACTACACAGATGTGTTTCTGTTCTTCCCCATGATCCAGAACTGCTAAGAGCCTCCCTTTACCACTAACGCGGTAAGCAATGGGCAGTATTCGGCAGCCAAGATGGCAGCTTCTATTCTCACTGCTTTGTCCTAGGTGGGGCTCGGATTTCTCAATGGTGGCCAAGAGTCTCGGTCTCTTCTCCTCCTACTTCTTGGACCTCCTCTTCTGTCTTTCCGCTGCTCCTCTTTCCTACTCTCTCATTAAATTGTGTTTCTTCCAGGTTTGGGCTTCTGTTGTCTCTTCAAACTCTATTCTCCTTGAGCAGCCTTGCTCTCTGTTGGCTTCATTTATCACCAAAAACCTGTGACCTCAGCCCCAGCCATCTCCTGGATTGCCCACATATATTTCCAACTGTCTGCTGAACATCTCCAGCCGGGTATTCTCCAGTTGTCTCAAATCACACATGTCCAAAACTGATCTCATTATCTACGCTCTCCTGCTTCCCATGACAAGTCCCTCCTCGAGGTCCTCCCCTCTCCTTTCTCTCTCAATGGTATCACCAGCCACTCAGACACCCCAATGGAAAACTTAGAGTCACCTTTGACCCCTCGCTCTCCCTCATCAAGGTCTGTCAGCGTTAACTCTGATGAGTCCTTTAAATCTGTCCTCCTCCATCTGTGCCACCATTGCCCCAGATGAGGCTCCCAGCATCTCTCTGCTACTGTTATGGGATCACCCACTCTCATACCCTCAGATCCCCTCCACTCTACAAACGGGAGACAATTCTCTGAATACAGATCTGATTTGGTAAATATTGCTAAGGGTCCACCTTGTGCCCAGGACTGGGCATACAACAGTGAGGAGGAGCAGGTAGGGTCCCTGTCCCCATGGGACTCACATCTCAGTTGGCGAGTTGGACAGGAAACAAGCACAGACCAGACAAGTAAAGAAAATACTTCCACATTATAGTAAGTTCTAGGAAAGAAACAAATCTAGGACTGATGTCAGAAATAATGGGGTGGGGTGGAAATCTGTGCCACCACCCACATAAATACCTTCAAAGTCTCCTCATTATGCACAGAACAAGGTTCAGACTCAGCCTGGCAGGCAAGGCCCTTGCCAATCTGGCCTGATCTGTTTTTCAGCTCCTCTTTCACCACCTCCTCCCTCCCCGCCTCCCCTCTAACCCTATGTTCCATGTCCTATTCTTTGAATTCCCAGATCCATGTTTCCTGGCAAACAAGCAGGTAATATTTGGGCAATCAATATGTAGAAGAATGAGTGATGGACAGAGTTCCCTTTATAGTCAGGCCCTCTCCCCTTTTTCATGTCTGCTTTCTGGTGGAAGCTCCTTCCACTGAGTCTCCAGGGTGCTTCTCACACTATTTCTGCCCCAGGTACTTAGAACAGCTGACTGTCTCTCCTGGTAGGCCGCTAGGGCAAGGGCAGTCTTGTTCCATTCTGAAGAAAACACCTGGCACAGAGTAGGTTCCTGAAACATGCCAGTTGAGTTGATGGGAAGAGCATGAAGCAAAGGGAAGTGATTGGTGTTCTTTTTAGACTGTTTTCTGCTAAAACAACTCCAGTGGCCGCAATGGTTGGAGGAAAAGAAGCAGTGTGAAGACTCATTGCCAAGTGGACAGCCAGAGGCACACACCTCCTCGCGCTCCAGGAACAGCCTCAAAGAACCCAACTTTGTCACCATGCCTTTACTTTGAAAATATTTTTGTACAACCAAAGCAGGGAACAATGAAGCAAATACATGCCCCTGGAAACTGGTACTCAAAGATCTGCCTGTACCCACGAGAACAGGAACTCCCCTGGGTTGGGAGTTTGTTCTAGGGCTCAGCTTATCCTTCCACAGAATCTATGAAGAATGGGCTCCCTTTCCATCTGAGCAACCTAGGGTACTTGCTTCTTTCCAAGGACCTTAAATGAAACCTAACTTCTCTGCTTTCCCACATCCCCTTCTTGGAACTCCTTAATCATTATTCCCTAAGGCCAGAGTAATTGAACACAGCGGTCTGTTGGTCTTTGGCAAATACACTTGGCAGGGTGGGGGGAAAGTGGACAGGGAACCAACCATAAAAAATTTTCAATAAAAAAATCTGATTAAAGGTAAGAATAAAAATGAGAGGTAGATTTTGTGAATTATTTTAGGCTTAGTGCCTGCTCTCAGAAAGTACTGGGCAGGTGCCAATCCGCCTGACTTTCTCAAATCACTGTTGATTCGTTTGAATTTCACACATGGTCACCTTGTCCTCCTTTCTTTTTTGAATCTCTCCAGAAAGCACCTCACTCCTGACCTGAGCATTGCACTAGTCCTATCTCCTTGGAGACCATTTCAGATTTTTCTTGACAGCCTTATTTTATTCACTCTGGCTCAATGTCACCAACCCAACTACTCTCAGCCAAGCCTCCAAAGGAAATACGACCCACTTGCTGCGTCAGATCATTTGGAAATAGATACGATTGGCTTGGAGTCACTCTATGCGGCGCTATAAAATTGCTCTCTCTCCTTCTGAGTGGGTTGAGTCAAAGCCCAAACTGAGACAAGAGGTTTCTAAGGAATACAGAGCAGAGGACTATATTAAGTGGTGGTGATTCAGTCAGTGGTCCTCTTGCTTCAGAGTCACTACCAACCTTCCACCGGCGGCAAGTATGCATAGGTTGCCTTCACAGTCAAACAAAATAGTAAGGTCTTCAACACTGGGGTTCGTGAAACATTTTACAAGAGTAGCTGGGTTGCAGGCTTGGTGTGAATCTCTTCATTTAAGCCAATTTCTAGTCTAAATTTTTGTGTTTCCAAGAGAAATGAAAGTTTGTTAAATCGATTGTGAAATTTACACATCTTGTGCAAGGTTGGCAAGGTGTCTATATTTCTATTGGGGGCCAACTCGACAAACTACCATTGAAATTTTCACATACGTTGTCCCAAGTTCTCTTTGGAATTTCACATGGGATCAGTTTCTTCTTTGAGCTAATTTTGTACTGTGTCCTTTTGTTCTAACTGCTCGAGAGGCTTCATGGTCTAGTGAAAGAGCCTAGATTGGAATCAGAACACTGGGGTTAAAGTCCCAGCTCTATCATTCTTTGGGCAAGGTATTTAACAGGTCTCAGTTGCCTCATCTACAAAATGGGAATCTACTTGTTTTGCAAACCATAAGGCAACATATAAACATAGGGAGGTTTTGGCCTTCAAAAATGAAGTGATTCTCTAGATGCTGCTGAAGCGGGGGGCCAAAGCAATGTAATGAGAGCATGAATGTGGATGGTCAGGTGAGCAGGACACTGATTGCCCTGATAGAAAGCCTAGTTTTAACTCAAGCCAATTCCTTTAATCTCATTAATTAGGATTTTTATACACTCTCTTGCTTAAGATAAGTCTTAGAAGTAAGCCATTCAATCTTGTACTCAGTGGAAGAATTTTCCTCCATTTTTCCACCAAGAATATCTTGATCATGCTTGATAATCAATAACATGCCCTTACTGAATGGTTTCTAGGTCCCAGACTTATGGCTTCTAGGGAATAGGAATAAGTCTTTGACTTCAAGGGATTTAGTCCTTTGAGGAAGAGGTACTTTTAGGACAGTCATGGAGAAAAAGCTAGAAAGGGGACAAGCTGTCTAGGGCAGGCGTTGGCAAACTAGAGCCCTAGGGCCAAATCTGGCCTACCACCTATTTTTATAAAGACCGTTTGGTGGAGCACAGCCACGCTCTTTTGTTTCCATGCGAATTATCTACGGCTGCTTTGATGCTACAATAGCAGAATTGAGGAGTTGTGCCAGAAAAAGTACAGCCTGCAACACTTAAAATATTTACTATTTGGCCCTTTATAGAAAAAGTTTGCTGACCTCCAGTCTAAGGGAATCAGGTCTTTTAAAGACTTTAACCTGGGTCCTCAAAGTTGAGGAACAGTTAGGCAAGTGGAGAACAGGAGAAAGGCATTCCGGTTCAGTCCAACAGTAAGTACAAAGAAACGGAGTTATTAAAGGGCATTTCCTGTTTAAGAAGCAATGCGAGGTCTCAATGGTACGCAACAGAGAACAATGGGAGAGGAGTTGGTAAGGTAGACTGAGGTTAGACAGAGAAGGACCCTCTAAGTCAGTTCTAATGGGTTTGAAATTAATCCTGTAGGCCTTTGGTTTCCAAATGGGATGGACATCCCAGAGTTCCACAAGATGATCCATCAGGATTCAGGCAGGAATTATTAGAATTTTAACTTCATTTTTAGCTAAGAAATAAGAAATTGGGCTTAATAGTATTTAATATACACACAGACACTCCCTTCATGGCCATGGCCACGGGTCACAGATGGTTCCTGAGATAAAGCATCCCATGGCAAAATTTGGCTCTGCATGGGCTCACTGGAGTCCTCAGTCCTCACTCTTCACCAGGCTTTGAACCAAAGATGAGTCACTACAGTTTACGTATTCTTGGTTCGTTGCATTATGGATATTATTTATTTCAACTTCACATATACAAAATGGACAGGGACTAAAAATATTCCTGCATAGAAACAACGGATCAAAGACAGTATTAGTAGTATAAGCACAGCTAAATAAGAAGACTAGCTTTTATACTTCTCTTAGGATGATTTCTCTTTAGTCATATTCTAGTTGAAAAGACTTACCAAGTTTTGAGATGCAACAAGGAGAGCCAATCACAATTAGAAAATTCCAAGAGAACCATCAGACATAGGGATTCACATCCTCTCTCACTTATGATGAGCTCTGCCTGACACGTTTATCGTGCTTTGTGATAGCAGGTAATGACAGTACAATGAAGCCATCGTGTTTAGCAAGATGTTTTAAGCTATCGCTTAGGTCAACTTTATTTCAGCTTTCTAAGAAATCTAATCCTGTATATGCTTTCTAATGTACAGACATCGTGTGTTAGTAAAGAAATACACGTGGAGGGGCGCCTGGGTGCCTCTGTGGGTTAAAGCCTCTGCTTTCGGCTCAGGTCGTGATCTCAGGGTCCTGGGATCGAGCCCTGCATCGAGCTCCCTACTCATCAGGGAGCCTGCTCCCCCTCTCTCTCTGCCTGCCTCTCTGCCTTCTTGTGATCTCAATCTGTCAAATAAAATCTTAAAAAAAAAAGAAGAAAAACACATGTATAATGTATAAACAAACAAACAAACAAACAAAAGGGGTACATATTTAAAAATTGTTTAATTTTAGAAAGGGTTCTATCAAAAACAACGGTCTCAAACAAAAGGTGTAAATCCTAAGAGCCGTTATCCCAAGTTCCGTTCTGCCAACTCTCTCCTTTCCAAAATGAATGGTGTTAGGCCCAAGCAAGGCCGCAGAAGTTTGCACTGACAATATAGCTCTGTGACGAGCAAAGTGAGTTGGGTGACATAAAAGCACAGGAGTAGGTTCCAGAGATGAGAAAATACGCCCCAAGAATATGGCATGCCACCCAGACCCAGCTTTTGCCTCTGACCTACATGGGTTTCGTAGGCAAAGGATTCTTCGCTCCTGAGGGATGTGGCCACTGTTTCAGCCAGAGGGGCCATTCCCCGTGCTGACAGGCATGATGAATTGATTCCGACGGGCAGATACATTCTATCAAGACTGTGCCTAGAGGATGTGGCTTCTGGGAAGGACTGTGGCATTTCTCCTGGGAAAGGGGCCAGGTAGGCCATTAACCTATTCCAGCCAGTTCTCCTCAGATATCTAGTCCTTGTTACAATGCACCTAGTTGCCAGATTTGAAGAACTTAACTTATATCCTTTCAAAGTCTTCAAGAACAGAGGAAGCTAAACGGACTTGGGTAGGGTGAGGGCCTGTGGCATTCCCCGGAGGATAGGGCCGGGGCAGTCCTTGAGAAGGAACCAGCGTGGGTCTTGAACCTAAACCAAAACCCCTGAAACATCAAAGGGAGTTTCCTTCTTTGAGCTCCATGAAGGAGGGCATGCCCTCTTCCCTGCATTCTCTTTAAAGTGCTGGGCTGGGGGGAGGGATAAAAATAAAAACAAAATGAAAGCAATAGCAACTACTTTTTATGGACCAAGGTGGACTTAGAAAGGGAAACAAAAAGCCCGCTCTGGCTTTCACACCTCTACGTCATCTGGCCCTATCCTTCACGTGGATTCTTCATTCCAGCAATGCCTGTTTCCTCCTCTCAAACATACCGTCCAATTCCACCCTTTGCTTTTGGTTGAAATTCTACTCAAACTTGGAGCCCTTGCAAGCCTCCATCAGCTTCATCAATCTTCCCTCACGGCTCCAAAACCCACCCTCTCTTTCTTCTCCTGGTAGCCAGTTCCGAAGTCAATTAGGGCCCCCCTGTGTGTTTCTCCAATCGTCTTGGGTCTCCCCAGCTGACTTTCTTGGGGGAGGGTGTCATTATGTTGTTTCCATGGGACCTCGATCTTGAGCCTCAAAACGAATGCTAGGAACTCAGAATTCTTTGCCCATGTTTGACCTGAACAGATTGTTTTAATTCACTAGCTCTTGTATGTAAAACCAAACAAAAGAAGGAACAGGATGGGATTCACTCATGACCTGGAAGCACTTGGAAGGGGCCGCGAACCGGCAGATCTGTCTGGGGGATTCTCCCCGTCCTTGTGAGCTCAGCCCAGCTGCTGGGGACGGATGCCAGCACAGACATGCCCTTCGGAGGACATAGCCTGCCAGGATCACAGGGCCTAGAGGAAACACCGCCACAGAACGCAAGCCTCACACCCTTTCTTACTGCATCCGTCAAAAACAGCAAACGCAGGAGGGCCTAGTGGACAGCAGCCTGGAGGACGTGGGGCCCCGCTGGAGGCCACAGTTCAGCATCCTTTCACTCAGATGAGGGAAGAAGTCCCTTCTTTTCTCACCCCTTCCCCAAAATTAAAACAATGAAAATCAGTTCTCATTATCCCAATAATTAAGTCCCATTCAGCCAGCTGACAACAGCCAAAGAATGATTTTTCTGTGCTGAGCTGTGTGGCTGCCCTCCACGGCCCCATTCATGGGCCACTGTGTGCATTTAATCTCGCCGAGCGGGCTGAGCTAATGAAATGCTGGGGCCTTGCCCTGCCCTGACCCCGCAGCTATTTCTATCTGAGCTCAGCATGTCCCTCGCTTGACAGTTGCAACCGAACAAGCAGATTTCTCTCTCCCATCTATGGAGTGCAAAGAGCCTATTTTGGCAGCCTGTGGGGCTGGGGACCCCGCTGGAAAATCAGTGAATGCCCCCGGAGGTTAACGTGCAAAGCTGTTTTCCAGACTGAGAGGCGGGGTGGAGGAGAGGCTGAGCACCGGAGACCCGAAGGCTGAGAGCCGGGGGCCCGTGGGCCTGGGAGAGGAAGGGCACTGGCTCCTCGGGGGCCGAGAGGGAGGATGGGCCTGGAAGAAGTAAGGGGTCACGCCATGGGGCAAGCTGATTTATCCAATGCAAACCTGAACAAAAGCTCTTTGTCCGTTATCAAAAAATCTCCCTCCCTCACCAGGGTCAAAGTGAGAAAATCCATTCCGTTTGGTTTCCAGTTCGCAGGGCGCAGTGAAAAGGGGGATCCCTGCCGAGAGATTGCTCTCTTGACATTCCTCACTGTTGTTTTAGTGACTCCTTAAGATTCAGAAGTTGGGGAATAGGATGCCAAAATTATATGCATTTATCCATATGGAAATGTGGGGGATTACACTTAGCTAATGAAAAAAACAAAAACAAAAACAACAAAACCCCAGTTTTCTCTGAGGGAAGTTGGAGAAAAGAGACAAAAAATATATTAAATATGTTGGCATGGTGGCTTTATACAGAAAAGACATATCTAATGAAGGACTTAAATCAGAGGTGACAACTCAAATGCCCCCGGGGGGTGGGGGAGAGAGGTCACCAGGATGACTGAAGGGAGGCAGGTGGGGACCAGGGCAAGCAGGAAAGGCTGCCTTACCTAGAGAACACTGTCTCTACATAGCCCGGGCTCCTTTCTGCCATATAGGCAGGCGGGCCTGGAATGACATGATTGTGTTTTGTTCAAAAGAGAAACCACACATCTCTATTCTTATATGAAATCTCCCAATCGTTAATGCTGGAAACTAATTCAAGATGTTTAAAAAAAAAAAAAAAGGAAAAAAGAAAACCCAGCATGCTAGCCAAACTAAATATGTTGGCATATGTCAAGCCCACGGTTCACATTTGCAGGGCCTGGGGCAAGAGGAGAAACGGAGTCCACGTCTCACATTTCTAAATATTGAAAAGGTATAAATCAAGCTCACTAATTGTTAAACAAAATACGCTCTATCCACCTACAGTGAAGAAAATAGGCTTTTCTAATGACCTGGTAGCCAGGTGTGAATTCAGAATTCTTGGGGCGGAAGTGAGGCAGTGGATGGGGGTGGGGGAGGGGCGGGGGGGGAGAGATGGCTCCTGGCCCCAAGTCCTTCTTTTCCCACCCCCACTCCATCCTACATTACCAGGGGTCTGTGTACTCAGGTGGACACTCCAACCCATAAGCCCAAGCTGAGGCTAGCCCCTTACACCTCACATGGCCACCCCCTGGCTGCACCCAAGCCTCATGGTATCTCTATCTAGGGTACAGTCTACTCTTGGGAAGGCAGACCCAAATGAACTCGGGAGACATTTGATGGTGAACTGCAGGGTACGGAGATCCAGGATGTCGTCCAGGGGTAGAAGTATCATCTCTGAGAGGTCACACCTCCTTGGCCCATGACATTAGACAAGGGTCAGAGGGAGGCCCTTTAAAAAGTGGCATCTGAGGCCCCACCTAAAGTACCAGCATCAGGTTTAGATCCCTGGCTTAAATAATCACATGCCCAGAAGTGAAGACATCCTGTTTTGGCGCCCGATTTTATGACTAACTGGCTATGTGACCTTGGGTAGATCTCAATCTTTTTTTTTTTTCTAAAGATTTTATTATTTATTTGTCAGAGAGAGAGAGAAAGCACAAGCAGGCAGAGTGGCAGGCAGAGGAGAGGGAGAAGCAGGCTCCCTGCTGAGCAAGGAGCCCGATGTGGGACTCGATCCTAGGACCCTGGGATCACGACCTGAGCCGGAGGCAGCTGCTTAACCAGCTGAGCCACCCAGGCGTCCTGATCTCAATCTTTTGATGAATCAGTTTCTACATGAATCAAGTGGGGACAAAAATAACTCACCAACTCACTTGAGAAATAAAATGAGATTATTTAGTGTAAAAACTTTAAAGGTAGTAACTAAGTATAGAATTTTTTTAAAAGATGAAGAAAATAATAACTGCCACAGACACAAATTTTATCAAAGAGAACATGTATCCGAAGGTGTCATTCAAATGATCTCATTAAAAATCTATTTCATCCCAAGATATGGGCTGAGTCTAGAAAAACTGAAATGATAGTACTTTTCATTGAGAGTCTTTTCTCTTTTCCAAAAATCTCTCAGGCTGCATCTCTTATCACACTGATCTTAAAGGATGTTGCTGAGGTAAACAAAACAAACCAAAAACAAAATAGATTCGCAGTGATTCAGGACTCTTTTTCAAAACCAGAGCAACTCCTTTTAATCTGCATTAGAGCAGGATCTCTCTTTAGGGACACATGTGCTGTTACTGTGTAGCCTTTCCAGAAAGGTCAGGCCCCATTTCTTTTTTTTTTTTTTTTTTTAAAGATTTCTTTATTTATTTGACAGAGAGAGATCACAAATAGGGAGAGAGGCAAGCAGAGAGAGAGGGGGAAGCAGGCTCCTTGCTGAGCAGAAAGCCTGATGTGGGGCTCGATCCCAGGACCCTGAGATCATTACCTGAGCTGAAGGCAGAGGTGTTAACCCACTGAGCCACCCAGGCGCCCCAGGTCCCATTTCTTAATGAAAGAAAACCAACGAGAAAAGTGGCAAAGAGAAAAGAGGAAAAGAAATACCAAAACTCTCCATAATGATCCAAATCACGAAAAGGTCAAGGTTTTTTTTAAAGACAAGAAAAAATAACTTCAAATCACAGAGGGAGACAAATTGTACAAAAGGTAACTTGGTATACCTGGAAACATCCATGTGACAGTAAATTGAAGAATTCCTTCCAAAGAAATATTGTTTGATATTGATATATGTCAAAGCATGCCTGGTTTGGTACTAAAAAAGATCTTTCTCTTCAGACCAAGTCAGGACTGACCCCAAAAGCACAGCCAGAGAGGAGCTAAGGGGTTTTGTGACTTCTTAAATATCCGTGGAGGAACTGGGAATTGTGAGCATTTGTTTTGTTAGAATGCCTAGCACTCATTTCCTCCTCTTAGCACCACACTGTTTTCCTTTTAGGGGGTAATCTCTTCCCCTTAGGATGAGTCTGTGGATAGAGCTGGATAGGAGCTTTGGGAACCAAGTTAGGCCAATCAGTTGGTCCCCCGTGGAATGTGAGTTTTGAGCAGAGGGACAAAGAGAATGGAAACATTAGGAAAATCAATTCTGACTGGACTTTTGGGACCCTTGTTGAGGTTCTTACTTCCTAGCTTGATTGCCTCTTGTCCATTTCTGAGGCTGGTTCTCCACTCTTTCCTCAATCCTGTAGGCCTCCCATATCCTCCTTTTAAACTCCCTTGGGTTTATGTAAGCCAGAGGTACTTCTGTTGCATGCAACCAAAGAACTTTAATGTATACAATAGCCCCAGCGCACCGTGGGTACTGACCCTCAGTCCAATTTACCTACCGAGTGCTTCTGGAGACCTTCCAAGTGTCCTGACCATGGGGAGCCTATGTCTCACTGCGGGACATGAGGCAGAGGCCGAACACACAAACAAATTTCCTCTACCCAGCTACACATGCCCATTTTCTTTCTTGGTTTTCCTGAAATGTTAGAAGGTTCATTTAGTTTTTCCTTTCGGAGTGTGGGCTGTTCGTAAAATGGCCAGCAGAATCTTAGACTTCAAAAGGCACTTCCAGAATGAGTATGTAGCTGGAATCAGTATGACAGTGAGTCAGCCTGGTGATCCTCCAGCCGGCCGGAAGATCGATGCGTCAATATCACAAGCTCAGAGCCTAGCTTCCAACGTGCCTGACTGTCCTTGAGAAAAGTTAGTGGAAAAGGCTGAGGGTTTGCCAGGTGAAAATAAAAATAACAAAGAAGGGAGATAACGTGGCGGGTAAAGATATGGAGGAAAGAACTGGAAGCTGGAAACTGACAGCAGAAAGTGGCTGGTTCATAGAAAAAGATGAACAAGAGCAAGACATTTGGGGCAGCAAATGCCCTACACTAGCTTTGAGACCAGCTTCTGAAATCAGTAGTAATATTTATTGTTTAATTTTTAACCCCATTGCTCTTTAGTCATTTACCATCATCTGGGCTCTTAGCCCCCAACTGGGCTCTGTACATTCCCCCACCATACAGAGGTGGGGCAATTTGGAGGTTCAGAATATAGGGGCTCCAGACCCAAACTCCAACTAGAGTGTGTTTGAATTTCAGCTTTACCACCTGCTAGCTCCACAACCTAAGGCGAGTTATTTAGCCTCTCTGTGCCTCAACACTCCTATCTATAAAATGGGGTGATAATATATTTAAAACACTTAGCTATATCCCTGGCACATTAGTGTTCAGTAAATAGTAGCTACTGTTACCTATTCAACAGATATTACTGAGCACTCTTCTAGTCCTTGAGATACGTCACTCAACAACATAGACAAAGATCCCTATCCTCACAAAGTTTATATGCTTGTGGGGGAGAGACAATAAACAATGCTGGTGCTGTTATTAATATCTCACCCAATTATTATCTGACCCACTATCCACCTGGAACTTTCTGGAACTCCTTGAAGTCCTTATCCTCTTCTTTAAACATTCTGTTCATCTTGGCACTTTCACTGAAACCTGGTTGGCCTGAGTATATAGTTTTCCCCATCGCACTCAAAAGTGGGGTCTGCTTTTCCTTTCATTGTCCATGTATTCCAGAGACTGACAATAGGAAAGTTGGCTTCTTTTGCTTCCCACTGCACCTTCCATGCCTTTTCTCCAACTTATCCTATAAAAACCACAGATCTTCAGATGCTCATTTCTTCAGACCACATAACCCCTTTCCATTTTGTTGCTGTCATCAACCATGTCTTCATTAGTCATCTATTTATCCAACACTGGGGAACCCAGCTCACCCTCCTCTCATTCACCCCTATTTCTGTCATCATTCTTGGCGACTTGAACATCCCTGGTCTCTGAGTTCCTTGACCTCCTCACTTTCACTGATCTGTTCTTCCACCTTCCTCAGCTACTTTTAAATGGCCATAGCCTAGACCTGGTCAGCACCCCTTTCAAGTCTAGGTTTTACTTGTCATATGATCCAACCACCAGTTATATCTTTCCAGCCAACTTACTCTAGTGTTCCTCTTCCCATCATGTAAGCTCACCTGCTTCTTTATGTGCATTTTGCTTTGTTCTGCTCTGTTTTGTTCTATCTAGGCCAAACTTGCCTAGAACACCCCCAAGCTGGTTAAACCCAACTACAATGGGTTTACAATGGCTTAGGCTCAATGGCTCTGAGGCAATTTAATGGCTTAGGGTGCAATGGCTTAGGCTGCAATGGCTCTGAGGCAGTTTAAGATGACTGGGGAAAATGGCACCCTGAGTTGACTGACCCCACGTTAAGTCCAGGACTACTGTGTTTCTCAAATGAGTACTCAATACTGCCCAGAAATCCTGCATTATTTCTCTAGCAAGTTCATTCTGATTTTTACAAGATCACTATCTGTGTCTCTTCTCCCCCTCAAACCTCTAATCATCATCCACCCTCGGCTGATGATCTCAACTCGTGTCTCATTGAGAAACAGAAATAATCAGACTGAAACTCTCGTTTCCTCATCACCACATCTGTTAAAGTACTGGCATAGGATCTGTATCCCTCTTCTTATTAAAGCCAAATCCCTCTACTTGTGTTTTGGGCCCCATCTCTCTGAATGTCTCAAGGACTTTGTTTCTAACATCAGCCCCATCTCCCTCCTGCACAATCAGCCTCTTCTACTCTACGGGTTACTTTATCAGCATCAGCAACGGAATGCCCAGCTAGCTCTCATCTTTAAAAGCCCTCCTTCATACCAAGTTCTTCTCCAGCTGCCATCCTATTCTCTGTCTCCTTTCAAATTAGTTCTATGTAGTGTATAGGGAATGCTGTTGACTCGTTTTAAAAAGACTATTTTTTTTAGAGCAGTTTTAGGTTCACAGCAGAATTGATCAGAAGATACAGAGACAGTCCCCTGCCCCCCACCCAACAATTTCTCCCATTATCAACAGCCCCCCAGAGTGATTCATTGTTATAATTGATGAACCCTCATTGACACATTATCAAAGTCCATAGTTTGCACTGCAGTTTGCTCTTAGTGCTGTGCATTCTATGGGTTTGGATAAATGTATGAAGACACGTATCCATTATCATATGGATATCCTCTGTGCTCTGCCTGTCCATTCTTCTTCCCCCCCATCCTTTGGCAGTTTCAGTACTGATGTTATCTTCAGCAAACTGCCTCACTCCCTTTTTATTTATAATATTTTTCCTATAGTATGGATTTTCTGTGTAAACAATCTTACTATCTTTAAAGGAAGATCACTTGTCTTTTCTCTTTCCAATTCTTATATCTGATTTCACTTTCTTTCCTCATTGCACTTATAGCACAGATAATAGGTATCATCATCCTTTTTTCCCTTATTTTAACAAGAATACAACTAAGGTTTTACCACTGAGTGATGTTTACAAAGGTATTTGTTATATACTCTTTACCAAGTTAAAGAAGTTCCCTCCTATTCTTAGTTTGGTGAGTTTTTATAGTGGAGAAACTTCAGATTCATCAAATGACTTTTCTGCACCTATAAGATAATCATAGACCTTATCTCTTTTAATCTGTTACAAGTGGTGTCTTACATTAGCAGCTTCTGATGCTGGGTCATCCTTGGATTTCTTAGGTAAATTCCACTGGAAGGTTTTTTGAAAATACATGCACACACCCTATCATCATCATCTCTGATAATATTTTATTTAGGAATTTTTCATCTATGTAACAACCAGTCTACAATTGTATAGTCTTGGGTTTCATATCAAGTTTATACCAGCCTCATAAATTGGGAAATTGTCCTTTTTTTTCTATACTCTAAGACAGTCCGTATAACATAGAGGTTAGCTGTTCTGATGCGTGGTTAAACATTCCTACAAAACCACTTAGGTTCAATGTCATTTGAATGGAAGATTTTGAACAGTGATTCAGTTCCTTCATGGATTATTGGTTGATTTAAAGTTTCCAATTAATTATCCTTGATTCAATTTTGAAAATTAATTTTTCTAAAAATTTTCAATTTCATCTACTGGCATTAAGTTGTTCATAGAATTGTTCATAAAGTTGCTCATCCTACTTTATTATGATTTTTTTATCCCTAGTGTATCTGTAGTTGTGAGTCATGGTCTCTTTTTTATTCTTAATATTATTTATTGGTTTTTTCCTTTGTTTCTTGAGCAGTCTTTAGAGCTTTATGTATTTTACCAGTCATTTCAATAATAACTTCTGGCTTTGTTGATTCCACATTTTGTTGTTGTTTTTCTTTTCCATTAAGTTCCGATCTTTATTATTTTGTTATCTGCTCTCTTTGGACTTAATCTGTTGTTTTCCTTGCTTCTAGACTGAAACATTTAACTTCTTATATTTACTTTATTTTTTTTAAAGATTTTATTTATTTATTTGACAGAGAGAGAGATCACAAGCAGGCAGAGAGGCAGGCAGAGAGAGAGAGGGAAGCAGGCTCCCTGCCAAGCAAAGAGCCCGATGTGGGGATCTGTCCCAGGACCCTGAGATCATGACCTGAGCCAAAGGCAAAGGCTTTATTTAACCCACTGAGCCACCCAGGCACCTCTACTTTATTTATTTATTTTTATTAGTGAATTTCAAGATTATGACTTTCCCTCTTAAGTACTTTGGCTATATCTTCAAGTTTTCACGTATAATATTTTTCTTTTTTAACACGAGTTACTTATGAGATTAGTTTTTCTTATTTAATTTCACTGTGGTCAGAGAACATGTATGTATGGCATCAATTCTTAAAAATTTGTTGAGACCCCTTTTGTGGACAGTTATGTCAATTTATGTAAATATTCAAAGTGTTCTTAGGAAAGAATATGTGTCCTTTACTGTTGGATTTTGAGTAAAAAGTATAGCAGTTTGTGGCTTTATCTTTTAAGTTCTTAAGAAGTGTCTTTGTAAAAATGAGTTTCAATCTCCTACCATGATTGTACATTTGTAATTCCCTCAGTTTTTATTTTATATATTTTGAGGTTTTAAGACTGTTTTTCGAGGCATATGAATTCATGATTATTATGTCTTCTTGATGGAGAATTCTTTCTATCATTATGTGATTCTCTTTATCCTTATTAACATAAACTGCCCTCAATTCTATTTGTCTGGTATTTATACTCTGACATCATCTTTCTTTGGGTATTTCCTAGTACCCTAGTACATCTAGTTTCCTAGATGGTAAGATGGCTTACCATCTCTTTATTCTTAAGATTCTGTGTGGGTTGGCCTACGTATGTGTTTTGAAAACAGTCTATAGCTAGATACTTAAAAAATTCTAATCTGATCATCTCTGGTTTTTGTAGGTACATTTGATGCACTTCTACTTACTGTGCTTACTATCATATTTGACATAATTCTTCCATTTTACTTAGAGTTTTCTATTTATCTTCCCTCTTTGTTTCTTCATTTTTTTCCTTCTGGCCTACTATTAAGTTGATAAGGTGTTCTGTGTTCTATATTTTTCTCTTTGTTGGTTTGGAAGCTACAGATTGAAGTTCATCTCAGCTCATGATTACTCTAAAGTTTTATCACACACATTTAATTGTAAATGTTTTAAGGTATAAAGATTATTAGTATCTTATTATCTTGACTGGGAAGGAGTCTTAGCACATTTTAACTGTCTAATTAACTCTTCCTCTCCCATCAGATTGTCTCAATAATATTTTGATTTAACCTTTATTTTAAACTCCAGATTTACTTATTTTTATAATCAGTTGAAGTGCATTTTAATCATTTATTTCTGTATCCACTATAGTTTCGTGATTCAGATACTTTACTCAAGACTTAGCCTTTTTTCTTATTATAATATGTGCTTTAAGGGTCCTTTTAAGTGATGATTCAAGACTGACAAACTTCATTCCTTTTACTTCTAAAATTTTCTTTATTTTTAACTCTCTTTTAAGTGGTAGCTCAGCTAGATATAAAACTTTGAATTAACAGTTTTTCTCCCTCAGATCTTTGAAGATACCACTCTTGTCTTCTGGAATCTCTTGTTGCTATCGACATGTCTATTATTAACGCAATTGTTATTCCTATATAAGTAACCTCTCTTGCCTTTCTGGTAATTTTCAATATTGTCTTTTTTTTTTTTTAATCCTTGAGGGTGTACAGTTTCACTACAAAATATTTAAATGTGGATTTATTTTTATTTATCCTGCTCAGTATTCAAAGTGATTTTTCAGTTAATAGCTTTATAAATGTGGTTTCTTCAATATATCCTCAATGCTTTTCTTCCAGCTGCTACTAGACATAAACTGGAGCTTTTCAATCTACCTTCCGTGCTTGTAACTTTGACTCCGGGCTGCATTTCGAGTGATTTGTTCCTAACTACCTTCCCATTCACTGATCCCCTGTTCATCAGTGTTTTGTGTAAAGCTTATCTTATCTACAGATTTTACCTTTTTAATTGGTTCTTTTTCATATTTACCAATTCTTATTTCACTTATGCCTGCTTTGTTTCACAATTTCCTTTTAAGAATAGGTGCTATTCCTCTTTATTTAAACAAACTTAGTTTAAAGACTTTGCAGATTGTTCTCTTAATTTCTTTTGGACGAAATTCATCTAACAAATGTTAATTTTGTTGACAGTTTTTCTTAGTGTTGGATATCTTTATCTGGATGCTAGTTGGAGTGTGTGTGTTGGGAGGCAGGCGGTCCTTTTTCTTTCTCTTTACCTATTCTATCCTAGAGATTTTATAGAGATCTCTGGCTCCGATCCAAGTGATTGTTTGAGATCTCGCATAGCCATTGTAGTAATGATGATTCCTCTAGTAGTTGAAACATTCTGGTTTCTGTTTCTGGGCTATGACTACTTCCTCCTGCCTCCAAAGGCCTACAGTTTCACAGAAGCAGTCCCAGGTAGTGTCATTAGCATCTTTTTCAACCTCCTTTCCCTGGCGAGAAAGTTTCACCTCAGTGTTTCATTCTAACAGTCAGCCTAACTCTAGTCCTCTACCATGCTTGGAGAAATTTAGTCCCTGTTACTCCAAGGGACTCTCTTGTCCAGCTCCTGGATTTGGAACTCAGTCAACTGTGGTTTCAGCCCTCTTCACTGTATCAACATTAATCCACCTAGAAAAAGAACAGCAACTGCATATCCTGAAGCAGAATGGGTTGGGAATTATGTAGAGTTGGACACACCAGGGTGTCAACCACAGACTCACCACTTACTAGCTGGAAGGTTGGGGGAAATTTATTTAACTTGTGAGCTTCAGTTTTCTCATTGGTCAGTTAGAAATGATAAGACCAAAAAAAAAAAAAAAAAGAAAAGAAATGATAAGACCTTACCACAAGATTGGTGGGATAAAGTTTAAAACAGTGTCTGGCACCCAGTAGGTGTGCACAGCACATATTAGAATGATTATTAAACAATCTTTTTAAAAGGTAAATATTTTGTTTTAAGCAAATCCATATTTGCAGTCAGAATTTTCTTATTAAATATGGGCCCTTGACTCAGAGACTTTCTCCTTCATTTTCTTCATACCTCCTTCCTGGAACTTATTGGTCAAGATGTTTAGAAACATGAACTTTAATGGGCTGACCATGGGTTATTACAAGAGAATAGGTAAAATTTCATTTTTTTGTACTTTACGACTTATATCCAACTTCTAAAGTATTCTTAAGAGAGTTTATAAGAAAAGAAATATATACAATAAGTAGGATGAATAAGAGAAAGAGAAATTTAAACCATAGAGGAGGAAGAGAAAATAATTACACTAAAAGCCTGAGCTAATCGTGACTGTAACTGAGCATTAAATTTGTTCAAGGCTTCTTGGCAGCTAAAGGCAAAAAAGAGGAAATGTGATGGGTGACATAATTCTCAGTGGCTAAAGTTTTCCTCTTAAGTAGTTTAGCAAGGTTATGGTGGTGTAGAAACCATTTGGGAGTTAAGCTCCATTGGGGCCGCATGATGTGGAGAAGAAAGTGTTCTTTACAGGGGATGGTAGAGTCTATCCCTATGGCTTTAGCAACAGATTGGATGACTTTGGCTTTGGATGGGTTTACTGCAGATCTGACCGGAGCCAGGAAACTGAGATTGATGACTTTTTAAACAATAATATTTTTGAAATTTCAGATAATAAAAATACATATTTATTATCAAAGATTTGAAAATACAAGAGTATAAAGAAACAAAAGTATCTTCATAATCCCGTCACTTAGACACAATCATTATTAAAACTGATGCATTTCCTTCCAAACTTTTTTCTATGTGTATTTATATTAGCTGACTTCTTGCCGCTTTCTTCTAGATAGACGACTCTCTAAATTAGGTGGCCTTTGGCCCAAGTGGTGTAATATTCAATAATAAAAATAGCTACTGGTTGCCTATTGAATGTCTAATGTGCTCCAGACCCCTGTATTAGTATTTCCAGTCCTTCTAATACCAACAGATACAAGGCAGTTTTTCCAATTTGCACCGAGGTTACGTAATTTGTCTACGTCATATGGTGAAAGGAGTGCAAAAACACAGATTCTGGAGTATCTGATGGTGCAGCTTAGTCTCCTTGTTCTACCAGGTGCTACTTCCCTGAGACATAGGCCTCTTCCTGGCACCTGATGCTCACCTGGGACTCCTGGGAGTGGGGTTGGCTGGGTCTGACACCATCTTGGCTGACTCATGGGCCCCAAATGGCAAACACAAAGAAGCGGAAGGAGTTCATTCTTTCCCTACCCTCTCTCCTCTTTCCTCTCCTTCCCCTACATGCTGGAAGTCAAGAGGCTAAATTGCTTAGGTTCCCAGGTTAGCCCTGGCAGCTGTTGTGATGGTTTTGGCTTCGATAAAATTTTCTAATTCAAACCTCTTTTATAGAAATAAAGTTAAGAGAAATTTGAGAATCTCAGTTCTGTTCTTTTCAGTCCCAACGATACTGAAGAGTGTGGAGAATTTTTGTTTGTCATTGTTATTGCTATGGTTTGTAACTGAAGCTTTGTGCAGATGTGACTTTCTTCTCTCCTGAGCCCCTGTATTTACCCAGTAACTTCTTTGACGAGCAAGTCACAGACCAAAGGGTCCTGCAGCAGCCCCCAAGTAGCCAGTACAAGCCTGCTTGCTCAGCAGGGATCAGGCCATGTGGTTGCCAGTGTAGGCTGGCTGCCACGCCCAGAAAGGCAGCCTTTTGTGAGTGGCCTCTGGCCAACACAAGCAGTGTCCTGGGCTCTTGGGGTGCCTCCTGCCTGAAAACCGGCCAGTCTTCCACCCCTCTGTCACCACTTCTGGGGACCTATGAGCTAAGTATTGAAGAACCAAGAGGCCTAAATGTCAGGGCTCCTATTTGGCCACAAAGTGAGCTGAGCTAACTGAGAACAGAGCTCTGAAAACTCTGGGTGCAGGCTAGGCTGCGAGTGGGTGTGAGTCAGCAACTGCGACATCCTCTCTCCACTACACTTGCATGGCTCTAAGCACAGGCCTTGGTCTTTCCCTACAATCACTCATCTCACCCTGGCACAGCAGGGCCTGTTTCCCCAGAGGAGATGTCTGGGGGGAGGCTTTAAAAGAGGATGTTGCACACCTGAGCTTCAACACTGTGGTGGTAGTCCGTGTCCATTGCTGGAAGTATAATACATGGCAAACCATGAAGAAGCTGGTTTTCCTGGTGCGCCAAGTCACCTGCCCCTGGGATTTAGGATCCGTGTCATTATAATAACGGCAGAACAATAGCAATACTAACAGCAACTAAATTTACACAGCACTGAACATGTGCCAAGAGGTTCTCAAGGTCCTCTTGAAACACAACAAATTTAAATAACTTGCCCGGTGTCACACAGCTAGTAAGAGACTGAACCTGAACCCCGGCAATGCTAGTTTCTTAACCCAGCTCAAGAGTTTGGTTTGGATGTTCACACGAGCGGAATGGCAGAAGGTTGGAGAAAAATCACAAGTTTTCCACTAGATAGCTTCTTAAACCCAAGGGTGGCTCAGGTTGCCCCCTGCACGTGGTTCTGTCATGCTAATTCCATATTCAGAGATCATAGAAGTCGTGCCCGGCTATCTGGAAGAGGAGAAAAATCCCCCAAACCTTGTGGTGGCTGAAAGGATTTGACCTTTTCGATTGGTATGAAGAGCAGCTCAGTGGGAGGCCTTAGGGTGCCTGGACAACACCAGCAACAGTGCCTGGAAGCTGAGAAGAGGCCCCATCCCAGGAGAACTCTGATGGCTGGAGTGTGCTTGGCTGGGAGGGCAGTGCGAGTTTTTAGATGGTCATCGGGAAAATGCCAAGGTGACCATCGTGATGTTCAACCTCAAGATAGTGGGATGTGGGGATGTTGTTGTCTTTTGCATTGCAGTTGTCTACCAGGCCCTGGATTCATTTTCTATTACTGCTATAATAAATTACCACAGATGCAGTGGCTTAAAGCAATGCAAGTGTCTTATCTTAGAGTTTGGGAGGTCCAAAGTCGAGAACAGGTCTCACTGTGCTAAAGTCAAGGTGTTGAAAGGGTTGTGTTCCTTTCTAGAGACTCTAGGGGGAAAGTACATTTTCTTGCTTTTCCAGCTTCTGGAGGCTGCCCACATTTCTTGGCTCCTGGCCCCCTTGCATCTTCAAACCCAGCAGTGGGCTACATTGCATTACTTTGGTGCTGACTCTTCCGCCATCCTCTTCCCCATCCCAAGACCCTGTGATTGCACTGGGCCTACCTGTGCAAGCCAGGATAGTATTCTTATTTTCAAGTCAACTGATTAGCAACCTTAATTCCATCTATTACCTTACTGCTCCCTTTTCATAAAATATAACACATTCACAGGTTCTAGAGATTAGGACACGGATATCTTCGGGAGGCCATTATTCTGCCGATCACAGGTCCCATATGGAAAAGCCGAGCATCCCTATCATGGATGTTCATAGCCCAGCTGAGAGCCTGCTTAGCCGCTGGTAGTCTCTGCTGCATGCTAGAGAAGAATCACTGGGAACCTGCTTCAGAGAAAAGAATATGGCAGTCCATATACGGTGTTCAAAAAGCTACAGATGCATCCACCTTCTTGAGAAGACCCCAAACACAAAAAGTCTCAAGTTTCAATGCTTTTGCTCCCCATCAGAACCTAGATAAAGAACCCATCCCATGGACTCAAATCAATGACAGAGGCAGCTGGGAATCCTCCTTCATAATGACTGCAAGTCACAGTTTATAGGAGAATGTGAACCTTCTCCCACAGTTAACTTATCCCTAAAATCTCAAAAGCACGTCTCCAGAACATTTTTAAATCATGGCTTCTAGATCTGTTAGGAACACTTTATGTAAAACCAGTCTGAACCTGTAGACATACTTAGCCTATCTATCTACTCAGGAAGTCAAGTGTAGTACTTGTGATGTGCTTTTATTTCTTGGTCTTCACTCCTTCAGGAGTGTTTCTCATTCCAACACTCTAGTGGGTTACCCACTCAGAGTATCCACACACTATCTACATCCATACATTTTTAGCCTGCCCAGACTGAAAAGGTTGGATTTTTACATTTTAAGCATCTTGTTATATATGTTTCAAACTTTTCTGTGCTTCTAAACGGCTCTGGGATCATGATGGGAGCTCTCTCTGTTGGTGCATTATGAGCAGTGCTGATTCTGTATATGTTCTTGGGCAGGTCACATGTGATTTCTCCCTCTTTAACTTTCCTCATATACAACATGAGGATGATAATAGTACCTCCGCTATAGGGCTGGAGTCAGGAGTAAAGGAGTGAACCCTCCAAAGCCTTTAGAACAGTGCATGGTACTTGGTGAAGCTATGATACATCTTTGCTCTTACGATTATTTAAAAGATCTAATAACACATGAACCTCTTCTCTTACAGTCACAGAACCGGCCATTTTGTTGTCTCCAGACACTGATATTCAAGCCATCTTGAGGGCAGCAGACACATTTGCAACCAAAGTGCCTTTTTTGCTTTGCTCTATAGGCATATTATTCCCATAAAGGCTGTTGCTTATAGTTAAGGCAAGACATCAAGATCCACTGTCAAGGCAGTGGAGACAGGCAGATAGAAAGCTGAGTACTCATTTCATGGCCAAAAGAAAGCTCCTCTTCTCAGCTTGGGGAAGGGGCATAAATCTAGCGGAGTGGGTTCTCTTGGGGCTCTTTGGTGCCACGTTTTACCCTAATCCAAACTCAAAAGGGAGCCTCTTCGGACAGTGTCATGTTGCCCTAACAGTCAGTTCAGTCCTATTAATTCAAAAGGCCACCTGGACAGTCACAGTCATGAAGAGCCCTTGGCCAAGAAAATTCTAGTGTGGCTTCAACCTCCACATCCCAGCTCCACTTCCATCTCTGGACTTGGGGCACAGTGCTGAATGTCACAGGACTGCCCTGTAGAGAAGCACCAGCCCTAAAGTTCCCACTCCACTCCAGGGCTGCTAGCTGACCTTTGACCTCTTGCCCCATATTCTTCTTTCTGCCCTCATAGCCTGACTCCAAATGGCCAGATTCCACCAACTAAGCCCAGAGGACATTCGGGGCTGGAGAACCTTAACTCCAGATAGCACACAGGCCACATAAATTCCTCAAGTATGCGCCCCAAAACAAGAGTCCCTGGGGATTCAGTTTATCTCACCAAGTTTCAGCTGAGGGAAAAACATTCTAATGGCATGTAAGGAAAGCTGTCAGAGAACTGTTTTTGCTCAACATCAAATGCATTCCAGGCCTTATCTAATCAGGGAGTCTTCTTCACAGCTGATGCAGAGGCTGTTCCTGGGCCAGGAGAGAGGCCTTGATTTTAAACACAAAATCATGGTTCTTTTGGCACAGGCAAAATTGGTTGGCAGCTGGAGGTTTGGAGTGACCCCTGACCCTCTCCCACAGTTCCTCCTGAGTTCCGCTGCACAAAACTAAGCCACACTCAAATCCCAAGCTCTAATTGGCTCTGGTTTGTTTTGCTTTTCTATTCTATCCAGAGCTTCAAAAGGCGTTTCCATAATTGTTTGAGGCATGAAAAAGGCAGGTTTCAGCTTTCCTAACTGGAATTGGAGGTAATTACTGTCTTGCACACACGAGCCGGTACATGCTTCAAATCAGATGGCTCTGGGTTGTTTTATAAAGTGTAGCTGGGCCTCTGAGCCAGGAGAGGGAGGATTATGGAATCTTCCAAAGGCTCTGTTCCAGAGAAAGAAAAATTCGGACATCTCAGAAACAGTGAGGGAAGCATCCATATTCTTCTGTGGTTACCTTAAGCTCTGCCCAAAAGATCTGGCCTGAAAAATTATGTCCTCAACCCCAACTTTTCTAAGATGAAGAGGCTTTTTTTTTTTGGGTGGGGTCCTATCTTTCAAGAGTCAGAGGCCGATACCCCACATAATCCCCATCTTGCTTGTAATCAGCATCTGTGGACTTGGCCTGGGCTGCCCACCTGTGAAACCTCAGAAGGGGGCAAACTGAGTCAGGCATGGTAAGAGCCACCTCAGAGAACCAGATCGGGGATTCACTTCTGGATTCTCAGCATAGCAAACACAAACATGGGCAGTCTCTGGCTTCCAGACCACCCACACCACCCGGAGTATAGACTGGGGAGCAAGACGCTGTTTCAAATCTTCGATCTACTAGCGGTGTGTCCACAGGCGGCTGATTCACATCACTAATCCTCCACGGCCTCACCTCCAGAACGAGAATGGTGACTGGCCCTACATCACAGGGTTGCTCTGACTTCTTAGTAAGGTCAACCTGTGTCGAATGCTTGGCCTAGAGTCTGCAAATGGCGAGCGCCCAATAATAATAGCTATTGTTCATAAACATAATTGTCAGGGGCATGGCCATGAGGGCCAAAGGGACCACTCTGAAAATGGCGGAGGTTTTCAAGACTCTAGAGATTCAGAAATAGTGGAAGAAAAGTGGCTGCAGGAACAATAGCAGGAAGGGGGAGGGGAAGCAGCGCAACAGCCCCCACTTCAAGTGTCTTCCTCAAGTGTCTTCCCTCCCAAGGGCTCACCTTAAACATATTAGGTGGCCTGAAATTCCACAGAGGAGAGATTTAGTTCTGCCTTTCTTCAACAATATATCTCAGTGAGAACTAGCTGGTTAAACAGCATTCACACTGTTGTAAACTGGTTTATTTGCTTTCTTTCTAATACCTACACACTCAGCAGCTTGGGGGTTAAGGATCTTGGGACTGGGAAGGAAGAGATAGTAATAAGTTAGCGTCATGAAGAACTGCCTGGGACAAGGCCAGTCCAAATTCCAAGAGCTCCAGGTCAGTTCACTCACTGGCCCACAGACAGTCTGCCTGGCCCATGGGACAAGAGGACCTGGGGGTCAGATGTGTGCTGGGGGCTCTGAATTGCTTTTCTGATTTTTTTGTGCTCCCATATGGACATCCCTTAAACAGCCTCTTCCAATGGCTTCCAGAACTGTCTCCTCTCTGGGAGCGCCTCCTTCTCTGCCAGAGAGAGGTCATAGACGGCAGCTCAGGGCACGGGGCTCAGTCCTTGCTTCTTCTGTACATCACCCCTAAATTACTATCTCAGGAGGGCTTGAGTCTGCCTCTGTGTTGCTCACTTCCAAACCAACTTCTCTCTCGATGTGGATATTTAGTTGCCTACTTGATATCTCCCTTTCAAGTGTCGCAAACTCTCAACAACCCCTGATGCCACTGAAAATGATAACAACAAAACACCTCATTAACAAGGTCTCATATAAATGTTGTCATTGCAGATGATCTTGCAAAACTATTGACCTTCCTCTTTGTACCGTGTGCTCATCTGTCACAGTACATATGGCAATGTATAATCACATATTTACTTTTATATCTATTTGTATACTATGTCTCCCAGTAGACCCTAAGCTTCATGAGGACAAGATGAGGTCTATCTGCCTCCTGTTCTTCCCAACACCCAGCCCAGTGTCTGACATAGACTAAGTCCTCATTGTACATTTGTTGAATGAATGAATGATTTCAAAGTGGACACAGGTCCCTGGATCAGGAAGAGAGTTTCTAGGTACAAAAAAAGGCTGTGAAACCTGGCAAAAAGTACTTGAGATCACATCTTGTTTTCCCAAAGTGGGCCATTTGGCCACTTCCCCCTCCCATTTGATGAAGTTTCATGTTTAATAAAAGCCCCGAACAGGACTTGATGATCAATTTAAGGAACTGCTGCAAGACTAAATGTCTGATATGTAGAATGCCTAAATTATATTCATAAACATGGCTGGCTCTCAATTATCCATTCCAGTGGATAATCTAATAGCCAATAATCTAATAGTTTGTAATTCAATAGCTTATAATCTTGAAAGTTTTACATGTGGCTACATGTAATCGGTACATACAGAGTTCTCATGGTTTAGGAATTCACAATACTTTGAGCTCAGATGTTCAATGTCACCATCCCCTGCCGGCTATTAAGGACATCTCTGGGCTCCAACCCCTTGTGGAGAAAGTACTGCATTGTGTTTGGGAGGAAAGCACATTCATTTTTTTGTTGTTTTTCTTTTTAGTTTTGGTCATAAGAATTGGGGTCCAAACTCCAGCTGTCACACTTACCTGCTCAGTGGTCTTTGTTTTCTCATCAATACCTACCTCCCAGGACTGGGATGAAATTTTTCAGGAAAAATTAATAGGAACCACCCACTCGGGTAGATGCAAAGCAGATGAAAAGTGGGGTTGGGTCATCTATAAACTCTCTGTTTCCTAGCTGAGGAAAGAAAGATTTCTCTTTTCATCTTTTCTTTTCTTTTTCTTTTTGCCTTAAAGGAGTGTCTCTTCCAGGCTCAGTAGGCTAAAGTAAATAGGATCCTTGCTTCACAAATCACATTTGGTTGTGAAAGCTTCTGCTAATGCCTATACAAATCTGAAAGAAAAATGCTGTCTTGAGCAATCTAACATGAAAAACAGACTGTGGGCCCTCCCTGGGCTCCACCAGCCCTCTCAACAATACAAATGGTGGTGCGTATGTCTGGGCATTTGCCCCATTTGCCCATGTCATCTTGGATCCAAGTCTCGGGGTTAGAAAGGAGAGACATCCTAAGATCCAAGGCAGAACCAATTGTCTGTTGGGGGGCGGGGGGCTAGAACCCCAGAGTTCCCACCTCCTTTTCCTGCCATGAAGTTTATATCTCGAGGGAAAACAGCTGTCCATTCTCAGGCCAGCTGGGACTGAAGCCAGCTGTTGCTTCCAGATGCCAGGAGCAAATGTACACCCACTCTTCTCTCCCACTCCTTAAGCCTGAAGTCTTAAACTTCACTGAATTTATTAATAACCTTTGCAATGTGCTAAAAATGCATTTCCTCAGGCTCCGCCTCCAAATAATCTGATTCAGTTAGCTCAGGTTCACCAAGAAATCTACATTGTAAACAACAATACTACTAGCCTCATCTTCTTTTTTCCCTAGGAAATTCAAATATCACTGATCTGAGAATCACACCCCAAATGACAATCTCTATAGTGGAGGCAGTGGCATGCTGGTAAATGCCGAACTAGTTTGGGAGAGGAGAAAGCCTGGTTTGCAGCTTGCTGATCTCTGTGATGTAAATATTCCCACCACGGTCAGTTCAGGAACCCAACATGACATCATGATTTTGAAGTCGGGAAGAGGAGCATGCAATCAATCCTCACGAGCTTGTAGGAACTGGTTCCAGCACGCCACTGGGAAGAAACCTCTGGACACCTCCAAATGGTGTTTCCCGGGCTTTGGCATAGAAGGGCCACTGTTCAGCCCATGATGTCACATCCCTGAATATTTTTTCCCCTCTGTCCTTAGCTCTTTGAAGGGTTTGTTTTGGTGACTGCTTCCCAGGGACCTCTAGGGGTTCCAAACCAGAAAGAGAGGAAAGAGAGAAAGAGTTCCAGGAAAGAAAACGCAATCAGCGTGGGATGTTGGCCTCAGCCACACGGTCAACCTTGTTCGACCCAGCTCTCAACAGGGAGGAGCTTTGCAAACACCTGCTTCTGCCTTCATTTGATAAGCTTTCTGGTCAACTCCCATAAACCTGATCCTGCTGACCTGGAGAATGATGAAAAGGCTGAGTGCTGGGGACCTGAGGGGATGAAAGGGGACGGGGGAGGACCATGGGGTGGTCATATGACCCGGGGTCGCCAGCGGCTTAAGGCTTCCCCTTTGTCTCCCTGCTCTGGCCCCGTGTTGGAAGGTTCTGGTGATTTCCTCCCGCCCCCGACCAGGCCAACAGATGTGGAAAGGTCTCCAGTTCCCAGGGATCCGGACACAACTGCTTGTTGTTTCCCTGCTTGCAGACGGGGCCTGTGACCACAGCTATACAATCACTCGCCAAAGAGCTGAGCCCAGTCAGGTGCGGGGTTCCAAAGTACTCTGCATTTCTGCAGCGAGAAAACCGCGTGAGCAAAACTGGACGAGAGTGAAAAAGAACCACGCCTCTCCCTGTGTTCTCTAAGTCGGCTTCATAGGAATGCTGAGGACTCCAGGAGAGGCCATGCCTTTAGCTCTTTCACGGTGATAAAATCCTCACGGATGCTGTGACCCTTTCAGCACATGCCACCTTTTGGGCCTGCTGCTTATCTTGTGGATGCGAGTAAGATCCCTGCCCATGTTAAGGCTGGAGTTTGGAGGACCCTGCTCCCCCGAATGGGATGTCTTCCACAGTCCACTGAGCTTTCACTGAGCATTGGATGGAAAGGAGAGAAGAAAAAGTAACGAAGGAAGGGGTGCAGGTATTAGCCTCCTCATTTGCCTTTATTATTCAACATAGATAGTCTGAGAAATTTCTTAGTCCTAGTTTCCTCCTACCATGCACATACCTTTTATGAGTGGGGCAAACAGAAGCATGAAAACACACTAACTTCCCTTAAATAAGGAGCTTGTCTCACATCAAGTCTGTCCCCAAGAATAAGCTGCTGCCTAATGATATATTTTCTAGCTTTTGAAACGAAGCATGGCCATTACAATCGGACACAAACACCTGGTACATGTATGTCTCAGGATATAGTACATTCACCCGTAAATGCCGCCAGTGATAGAAGGGCACCCTTCTCTCTAGAGCAATGGTTCTCCAAATAAGATCTATGGAACCCTGGGGTCCCTAAGACCCTATGACCATGTCTGCAAGGTCAAAATAATTTTTAATTGTAATACCAAGTTGTCATTTGCCTTCTTCACTGTGTTGACATTTGGGTAAAATGCTGACCTCAGATATTGTCCTGGTGGTAATGATATCTTCACTGCCAAAATGTCACAGGACAAAAAAAAAAAAAAAGGAAACCAGTTTTGACTTAAGAGTGTCTTAGATGAAGCAGTCAAAATCATTAATGTTATGAAATCTTGTCCCAAGTGCAAGTCTGTTGACTATTCTGTGTGGCGAACCGGAAAGTAAGCATTCTGAAGCACAAAGGTGGTTTGCAGGAAAGGAATTCATGAGAGGAGGAAGTTATGAGCTGAACTAGCCCTTCCATGAAACACAGTGTTTGCGCAAACGGACCAAATAACCTTGGCTATTCAGACTTGGTTCCTGGACAGACACTTTCTCCCAAATGAACAAACAGAGCCTGTCACTTCAAGAAAGATAACTGACAGTAGTTGTTGCCAAAATAAAAGCTTCCGAGCAAAAATTAGAATTTTGGAAAACTTGGATCTGCGGCTTAACACCTTCCCAATACTGAAGGAAGTTTCTGACGAGACCAGTGCTGTTATTAGCAAATGTGAATTTTTAGTTTTTATCATGAAATATATCCAATTCGGAAGATCTGCATAACTTAGTAAAGCAATATATTCCAAATGACCCGTGCATGGCATCATAAGATCACAGGCAGAAGAGCCATGTAGAGCGTAAGCCAGACCAAATGGATTCTATGTAACTGAGCATTAAAAGTTCATTGATACCATTTCAGATGATCCATTGCAAGTAACACTTCATGAACTACCACTTGTTGAGTTTTGGTAGAGCATCATAGAATTACAGGCCACCCCCACTATCTGAAAGTAGAGTTCCTATGAAATCTTTTGTAAGCTGAAAAGGTGTTAAAGAGGCAATCACTTTTAATTTCTATGGAAAAATCTTCTGAGGGTCCTCAGACTCCAAAATACTTCTCTTAGCCTTTTCTCATACCTTAGGACACATCTTGCTAACAAATGCATCTCAAAGACACAGTTCAAAGGTCTGGGGGCTGGAAGCTCAGATGCGGAGTGTGGTTCCCCAGGGAAGGGGCCTGGTGGGGGGCTGCTCTTGCTGGTTAGGGTGCACGCTGCCTCTCATGGCTCCCCGCAAAACAAATGCTGAATGAACAGTATTTTTGTGGGTTTTTTTGTGGTTTTTTTTTTTTTTTTTGCCTTTTTTCATAAAAGTGAAAAATCCTCGTAGGATTTCTTTTGGTTAATGAAAACAGGCACTAGTGTGGGTTTTTTATAGAAGCAAAATGGCATAAAACAGAATTCTGAAAAGTGGGAGTACCTGTATCCACAATCATCTGAAAAGGCTGTTAAAATAGCCCTCCATTTTCCAGCCACCTATCTATGCGAGGCTGGGTTTCCTTCAGATACTTCCATCAAAACAACATTCAACATTCACAGCTGATTGAATGCAGAAGTAGATATGAGAATTCAGCTGTCTTCCATTAGGCTAGACATTAAAGAGATTTGCAAAAATGTAAAACACTGTCACCCTCCTCACTAAATTTTGTTCTGTTTTGTTGTGGAAAACACAATTATTTTTACAAGAAGCTTATGTTATTTTTAACTTTTTAACAAGTAAAAAATTATGAATTTCAATGAAGTAATAGGACTCTTCCTATAAGTGATTAGATGGATTAACAAATAAATATTAAATATTCTTTTAAATATTCTTCTGTTTTAATTTTCAATATGGTAGGTGATTTAATTATCTGTTACTGCATAGCACAATGCTCCACAACCAAGTGGCTTAAAACCATCATCATCCTTTGTCACCCTCATGGTTGCTGTGGATTAGGAATTCAGAAGTGGCTTGCGGTCTCTCGTGATGTTATAGTCATCTAAAGGCTTGACTGCGGCTGGAGGATGTGCTCTCAAAGCGTCTCACTCACAAGCCTGGCCATTTGTTGCTGGCTGTTGAGAGGGGGCCTTGGTTCCTCCTCAGGTAGGTCTCTTCCAGTGTACTCAAAATGTGGCGGCCGGCTTTCTCCAGAGCGAACAGAAGAGACCAGGCAGAAATGTTGAGCCCCTCTTGTGGGCACACACCCTGTCACACACTGTCACACTCTGTCACACATTCTGTCGTCACACACCCTGGCTTCTGCCACTCCCTACTTGTCACCTAGACCAGACCTGATTCACTGTGGGAGGAGAATACACAGGGCATGAATGCTAGGAGATGCGTGCGGGTCACTGGGGAACCCCCCTAGGATTCATCAATAGATACTGCCCATAGAAACAAAGGCTTTTTGGGGTTTTCAACAAATTTTAGTATAAAGGAGTCCTCAAGACCAAAACATTTGAGAGTTGCTAGACTAAAGGAATTAATCCATATCTTAGAAAAGGGTCTTTGCCTCTTCTCTTCCTTCTTCTTCTCCTCCATCTTCATTTTCTTCTTTTTTTGTCTTGTTGATTATAGTTACACCAGCACTGAGGCAGCTTCTTGCTCTATGAGCTCGGGCACGCTGCCTTCCGGCTTTGTTTCTTCTGAATTGCAGTTTACCGGGGACTCCCTGTAACCCTGAGTTTGTTGGGTCTTTTGCTTGGCAATGCTTGGGGACTGCTTCAGTTCTATTCACTCTCTGATCAGGCTCTGTGAATAACCCATGCCTCTAAGAGGGGGTCACCAGCAGGCAAACTTGGGTCACTAGTGGGCAAAGACGAGCAGCTCTGAGCCAAGGGCCTAAAGGCAGTGGAGAGAGCAGAGAGTGAAACAGTAGGGTCCCTGCCCTCATCCCCGCTGTTCTTGGAGTTTTCTGTAAACCCCCGTTGCATTCACCCCCAGGGGTGTCAGGCAAGCCTCCTGAGGAGCAGAGGCTCCGATGCCTTGTACAGACCTTCTACTACTTTTGTTGTAGAAGACAGTAAAGAGAACCATGCACTGTGTGCAATTTTATTTCAAAGAGTGCTAGAATGTTCTTGAGCCTCTCAGTCTTTTTTTTTTTTTTTCCCCCTTTGTCTTTCTTATCGGAAATGAAAGAAAACAGCCAGGGGAGATAGGATCTTAGGTCAAGAAATCCTAGCAGGTAATTTGGGAGCTGAAAACAAATCTCCCTTGAAATGAATTAAGCAGGTGAAGGGGATTCCAGCTTCAACCACACCTTATCCTGGCCTGGCAAATGACTTCCTTCCAGCCCCAGGCAAATCCCAACTTCCACCCACTAAATGCCTGCAGTTAATAAATGTTAAACAGCAACAAACCCCCGAAGTGGAAACAGGAAGACTGATGGAAGGCGCCAAGATACCAGAAGGACTGCTTGAGAACCTTCCCTGGGCGCTGCATCCACAGAGGGAACTTTTAAGTAAAGAAGCGGGGCCTGGGCGGGGGCTGGGGCTGGGGGTGGGGGGAGCAAGCCACGACCGTTTTCAGAACATCGGAGCCAGGTAAATAGCTGACTTGACTTAAAAAGACTATTTTTCTTGATCAGACCTGCCTACTTGATACCACGAACCACGTTCAAACCCTTCAAGTTGGCTGAAATCTCCAGAATCTATTACTGAGCCCTGATACGAGTCATGCCTCCCGCTAAGTACGCCAGGACTGGAAAATCCCAAACTCAGGTCTGGGTTAGTCCGCTGAGGGTTGGCGGCGACGAGGTTTTCCGAGGTCCGGGGAGAAGCAAGAAAAAGAAGCACCAAGTTATGCTCTGAGGAATTCACTCAGCATTACTTCTTATTCCCGTTTTACAAAACGGAAGACCGAGGCTTGGAGAAATCGAGTGGCCCCACAGCGAGCCAGCAGCAGAGCCGGGAGAGAGATTCATGGGATAAATCATAACGACTGTCATTTGCTGAGCACATTTGATGAGACAGGCAAAATACCTTGTGCTCCGTGCAGGTTGACTTTTTCATTTCTCGTGGGTTACTGCCTTTCTAAAGAAGCGAAACTGTCCAATAGAACTTCCTGCCATGCTGGAAATGCTCTGTGTCTATCCTGTCCAATCCCATAAGAGTCACCAGCCCCGAGTGGCCTTTGAGCACTTGAAGTAGACAAGTGGGACTGAGGAACTGAATTTTTTATTTTATCTCATTTTAATTGATTTAAATTTAAGTAGCCATACACGGCTGGTGGCTACTGCATTGAACGATGTAGCTCTAGGAGGTTCGGCAGATTTTTCAAAAAAGCTTTCAAAAAGGGGGAGCCTGGGTGGCTCAGTCAGCTAAGTATCTGCCTTTGGCTCAGATCATGATCCCAGGGTCCCGGGATCGAGCCTTGCAGCAGACTCCCTGCTCAGCGGGTAGTCTGTTTCTCCTTCTGCCTCTTCCCCCACTCATACCCATTCTCTCTCAAGTAACAAATAAAATCTAAAAAAAAAAAAAAAAAAAAAAAGGCTTTCAAAAACTTGGTAAGTGGAAAGGCAAAGGTTGCATCTCAGGCTGACGGAACCCAGAGCCCTTGCCTTTCCTTTCTCCCCTCTGCTTCCCAGTGAGGTAGCCTGCATTTTGCAAAATGAGAGGCCCTGGGAAGGAAACTGATGAGACAGTACACAGTCAGCCAAAAATACAGCCAGACCCCCTAACGGCCAGGTCTGTACTTGAGTGTGATTTTTCTGTCTAGAGGCCCACACAGAGGTGCCAACAAGTGGCCCACTAGCCCAGCTAGAAGATCGAGAGCCTGCAGCAGCCATTTCCCGGAGCTTACCAATAATGGCCCGGTTATTTGAGGGTTCTATGACTCATGGGTCCCAACCCTGCTATTTAAACATCAGCATTTCCTTTTTTTTGGGCTTAAGACTAATTGGTATAGAGGTAGTGAGCTCCCAGGCTCAGCCCCGCCCTGCCAAAACACGTAGCCCTCAAAGGTAGAGCTACCATCGTCCATGTGTCTGAGCGCAAACCTTTTGCCCGAGCCGGCCCATCGTGCTGTTGTCAGCTTCCCTCCAGCCCCTCAGTGTGCACCCCTGCCACATCACTTCCCTGCTCCAAAGCCTCCAGAGACACCCCAGGATGCCCAGAACGAACGCCAAGTCTTCCTTTCCTGAGCCGGGCCCCACCCACTTCTCTGACCTTCTGTCCCAGGTCGTGCCTACCATTCACTCTGCTCTGGTCCCTGATCTCCTAGCTGTTCTCCAACACTTGTCACCCTTATCCTCATCCCAAGCCTAGAATGCTCTTTCTCGGGCTTGAATGTGGCTCACTCTCTCTTTATTCAACCTCTGCCCAAATGTCACCTCTTCCAAAACGCCTTCCTGACTCCACTGTGTGTAACATAGTGCATCCCTCACCCCGATCTCTCTAGCCGGCTGTACTTTTTTCCCAGGTACCTATCACTAGTTGATATATGTATATGCCTACATATACACATACATATTTGTTGTGGGTGCTGGTTGGTCGGTTTGCCTATTGTCTGCCACTCCCACTAAGTTGCAAACAGGGTAAGGACAGACATTGGCTTTTTTTGCTCCATATCTCCAGTCTCTAGAATAGAGTGTGGCACATAGGGGGTTAGTGAATATTTGTTGAAGGAATCAATGAATAAATGAACGCATGCGTGACTTCTTAGTGTGAGTGCAAGGGGGGTGCAGAGGGGGTGGGGAGGCTCAGGCTTGGCTCGCTCTACACAGATCAGTGCTTCCATGGCTTGGATACTGAACCATGAGAAACAAAGAGATTTGTTGGTTTAATTTCTTTTGCCCTGGGAAAGTTAAAGATCACAGATAATCCAAAACTCAGTGCCAAGTTCTCTATTTATAATCGAGGAATTATTCACACAGAGGTAAACAAGAGCAAAGGACAGACAAGTGAACTGTGGGAGGAGAATGATGGGAAACAGACTGAGGGACCTGTGTGCCTTCAACAGGCCTGGGTTCCCACCGGCACTCATTCAACCTTGGATCCAGAGAACCCTTGACAATTTTCAGTCCCAGAGTCATTTGGGCCAGGCCACCCAGGTAAGTGGCTATTAGGAGTGAGGTGGGGATTGTAAGCAGACACCACCAGGTAAGTCCCATCCCTATGTGACAATGTTATCATTGGGCCATCGGAAAGGTACACCCAGGGCAGCAGGTGTTTCTCTAGAATGCCCAGGCTCACAGAGTTTTCCTAAGACCTGGATTTTGGGGGGAAATTTTCCTTTCCTTCTTTAAGGTATTCCACAGAATTGTATCTCTTTCATTTCCTCTCAAAACTTCAAAGAAACAAAATTAGCAGTGTCTAGAAGTGTCTGACACACAGGAGGTAATCAGTAAGTACTGAATGAGTGAACGACAATGCCAAGGCGAAGTGAAGAATGGTTGAGCAAACCCTGATCTCTGGGAACCATGGGCTGGACCCTCTACTACGGCTCTAAGGCCTCAGTTTCCCTATCTGTAACACTGGCCTGGCTGAGCTGGACTTGAATTTCCCTCCCAGCTCTGACACTCTCTAATCCTCTGAAAAATTTGTGTTATAGATATATTGTGGATTAGGTCTATCTAGCTGGTCCCACTGAAAGCAAGGCCTGCGGCTCTGGAGACTGCCCATTGTTTTTAAGCACCAGAGGTTATTAAATAGCAACTCTCCCAAAATATTTTTCATGTCCTTCATGAAAGAAGGTTCTGGAAGGCAGCCATCATCAAAATAGGAAGTAAAGCCAGGCTGGTGTTCCATTTAGCAGATAACACAGACTCAAAGTTCCTGTCACCCCATATGGTGATTCTGGGAGTTTGACCAGATTTCAGAGGTTTTATATTCAGAGCAGTAAGAAATCATCTGAGGCTTGTGGGATTTAATACCTATTTCCCTCCTTTCTGCAGCTCGGGGCTCTGGGTGCCAAGATAGGCTCCAGTGACTCTTCTCTCAGGGTCTTGGTGCAGCTGGTCTAGTGTCTGAGGAAAGCACGCCCCACTGGCAAGGTCAGGACTCCCAGTGCTGGCTCGGGGGGCTCCCCTGTCCACGGCGGCATTTTATTTTAAGCTACATGTGAGCCTGCCACTTCCCTCTACTCTTAGAAATGTCCTAAAGCACCAGTCCCATAGAATTCAGACTCCTTCCCTACCTTTCCAACTCTGTCCTCTGCCTTGATGCACCAGGAGGAGAAAGAACAACCCCAGTCAAGAGTCTGGGAAAAGAGACAGGACCGGCTTCTGCAGGGGCATCTCCCTCGGCCTCAATTTCCTCAGATGTGAGGTCAGAACGGCGTGCTGGCGGGCCGCCCTGTCTCTTCCAGCCTCGGGATCCACCCCGCCCCCCCTTGGCCCAGAGGCAGCGCCAGCCCCTTCCCATGAGGGAGTCACAGTGGGCACATTATGTAACTTCCATCGAGGCAGGGCTCCCCTTTTTCTTTTCTTTTTAATGCTTTTAGGTACTCTAGGAAGAGAGAAACATTTTTATGATCCCAGTAACCAAACAACATAATGAAAATCATGGCAACCATCAGCCTCATAAAACCCACGGCAAAAGCCTCCCCATTCTCAAATAAGACCCTGGGAATTCCATGCTCTCTGAAGCCCTAAGTGGTCAGGGCCTCGCTGAAGGCCTCGGGACGCCGGCTGATGGTTGATGAAAGGATTTTAACGCGCCACTGAAATTCTCTTTTCCAAAATAACCACTTTGAAACCTGTTAATTACAGACACACAACCAGCCCTAGCCCCCCCAACGGGACCTGGGGCTTTCACCAGGGAGCGCCCAGCTCCGAGGCCGGCTGCTTCCATGACGCTACACATGCTTTGTGGTGGGTGAATTAGCTTCAGGAAGAGAATCCAAATTAATTAAAACCACATGGCCCCTCCCCTCACCCCCCCAGCCTCCTACCCCACCTCCCTCCCCTGGAGACAGAGGCCAGTTCAGTCTAATTTGGTCCAGTGTTTTTGTTTCCTAAAATCTGTCTTGGGCTCTGGGCCATTAATAGGTTGCAGCTGATTTTAATCTACATGAATCAGAGACCTCGCTTCTTTGGTTTTAAGGAGATTACAAATTGTGTGTCCCACAAACGGGATGGAGGGGAAAGGTCCTGGGTAGGGCGGGGGAAGGGGACAGATCCTGGAAGTCACAAAAACTCTGCTCTCCATTAAGTGGGTGGGTTTGAAGGAGCCTGTGATCTCTCCAAGCCGGAGGAAGGGAGTGAAACGGAGGTGAGGGTCTTGCCGCGGTGACCCCATGGTAGGAACACATGTGTGAACGGAATTAAAGTCAAGGATCTGGAGGAGCAGAGAGGTCTCTACTCACCTATCTTCAACACATCTGTTTCCCAAGGTTTTCTGGAGCACCTATCCCGAGCTAGAACAGGGCTCTGCAAACCATGGCCCGTGGGCCGAATCGGGCGCACAGCCTGATCTCATAAATAAAAGTTTTGTCGCAACACAGCATGCCCATTCGTTATGGATCGTCTATGGCTGCTTCGGCAGTGTGGCAGAGACCCAATGGGCCACAGAGCTGAAAATATTTACTACGTGCCCCTTGTTGGTAAATATTTGCCAACCCTTACTGGGAGAAGCCCCCTCGGAGAGCTGTTGCACTTATGTGACAATAAAGGACAGACGTAGGACCCACTCGGTTCCCACATCATACCAAGATCTAGTTCCTTCTCAACATCACTCTTCAGAAAGTGTCTTCATGTCATTTAACCGATGGCCGTAAAGAACAATCCCAACAACCATGCCACTCAGTTAAGGGTCTAAAGTCCGCGACCCAAAGAGCCCCGAACAGTACACTTCCGCTTCACAGACGAAGCAGGAGAGTCCCTGAGATAAAGCAACTTGCCGAGGGTCACATGGGAAACAGCCCAGTTAAGAAGAGCCAGGCCTCCGGCCATCAGATGATGGTGATGAAGGGAGCTGGGGGGCTTTAACATGACACTACTCCTTATATGTGTTATACTGGACATTTCATGAAGTTTTTCATGTATGGGTCTGCAGATAATCCAGTGAGAGGCTCAGGGAAATATCCCTCCATTTTTTAGGTAAAGGTGTGTAGCACTGAGTATCAGTGAATGGGGATGAGAATCGGGCCAGACCCCTTGAAAAGCGCCTTTATCCAAGGCCCAGTGGCTAGTGAGTGTTGGGGATACCCAATGTAGGCCCTAGATGACTCTCTCCCTGTCAGAACCCCAGGCTGCCCCACACCCTCCAGTGTGCCTATAAGATGGTCCTTGGCCTTCAGGGACCTCCACACTAGCAGGGGAAGATGCAAGGATAGGGCGTATTATGAGTCCATGACACGCACAGTGATAGAGGGGTACATGAGATTCTTGGGGAGGACAGAGGAGAGGACCCCCACCCTTCCCTAAAAGTAAACCCCCTCTGTAAGGAAACTTGATGCCAAAGTTATTGGCTGGAAATGCAACCAGGGCCCCTTCCAAGGCTGTTGGGGGCAAAGGAATTGCTGGGGTTATCATGGTGGCAGGCAGGGAAGCCTGAAAAATCAGCATCCTTGGCAGCATCCTTGTCTTGGCAGCAAACAGATGGTGCCCAGAAAGCTGCTGCCCTGGAGCAGGAGGGGCAAGTGCAAGTCTCTTCCCACAGGAGCCCATTTCCTCCAGGGCTAGGCCCAGCTCTAGGGGGAGACCCTTCCAGCCAAGGAAGGGCAAGTCCCAGGCCGTGATCACAGTTGTCTGGAGCACTCTGGAAGGTGGCTCTGTTGGGCCTTGAACAGAATCACAGATCAACAGAGGTATACATTAGCTTGCATAGAAGGTTAACTCTATGCAAGGGTCCCTAGCAAACAGAAGCCAACAGGTTTTATGAAGGATAACGATCTGTACCTCATTGTCTCCATCTCCATTGCTGCCTCAAGGTCTCTTTTCCTTGGCAAGCTTCTCCTTGAACTTTAGGCGTTATTTCAAAGGAGTTTCAGAATTCACTGAGGAGTCATAGGTCCCAATCTTTCGAGTCCTGCCATTGTTCCGAGGTCTCCTAGTGATGAGATTTTGTGAATTGCTTGAGGGTGATGGAGGGATGCCCACTGAGCAGCGATGAAATACAAAGCAAACTCCTATCACCGTAAACAACTGAAGTCCTGAATCAAACCAGGGGGAAGCCTGGGAAGTGACCCCATTGGCATCATTGGGCCCCACCACCAGAGGAGCCCTGCACTCAGAAACAGCCTGAAGCAGGGCTTAGACCTTGGCGTGATAGAGGACAAGGTATGGTTCCTCTCGCTTCTACCTCCCAGGGAGCCTCCTAACACAGTCCCTGACTGGTACTCTTTCCTTCCACCAGTACCAAAGGTTGTGGGTGTGATCTTCAGAGCTCTGTTGTGTCTAGACTCAATTTCCTGATAGGTTTGGGCTCTCTCTTTCATGGAACCCAACAGCCAGGAGATTGTGCTACTCCTTCCTTGAGTGTAGGCTACAGGAAGAACAGAGGCTCATGACCCTCACACACCTGGGTGTTCCTGGGTACACCAGGAACCCGTGTGTGTTCAGGGCAACTGATCAAGCTATGTTGGCGAACAATGGTGGCTCCATTGACCTCGGTCATGGCTTCAAGTCCCTTGATTGGAAGAGAATGCATTGTGGTTAATTAGCAGCCGCTGAGCATTTATTATGATCTAGCTGTCACATGGATGAATATATTGGCGAGATAGACGCTGAGGAGGTCGCATGCCACGGAGTTTGTTTATAGAGTGTGGTTCCTCCCCATACTGAAGCGTTCGGCAATGTCTGCTCATAGGCACGTCATGGTGGCGTTGGGCCAAACTCCCAACTTCACTGGGGCTGTCAGCCCGAGGACCCTGTATGATCTGGGGCCCTCATACAAGAGCAGAGTGCTTAAGCTCCCCCCTTCCGTGCCACCACACAAAATCGAGTCAGAAGAAAGCAGAGTGAAAAAGCTCATAAACACTTCCTGGGGCCAGGCTCACAAATGAAAGCTCCAAGGGGAACAAGCCAGATAAGTTTAAAAACACATACACATGCAGGAATGTCCAGCTGCTATTGGAGGAGCAGATCGGGAGCTAACGTGGCTTCGGAGCAATGAAGGACGGAGTTTTGAAATTAGATCTCTACCTTCTTTCTCTCCCAGCATACACGGGTTGGAATTATGGATTAATACTGAAATTGATTTCACTGGTCCTTTAAAAGACACAGGGCAGTGGCTCCCCGCACTCTGCTCCCCCATCCTCTCAAAATACCCTGTCCCTCGACCCACCTCTGATGCCTGGAGTTTTTGCTCTAAATCATATTTTATGTCCTGTATAAACAAGGGCTGATAATTAGTACAGGAAATGAACTTCACAAGCATTGAATGTGCACCAACCTGTGGCATGGGGAGTTGCCAAGATATTCTTCTGAAGATTTTCAGAACAGAAATTTTCAGATAGACTCTTGAAACTTTCTTTCAGCTTCCCCTTCGCACACTTGAATGCGTGCACACACGCCATACGGGTGCACCTACCTGAACACAAAATTTCCCCTGTAGCCCCCAACACACAGGGACAGAAGTCTGTGTGCATACACAGACACACTCCTGATCTCGAAACTTCCTTTTGGGTCCCCACTGCCTCCACCCATAAATTCGAGCATCCAAGCATGTGGGTGTTCCCAGAAGCCCTCCGATACACACAGGGCTTTTGCCCCCTCAGCCTACGCCCAGCACACAGGAACCCAGAACCACAGCTACAGCCCGAAGGGAGCACAGGCGCATGCGTGCGCACGCGTGCACACACACACACACACACACGCACGCACATACGCGCACACACGCGCACATGCGCGGAGCCACATTCCAACTGGTTCAGTCACAGCCGTGACAGGCCTGGGTCTGCTTTGCTCTTGTTTCTCCGTTGCCTCTAACGGGGCGTTCATGTCAAAGAGATGAACCTCTTCAGCATTTGCCTCGAGTCGGAGTGTTGGGAAGGTGGCTTTTAAATGTATGTGTGGATGGCAGAGTGAAAAGCGGGACAAAGGCACTGTTTTGGGTCTCCTGCCTTGTCTCACACGCTAATGAGTACTGTTCTGAGTTGTCTGGGGCGCCTCTTTATTTGCGGTTCCATCTGAAACCCGGCCGAGAGGATGGAGGCTCAGCAGGAGACCTTCCGCAAGTCCTCTCTCAGGGTATCGCTTTGCCTCCTCTTACGGCCCCAGTGTTCTAGGCCCACTCAAGCCACCTGAGTGCAAGGCCTGAGTGGGAGGCCTCAGCCACCTGAGCAAAGACTAATCTGGATAGAAAATCAAGGAGATGAAAATAGGCCCTGAGGGACCACCGCCCCGTGGGGAGCGGGTATGTCGAGGACTCCCATCCCCTCCCTGGACAGCAGGAAATGTCGCGCTGCATGAGCAAAGGGGACACTGTCTGCATCGACAACAGGACCGGCTACTGTACGACTTCATCTTGTACCTGCAAGAGCCGGACGGACAGGATGCATCTAAGAAGCGAGCCAGCTCAGAGCCGCCTCCGTGGGCCGGGACAGGGGGCACACCGTCCCTCGCATCCTTTCCACACCACCGTTCGCTCGTGGTAGGCACACGCAGGGCTGCGACTGCCTTCCCACTGCTCCACTGAACCGCGCCAAGGCGCTGTCTCGAAGTCTGTGTACTTTGTCCTCGGCCGCTGCCTGTAAATTCCACCCCACTCGCTTCCCCAGCAGAATCCATTTTTCAAATAAAATCTTACCAGAAATCTCGGCGTGCAAAAGTGATAGAAGCAGAGACGCTATGGTTGCGAGGGGAGGGGATGAGTTTGCTGCGTGCGTGTGTGTGTGTGTGTGTGTGTGTGTGTGTGCACGACGGTGGTGGGGGTGGGGGGTGGTTCCATCTGCTCTGGCTCCATCCTGCTCCTCCCCCCCAGCTCTACTTCAGGGACTCCCTGGGGGGTTCCGTGGACCCCAGTTTGAAAACCATTACCATAACGCACACTCTTGGGAGAGTTGTTGAACTTTAGTACCCAAGGACACACACAATGACGAAGAGCGGCTAGGAATTTGACAACCCTTTCAAGTTAGCCTTTTACATACTATTGATCTGGGCTGTAGCCCAGATTTAGTGTGGTGTACAGAGTTACAGACCCCTTGCTAAAACTCTGCACCCCTGAGCACAGGTCTGCAGCTCACGAATTGGGAATCGCTGCACAGAAGCTAGAAGAAGAGCAAGAAATACACGGGGGTCCCAGAGGGAGTCATACTACAAGAGGGCTTCAGGGTCTTGAAGGACTTTGTGCCTGATGCTATCTGGCAGTGGAGAACCATTAAAAAGCCATGTGCAATTATTATTATTATATTATGAAAGCCAAGAAATGACATGATTGGACATGAACCAGGAAAAAAAAAAAGAAGGATTACTCCATTGCAATTAAGTCCCCCGACCCACCTCCGGTTTTCTGAGCCTCAACATCCACTGTCCCCACCAGGAGCAATTTCCCCCACTGCTTCCCGGGGGTGTGTCAGTCCAGACATCACCTTCCTGTCTCCATCAGCAGAGGGGCTCACTGTCCAGCATGTTAGCGCCCACTGATGTACACAATGAACACGTGCCTGAATTAAAGAATGAGCATGCGGGTAAACAGAGGGGGACGTACGCTGCGTGCGGGCCAAAGGGAGGTCTAAGTCCTCAGTTTTTGCCTCCCTCGTTCCTAGACCTTCTCACTCCCACTCCCAGCCCCCCGAACCTCTCAGAAAACTTGGTTTACTTTGCCGGGCCGGGAAACGGAACTGGAGGTAGCACCCAACACAGGCTTGGGGAAGGAGGCCACGTTCCTTTTACCTCGCGGAGAATTGCGAAAGCTTTCGGTACCCAAATCCGTCCGTGCCTAAAATGAGGGGTCCTGTTCGCCTGCGCCTCCCAACTGCAGAGAGGGTGTGGGGATGAAGGTGTAATTAGAGCCCGTGAAGGCTTTGTGCTTCCTGGATGGAAGACAGCACTCTGAAGTTTTATTATCTACCTACTCTGCTTTTTTATTGTTCCAGCTCCCTTCTGTTTTTCCTTTTGGGGGTCTGTGTAAACTTTATTAGGTATTAATTTCAAAAAAGGCCTCCTTGCCTCAGAGAGCCTCAGAGAGGGATTTTATTGGGTGCCTCAGAGAATTTCTTTCCATAACCCGGACCCTCAAAGGATTCCTCTTAGGGCGAAAGCGGCCCGCGTGTATTCAGCTGCTCAGTTCAGTTCCACTTAACGAGTATTCACGAAGCATCTACTGACGTGTGTGTAGCCCCGAGAGGCAGGGCAGGCCTGGGAAGAGGGGGGAGGCTTATGAAGTCTGGGGCCAGGCCTCCCAAGGACTGAGCTCCAGCCTGGCAGCTCCACGTGTTTCTCGAAAAGCCTCGGTCACTTCCTGGAATCTCTGTTTCATCACCTGTGAGATGGAGATAACCCCATCCGTCTCTCCGGGCAAAGTAATAAAAAGATATAAATCTCCCAGTGAGTAGTGGATGGCAGGTCAGTAATTCCCCGCTGCCCACCTCCTCTTTAGGATCTGGTCTCTGGAGAAGGGGGAGAGGGGATGCCTCTACCTTCATTTCTGTCTAGTCTACCCTGAGGCCCTCCGTCTAGTCCCTGTCCATCTATTTTGCAAAGAATGCCAGCTGTTTAAACCAGCAGTTCTGGAACGTTCTCATCTCGGTTTCCCCCAGCGCTACTGGGCGACCCATTTCCTCAACACATCCCCCCCTCTACCCAAATACCTCCCAGGCCTCCACATTAGTATCCCCCTCCACCCTCCCTTCAAACCCATTCCCGGGAAGGAGAGGAAAAGAACTTTCCCATCCCTTTGAGAAGGAGAGCCCAGTGGAAGTGGCTTTGCTCTGTTGTACCCCCTTCACGGTCTCCGGGGAAGGTGAGCCGCGGGCAGGGGGAAGGGGCACAAGGCCAGCAGGGTGGGCTGAGGCAGTCCAGTCTGGGCAGCACCAACACAGCACTCAAGGCAGAGCCTTTTCACAGTTTCCTTCGTCCCCCAGATGCAGCATGGAGGATGACCCTAGAATGTTCCCTGGCAGATACCGCCATCCAGTCCACTAAAGGCATCCACACGGGACCCTGTCGCTCCTTGAATGAGGCTTCTCACTGTTTCTCATGTTGCCATGGAGGAGAGTGGACACAAGCAAGGCCAAATAGGCACCGAGAGGCCAACACACAGGAACTTCAGCTTCCGAGGGGCCGGGCATCCCCCAACCCCCGGGAGCATGGAGGCGGCCTGCTCAGTCTGTTCTTTCAGAAGTGAGCCAGGGAAGCCCGGAGTTATTGTTTCCCGAAAGGTAGGCGCTCATCAGGTGGGTGGTCCTAGCATTTGCCCTGGGCTTTGATTCCCTCCCTCTCCTTTTCAGGACCCCTGGGGGGGTTACTTCCCCTGGCCCAGCAGCGCTGGGGGGCTGGCCACACCGTGCCCTGGTGCTGGGTTTTCCCACAGGCCCCCGCGAGGGCAGCCCGCTTGCCTTCAGAAAGCCCTGGGCGGCCCCTGGGGGGAGCCGGGCTGCAGCTGTGGCCCCTCCCTCTGCAGCAGGCTTTGATCAGTTCTCGTGGGGGCTGTGTGCGGCCTGACCTCCCATCTCCAGCGCCTCTCAGGTGGAAAGTTCTGTTCAGCCTGTCTGTGGCTTCAAAGGCTCTCCCTCCTTCAGGCTGGGACGAGACTGATAATGGTTCTCATTTTGTCGTGTGATCTCCCAGCGGCCCCCATCCTTCCATTGACAGGCTTCTGCTTGTTTGCTTGGGCTGCTTTGGCCGAACTCACACCACCTTTCTGGTTGAGGAAGCACATTGACATCCTCCCCCATTGAGGCGCCTTTGATGGCTCAGACGTGGCCTCCAGCCCAGACAAAGGTGACCGGGCCACCGCAGCTGGGCACCTGGTGAATCAGACTGCGGGCGTCGGGCAGGGCAGCCACTGGAGAGAGGCAAAGGACTCCCCAAGCCTGCAGCCTTTGGGAGGAACACTCAGCTCCGCCCTTCCCGCCCCAAGGAAGCCGGCTTTCTGCCCCAGCTCCCCGCAGGAATCCAGCTGCGGGGGCTGAGGCGCACGCCACCTGCGCCCGTGTCCCGACCGGCTCTGCGTCGGGGAGGCCGCGAGGCCTGCAGATGCCAGCTTCCCAAGAGCCCGCGCTCTCCGCTGTCTTGAGCTGCAGGCACCAGGCCAGCCAAATTCGGGAAGTTCCTTTTAGGGCCTATTATTTCCAATGGCTGTGGCCTTCTGGCCTCAGTTCTCGGCCCAAGGGGTAAACAACAGCTGAGTGGCCACTCTGGGGCCCACTTCCAGCGCCCTTCCCACCCCGGCCGCTGACCCTGAGCCTGGGCCTCCCGGCCCCCTGCCCAGGGCAAAAGGACAGGCCAGGGTGACCCAGGCGGCCATCAGCGAGTCTGGGCAGGACTGCCGCCTCACCAGAGGTCCAGGGGGCCTCGGAGCGGCACGCTGAGCCTCCCCGCGCAAGGGGTTAGGCTGCATGCTGCCCTTCGGTTTCCTCATATTTAAAACGAGGGTGGCCAAGGGCAACAGGAGCGGTCAGGAGAGCATCCTTCTTCCCCAGCCTGATAGCACAGTGCTCTTCCTTCCTTTTGATCATACTCAAAACAACTGAGGCCCTAGAACAATGAGGCCGGGAGGAGGCCGGAGGGGATTTATTATGCTGTTGTCCTGTGGCACAGCCTCGCCTGACTTTATCTTGCACCGAGGTCTGCGTGGGAGGAAATCTGGCAAGCCCTCGGGTCGCCTCCCTGCTCCTGCACTGCCTCCAACTCAGGACGCTGGAAGGCTGGGGAAGAAGCTGTCCTGCTAGCCCCGCCCCAGCCGAAGCAGCAGCCAGAGGGAGATCAGTGCAGATCGCTCCCAAATTCTGTGACTCCGGGAAAGGCACAGGGACTCCAGGTGTCCGGCCTGCCTGAGTCCATCCTGCTGAAGAGAGGGCCCCGAACAGCGTCCGTCCTGGGCAGACAGACGGGCTGAAGCAGAGCCTTGCTCTCCAGTCCGCTTTCTCTCTCTTCTCTCGGTGGTGGTGGGGCGGGGCGGTGGGGGGGGGGGTAGTTCGCCTGATGGGGTCTGTCTGTGGACTGTCCAGCATCTCACAAGGGAGAGGCCACTTGATTAGGGGTTTCATCTCCCCTTACCCCCTGCCCCGGCATGGCCGAGGTGGGAGAAAGGCTTGGAGCCTGGGGGCTGAGAGGATCTTGATCGGTATCAGTTGGGACTAGATTTTCCTGGAATGTGGATGTTTTGCCATCCATCTGCTATTAGCAGGAGCTAACCAGATCCTCGCCCAAACTGTACTGTCAGTGGGCTAATATTTAGAAAATAAGTAAGTTGTTCTCATCAGCTAGCCAGGCACTGAGGGGCGCCCCAACGACTGTCTTCGTGAGGCTAGAATCTTCCATAATGCTGTGGATTCAGCACAGGTCTGGTGCCACCATCATTCCCTGGGTGACCTTGAACAGGATACATGACCTCTCAGAGCCTCAGTTTACTCATCTGTAAGATGCAGAGGAGAATACCAACCTTGTAGAATTGTTTCGAGGATCAAATGAGATAATGTATATAAATTACATACCTGGTCTTAAAACTTTCTATAGAATATGGTCGCTACTGTTACCACCATTTCAAATCATTGTGAGGGTCTGACCTGACCTTTCAGATCCTGAGCGGCATCCTAAGTGAGCTGTGCACCCCGCTCTCAGCCATGAGGGGCGAATACATGAGGCTCTCGGGAGGAAACAGACCTGCAGCACAGAGTTGACAAAGTCTGCCTCAGACTCCAGCAGCAAATCCAGGCACTGGATGTGGTTTTCTAGATCATGTGGTTTTCAGATCATGTGGTCTCCTGTCACATGATCTGTCTGTGCAACCCCATGGTATTAGTTTCCTAAGATGGCTGCAACAAATTATCACCAACGCAGTGTCTGAAAATCACAGAAATTTATTCTACCACAGCTGTGGAAGCCAGAAGTCCAAAATCAAGATGTTGGTAGGGCCATGCTGCCACCGAAGGCTCTCGAGGAGAATATGTCCCTGCTTCTTCCAGCGTCTGGTGGCTCTGGCCATTCCTCGGCTTGGGGCTGCATGATTCCAGTCTCCGCCTCTGTGCTCAAATGGACTCCTCTTTTTCCTGTGTCTCTCCTTTGAGTGTCTCTTATAAAGACACTTATCATTGGATTTTGAGCCCACCTGGGTAATCCAGGATGATTTTACGTCAAGATCTTTTACTTAATTACAATGGCAAAGACCCTATTCCAAAGACAGTCACATTCACAGGTTTCAAGAGGATCTGGGTTACGGAATGTGGATATATCTTCTGGGGGCTGCCGTTTAGCCCACCACATCCATCTGCTTTGCAAAATGTCCCATCAGATTATGACTCAAGGGTCAAGACAAAAGCTTTCACTTGTGGCTGGTGACAAGGGTCACTCACATCCATGTTGATATCACTGCTTCTTGGTCCCAAGAAAGGGGTGTGGTCCATCTTCAAAAGGTAATCTGGCTGTTGGTTCTTTGTTTCCTGGAGGGGAGTGAAGACAAGTTCCTCTTGCCCTGTGAAAAACTGAGAAGTCCCTGTGTTCTAGGGCAGCACTCAAATCAGAACTGTGTCCTGGCGCTTCTTGCTCTTAGCCAGATACACTGCGGTTGCAAAGCCCGCTGTGCCCCTGAAGGCTTATGAGGGAGCTGTGAAGACCCACTTCCAAATGGTGTGTTGAGTCTCCTTCCTGCCAAGCCCATTGGAAGCACTAATTCTCCCAGTGCTCATACCCTTCCCCTTCTCTTCTCCTTGCCATCCTCCCGAGGCCCTACACTCACAGAAAACACCCAGGAGACCCTAGCCCTCTCTTTTCTTAAAAGCCTCCTCTGGCCATCCTCCCTTCCCAGGGCCATGCTCTGAGAGCTCCCCCCTGCTCTATTTCCTCCTTTAGCCCATGTTTGGCCATAAAGATCCTGTCTAACAGGAAGGACACTGTCCCAAGGCTTCCGAGCCTCTCAGGAAGGCCTTCCTTCCAAATTGCTGATGCTTCAGCTACTAGACTATGTGAGAAGAAAGATTATCATACAGCAGTATTTTTTATTCTTCCAATCAAATGATACTTATGTATATTTAACATAGGCCTTGACTCCTTCCAAGTGGTTTCAAGAAAGAAACCAGCTCTACGCCCCTTCCCTCTGACCAGTCCAGTGCAGTGGGGCTCTGCGGATGGCCTGGCCTTTCTCCTTCACAGTGACTACAAAGAACTTTGCTTTTGGCACTTTCTCTGTAAAGGTGCTCCTCCTCTTTCTGGCTCACAGATGGTAATGGGTGGCATGCATAGAGTTCAGCCTTCACAGATATGGAAGCTCCAAATACTGGATCACGTACTAATGGAATTCCACATGTTTACTGGAATCCCGCTAAAGGTGGAAAGTCATTATGACCTTATAGTCTTGAGAATGGGGTAGTTATGACTCCCATAAGGACAAAATCTGACCTGTGCTTCTACATTGCTGGTGGAATGTAATATTGTTCAGCCATTGAGGAAAATAGTATGTCAGCTCCTCAACAAGTTAAATATACATTTACTCTATGACCCAGCAAGTCTGCTCCTGTGTATATATCCCAAAGAATTGAAAACAGTTACTCAAATAGCTACTCAGGCATGCGAGCTCATAGCAGCACTAGTCATGATAGCCAAAAGGAGCAAACAGCCCAAACACCCACCAGTGGATGAATGGATAAGCAAAATGTGGTATGTCCATACAGTGGAATATTAGTCAGCCAGGAAAGGAGTATAGTACTGAACTAGACTACAAGATGGATAAACCTCAGAAATATTTGACTGAAAGAAGCCAGAAACAAAAGGTCACATACTCTATGTTTTTAGTTACCAGAACTATCCAGAATAGGTAAATCCATAGCGACAGAGTGGCAATCGGTAGTTTCTAGAAGCTGAGAGGAGGTGGTGGGGGGGATTGGGGAGCATTGACTGACACTTGTGGGGTTTCCTTTCAGGGTGATAAAAATGTCAGATAGTGGTGGTAGTTGCATAACGTTGTGAATGTACTACTTACCTCTGAATTGTTTACTTGAACATGTTTTGTGTAGGTGAATTTCACCTTGATAAAAATTTCAAATGTAAAAAAAAAAAACAAACAAAAATCAAAAACCAAGTAAAAGAAAATCTGACCTTTGTGCCGCATGCACACAACACCAGCCCCTGGTCTCACGCTCACTTCACATGTCCTCCCTTCCTGGGCACACCTATGGGCTGGTTCTCAGAACCGGAGCCCCAAATCGGCTTCTGGTGCAGATTACTGTCAGGCTTGTTCTTGATCCCCCTTCTGAGGCACATCCTCTGAACCTCCATGACTAAAGCTGAGTCTACACAGCGGCAACCAAATGTTTGAGCAGAGAACAATGGGTGTGGGTGAGAACACCTTAATAGCCAGACTTATTTCCCAATGTTTTGTTTCTGTGGCGGTAAAGTGGATTTTCTAAGCAAGAGTAAGAGGTTTGTACATTTCCCTGTCTTTACGAATTTCTACAGGCTAGGAGAATGCGAAGGACCTAAGTGACACGATACCTAGAAAAAGAGGTTCAAGGCCTACGTGAAGCCCACCCGGGTTTCTCTTAGAAACTATTGCTTGTTGAAGGTATGGGGGGAAGAAAGTTCATGCTCTCATTGTATTTGTTCCAACCTCATTTAAGGAAGAGGAAGAGACTTTTCCATTTTGTGCTTCCAGAACAGAGAAGATTTGGGACTTTAAGGTGAAAAACTCCTATCAAAGGAACTGGGGCCATGGGGACTTCCCCATATTAAGGGATAGAACGTTGGAAGTCTGATAATTGAGCTGTCATTCATGCGGGCACTCGCTCCCTCCGTCAGTCTGCAGCCTGAGGTGAGCCAGCGGGAAGGGCCAGACCACTGGCTGGAGTAGTCAGAGGGGCCCAGTGCCTGTCCTGACGGCATTTGGAAGTAGGGTGCCCGCACTGCGGGCATCACGGCCATAGTGCACGTGCTCAGTTCGGAGCGCCAGGAACCTGTGCCTGAGGTGACAGGGGATGCCCCCCAGGGTTGGTGACATCTGAGCCCAGAGTTGAAGGAAGATTGAGACAGGGGACCCGCATCGCAGGCAAGTAAGCGCAGCAGCCGCTTGGCATATCTGGGGAAGATGGCGTGAATTCCCAGGAAGAGGGCCACACGCGTCTCTGGAACTGGCAGAAAGGCCTGGAGTGACTGAGAGGTTGGAGAGGCTGCGGGGGGGGGGGGGGGGGGGGGAAGG
>CM052797.1:97973799-98242934 GCA_028533885.1 Nasua narica | reverse complement strand
TGAAATTGTCTCAACGACTGACTTTTCGATCTCTGTGGGAAAGCCTGTGGCTGAGGAGGCCCTTGCAAGCCTCCAGCTTTTGAGCTTCCCACCGCTGGGGAACGTAAGTTGCTATTTCATTACTCCCTTTGCCAAGGTCTCCCAGGCAACACCTCTACAGAAAAAGCAGGACGAGAGCTTGACCCTCCCGGCCCTGGGGCGCACAGTTCCTGGAACTGACAGTTTCCCATCTAGGGAAGTGCCAGGAGAGAGGAATGAGTCTAAGCCCCATTTTGTGTCCTCGGGGACAGCTTCTACACCCCCTGATGGACACTGCCCCAAGTTCTTTTTCAAGTGAATTTCCCTTCAGCTACACTGTTTGCTTTTCCTGCCAGCGCATCCTGCCCCCTCTGGCGCGGTCCCGAGGAGGAGACCCAGCCCCTGCCTTCCTGGTGTGCAGAACTTAGAACAAGAGCCCTCTGCCCATCGGACATCCTTACCATTTCCAGCTATTGAGTATAATCAGGTGTGCCAGGATCTGATTTCAAAGCCCAAATCCAAGCAGCTCAGAGGAATCCTTTTTCCCTGTTGCTCCAGCGGGAGACAAAGGGGACTGAACAAACAGGATATGCTGAAGCCGCACAGAGCACGGCCCCAGCAAGACGGCCGGCTGGGCGGGAGGCAGGGCTGGACCAGACAGCCTGGGAGCCGGGGCCTTGGCATGCGTGGGTGATCGAGCCCGAGAGAGAGAAGTACGGAGAAGGATAAGAGGCGCAGATGTGCGGATCCCTCTGACAGCCTCTCTGGAGAATGGTTCCTTATGGATAGTCATGCTGCCACGGGGTCTGGGGAGTTACTGGATCCCTACCTACCAGAAAATCCTGACTCTCGGGCCATTCATCTCGCAGAAGCTGTTAGTATTTCTAGAAATTGTGGAGCAGGAGAGAAGCTAAACTCAGGGGTCCACAAACAAGTCAGGACTGATGTGGGGTGCAGTTGTGGGGGAAGACACGCCGGTCACAGGTCCATGTTTGGATCCTGGTGATTCTGTGTGTTTCTGTCCTGATTTTTGTCTCTTTTATCCCAGACTCTGATTGCTGGGCTTGGGAACTTTCATGTAGTGAACTCTCTCAAGTCATTCCGGAGAACAGAACCCTTCTTAGGAGGGTAGTTCCTCCTCGCCCTCCTACTGCCCAGTTTTATATGGGAGAAATCAGAGTTTAAAATAATATTTATCAGGCACCTGGGTGGCTCAGTTGGTTAAGCCTCTGCCTTTGGCTCAAGTCATGATCCCAGGGGCCTGGAATTCAGCCCCACATCAGGCTTCCTGCTCAGCGGGGAGTCTGCTTCTCCCTCTCTCTCTCCCTCTGCTGCTCCCCTGTTCGTGCTCTCTCTCTCTCTCTGTCAAATAAATCAAATCTTTAAAAAATAAAACAATATTTATCAATACCAGATTTGAAAGCAAACAAAAGTCATTGAAGGCAACCAGAGTAGGCAGCCATTTACGCTGGAAGGGGAGAAACCCCTGGGGATAGGCTCACCCCGCACCAATGGCAGAACTTAATGGTATCTGCTCCCAGTTCACCATCTTTCAGAGATATGGTCACTGGTGCTATCAACCAAGGGTAGTTGGACTATTGCTACAGGTACCCCTGGTTCTTCCAGGCCCTGGGGACACACCTCACATTCTGTGGATGAGGCAGGAAGGACAGATGTCCTCCAGGACGCAGGGCGGTCCCACACAACTGTAGAACTATGCCAGCCTTCTATTACTAGAGCAACGCTGGTGGAATTGGTCGTTTCTGATGCTCAACTCAACCCCGAGCCGACCTCGAGTCTTTGAATATAAACACTAGAGAAAGAGTATCTGAGAGAGAGTAGCAGATTCTTTCTTTTTTTTTTTAAGATTTTATTTATTTGACAGAGAGAGATCACAAGTAGGCAGAGAAGCAGGTACAGAGAGAGAGGGGGAAGCAGGCTCCCTGCTGAGCAGGGAACCTGATGTGGGGCTCGATCCCAGGACCCTGAGACCACGACCCAAGCAGAAGGCAGAGGCTTTAACCTACTGAGCCATCTAGGCACCCAAAGAGAGAGAGTAGCAGATTCTAAAGGTCACTGTTGGTTCTAGATGAAATAAAAAGCACCTGGAAAGTAAAAACCTGCATGACATCTATAGCTCATCATTATCTTTTTTTTTTTTTTTTTAGCTCATCATTATCTTAAAGGCAACTCTGAAATAAACTCAAAAGTTTCCAAGAGGCACTTTAATCTGGCATAAAACATCGGATTTATGGAGATGCATCGGATTTATGGAGGGGCTAATGTTCTGGGAACTACAGATTCAGAGGCTGTCTCTCAGATAAAATAGGTCTGGCCATATACTAAGTTGCTTTGCCCCTGTGTAGTGTAAATAGTTGGCATTTGCCGAGAAGGGCTAAGAATGTCAGCAGTTTTCCAATTTTTCCTTGGAGCAAGTTATTCCATGGAGAGCCTGCAGGGATGCTGGGAGAGATTTTGAATTTGTATTCCCTTCAATTAGAGCAGTCCTTCTTCGATTGGTTTTATATCCTGGACCCCTAAGAAAGCTCTAACCTAATTATTGAGTGTCCTTGATGTGTGTGACCCTGGTCTGGTGCTGAGGGCATTCAGTGAGCGAGTCAGCGATGCCTGCCTGGCCTCCAGAGCTTAGACTGCAGCGGGGAAGACACACAGGGACTGGTAAACACACTGAGTCATTTATTACGTTGCATGGTGATGAGTGCTTTGGGAGTGGAAACGTAGAACAGGATGGGGGTAAGGAGAGTGGGCTGCAGTTTAAACAAGGTAGGTCTCATGGAGAGGTGACATTTTGGCAAAAAGTTAGAGGTAAGGGAGATGTGCCGCTATGTGGGAATGGAGGTGAGGACATCAGCTATGTGACTGTCGGGGGAATAGGGTTCCCGTAAGGAGTTCAAAGTACAAAGTCCATGAGGGGAAGCGTGCTTGGTGATGAGAGGAACAGCACGGAGAACGGGGTGGCCACAGCTGGCGAGCAAGGGGGAGCAATAAGAGACGGGACGGCAGGTGCAGGTGGGCACATCGGGTTCTAAGGGACAGTGGACAGACTCTGCTTTCAGTCTGAGTGAAAAGGGAGCCACTTCGGAGTCTTGAGCAGAGCGATAGCATGATCTAATTCAGGTCTTACAACTCCAGAATGGGTCACTGCGTTTACTCAGGCTCAGGCCACTGGTGAAGGTTGGAAAAGCACCCATTCATCTACACGGTCATGCCCACGGCCCCTTGGAGCGAAGACTGGGCAGATTATATCTATGCCCATTTTACACATTGGGAAAGTGTGACTCGGAGGTCACGGGGGTCCTCTGAGGGCACACAGCTGGAACGTGGTGGGCTGGGGACTAAAGACCTGTGGCCTCCTGTGACTTGGTCTCGGATGGGTTGCTGGACACCAGGGGCTGGCAGTCACCCCACTGTCCACCTGAGTCTCTCGTGTCCTTGAGAACTGTGTCAGTGTAGACAGAAGACCACCCGCGTGTACTTGGTTTTTCAAAATTAGTATTTTATTTACTGAAGTCACACATTAAAAAACTTGGTTGACCCTTAGGCTTTAAAGTTCACCTTTACAAATCTTATTTCACTCTAGTTAAAAATCACAGATGCTCAAGAAAAGTTTATGATGTCCTCACATTTCAAAAGCCCCTTCCCTGCCTTATGCTTTAACAATGAACCCAATACGCTCCACCTAGTACATCACACAACATGTATCCCACGGTAAATCATGCCAGAAAGGAAGAGAGAGCCCTGTTGGAGGTCTGGGCCAGACAGGACCGTGACCCCAGGCCTGTGGGGTGGGGTGGACTTCCTGCCAGGCACCCCGTTGTTGCTGGCCAGGGTACCATGACAGAAGATTCAGGAGGCACCTGGATAAAGGAAGAAAAGGAAAGGCTTTCTCTTCCTCTATTCCTTGTCTCCCTTTGTTACCCTTACTCTGGGGAAAAATTGGTGAGGGCAAAGTCATAGGATGATGAGCAGAAGTTCAAAGGGCAGTTTCCCAGCATAGACTCTCCAAGCTGCTCTCCCCTTCTGTCCACTGTCTACACCCCCCAGCCCGCCCTCCCCCTGCCTCTCAGGACTCCAGTCTTTCCCCGTCACCCTCCCTCCTGCCTTCCTCCCCACCCCTCCCTTATTTGGGCCTTGGGAGCTCTCCGCCCTCCCCCTCCATGCCCGTCCTTCCAAACCCACACTCTTTGTTGCTGAATTCAAAGTTTTCAATACAATAAAGCTTTGATGATTGGCCCCGATTGAGAAGGAATGTCAGCTTAAATTAATGAAGGGTCTGGATAATAGAATTTTAAAGCAAAGTTTAGTTGCTTTCACATTTGTAAGACATCCTTTCCACAGGGAGAAGCCTTCGCATTCAAATGCAGTAAAAGCTAATGCTGAGAAATGGGGCAATATGTCTTAGAGACTCTTTTAAATGCTTCAACAGAAAGGGCCCCCTATAATTGGCATATACTTTCTTTGAATCTGAGTGTTTCTGCTCCTAAAACCTTTCATTTTTAGCGGGCAACATTTCTTTTTATCACTGAGATTTTACTGGGCTTCTCTCAGATCGATCACAGTTTCAACTCCTGAATTCTTTATGACAGAGACATTTCCACAGGGAGAGTCTCTAAACATTTTGAATTTTCAATTTCGTGAGCAATACACGAACATGCTCTTGTTTGAAGAAAAATAAAACCTTAGCAATAACAATAAGTGAAAGCCTTATAAATAATATAAGAATTCGTGTCCCAGTGTATATCACCTTAAGGTGGTAACAATGTATGATCTATAACAAACTTGATCCTGCCCAAATCCCTTTTCAGGGGTCCCATCCAAAAGGGGACCATCTACATTGGGCTGGTTTTTGCTTTCTTGAAAAAATAACGCATCCCTGAGGTCGGTAAAGCCCCATGCTTTCCCATCTCTCCTATTCAGTACCATGATGCCTCAATCCATTCCCATTTCCGTACTGCTGCATTCCACCCCTGAGAGGAACACTTACCAAGATGAAACGAATATGGCAAATGGTGACCATTATTAATTCTATATAAGGGTACTTGGGTGTTCAGTATGCTATTTTCTCTATGTCCCCGAATGTTTTAACTTTTCAAAATAATAAAAGAAAAATTCAACAAATGCTAATAGCAAAACAGCCAAATAATCCTTGGAAGAGCAAGAGACTGGTTCTAGTTAATACTATCCTCCTCTTTGCAGGGATTCCCAGCCCAGCACTGGGCAGGCTGAGCCTCACTTAGAGGTACGGTAACAGGAGAAGTGCATGGTGTACTTCTTAGCCACGTGCCCACATTTGTAAGCCCTTTTCATACATATTCTTCTTTTCCTTTGGGGGGATCGGTAAGGCAAGTGGTGTCCCCATGTTCCAGATGAGGAAACAAAAGATTCAGTTGACACTAATAATGCTGACTCCGTTATTGCTTTCTTACTAGGCAGCAGGCACTGTTCTAGGCACCTGCAGGTATTAAGTAATTTTATCATGACAACAACTCTGAGCGCCATGTGTAAGTTGCTCAAGACTGCAAAGCTAGTAAGTAGTGGGCTGGAATATGAGCCCAGGCAGTGCACTCATAAGCCGGAGCTCTTAAACGCCTCCATCCTCATGGGATGGCATGACAGATGTCTTTCCAGCAGTCTGAGAGTGGAAATCTGGCAGCCTCCAGGCTTCGCTCAGACTGGAAATGTGCTGATTTGGCCCATCCAGTATTTTACAATTTTTGAATTAATTGCCATAATTTAAAATTTTATTTAAAGAAAGATTTCATCGGAAAATCCAGATTTCTTGTTCTCTTGACAAATCAGACATACTAGCAACATTAGGCTGGCCTCCCACGGCGTAGTAATTGGCTGGAACGGAGTGTACATGGCCCCTGTAGGCAGGGCACACTCTTTCCAGTTTGTCACATTCCCCACTGCTCCCTATTATTGCACCTGGCCTCTTTTCGCAACTGTTACCTAACGTGAGCATTTGAGGTTGCAACCCTTGCACTGTAAAAATCTATACCCCTAAAGAAGTAGTCTGTAATGTCCATCTTGGCATCAAAACGCTGCCCAAGTCATAGATTCATCCATCTGTCTATCCATCCAACCATCTCTTCATGTATCCAAACATCCATCTTTTTGCTCTGCCTACCTCAGCCACCCTCCCTACCTAGCTTAGCCATTCTCAAACTGAGAGGCCCATCTGTACAGAGGCCCATCCGCCATTTCTTGACCAGTATCTACTCTTCTCTTGCCCAGAAGGGCAGCATCAGAGGATGGGAGATGATCTGCTGGGGAAAAGTTAGGGCAGCTGTTTCAGACTGAACTGTGTCACTCGCCGCCCCCCCACTACCACCACCAAATTCATACGTTGAAGTTTTAACCCCCAAGATGGCTGTGCTTGGAGACTTGGGCCTTTAAAGGGAGCCAATTAGGATCAAATGAGGTCCTAAGAACAGGATCCTAATCCAAGAAGACTGGTGTCATATGAAGAGGAAGAGACGCTCAGGGCCCGCACATCTGAAGGATGATGGGAGGACACTGTGAGGAGAGCAGACTCGGGAGAAACCAAACACACTGGCGCCTTGATCTCAGACTTCCAGTCTCCAGAAGCGTGAGAAAATACCTTTCTGTTCTTGAAGCTATTCTGTGTGGTATTCTGTAATGGCAGCCTTAGTGGACTAATACAGCTGGAAACTATTTTTCATGTGTCCCCCCACCTACCCTTCCACCTCCTCAGCCCTCAGCCCTTTTCCCCTGCACGGACTAATCACCTGCCACCCAAAGCCATTTGGGCTAGTTACTAAGAGAAGTCATCAGCAATCCCAGTTAAGAAGGTCTGTTATTTCTCCAGCGGTGTAAACACAACCACTGGGATGGGCTGGGAGAGTGTGGGAAGATGCCACTAAAGAATTCTGTCAGTGATATGCACTCAGGACATTTCGCTAAACCCCGTGTACCTGAAATAGGGAGATGCTTCCCAAGTGCACAGCATAATGGGACTCTGGGGCTGAGATGTGGACATGGAAAGTATTAGTAAAACCTAAAGTGGCTTAAGGAACATTGAGAGCCACAGGTCCGTCAAGCTAGTTGGCTGATTTTAGCAAGTTGGGTTTTTTTCCTGGACAGTCTGAGTCCAGCTTAAACAGTGATGGTCAGAATAATTACTGCAAAATTGGCTTCATCCTAAGGCTTCCTATGGGCTTCCTCCAGGTGTTCTGGTTAGAGAGGCTTATGTTATTAACACAAAGATAGGTGGATGCTGATTAACCCCAGAAGGGCCTAGAGAACTGGGAGAAAGCCAAACTGGCTTCTGCTCCATCTCTGTATCAGCTTTCAAGCTGTTAGAGTGGTAATGACCGTGGAGTTGGACGGTGGCGTTGGAGAGAGATGCTGAACAAACCCCAGATGGGCTTTCAGATCCCAGGAGACAGACAACGGCAATAGATTTCAACCTCAGATCCTAAATGGAATGAGCAGAGATCTGGAAGCCATCCAGAGGAACTGGCCCTAGAATCCCACAGCAGCAGGCTTAGAAACACCATCAGAGCTACCTTTCCCGCCATCATGGGCTCCTGGGGAAACTGCGATTTTGGTCAGTAGATAAAAGCTGGAGCAAGGTTTGATGAATGATTTAATCAACACTGACATACCCAGAGCTCACGAAAGGGCAGGGAAATCCAGGGCTGTTTAGACTTGCCTCTAATTCACTTCTAGCCTCACATCCACTGAAAAGAATACAGAGATGCTGACATTTGAATGTAGGTGTTTGGGGTTGGCCTTTTAACCAGCTGATATGGCATTAAGGCAATGGTCTCTACTGAGTAAAAGGCAAAGTCCAGTGTCCTAATTCAATTCTCCCCCAGTCCTCTCCTTGATGTATGAATTCAGACAATTCATAATTTCTCTAACTCAGATGAAACAGGGCAACACCACGCATGACCAGTCCTCTAAAAATATCAGGGAGATTTGTGAAAACTGCCAATGAAGAGCTTTGGGCATACTGGGAGAACACGACTGGCAAAGACCTTATCTACACAGACTCCTTCACTTGTGTTCTAAACCATATTTTGAGTAAATTGCTTGGGACTGAATATTCAAGACTCTGGGACCAGGGCTCCATGAGGCCTGAGGGTGGGGCCTGGGGAAAGGCAGAGGTCTGAGACGGGAACTAGGGATCCTTGCAGGGGTCAGAAAAAGCTCTGGGGGATTAGCAGAGCCAGACTATCTTCCTGCTGCTCTGCTCCAACTGGGTCCCTTGATGGAAGTTTCTCATGCTTCTGCTGATGTTTGATTCTGGGGAAAGGGAAATTGCTCCAAAGATCAGGAAAAAGAGGAAAGCTACTTGGGTCTCATGGTGGGAATGGGTTTTTCTTTAGCTGAGAAAGGGTTTTATCTCCGTCCCTCCTTCCACGCCTTTCCCCAGTCTTCCTTATATTCTCAAATACATTTTAAGAGCACTTCCTTCCCACTCGCTAGTCCTATACCTCTGTGATTGCACACTTCAACAGGGTGAGAAGCAGGATGCTGGATCAGGGGTTGGTGGATGAGCGGTAATGGGAGCCAGGGCTGCGCCTGGAGAGCAGGCCTACAGTGATGAGATGGGGGGAGGAAGAAGCAAGAGAGAATCTGCAGCAATCCCATTAAGGGTTCAAAGAGCCCACTAGGGCCCATCAGGTCCTCAGGCCCTCCCAGGTCCTCTAAAGGAAGCTGCTTTGCCCCACCCTCTGCAACTTAGGCGGATAAGCTTGCAGCTCATCCCTCAGCCCCCAGCTGACTGGCTGGCTAGTGACCAATGATGTTATCGGAGACAGAACAATAAGATGAGCCTGAGCCAATGAGGTTGTCTCTTAGGAATTTTAACCAAGAATACCAAGGAAAAAAGCCAATGGGAACTGAAGTTGAAAGGCTGAGGTATATAAGGAGCTCAAGACCCCCAGATGGGCCATATGCAAGCTGAAGTTTTGAGTAAGCAGAAACTGCCGTCTATAGGGCACGTCTCCTGGGACGTGAGTACCTCAGGTAGAAATGCAGAGGGAAGCAGAGACTCAGAGACTCTGAGGTAACAAATCCTCAGGGCTGCCCCTGCTCCTAAAGCCTTTCCAATTCCAGGCCACTAATACCCTTAAAAATACCTATTCCTTTTTCCCCAAAGTACCTGAGACTTTTCTCAATGAAGACAGCCCAACTATAAGTAATAATTTGTAACAGTTCTGTGTAGGTAAGCTGACATGGAATTATCTGAAGACATTTGCTTTGGGAGAGTGAGCAAGCTGGTTCCCTTAGCAAACATGGCTACTGCCATTGCTTACTTGGAAGCAGCCTGTATATTTGAGATCAGGCAGGAAATAGTGTGTCCTAAATTCTTCTTTTGTTCTCATGATATCAGGGTAGGCTGAGACTATGTTTGAATCCTGAAGAAAGGAGGTCTTGGCACCCACAAAAAGTGGGCTGGTCTGAGAAAGCTAAGTCCTTTTTAACTCACTAAGATCCAGGTCTACAAATCTCTTAGAGGAAAGCTTTAAAAACTGTGACTTTTTACCTAGTTAAATGGAGCAAAGAGGTGTGGCAGCCATGTTGGTTCACCAGTGAGATCTTGTGAATCATTTCTCATCTCCAATTTCAGGGCTTAGGAGGGCTAAACTGGAAGGAAAACTGAGAGCAGCTCTTGTCAATATGAGACCTCATCTATTATGTCCACAGCCTGTTGGAAATGTCCCCCGGCAAGGCTGCCATCAGCACTTGACTGAAAACACATGGAAGCAGCCCACTCAGAGCAGGAATTCATTATTGGAAGAATAATAAGGGAAAGTTCCCCCCGCCCCCCGCCTCCTCTCTCTCTCTCTCTCTCTCTCTGCTGGGAGAGCTGCTTTCTGGAAAAGTCACAGCACTTAGAGGGAATTTGAATCATGTCTGGCAATAAGGGGAGGAATGGAGGAGAAAGGGCATGTTTCCAAAAGCCCTTTCATACAAACCATGATGGTTATGGGCTACTCAAAATTAGTTGTTCCATCTTAGATGTATTATTGAAATTAGGCCATGGCTCCCTTTAACCTCTTATCCTTTCCTAGGGTTATTAGTGTCTGATAGCTCCAAGGAAAAAGTACCCAGAGTTAACTGGTTTTCCGTGGCTACACCTCTCTTTCAATGTGGTTGCCTATAGACTAAAAATGGGCTAAAAAACCTATTTGGTCTTCTTTCCCCAACACTAGCCCATAAGTCTTCAGTATACACTGGGTGATCCAAAGGAAAGGTATGTGCAAGGGATGAGTATGAAAGAAGGAGGTATGTGCCAGCTCACTGGCTACAGTGTTATGTGACAGACATCACAAGTGTTTGCTAATATCTAGTTCTCCTTCCCTTCTAAATACAGGGGAGGTTTGTGTTTCCCACCTCCTTGGAGTGGGGTATGGATGCATGACTGGTTGGCCATGAGAGCAGAAGTGGTGTGTGTCAATTCTTGGGGAAAGCACTTAATTGTCAAAGTACAGCCCTTCTCTCTCTTCCCTTACTGTGACTAGATGGTAGAAGCACATGTCAGTACTGAAATGGAATACTGAGTTGCCATAAGAAGGGCAGTGTCCCGGAAGAGTCTCTCAGACATGCAGACTTTAAGTCACCAAGATTTTGGGGGCTGTTTGTTTAGGCAGCAAAACCAAGTCTGTCCTGACTTATTCCCACTATTGATTGGTCTACTCTCTTCCCAGATCTGTTTGGAGTTTTTCGAGCACTTGCGCTCCATCTGAACACTGCGCTCACTGAAATTCAGAGAGGTAGGCAGTGTGCTTTCTCTCACAATTAGGATATTCTTTTGAGGATTGCGATGGGCTCCCTCATTCCATTTGAGCAAAAGAGGCCTCTATTGAATTCTGTAGTAGAATAAAGAAAACCCTTTCATAGCCATAGGACAAAAGTGATGGCGACAATATTGAAACCAAAGCTCAGGAAAAAATGACACTCCCAAGGGGCTCTAAGACCACACTTTTAAGGTCAGAATTTGGTATTTTGTACTTGCTCTTGCCTTCATTCCCCGCTTCCCCCTTACCTAATCCCTATTCCCCATCTCCAAAGTTCCCATTTGGCTCTCCTGATTTTGCCAGATCAACCTTTAAATCCCATCCCCGAGCAGTAACCTTGCTCACAACATGCAAGACCCAATGCTTAGAAGTCAGCACTTCTGGGTTAGTCCAGAAATGCTCACTCTGTGGGCTGATGGGGACCACTTCTGAATCTTCACTAGGATTGCTGCACAGCAACAGAGTAGTTTGGAGGTTAGCTCAATCACGGAAACAAAGTTGGACTTTGATATATAAATGTATATGTCCACTTACACATAGAAAAAAAAATCAATGAGTAGCATCCAAGGTCAATACAAGATACCTCACTAGCCTCTCGTGGGAGGTACCAGTTTGGCAGCTTCTCAGCTCATGAAAACCACTTGTGTCTTCTTTCTTGCGAACGTTTCCAGGGGAACTTCCCTGAGCCTGTCTCCTAATCTTCCATCATGGTGGGAAGAGAAAGAGGTAGTGATGAGTCTCTACTAAACTCTCAGCACTGCTGCCCAGGCTTCCTGCAGTCACTCCTCCCAGGGGAAGATCATACCACTGGTGTTGCTGCTGGTGATTCTTCGGAAAATATTTGCAGAGGTCCTATTCTGTGCATAGTACGGTGCTGAGTACTTTTGTGAACTGACGATGACGAGAAGTTGTCACAGATGTGAACAGAACTGCTACACAGGTGAGGGGTGGGAGGGGGAATAAGCACGACTGAGTGGGTTCGAATCCACCTTCCGTCACTTTCTAGCAAGAGACTGAACTTTTGCCTCATTGCATGCACATTTTCGCAGGAGTAATGACGCGAAGTCCTACTTTGCGAGACTGTTAGGATTAGGTAAGCTTATGCATATACAGTGTGTGTCAGACATGCAGCAACACTTAATAAATACTGGCAAGATGTGAAAACAGCACGTAGGTGCTGCCCTGGCAGCGTGGTGCGTGGTGAAGAGCCCTGTTGGAACTTGGAGCAGGAGAGTGTGGGACTGATTTGCCAGTCTCCGGGTGTCAAGCACCGTCTTAGGGTTTCCTGGGGTCAAAAAACTAGGCTCAAGGAGGAAGACATCTAACCCTTGCCATTTGGGGTGGGGAGATGACTTCCTTGTACCTCTCTCAGACACTGCTGAGTGCCCCGTTTTAATGTGTGAACGAACTCTTGAGCTTTTCTTTCCCGGTGGGCAGTGAAAGCCGAGAGAGACTAAATCAAGAGTTCCAGAGAATAAAATATCTTTCGCAACTTCTCAAATAGTCCCTTGATGTTTGAAATTAGTCAATTCGTGTAGTAAGAACTCATAGGAAATGTACATTTAATCAGCCGCAAAAACTCAGCTTGGTTTTCACAAATGCTCTATTGAAGACCACAAGTTCCCAAAATGCATCTCACTCCGAGGGAGACAAATGACCACAGTCTGGAAAGTCTGCCTCCCCAACCTCTTCCAGGTCTACCAAAACCCTCCCTGCCTTCCAATGCCCAGCACATGGTTTGCTCTCCAGGAATACCCTCCCTGATTTGCTCCAGCTGGATAAAATGTTCCTGCTCTTGCAGCATGCGGCTCGGATGAACATCTATCATATCATTCTATTTTATGCTGTTTTACATTATAGCTAGTGGTGTATGAGTCTTTTCCATTCCTCACAATATAGTTCTCGAGGATGGGATGCATATCCCATTTTTGTGAGCTGCACCACAGCGTCTGGTGAGGGCTCAACAAATACTGAGTTGTTAAAAGACTGAGTCACACACTCGCTCTTCACTGATTCGTACCTCCTCTGAGCACAGCATTCTGCTGGGCACTGACGGGAAACACGAGCTAGAATAAGACCTGACTGTGGCATCCAAAGCATTGAAAAACCTCTGGAGGGGGAGCAGTTCCAAAGCGATTCTAGAGAGGATAGCGTGGGGGGACACTAACAACTTGGGTTAGAGAGGTCCCTAAACCAAAGGCCGGGAAGATTTGATGTCTGCCTCTGAAGGAGCTGAAGCCCGCAGGCCTCACACTGAACCCAGTCTTGAGGCTTTGGTTGGAAACTTCATGGCAGTAGGAGGGCGTCGGCTGGGTATTCTGTTGGAAACAACTAAATTACCCTATGGGTCACCAGTTGGTTTATTTGCTAATTGACTGGCCCAGCTTTGGGCTTTAAATCTAAAGAAATCATTTCATCCTTTATTAAATACTGCATGAATCTCACTCTTTGTTGTGCAGGGCCGTACACAATATACCAGTGAAACTTGAATTTACACCACAATAGTCATGCCACTAATGACCTTCCAAATGCCACTAATGCCATACATGTTCTGCTTCTCAGTTGGATCCGAACCTGTCAGTGAATTCTGAGCCCATCGACCTCCCTCTGACACAAGAGCAGACCCCCACACCCATGCCCGCCCCCAGCCTCCCCATCTTTCCATGACTTAATTTCTGAATCAGTAACTCTTTGGAGACCCCAATTCCTTTACACCCACTCTTTTTATATGGTGGACAATACTTTATTCGGAAATGTTCCCTCCTGTAATTACAAATCCTGTTAGTCATCCTCCTCCTCTCCCCAGGGGGATTGTGGGCTTTAATTAATTAACGTGGCTAAACCGCTTTGAGGTGCTTGGTTGAAAGGTGCTATATAAGTGCAAATTATTATTATTATGGCTGTTGACATCCCTTGGTGGCAAAGCCTTCAGCCCCACGCATCTACAGACCTGAACAAAAGCTTCTTCATCCTCACCTTCCCTGCTAGGTCTGAGATGCCTGGCTCAATGGTATGGAGGCAAATCTGTTACCATCTCAACATCAATCAACTAATTAATCCCCATTATGTTGGCTTCCGTTTGCTTCTTCCAAGCAGCACCATCCTGTTTCATTTCACAAACCGTGCCCCCAGCAGCTCTAGACAATGGTCATAGTGTCCCTATGGCCTCTGTTGGCCTGAAGGAGTTAAAAAAAAAAAAAAAGGGAGAGAAAATATGTTTGGAAAAAAAAAAGTGTCATCATGAAATACACTAACTTCTCACTAATCGCCTAAATAAAACTTTCCTTCCAGCTGTGGTCGCCTTACACACACACACACCTTTCTATTACGTAGGGAGCCAACAGCCTCGGAAACCAGAGACCCCCAGAAACATAGCATAGGTGTGGGGTAAGGTCCCGCAGCCCTGACTTAACTGCCGAGAGCTGCAGACAAAAACCCTTTCCGGGCTGGGTGGGAAGAGGTCATCTAGAGAAGTGGGCGCCCCTCTTCGGCCTCCTCTGCTAGCTCCAGGTTTCCCCTGAGAACGCCAGCTGCCGCTCGTAGCCAGGAAGGCCTCACAAAGACAGGGGACCATGATTTAGATGTTTTGTGCTGCACCTAGCAAACCTCGGCCCTTAACAAATGCCCAGTACTTCCACTGTGATGGTAGCCATTGAAAGCAGCCCTGTGGGGGAGACGTGGCCTCTCGAAGGGACGCTGCTGACCAAAATGCTCCTTACAAGGTTGTGCCTCAGACCCTTTGTTAGCGTGGACGTGGGTGAGCCTCAGGGGGTCATGTCTTCATCTGCCTCCATTTATCCTCCCTATTGAAGGGCTCCTTCAGGACATTGGTCAGTCTCTGTGGGAAGTGATTTGGAGGGCAACAAAAGAACTTGGGCCCTTTGGGGGGAGCCTTCAGAATTCAGTAAACATCTGGACACGGAAGGCCAGGTTCTCAAGCAGTCTAGCCGGGGACATGTCAAAAGAGAGAAAAAGCTGTGTGTGCAGTGCAAGCTCTTAGTTCTGTGGTGACATTTGTTGGAGAAAAACATAGCCGCCCCAGTAGGTAGGTAGGAAGATTTTTCAAAAGCTCCTCTATTTGTCAGTTTTTGTGCGGGCAGAGTACTGTTTCTCAGCTCTTGGGGCATGTGTGAGGAAGGAGAAGTTTCGCATGGCTGAGGAGCAGCACGTGACGGATGTTCCAATTCTCTGTGTACGATGAATAACCCGCGGTTGCACAAGCCTATCCTGGGAGTTGTTGTCAGCATTTCTGTTATCCCTGAGGTTTGGAAAACACTTTCTAGTCAAGGTGACTTGTTAGAGTCTCATCATGAGCACATTTTAATTGACCAAAAAATGAAGTACTGAGGCTAAGGGATTTACATTTCATCACATGGTGAAATTCAGGATCTGAACTCTTGACTCTCAACATTCCCTTTATTATTGAATCAATCCATTAGAACACATTAGTCAGCATGATTCAACATTAGTCACATGGCACTAATCAGCATTCCCCAGGGTTCCCAAATCTATCCTCAAACAGGGAAGGAAACTGGCCTCTATCAAGAGGCAATGGAATGCCATTTTGATCAGTATTCAGGGGCTGACGTCCAATCCCCCTACCCCCCACCCCAGGAACCTTCCTCACTCATCCATTTGGAATGATTCGATTTCCTTTATCCATATAACATTATTTGAACCTCAGTAATAGGTGTCACAGTTTGCCTTTGATTAAACTTATTTTGTTTTTGAGCTAAAAGAGAGGGACCTTTTTTCCCCCCCAGGCTTATATCCCCTGAGCAACGTGGTTTACAAACAATAGATACCTCAACAAATCCCTGCTGAACCGAGCTCACTGAAATGGAGCTTAAGTCATATTCCAGAAAGAACACTAAGTCCTTTTGGAAGAAGTTTTCCAAGAAAATCAACAACCTGAATTGATTTAACATCTTTTAGTATTATTACCTGGGCATTTTCACAAATGCAAACTTTTAGCTCTGCAAAGATAGCCAAATGGCTTCCAGGTTCTACGAGAGTGTGGATCCATCTAACTATAGTTCAGGCCTTGGAATAACGTTTTTTTCTATAACCTTATTCCAACTGACATTTTGTTCCACATGGAGACAGGAAAAAACATTTTGGGGGAAAAATGTGTTTAGTCTATGATTTGGAACCAAATTCATACCGCTTTGTGCTATAAGCACAAGTAGCTCTTGTTCAAGTATCCTTCTTGTGTAGTGTATGATAGCAAAACACATACTAAAGTTTTTGCTTGAGAGAGATTCTGTTATGGGTGAGGGACCAAAATTTTTGGTGCTGATCCTTGGTGGCATTACTGACTGTGATACCTTACTTCTCTGCTCTAGATTCTCCAAAGAGGGTCCTGATAGCATTTTTAACATATAATATTTACAATACAATATTTATGTTGCATTTCAACATTATGCTATGATCCCAACCCTAGGGTCTGTACTATTGCACCCTGGGGTCTAATCTCTGCAACTGGGCTCCTCTGAAATGGATGTGTCCCTGAATGTTCATCTCCCCTTCTCTCTCATGGTAAAAGAACTCCCAAAATTTAGCAGAGAACATGGACACCCAGATAAACAACTGCATTTTCCAGTCTTTCTTCCCATCTATCTACAGATCGGCCAACATGATATAAGCAGAAATAATGTGTGTAACTTCTGATTAATATCTTTAAAAGAAGGAGGATGCCCTTTCCTCCCACCACCATTTTCTACCCCATACAAATTCTGCTACAAATTCTGGATGGAGGTCATGATGCTGAGTCATTGTGGACCATGATAACAAGGGCAACATCCTAGGTGTGACGGGGCAACAAGCTAAGAGCCTGGGTCCTTAGACAAACACGTGGGATGAGCTGCTCTACTAGCTCTGGACTGTATTCTTCTGCAATGGTATGCGAGAAAGCAGTAAATCTCTACTCTGCGTGCCACTGTTAATTCAGATTGTGATTCCACCCAGCCAAACTTATAACCCAACTCAAGAACCTTCTTGAGGGATTGCTTACATTACTGTGATTGATCCATCTTAGCTTAGGATTTCAAGATTCAAGATTCAGGACAGGGCTGGAATATTCCCAACAGAGGCTCACGAAGTCCGAGAGATAAGTTATCAGAGGGGCTTCCGTGATGGAAGATGATGAGAGGATCCAAACCCATTTCTGATTTAATAAAATCTTAGGAGCCCTAAGTACCTGAAAAGGGCTACAAACATGATTTTGAGGCAGTGAACACCACTTTGCCTTTCTGGAATTCAGTTTGCTGACCTGAAAATAAGGGCAATGGACAAAACTAAAATCTCTCATTCTTGGAAGTGTATATAGCTAACTTTGGGAGGAATTAAGGTAATTTTTTTCAACTAATCATCTAAGTATATGCATAAAGCACATGTGTTGTGAAGATCCATCTAGAGACTATGGAAAGATTATATTCCAGTGGCAGAGATAAAAGAGGCATCCATAAAGAATACAAAGAAGACTGGTCACGGAAACATGACAACAAACTTAGAATTACACACAGCTGCATAGAAATTGGTTCACTACCTCCAGAGGAAGTTTAATTGGTAAATGTCCTTGGAAAGCAACTTGGGAATATATAGTAAAGATTAAAATGTGCATACCCTCTGACCAGTCGTTCTACTTTTTCTATATACCTACAGAAATCCTGACACCAGCATACCAAGCAGCACGTACAACAGAATTCACTAAATTAACAAATGATTGAAATTTCCACCAGCCAGGGAATGGATAATATGGTACATTCATATAATGAATATGGATACCTCATTAAAGTGAGAGGATGTCGTCTATGTGTATCAGTGTGGATAAACTGCCAAAACACAACATGAAGTGACAAAAGCGAGTTGTGGAATGATGTGTACAATACACCATTGATGCAAACTTGGAATGCACTCAAAACGAATCATTATATTATGTGTGGATTTACATGCATGTAGAAAAGTTCTTCAGCATGAGGAGAAGGATGTATATCAAACCTGGGAGAGTTTTTACTTCTGTGAAAGAATACAAGGCAGGGGAGGGATGGACTGGGCGTTTTTTGTTTTGTCAAGTTTTATTCCTATAATAAAAAAAAATATCTGAAGCAAATGTGACAAAATTTGAACAAAGTCTAATTCTGGGTGTTCGAGTCATGGGTTTTATCAGTTTCTGTCCTGTTCTGTATTTAAAATATATATATATATATATATATATATATATATATATATATATATATATATTGCACACTGAAAACAAAATCTCTCTTTGAAGCTAATAGCCAGAGTAAAAGAAGTAAACAGAGCAGAGAGCTGGTGTGAGGAGACGTCATGGAGGTGGGGAATGTGAAATAATTGTCAAAAAAGGGGAGAGAACTGGCAGAGGGGCATCCTTCCTCCTCTTCCCCGGGAAGCTCCTCCCTGAGAGGCCGGCAGGAGGCCGGCAGGAGCTCAGAGGACAATACCTTGGCCTGCTCCAGCTTTCTGAGGTTGCAGGGGCACCTGGCAGCTGAGGGACAACGTGACAGACCTGCTCTGCCCTTTTCTCTGTGACCTCTTGGAGAGGAGTCACTCTCTCTGCTCCACTGAATCCCAGGGCTCTCTGCCCAGGCTCCCACAAGGATGCCAGGCTAGGCCAGGTGCGTGGATTGTATTGACCCCACAGAGCTCCGTTCCTGGATAGAAATGGACTGAGGATCACCTGGGTCAATTTGAGTCCACCAGGCAGAAAATATTTAGATGTGTTACTAATCCCAACTGAAATCTGATGAACTTAGATGGTGGTATTTGGGGGAAAAGTATTTTTCAATAAATCATCCAGTTGGCTCAGTGACTAAGAAAATGGGGCGGAAGAATCTAACCCAACTTTGTGACAAGGGAACAAATAGAGGAGATTAATGCCTTTCCCAATGAGCTTCAAAAGGTGATCAAATGACCATTCTTGATTTTACAAGAAAGATGAGATGCATAGCTTTCCAGCTCTTAAGAAAAATCATTGTTTCCTTGTTTTCCGGTTTCATCTGAGTCCCTATGTTAGGTGGTTGGAAAAACAGGAAACTAACTTCATTTGCAGAGTCTTCTCTGGACCTATCTCAGGGTACCTTGGGCTCCCCTAAGGTTCCCCATCCCATCCCAAGGTTTATGCTGCTCATTTAGCCTTAAACTAGCAGAGGACAGCACTGGAACCCAAATTCAACCGGTCATACCTAATTTTCATTTAAAAAAAAAAAAAAAAAAGACAACATAAAAACTACAATTCTCTCCTACCAAGAAACTAAGCCATTATCTTCTGTTCTCAACAACCTGGCTTTTGTTTTTCTGCCTAGATTCCCAAGGCAATGGAGAGAGTAAGGCAAAGGAAGAGCGAGTAAGGAGGAGCCCCTGCTGACTGGACCTCTTCACTCTCCCTGGCCAGCCCTGCTTCCTTCCCAAGTCGATGGGCCTCCACTGCCATGAAGCCAGGACGAAGGCCAGGCTGGCTCTGGGAGAGCCTGGCCTCGGGTTTTCCCGAGGCCTTCTGCAGCATCAGCAACACAGCCTGGCTGTTTTCTTTTCTTTTTTTTTTTTTTAAAGATTTTATTTATTTATTAGAGAGAGAGAGACTGAGAATGAGAGGGGAGAAGAAGGTCAGAGGGAGAAGCAGACCTCCCGCAGAGCCGGGAGTCCGATATGGGACTCGATCCCGGGACTCCGGGATCATGACCTGAGCCGAAGGCAGTCGCCTAACCAACTGAGCCACCCAGGCCCTGGCTGTTTTCAATGACAGAATCTTAATCTTTATTTCTGGCCTGACACAGAGGTCCAGAGGTCCCAGCTGTATTCTGCGGGGCACAACATTTGGGGCTTGTTGGGGAAACAAAGAACACGACCAGAGCAGATTGTGGGTCAAGCTGGAGTTCACTATAAATGCTCCCTTCCCTTCTGCGGCCATGCGGTTTTGCGGGCCCACTCCATTAAGGCCAATTCTCAAAGCCAGCTCTGCTTTTCCCTCTCCCCTAGGTTCCCGTACCCCTTAGCCCGAGCTAGCCAAAACTCTGAGCTTTTCTACCCACCGGGCACTGGGGCTTTCATGGGGGAACTCTGGGGACAAAAGGAGAAAAGGATTCATGGGAGCCACCCCCACATCCTCCACATTTCCCACCTCAGTTGCACAAAAGGGCTGTTTCTCCCTCTGCCAGGACCTGGCCCCTCTCGGAGTCTCAACCATCAGGAAGCTGGTGGCTGTGAGCTTCCACTCCTTTGCGGCCAAGTATTTCCAGAGCGTTGAGCCCAACCAGGAGGCCAGGATCTCAACAAGTGCAGGACAAAGAAGACGCAAACAGTGCATCATTACCATGGAAATGGCCTGAGTCGGTGGCTCCCGAAAATGGCGAAAATGCCGGGAGGGTGGGTTTTCTTTTACTTTTTCTTTCCTTTCTTTCTCTTTCTTTTCTTTTTTTCTTTTTGCAAAGGGAGAATAGTTCCGCTTTCTATTTTACGACAATAGCACGGACGGGCTCCTTCAAGTATTTAAAAAAGCAGCCTGAGAAATCTCTAACCAGGCCCCTCAGTCTCTCCGGCCTGCCGATGTATTGTTCTCCCATCCCAGGGAACAAAGGGGCAGGAAGGGTCTAAGGCCCCCAGTTGCTGGCTCTTCTTAGCATCCTAATCCTTGAGAACTGGTGAGGGGAATGGCCTGTGGAGCCGGGAAATCGAATTTTGGCCTCACCTTTTATTCCCACCCTCTGCTTATGCACACAGAAGCACTTCAGGTATTATAAAACCTCCCGGTTAGCAGGCCAGTAGGAATCTTAGACTTGCTAAGGGGATAAAAGGCACTGAGGGATCATTCCCACATTCACTAACCCACTGAAAAAAGGGAAGCCTGTAGGAATTGTTTCTTCCCACCACTCCAGGCTGGCTCCATTACAAAGACCGACTATCTAGCTCCAAGGGGCTGGGGTGGCAGTTTCTTTTTTAGTCAGTAAGGCAGGAACTGCCCTCACCCTTCTAGCCCCTCCCCTCTCTGTCTCTCTGGCCCTCAGACAGGGATTGCATTGCCCTCCTCCCCCCAATTCCCCAGTACTAGGTACCAACCAACCTCCATGCCAACTTGGGGCTATCGTGCCAGAGTAGCACCTTGCACGAGGAAAGCCTCTCAGCCTTGGCTGCTTGTATCTTTCCAAGGTTATCACCCAGGAATCAAAGGTTTCTTTGCCTTCAACTTGGGGAATTCGTGCAGGTGGGGTTTTTTTGTTTGTTTGGGTTTTTTTTTTTTTAAAGATTTTATTTATTTATTTGACAGAGAGAGAGATCACAAGCAGGCAGAGAAGCAGGCAGAGAGAGAAAGGGAAGCAGGCTCCCTGCTGAGCAGAGAGCCTGATACGGGGCTCGATCCTAGGACCTTGAGATCATGACCCAAGCCCAAGGCAGAGGCTTCAACCCCCTGAGCCACCCAGGCGCCCCTGTTTGGGTTTTTTTGTTTTGTTTTTATTTCAGTCATCTGGTAAGAGTGGGGAAAAAATAAGCTTTTATGTTCTGATGTCTGGAGATCTCCAGGTACAACTCTACTGAGCTAAGTGATGAGAAATACGCCATCGCCTAGGGGAATCAGATAAGCCGAAGGGTTAATGCCTTTAGAGGTCACCTACAGTCCGAGTGAGAACACTTTGCACCGCATATACACAAATTCATAGCGCACACACACAGTCACACAAGAAACATTTCATGAAAGTGCAATACGTGTGACGTCAGCCGCTATTTTCTATTCTCCTCTATTTCATTTTTAAAAATTCTGGTTGTGACTCATGAATTTCAGTTCATGACCCCACCAGTGGGTTGCAACACAGTTTGCAAAGTGCTGAATCAAGATCAACCTTGTCATTTTCATGCTGACAAAACTAGGGGGACAGAGATTCTTCTCAAGATCACACCAGAGCTTGGAACAGAAATCCACAGGGTCATTCCACTAAAGGAGCCATCTCCATTTCTCCCGGGGTTCAGAGCTCCTTTTTGTTTCCCCAAAGTCTTGGGAGCATACAGCTATCAGGGAGGGAGAGCCCAGAGGTCTGTATTCCGTGGCATTTCTGCTAGTGGCAGAAGGGTTCTGCTGCCTCAAAAAACCTTACAGTGGGAGGGGTAGCTGGGGGAGTGGGGTTGGGAAAAAGCTTCAAAAGCAACCCAGTCAGGCACTGTGGCCTCCCAGACATTTTTTTATTTCCTGGTGGGATTTCTGCATCATCCGACACTCCTGAATTTTACTCTTTCCTGGACACAAACCTATAGGCCAGCCTCCTTTAGTAACCTACCTTCTCCTTTGTTTCCTGGCTTTTTCTGATAGTCTTTGCAGGTATTTAACCTCTACTGATTCATTTTATTTCTAGTTTCTACTTTCTCCCCACAATTCCTATTTCCTGTCCAAATCACGACCTTGGCAATGAGTGTCAAAGAGGCAACTCTGAAATTTGTGCTCACAAATACTATCTGAAAAGTTATCCAGATTAGCTCAGGCTTAGAAATGCTATTTACCTAAATGCCCAGTGATCAAGATAGAGGCATTGTATCAAGGCTCTCAATACAAGCCATCTGGGTAGAACTGCCTCTTTGCTTCCTGAAATTGCCTTGTAATCTTCCATAGAATTTCTTAAAATCTCCATCTAAATTTGCTACTTAGTCGATTTCTAATCTTTTAGGAAAGCCTCTAAATATGAAGAGCCAAAAGCTACACTGTGTCCTGGGTAAATAAAAGTTCAGCTTTCTGATTGCTTATTAGTTATACACCCTCAGAGAGTATGTAACAAAGGGGCCTGCTGTTTGCTTTGCTTAATCTGGTCTTAAAATCTCTGCTTCTTTGTCAGAAAACAATATTTGCAATTGTAAAAAAAATATTTACCAAGGAACTTGGATAGCATAAGTCAAAGGCTAAGAGCCAAAGGTCAGCAGTTCTTACCCCAAATTTCCCTGGACCTGAGTCCCTGCTGTGGGGCTCAGCTGCACCAAACAAACAAGCTGCTTTCCGGGTTCATTAAGAAGCGGAGGTTTTAGAAGGGGAAGGAAAGGAAAGACTGCAGCCTGCTACTCAGCCCAAAGCATGAACCCTCCGGCCTTCCCCACAAAATTCCTGCTACATCATTGCGATGCAGTGTGTCTCCATGGGAATATTTTAAGGACTCGCCCTGTTTCATAAACTTGGGAAAAGTACTCAAACTTGCAAAATCCTAAAGAGCAGCCATTCCTCCGATCGACAGCAATGCCAACATGCTTCCCTGGGGTTTGGGATAGATGTTCACGTGTGCATTCTGTGGGGAGGGCTTCCTGCCTGACAGCGGGGGACAGATGTGCTTCCGAGCCCCTTGGTGGGGACCGTTCTCAACCTACAAAGCAGTTTTGGACACCCGGCCCAGTGGGCTAAGCTTGGTGGTGTCTGAGTTTACCCCTTGTGTCATTATTTTCTGCAATCAGCAGAAGATCCAGCATCGGGACCACCCTGTAGCTCAGTGAGTTCCGGGTTGTGGCCTGGGGCCCTCTACCATGAGTCTGAACTCCGCTCCTGCCGAGTCCCAGGCCCGTGCCACCAGAGCAGATCAGCAGGGCCTGGTCCCCAGTCGGGAGTTGGGTAAAGAGACCAGAAATGCAGTAACCAGAAAGAGGCCGAGAAAGTAGTACTCACGGAGCCCTGACCAAGTGCCCCGCAGGCGGCCGAACCCGATGGTTTCTCAGGTCCTCCACACTGGTGGTAGAGGCCTGCCACCCACTTCCTCACTCCCTAGGATCTGCCAAGAGGCCTTGGGGTTGGCAGTTCCTAGATGGGTGCTTTGACTCTCATTCTTTGTCGCACTCTTTTAGGAAATTCTGCAGTTCTCCCCCAGCCCTACCTCCACCTTCTCTTAAGTTCTTGCCACAATTGCCAATCTCTTTTATCTCGTTAGGATAAACATCATTGGCAAATTCATCTTGGCCTCTGATTCTGTCCCGCAGTAGCTTCTATCAGGAGAATAGCAGTAATTATCACCAGCGATAGGCAGTACTGAGCATAATCAGTTTAAAGAAATGGCTTAATCCAAGGATCCTACCTTGAAGAACCAGGCCTTCCTTCTCGATGGTGTAGGCAAATGAGCTGAAGGGAGCCACAGGGGACTTGGCGATGAGAATCTGCACATAAAGCATATTTTCCCAGGGTTAGTCAAAGGGGATATCAGAGGGGCGCCTGGGTGGCTCGGTAGGTTCAAGCCTCTGCCTTCGGCTCAGGTCATGATCTTAGAGACCTGAGATTGAGCCCCGCATCGGGCTCTCTGCTCAGCAGGAAGCCTGCTTCCCCCCCTCTCTCTACCTGTCCCCCCTCCTATTTGTTATCTCTCTCTCTGTGTCTGTCAAATAAATAAATAAAATCTTTAAAAAAGGGGGGGATATCAGAAATAAACCTCTATTCCCTCCCCTTCCCACTTTAAGACAAGGTGGGAACATGTGACTACAAGCCATAAAATTAATTTTTTTTAAAGATTTAATTTATTTATTTGACAGAGAGACATCACAGGTAGGCAGAGAGGCAGGCGGGGGAGGGGGGAGCAGGCTCCCTGCCGAGCAGAGAGCCCAATGTGGGGCTCGATCCCAGGACCCTGAGATCATGACCTGAGCCGAAGGCAGAGGCTTTAACCTACTGAACCACCCAGGCACCCCCATAAAGTTTATTTTTAAAAATTATTTTAGAACCAAATGAGTGTTATTCCTTCAATTAGCTGGTCTTTTTGGAAAGCTATTCATTTATCCCAACTATTCTGCCACTGAATGTCGTATTCTTGAGCTGGTTCTTCTAGAAATGTTTCATTATTTTATGTCACATGCTTAAACAGCGACCTTTCTCCCCAAAGATAAACCTAGACTGATTTGCTAATCTTATTTATAAATTTAGGTATTTTGCTAAAAAGAAATTCAAAGCTATCCTCAAAGATTAACCTTCATTATAAATATTCAAAACAACTCAATAAAAGCAAAGCTATGATAATTTGCTTCGTCCGTCCCAACTCTTCACCAAGGCTGTATTCCTACCATTTGCCACATGACCACATTTCCTCTTAAGGTGTAGCTGTTTCCCATGGTCCTGGACCATGGTTTGGGCCATATAACTGGCTTCCTTAACAGATTCTTTGCCTAGGCTTCAAGAAACCTCCCATATCTTCACTTGCTCATATGTTTCTGCTGCCAGAGAAAAACCTGTCCACGCTAACCTGCTCTCTCAGAAGGAGGATGAGAGACACCTGAAGCAGTGCTGGCCAGCCAACCCGTCTAAAGAGCTGACCCCCAAGAGACCCACGTACCCATTAGTTAGAAGCTTATTACCGTACGCCTCTGAGACTTTGGTGTGGTGTCATGAAGCATCATCGCAGCGATAGCTGACTGATATACCAGCCAACACAAAATATCAAAAACATTTTGAGCAGCGGCATTCTCCGAACAAAATACCTACTTTAAAAGGGCTAGTCATTTGGTCATTAAAAAAGTGATTACCATTAACGACTATTACCATACTTCAGAATGGTGCCGCAGAACCTCTAAGGACTGGCAGATTATTTTATTATAACAATTCTCTTGAAGGGAGAGGAAAATCAGTTTCCTGCTTTGCAAAGTAACATCATCAAAGACAGTGAGAGTTTGGCAGAGAGTCACTTAGGTAATCAGGGGGACAAGAGAGAAGGAAGAAGTACTTTCAAATAACCAGAAGGCTTACATGTAGTATATCAATTTATCTCGGTTCAACAAACATTTACTGACTGTCAACCCTGAGAAATGGTGGTAGAATGTGGTGGAAAGATCACAGGTTGTAGTCACAGAGTTTGAATCCTGGCTCTTCCACTAATCAGCTTGGTGCCAATGGCAAGACCTGAAATTTTCCCCTTATAGCCACTCTCCCTTCTTTTTAGTTAATAACTCCCCAGGTTTCAATATTTCTTTGCCTCTTTTGCAACTGGGTGTGGCCATGTGATCAAGCTTTAACTAATAGACCATGAGTATAAGTAACAGGTAGCACTTCCAATATTTTGAAATCTTATGGCTTTCATTAAATAATTATGTGCTCTCCACTTTCCCTTTCCCTCTTCCCAAGGGCAGGGAGGGAACAGCTTCTACCCCACGGAGGCGGACATCCTGGGAGATGATGAACCACAAGGAGAATCATCTGTGTTTCCCACCTGGGGTCACCTGCCCATCTCAAGATAGAGCCACGTGTCTGAATCACTGAATTCCCAGTGTTTTGCTACTATGGTGTACATAGCCTGAATTCTAACCAGTACTGTGGCTCTGCACAACCTGATCTTTTGAATTTTCCACTGCCTCACATGTAAAATGGGGATAACAACACCTACCCAAATGGGATTATCGTGAGGATTAAATTAAATATATAAAACTCCTGTCATGGGGTCAAACTCACAAAACCACTTCCAAACAACTCATCACATATGCTTCCCAAGTGCTTGCTTTGATTTTCACTCATCAAAACCAAAAATACTTTTTACCAGAAGGATTCAACTCAAGTTAAATCTCAGTAATTTTTACTACTGTTCCAAGGTTCTCTAGATAAACTTGCTCGTCATTCTCAGAACCAATGAGTAGATGGTTTAGGTGGGCATCATGTCAAAAACATCTCCCCTGAAAATTAGACGGAACCCTTCCGACAGAGAGTTTAGGGATGGTTCGATGTGAAGTTTACAGATGCCCCTTGGTAGGAGAATGGCATAACAGAAGACAGGCTGTGCTTCTCAAACTTTAATGTGAGTGTGAATCACCTACAGGTCCTGTTGGCTTGCAGTTTCTCATTCAGTAGGTTTTGAGTGAGGCCTGAGAATCTGCATTTCTAGCAAGCTCCTGGGAGATACTGAGGTCCTACTCCGTAGACCACATTTTGAGCAGCTGGGTTCCAGGAAATTAGCCTGACTGAAGAATCCAAGATGAAGAAGCAAGAGACAGGAATCCTGGAGCCAATTAAAAAGCTACTGTGATAACTCAGGGACGAGATGACAAGGGCCTCAACCACAGCTGTGTCACAAAAATGGGAAAAAAGGAAATGGAGAAAAGAAATATAAATCCTTTAGATCAAAGAGCAATAGAAATAAACTAAACATATTGAAAACCTCAGATCTTTACTGTGTGCATGAAGCAACTAGACATGAAACCAAAGGGATATAAATATATCATAATCAATAAAGTAGCGTACTATATTTTTGAAAATTATATTACCATTTTTATTTGATAGACTGCAAAATCCGAGACTCAGGAAAACAAAGGATGTGACAGTCCAGTGCAACACAACAAAAGGGATCTAAGCCTAAGCCTCAAGCTCCTTGATGCTGCCTCCATCATTTGAATGCTTCCACGCCCAGCGAGCATATGCTCACCAGGAATAAAGCCAGGAGGGCCTTACCTGGAGGAACCTCACACCTGGCAGGACCTCCTTTCCAGGGAATCACAGGGTTTAGGCAGATCATTGATTAATGGCCTGTTCTTCCTGTGCAGGGTTTAAAATGGGTAATCAAGAGGATGATTTGTATGCACTTAGAAGAAGGAAGTGATCAGTTATGTCAGATGAATCCCACTTCCTTTTTTTGGAAAGAACTTCCAGATTAATAGAGGAGAGAGCTACCACCAACACGAAATATCTAATTTTCAGCCAAAAAATGTAACAAATTCTCAATATCCTTCTGGATAAAGTGAGACAAGTTGGGCTGGATGCTAATGTCATTAAGTGGATTTGTAAGTGACAAGAAGATTGATAGCAACCTCTAGTAGAATGTACTGGATTCTAGCCTCGGTCCTGTCAATGTTCAACCTTCTTACTGACCTGGATAAGGACACTGATGTATTCAATCACATCCATACAACAAATATGGGATCCACCAGGGAATAGAACTGACAAAAACTGCCACCCTAATGCAGCTAATAGCCTAAAGGAAGAAAATATAATAAACAAAATGAGTAGGTAGAATGTGTGGCATATTAGATGATTATACATGCTGTGGAGGGGGAAAAAAGCAGCGAAAGAATATGGGAAGTATATTAGATCAGAGAAAAGGGTCAATTTTGAATAGAGTACTAAGAGAAGACTTTACTAAAAAAGATAGCATTTAGACTTGTGGATCATGTAATTAAACCCATTGATGGGATGCTGAATATGGTAACAGAAGCCAGAAAATTTAGGGGTGCCTGGGTGGCCCAGTTAGTTAAGTGTCTGCCTTTGGCTCAGGTCCTGATTCCAGGGTCTGGGATAGAGTCCCGAGTATTGGCTGTTTCTCCCTCTCCCTCTGCCTACCCACACCCCCGCCCTCCCAAGCTCACTCATGCTTGTGTTCTCTCTCAAGTAAATAAATTAAATTTTAAAAAAAGTTGTTATATTGGATTAGATAATCATAATATCAAAACAAATATCAGTTTAGTTAGAAGGTTGGGACAAATTCTAAAAATACTTCCAAGTGAAATTTTATTGAAACATATGTAAGGCCTTGTCCTTGAGGACAGAAGACCAACTACTGGTTACAGAATGGAGGACATGAGACTTAGCGTTCAGAAAATGGATTAGGAGTGCTAGTTAATTACAGTTCAGTGTGAGTTGGTTGTGGGATGTGGTTCACAAAAATCTCATGACGTCTCAGGTTGGGTCATCTGGAACAAGAGAAGTGATGGTCTTTTTCTTCTCATTCAGCAAACTATACTGGGTGCAATATGTTTGGATTAGTGCCTAAAGGGGAAACTGACAAATAAGAGAACAACTGGAGGAGAACCGTTAAGTGGTTAAACATGCAAAGCAAGCCAGGACCACAAACACTTCAATGCAAACATGATGTTAAGAGGTCTGGGGTGAAGGTGTATATTGCTTTTAATATGGGTTTTCTTTCTTTTTTTTTTCATATGAGTTTTCTGATCTGAAGATTCTGTAGCGTTACATAGTAGAGAGGGGAAGTATAAATTGCTTTCTAGCCCAACAGATTTCAGAGAAAAAATGATGCTTGCCATGCATCTTTGTGAATACATTCAGAGTCTTCTCTTTTGAAGACCTGAATGAATAACCCATGCCTTGTGCCTTTCTGCCTTTCAAACTACAAATTATCCTTTTCTAAAGCAAGCAACCCTCCCTGGTAGATAATTTGGGCTGTTCTGTTTCAGATATTTAGTCATCCCATAAATTTGGGGTGTTCTAATCATGTCTGACTTGTGCTGTTGTAAAGTATCATCTCACCTTCTTCAATAATGACCTACAGGGAGGGTCTGGCTACTTCATAAAACTCTAGGGCCCTAGTGAAAAATTTTTATGTGTGAAGTTGGTCTTAGAATCCTCTGAGGGTTCACAGAAATATGTAGTTGGGCAAGAATGAGTGCAGACCCTGGGGCTCAGAAAGCCCAGGGCCTCACAAGGCAGGTGTGTGAAACTGTGAGCTGTTATCCCCCCTGCAAATCGCCAGGTTGTTTTTTCTTGAATGTTTCCCTCATATCAGACTAGTTTGGCTTTACACTCTAATGAATGTATTTTCTCCTCTCTTCACCTATTCTTGCAAGGAAAGTGGTCATCAATATTTTAAAATTCTTTGGCGGAACATTTAAAGTATAGGTGGGCTGGGTCCCAAATCCCACTACTATCTGGACATAATTTCCATTACTCGCACCACCCACTCATCTATCCATGTACTTACTCAACCCACAAATATTTACTGGGCACTTTCCTTTGTGCTAGGCACTGCTCTAGATGCAGGGGTCAGACAGACAAAGTCCTTGCTTTCATGGAGCTGACGTTCTGGTGGCAGAACACAGACAATACAGGGAAGCCTTTAGGCCTTTGGGGCTTTTTTCCACAATGACATTCTACTAGGAGTTCCTCATTCCTGAGCACTCATTCATTCATTCAATCTATTCATCAGTAAACATTTATTGTTGGGCCAAGCAGATTCAATTTGCACTGTGTGAATTTGAATTTTTTAAAGGATTGCTACCTACTTCGACCTCAATTTATTTCTTGGGTATATGTTCTGAATTCTTGATGTAATTGCAAAGATCAGGGGCATGTTCTTTGATCCCACACCCATGCCTTTTATAGGGCCCAGTCCAGTGCTATGTACAAAGTAGACTCCTAAAATGATTGATTTTAGGAGTATTTTCTAAAATCTTCCTCACGGTTCTTTACTTTATCCCTGTATGTGTGAAGGTCTCTCCCAATTTCCAAGTGAAAACACAGAGGCCTAGGTATCCCAAATGAAACGTGGAAGGGGAAGTCAGTCATTGGAGTTCACTAGCTTCCCCTTATAGACCCTATCCTCCTTCTTTTATGTCCTGTCATTTGCCTATTTGGCTCTGAACAAATAAATTGTCAACTGATTCTCTTTAGCTCTAAGATGACAGCTGATTTAAACCTTCCAGTGTTACCCTTTCTGGTGTTTGCATTTTAATATAAGACTCTTGAAGGATCTGAAAGATTCATTAATCGATAGATCTAAAATGGTGGAAAATCCTACAGGATTGGGGTGGGTGAAACAGCCTTCCAGGTTTCCCACAGTAATGATGTGGGAAATGGTGATGATGGTGATGGTGACCATTGGCGATGATGATGATGGTGATGATGATGATGACGGTGATGATGATAAGAAAACAACAACCCTTTGAGGTAGTTGGCTTGTAAGGGCTGAAGTCAAGATTCCAGCCCAAGCCAGCTGGTTCTATAGTCCATACTTTTAAGCACCATAATGGTAGGCCCCAATATGTCATGCATGGATCATTCTACTTCTCTGGGATAATACATCAAATGAGGCAGAATATATAACACCAAATAAGGGCATTTTTTCCCTGCAGCATGGGTATTTCACAATTCAAGACAAAGAAGGGAACTGGATAGGGCGTCCATGCAGGATGTTCACAAGCGTCCACACTGGCAGTCTTGTTTCTGCCCTTCATTTCTGAATATCCAGATCCTACCTATTCCTTGAACCCCATACAAATGCCGCCTCTCCCAGAAAGCTTATGCCAATTTCTCCAGCCTGAGGTGATCTGTCTCTAATCCCATCACACTGCATCTATAACTCTGTAATAGTGCTTACTGCTTTCTCCATGGTCTTACAATTAATGTTACCTGGACTCAATGCTATGTATTTGAAGGTAGAGACCGTCAACATCATTGCTGCTTCTCCTAGTCCCACCAACCTCCAGTATGGTGCCAAATACATAATAGAAGCTCAATTATAAAACCCAACAATGGAGGAGTGAATAAATGCACAAACTGGTGACCGTCAGAAGCCCTGACTCATACCTACTTTGAGGACATAGCTGGCACCTCTCTCCAGATTTGGGAGACTTAGAAGATGCCATAGAAAAGAGCAGCTTGCCCAGTCAATCACTGCCAAGATTCTCAGCTTGGGCAGGTCCAAAGTCAAGTCTTTGGTTTCAGTTTGCTATAGCATCACATGTTTTTCCTGGCCTGATCCCACTTCTAAGAGGCTCAGAAAGTGGAACAGGAGATATAAAAAAGAAAGTGCTGGCCATAGGAACCTCAAGCCTCCTCCAGTATGGTGACACCTTCTAGGGATAGTGCCTGTGTCCTTCTAAAGTGTAGGTGTGACCATCCCCTCACCTGGAGCAACCGAGACCTGACCTTCTCGTTCATGAGTGGTCAGGAAGGCCAGTGTGGAGCAGATGGCACAAAGATGTCAGAAACCTTGGGTATGGACCATCCTGAGGCTGGCTTTTATAGAGTTCTGCTCCTGGCAGTTTACCTGAGTTCCTGCAATACAGCTCCAACTTTAGGAAAAAGTGAGTTTTGCCTTTATGGCCCGGGAAAGTAGACATGAATAAGCAGACATGTGCTGAGGGTAATCTGGCACCAATTCTTCCACTTTCTCTGCTCTAATTCTTGTGCCAGGCAGGCTTCCTTGAACACTGCTAATGAATCCTTCCTCGCTTCTATTTCCTTCTCTTTCCCACCCGCTACCCCAAATCTCACACTGGTTGGAGGTAAGGGCAGAGTAAAACCAGCTGGCAAAGAAAAAGAATAAGCAGAAGAAATTCTTCCTGTAGAGGCAGGTGGTAGGCCTGGTTTTCTTTCTATCCCTGCTCTCTGCTACAAAATTTAGAGCCCAAAGACAATGTAATATGTTGAGCCAAGACAACTGGGGTGAGAAGCAATTGAGATAGCTGAGAAATACGACTTTACATCCATCTGCAATTTCCTATTTTGGTACTTATTTAACCCTGCCCCAGTCTCCTCTGTGATCAGCAAGATTATGCGGTAGTTGATGAATTCAGCAGTGATGTCCTTGTTGAACGCATCTGATACTTTCATCTGCGTGCAAGGGTCCTTCTGAGAAGCAAGGGAGGAAACCTACTGACTCTGAAATGTCCTTCAACAGGGACCCTATTATCTCACTTCAACTAGATGCCTGGGCTAATAAAACCCATTGCTAAGCTAAACAAACCTTTCCTCTAGCTGCGCCAAGTGTCTGCGACAGAAACTCTTCATGCCAGGGATTTTCCTCCTTGTCCAAGACTTAGAAAAAGGTTGTTTTCTCAGCTGCTTTGAAGCCCAGGAAGACAGCCAGGGAGGCAAATAAGCTAGTCAGTCTTGCATCAGATAATTCAACAGGCTTTTGATAACCTCAAATCTTCTGCCTCTTCCCCAGGTTGAGCTGAACTCCCCAAGCCTAGGGACAGAAGGGCCGGAAATGCTCCAGACAGGAAGATCTCTGTGGCTGGAAGGAGGCCACGGGGCCAGGGGGGCTTGAAGTATACCCAGAGATCCTCAAAGGAATTCCCTAGTCATTGTGTTAAGAGAGCTGGAGGGAAAGGTGGCAGAAGTCCAGCTCCCAGTCCGCCTCTGGATCGTATACTGATTAGAATCTGCTTCATCACTTGGAAAATCACTCTCCATGGAACGCTGAAGTGTCAGTACCAACAGCGTTGCAAGATTATGAGGGGAGAGTAGAGAATGAGTTTCATGGCATCTAAACTGCCTTCTCAAAATAGGGGAGTAAGATCTGTAGAAGTAATATCCTCCTGGAAAATGACAGGGTGGAAAAATGAACCATATTCGAGCAGGCATGAACTTAGTAATTCATCTACATGTGGCCTGTTTCACAACTTTCCCTACAGAAATTAGGAGCAGAAATTAAGTTGATCTGAACTGCTAATGAAATATAATTCTAGACTCAGAAGATTCTTCTAGAAAGTTTGGCCCTGAGGCTATAAGATCTTAGTCCCCTATAGAGTATTACCATACTCTTTTATAATATCTCTCTGGTGATTATTTAAAAATGTTTATCTATAATACATCAGGTTCCCAAAGTATATAAACTAAAAGAGCTAGCTCCCTAAAGAAAACATTAATTTCCTCAGACCAATAGGTTATTAACTTAGTAAATTATGATAGTAATTCTTCAAGGTCAGAGAGGCATCTTGAGTTTATTATTTTTTCCCCAACATTTTACTATGAAAATTCTCAAACATACAGCAAAGTTGAAAGAATTTTAGAGAGGGCACCCATAAACCTATCAAGTAGATTCTACCATTAACATTATATTAGACTTGTTTTTATCACTTATCTATCCATCCATCTATCAGCCCATGTTATATTTTTGTTGTTGTTGCATTTCAAAGTAAATTGCAAACATCACTGCACTTTCCCCTAAATACTTTGGCATGAATATAGTTAACTATAAGCTTAATATTTGTTCATATATTTTTAAAGTTTTTTTTAAAGGTTTTTTTTTTCAGTGAATTTTACATGAGATTTGAAAGGGTGAGTGATTTTTCCCATATTACACTAACATCAGAGAGAATTTATTGACTACACATACATAGATAGCGTATAAATGTATACAGTCAAAGAATATGGGTCATTCTTTCTATATTAAATATCAATTTTATCGAGGTATTATTGCTATGCAATATAGTTCTTTTTTAATATAGACTCTCAAGCTATAAGTTTCCCTTCAAGCACTGATTTAGCTGCATCACCTAAGTTTTGGTGTGTTGTATTTTGTTCCTACTTTCTCAAAGTATTCTCTAATTTCCCTTGTTATGTTTCCTTTGACTTATTGCTTACTTAGGAGTGTGTGTGTGTGCATTTAACTTGCATACATTTGAGAATTCCCCACCTTTTCTTCCATTATTAATTACTAATTTTATTCCACTGTGACTAAAGACATTTACATGGTTTCCTTTGGGCTCAGTTTGTGGTGTAATACATGGTCTACTGAGCAGAATGTTTCATGTACACTTGAGAAGAATGTATATCTGCTATTGTTGAGTAGAATGTTCTACAAATGCCTATCAGGTCTAGTTGGTTTATAATGTTGCTCAGGTCTTCTATTTCCTTATTGACCTTCTGCCTAGTTGTTCTATCTGTTATTGAAAGTAGGTATTAAATCTCCAAGTACTATTTTTTTTAAAGATTTTATTTATTCATTTGAGAGACAGAGAAAGTGAGAGAGAGCATGAGAGGAGAGAAGGTTAGAGGAAGAAGCAGAATCCCCGTGGAGCCGGGAGCCCGATATGGGACTCGATCCCGGAACTCAAAGATCATGACCTGAGCCGAAGGCAGTCGCTCAACCAACTGAGCTACCCAGGCGCCCCTCCAAGTACTATTTTTGAATTGTCTATTACTCCCCTTCAGTTCTGTCAGTTTTTATTTCATGTATTTTCTGGTTCAGTTGTTAAATGTATATATATTTATTATTGTTATGATTTGCTGATGTATTCACTCTTTTATTCTTTAAAATGTCCTTTTTTGTAGCACCTGGGTGGCACAGTTGGTTAAGCATCTGACTCTTGATTTTGGCTCAGGTCATGATCTCAGGGTCATGGGGTTTTGCCCTGTGTCAGGCTCCACTCTCAAGTGGAGTCTGCTGGAGATTCTCTCTCTCCCTCAACCTCTCTCTCCACTTGGACTCTCTAAATAAATCAATCAAAAAATCTTTTAAAAAAGAGAGTCCTTTTTTGCTTTGAGTAATAATTTTTTGAAAGATTTTATTTATTTATTTGAGAGAGAGAGCATGAGCACAGAGAGCAGCAGAGGGAGAGAAGCAGACTCCCCACCTAGCAGGGTGCCCAGATGTGGGGATCAATCTCAAGACCCTGAGACCACAACCTGAGCTGAACGCTCCTCCAGTAATAATTTTTGTCTCAAAGTCTATTTTGTCTGATGCTGATAACCAGCTGTCTTTTGGTTACTGTTTGTAAAAGAGTTCCTGAAGCCAGTTTCAGTGTATGTGTATGTTCAGGCTTCCCCACACCAAGAAGCTATTTTCCGACACCAGAAGGATGTCCAAGAATTCAACTCAATGCTGACACTATCTACCTGGAGACAGAATCAGATTCCATATGTAAAGGACTTAGTCCTAAAAGACTGCCCTCTACTTTAGACACCAGTTACAAGCTCAGGTTACCTGTGCATCTGACACACTGGTCACATTCAGAGGTTCCAATGACCCCCTCCAACTCTGGATGCCAATAACAAGTCCGGGTTATTACCCATACTTCTGACTGACTGGCTATAAGTCAGAGGTTCCCATGACCTCCTCCATGGGTTCAATTAATTTGCTAGAATGACTCACAGAAATCAGAAAAACTCATTTACTTACTAATTACTGATTATAAAGTATTTTAAAGGATACTAATTAACATCCAGATGAAGAGATGTATAGGGTAAGGTCCTGAACAAAGGACCTTCTGTATTCATGGAACTTGGGGCCTGGTATGGTGGCATGTGAAAGCATTCTGGATCCCCAATGTGGGAGCCATATAAACCACCCCCTTTTGGATTTTGTAGAAGCAGCATTATATAGGCATGATGTAGGCATGGCCCACTGGTGATTGATTCAACCTCTAGCCCCTTTCCTCTCCATGAAAATCAGGGTGTGAAAATATAAGTTCAAACACCCCATTTATGGTTGGTTTTCTTGGCAACCAGACTGCATCCTTAGGTGCTTTGCAAAAGTCACCTTCATTGACATAAACCCATTTGTGGTGGAAGGGCTTGTCCTGAATAACAAGACAACTATTTCACCTTTATGGCTCTGAAGCATTTTTAAGAACTGAAGACAAAAGACTAAGTATTATAACACAAGGTACTCCGTTGCTCTTATCACTCAGGAAATGCCAAAAGTTTTGGGATCTGTGAGCAAGGAACTGTGGTGAAGACCAAATATATATGAGAAATATATTTGGGTCATCAAAATCACAATATTGCCATTTGCATGGTATGTATTTGAATGTGAACCAATTTGAACACAACCAGTTTGTGTCTTGGACTCTAAAGTGTGTCTCTTGTAGACAGGATTTGGTTGGATCATATACATATACATACATATATCATATATATATCTGTGTGTATATATATATATATACACACACATTTATATAACATTGTCTGCTTTTGATTGGATTATTTAGTTCATTTACTTTTAATATAATTATTGACAAGGTAGGATATGTCTACCCTTTTGCTATTTTTCTGTATATCTTATGGTTTTTTGTTCCTCAAATTTTTCCATTACTGACTTCTTTGTGTTAGATATTTTTCTAGTATACCATTTCAGTTCTCTTACAGTTCTTTTACTATATACTTTTGAGTTATTTTCTTATCGGTTGCTCTGGGAATTGCTATTAAAATTTTAACTTTAAACAATTTAGTTCAGATTTGATAACACTTTAATTTCAATTATTTACAAAATCTTTGCTCCAATATAGCTCCATTATCCACCTTTCCTTTATACTATTGTTGTACAAATTATGTCTTCATGAATGTTATCAATATAGTTTTATATTTATTGCTTTACGCAGTTGTCTTTCAAATCAGATAGGGAAAGAAAAGAACTACAAAAAAATACATTCATACTGTCTGTTATATTTACCTATGTATTTATTTTTACTGATGCTTTTTGTTTTTTCATGTGGATCTGACTTATCATCTAGTGTCTTTTCATTTCAGCTTGAAGAGCTCCTTTAAGTACTTCTTGTAGGTCAGGTATACAAGTGACAAATTCTCAGATTTTGTACTTCTGAGAGTATCTTACTTTATCCTCATTTTTGAAGGATAGTTTTGCTAGATATACCATCTTTGGTTGACAGTCTTTCTTGCAGCAATTTAAATATCATTCCACTGCCTCTGGCCTCTATGGTTTCTGATGAAAAGTCAGCCAACTAATTTTATTGAAGATCCTTTGTACATGAAATCACTTAGTGACTAATCATTGAATAGCTAATGATCAAAAAGATTCCCTAAATGCCTTGAACCAGTAAGTCTCCCCACCTTTGCCAAGGGTCTCTCTGTGTGTTGAGGCATGCCTTCAACACTCCAGCAAGTAGTTTAAAACTCTATATTAACCTTTACTTCTTACTTACACAGAGCCTTAAGGTCAGCCAGAAGCGAGAGCGCAAGGTCTTCTTAGGTCCTTCCTGGGCATGAGCAAAGCCCTGTGCATTTGCGCAGCCTTGCATGTTCCCTGATGTATGTAGGACATTTACAAAGCCTCCGGTGGACATCTCATTCCTCAATTATTTTCTTCAAAAAAAATTTTTTTGGGGGGTCAGCCTCTCATTAGCCCTACCTGGTAATGGGGTCTTTGCAGTCATCATGGTAAGTAATTATCACTGATTATTTTCAACAAATTCCCTGTGGGTAGGGCTGTTCACACAGACCAAGCTCTGAGGCAGGTCAAAAAGGACAAGCCCTGAGAATGGAGCTTTCAACGAGCTGTCTGGTCAAATGGTGACAATTCTCTCAGATGGGGATTTGGGGGAGCTAGAAGCCTGTTCTGCCTCTTCCAGTGGCTGTTAGGCTGCTGGCTCACAACATTATTGTAGTTGAAAGATGGTTGGCTTTTAAGATTACTGCAGAGCTGGGGAGGAGGAGGATGGGATTAGGGAAACTTAAAAGGATACAAATGCTGTTCTTACAGCATGTTCTTTTGCTTTTCTTGAATAAACACTCCTCAAATTGTTGCAAGCTATAGTTAATTTCCAGAGTTATAAAAAAGTTGATTTTGACACTTTTTGTCAATGTTCTTCTTGCTTTGTGGAAGTGCAGACATTTTGAGTGTCATACTGTGCCATTCTATATATTGATCCTCTCAAGGCAAAATTTTAAACATCCTAATTCCATATTCATCTGTTATCACCCCCTATCTTTTTTCTATTTTAAATATTTTCACAGTTTTAGATGATTGGTTGGGGTTTTTTCAGTATATATATTTATTTGAGAGACCGCATGTGAGTGGGGTGAGAGGTAGAGGAAGAGGGAGAGAGAGAGTCCTCAAGTGGACTCCCCGCTGAGCATTGAGCTGGATTTGGGGCAGATCCCAGGACCCTAAGATCATGACCTGGGCTGAAATCTAGAGTTAGATGCTTAACCAACCGAGCCACCCAAGGACCTTTGTTTTATTTTTAATGAACTTAATGTTTATACATACTTTGAAATTGCAAATAATATCATTTGGTATTATCTTCCACCCCTTTAACTAAATTTATGTTGACTATCATATTTTTAATTTCCAGGATCTCTTTCTTGTCCTCTATTTCTAATTCAGTGCATCCTATTCTTGTTAATTCTTTAATTCTCTGAGATTAATTATGTAGTTTACATTATTTTTTTCTTCTAAATTTTGAATTCGCTCTAATTCTTCATGGAATTTTTTCTTCTTTTTCTGTTTGTTTTATTCTTTCTTTGATGTGGGAGGCATTTCCAAATGATCCTTGGTTGTTCAGTCATATTTAAATTATATATAAAATACATCTTATTCTAAAAATATATTCTAAAAATATAACTAGAAATACTATGTATGTGGACAACATTTGTAAACTGGTGGGAGCCACTAGAGAGTAATCAATGTCAATACACAGAGATGCCTTCTCAGTGATTCGTATTTTAAAAAAAGAGTTCTCCAATCGCTGGTCTAGCTCCCACATTCTAGAAGCAGGGCAGAGAAAGATTCACCATTTGGCAGGTATAATCCCCTGTTTTAGCCATATGCCTCCCCAAATCCTCTGCTTTGTTTGGAGTCTCAAGCTTGAAATTTCTCAAATTCATTTTCTTCAAAGATAAATTTTGGCCTTCAACCTGGGTTGGAGAGATTTATCACCTGGCTGTCCAGGGTGACAAAGGGGGTCCAACTATTTTATATATAATTTTCAACCACGCAAACATGCACATACACACCATGCATAGAAGTACAATATACATGGAAAAGCTCCTCTCGAGGGTATGCAATACAATTTTTAACTATCCTCAAACCATGCTCCTGGGAGGCTAAAAAATATGATTTGGGGCCAAGTATGATCATCATTACAAAATGTAAAATGCTTTGAATTTAGTCAGTCAGGGCTTCACGTGTTGGCTGTATAACTTTGGGCATCCCAACCTCTCCAAGCCTCACTTCCCTCATCCCTAAAATAAGCACAATAATGCCACCCACATGGGCTTATTGCAGAGATCAACAAGATGAAGGAAAAGAATGAAAAATGTGGTACTTCATAAGTACCTAAGAAATGTTGGCTTTTTTCCACCATGATAGGGGAGGGGGTAAAAAAAAATACAGGAAAGTTAGTGACTTCCCCTGCCTTGGAGGACAGTCAGCTCAATGATCTATCTGACTTTGCCCTCCACGTGACAGTGTTTGTGTGTGTAAGGCTAATGTATCATTTCACCCATGGGCCGTAGCACCATACATTGAGGCTTCAAATGAAATGCCTAACCATTGCTCAAATTATTAATATTACCATTGGGTGTTGCTAAAGGAAGAAGAAAGAACTGGCTGGATCCCTAGTAAGTTCATGGCCATCAAATATCATATTTAAACATTGTTTTCAACTTAAAAAAAATATCAAAAGTTAACGGAAGTATCATTGATTTAGCTTTCAAATAAGTATGAGCTGGTTTCACTGTTACCTAACTTTGGAAATTTCAATCTAGCTCTGACCAAAGCAACCAAACACTGTTACACACAATTTCAAGTGACAAAGACCTATTCCCTTTCTCTACCCTAAATCAGAAGTAGAAAAATGACCAGGAAAAAAAAAAAAAAAGGATGCACAGGCGGTCTGTCCAGATATAAATACTAAGCTCTCTGAACATGCAGTGAGGCAGGCCTGACTTCCCAGCACCATCCATAGGCCCATAGGAAGCAGAAAAGGATCTTCTTGTCCAGACACCCAGAAAGACAACCAAGGTAAGGCAGCTCTGGCCTGCAAAGGTCACAGAAGTAAGGCTGTGGCTGTGTGATTATTATGGTAAAAAGATGCCAGGAACTCCGAGGGTGTGTCTTGAATTCTGAAGCACACATTCTTGTTACATCATGCTTGGGCCACACGGGATTTTCTTTTGTCTCGCAGGAATTGATTCGAGGCAGGCAACATGTTTCTATGTAAAGAGGCCGAACACTGGGCTTGACATATCCAAAAACAGCTGGTCAAGTGGGACTGGTTTGTGTAACATACCACATCCCTGGCTCTGCTCTGATGGGTGGAGAAACTATTGCTAGTGGGAAATCAACACACTCTTTCTTCAGAGCATGGCCAAATTAATTCCCTCTGTTACTGCAGCATTCTTACTATTCCCCTAAAGCCCTCCCCCAGTGAAAAAAAGGGCAGAGGACAAGAAGCAAACACAAGACAAGATTGCCAATGAGTTTAAGAGTGTGACAGGGAGACAGGAGGATATCGTTCCCACTCTTTCCTTTAGGGCTTCAACTAAATCTAGTTTGATCTAATCTTTCCAATAAGCTTAGTAAGATGGAGGAGAGCTGGAATTTTATATGACAACTCTCTTTGGTGTTGTCAGCACATAACTGGGGACCTGTCAGTTTAGTTATTGTAGTTTTAATATTTTTACAGTGACTATGTCTAAATTTTACACTAGATATAAAAACACAGGAACTCATTTTTCAAGTATTGTTGAAGGATTAAGATATCTTGAGTCCCAGAAATAGGCTCATAGACTGAAATAATTTAAGAAATGGGCATCTGCAGGAGAAGGACTTTAGAAAGAACTTGGTAAGAAGAGCTTGATAGAAACCAGATTGTTTGTAAGTGGAGTAAAAAGCTGTCCTAATTCTTTGGGAACCCACCAGGTTTCCATTGGGGGCTTGCTTCAAACATCAAGACTCTTGGTGGACCTGGGGTAATAATAGTGATAGGAGCCAACATTTATTAATTAAGCTCTTGCTATGTGCCAGGCACTGTTGTAAGACGTAATCCTCATATCAACCTTAGGAGGTAAATACTATTATTATCCCCATTTAACCAATGAGGAAACTCAGGTACAGGTCAAGCAAGTTTACTGATCAATATAGGAGAGTGTCTGGTTTCTCAGGCCTAGAACTTTTATTTATAGAAGCCCAAGAACAAGGGAGCCACTTATGAGGTCTGACTTGAGGAGTGAGAGAAAGTCCTTTGTCACAATCTTCCTCCTCTCATTGATTAGGGTCTGAAATTCTCAGAAGAAACATTATTTGGACCAAATCTGTATCTTCAGGCAGCCTCTGTGGTTAATACAAAATGTACCATCAAGCAGAGCATGTTCTCCACAAAGAATCAGTAGGTAATCTTACCTGAAAGGCCGTACCCTGAAGCTCGGAATACAAATGAATATTGACCATGAAAGAGGTCAGAAAACTGACCAATGTAAGATATTCCCTGGGATCAGAAGTCTGGACAGAACCCTTTGTGGGGTACAGCATGGCCTGGCACTGAGCCCCCAAAGGAAGGAAGGGGGAGGTATTAAAGTCTTCCCTTTTTGTCACCATGCTAAGCATTAGCCCTGCTAGGAATTTTTAGGGGCCTTTTAAAGTATCATAACCCCACTAGCACTCATTATTCTTAATGTTGACCTGAGTGCACGATGGGACCATTTGCCAGTCCCACTAAACAATTGGCTTTCTCTTTTTTACCCCTCCCCACACTATGAATATAGTTTTATGTTCTTCTGATTATATAAATAACACATGTTCACTATAAATAATTCAAGCAATATAGAGTTATGTGGAATAAAGCAAACCAGCCCCTTCCCAGCAATTCTGGGTGAGGGAAACTCTTTCTGTCAGGAACTACAGAGCAGAGTGTGGGGGTCTAAGCTCTCTTTTCTCCCTTGGGGCCCTCTGGAGGTAGGAGAGAAGGCAAGTCCAGAAGATCTGGCCTTAAAAAGTCCTGAACTCTGGTCCCAAGCCTTCCAATGTCAGCTTCAATCTGTCACCCCTCAGCTCCTGTCCTCCCACCAGGCAGGGAACGGCTTTCTGGAATGATACACAGGAACCTTGGCTTGGCCCAATTAGGAGGCACAACAATGTGAAAAGCCTCTCCTTTGTTCCCTCAGGGTACCCATCTTAAATAACAACCCTCCTCTTTTCCCCCTCCTTCCCAAGGATTTAATCATGTTTTAGAAGTAAACTAGAGCTCTGCCTAATGACTACGGGACAAAAGCTTTTTTCACGGAGACAAGAGCCCACACACTGAAGAGCTTTTCTCAGTGCTCAGGCTGCGTTCTAACCCAGGAAGGAGGAACGAATTAAAGGTAACCGCCCTAATGACGCCGCAGATCCCTGGCTATGCAGGCAGGCAGGTTCACCCCTAGGGTAACCAGCCACGACTCCATAAAAACTGAGATACCAAAGAGGAAGAAAGGTGACAAAAGAGAATGGAAGCAAAAAACAAAAAACAAAAGCCAAGTTTAGCAACTCAAGAGCCAAGTGGGAAGACCTCAGTCCTGGCGGTGTGCTAGAATCCCAGCCTCAAAAGTCACGTGATGAGGGAGGGGGTTTGGGGGTGGGTGGGAAAGGGGGTTGGGCCTAAAGGAATCTCTTTGTTCTGAGGTTGGATTATTTGGTGAGACCTGAGCTGTTTTCTAAGCCACCTTCCCCTTTAAAATCAGAAGCAAGAGAGAGACCAATTAAGGCGGGCCTTATTAAAAGACACTTAAAAACAACAATTATGTTTAAAGATCTACTAAGTCCAGACTAGCACAGAACAACTTTTATGGAGTATTTGTATCATGTTTGCTATGCAATTTGGGGTTCCCAGGTAGAAGGGGTTAGACAAGGTTAACAATGAGGCAAAACCTGCCTACAAGAATAATAGACTTAAGTCTATTTATTGAATAGACTTATTCAATAAAAAACTGCTATTTTTGAAGTGAAACTATCGATTGCTACTTCTCTAGCTTGGCTCAAAGTTATTTGTTTCTTTAAATAATTAAAAACAAAAATACCTAAAGTATTCTGAGTTTAAGAAACACAATATTTCATTCATTTTATTGCCATCATCCTCTTGTCCACATTTCTGTTATAGCCATACCATAGAATATTATGCTGCTATGAAAAAGGATTAGTAACTATATTTACTCAGCAAGATTCTCCAAAATGTAAGGATGATTCAGAAAGCAGGTTATAGAACATGAGATATTGTGAGCACACACGTATTTTCATATACGCATAGAAAAAGTCTAGAAGATTATATACCTCTAGAGGATTTTCCCTCCTACTCTGTATTAGTCTATATTGATTGATTATTTCTCTGTAAGTATGCATTATTTTTATGTTTCCCATTGCAGAATAAATAAATAAACAGAAGCATCCTGTCTCTTGTACAGGTAGGAAAAGGCAAGTTATAAAACAAGGGTGAGTGCTCTGTCATACTCAGTCAGCATTATACCCAGGATATGCAATTCATTGTTGCCAGAAGTTTTCTCTTGAGCAGACAGAGGCTCTAGCTAAATGCTACTGAAAGCAGATCATGCCAGAATGAAAATACAGGACCTAAAAAGGGCAGACACACTTTGTAATTATATAAGGCCATTATATTTACAATAAGTATAAGCAATGGTTACTTAGAGCTGAATGACTTATTTAATGTTATACTAATTCAACAAATATTTACTGAGAACCTCCTATGTCCCAGGTACTGGGCTAGACATTAGGGAAAACAAAGATGGATATGATGAGGTTCTTGCTCATAAGAGGCTAAATGGCCAGTTTTGAAGTAACCCAGAAGGCCTCAGGAATCCGGAAGATGACACATGCTGAAAAATACTCGCTTCCCAGCTCCTTGCTTCAGGACGAACAATAGTTCGAGGCTTTTGGGACTTCAATGCCTGCTCTTCTTGCTTTTCCAGATTAGAGGTCTCCTGGTAGAGCATGTGGCTCATATAGCTACATAACCTTAAAGTGAGTTTTCTCTCTTCATCAGACAAGCAAGACCCCTGCATATAACCCAACAGTCCTTACCCCCAGACTACCACATTCCTAGCCTCTTAAAGCCATGCTTGACTCCCTAATGTTTACTTTTCTTTTCAAAACTCTTTTGTGGGTCTTTCCCAACCTGGGCCAACTCATTGCTCCAGTCTCTCCCCTCCCCTCTCCCTCCTGATCGCTCAACCCGATTCCACCGATTGAACGCGTCAGGCCCACCTTTACTTTACAGGGCTGTCCTCTCTCCCCCGAATGAACTATGGTAGAGCTCTGCTTAAAAGTCACCTCCTCTATGTAAAGTCACCCTTCTCTTTGGCTCCATTACAAGGCCTCGATTATCAAATGACTCCTAGGCTTACTCAGCCCATTCCAGTTGTCAAAATACTGAAATAATGCCGTGCCATTTGGCAGATAGTTGCTGTTCCTACGGTCCTCAAGGATCCCATTACTTCACCGGCCCAGGACCCTCCTATATGACCCAGAAACTAAGGCACAGTGGGAGGGGGGTGGCTCCAGAACCCACTGCTCCCATAGCCTGGCATCTATTCTACCAGGTCCCTTCTTGTGCAGAACTAGTTGTGACTATCGAAAGAACCGAGATGTCCATCAACAGATGAATGGATAAAGAAGATATGGTCCATATACACAATGGAATACTATGCAGCCATCAAGAGAAACAAAATCTTGCCATTTGCAATGACATGGATGGAACTAGAGGGTATTATGCTAAGCGAAATAAGTCAGCCAGAGAAAGACCATTATCACATAATCTCTCTGATATTCTCTGGAGAATTTGAAGGTAGGGTGGGGGCTCTTGGGGGAGGGGGTTGGGGGAGGGAAATGAAACAAGATGGGATCAGGAAGGAGACAAACCGTAAGAGACCCCTAAACTCACGAAATAAACTGAGGGTTGCTGGGGGATGGGGGGAGTAGGGATAAGGTGGCTGGGTTATGGACATTGGGGAGGGTGTGTGCTATGGTAAGTGCTGGGAAATGTGTAAGCCTGATGATTCACAGACATGTACCCTGGGGCAAATAATACATTATATGTTAATTTAAAAATAAAATAAAATAGAATAAAATAAAATAAAATAAAGAACTAGTTGTGAAATGCTTTTACTATCATCCTGCTCATACCACTACATTGTGGTCAGTGGTTCGTAGGCTTGCCGATCCAGCTAGATTTTGAAACTGTGTTTTATTCGCCTGGGCTTTTTCCAGGGCCTAGTCCAGTACATGGGACATGTTCGGTAAATGCCAGCTTACCAAATGACCACATTTCCCCAATTATTACTAATGTCATCTGAGTTACTTATTTGATGCCACTTTTGAACTGGAAAGAATATTTTACAGCCCAATCATTAATGATTAAGTGAGACTAAACCAGAAAAAGTTGTATTTTTGCCATGGAAGAAATGACATCAAGGACTTTCATAAAGCTTAATATGTGGCAAAGAAGCCACAGCTAACTAAAACCCTGAAATGATTTTTTAATTGCTTTTAAGTCATTATTTTTAACTTACTCTTTATCTGAAACTTTTCAGAGAGCCTTATAAACCAGGAAAGCTGCTTAATAAAAGTTTCACGCTTTTTTCTCTCTACAATAGTGGAGGTAAATAATGCAAAGGACAGAAGAAAACCAAGGAAGAAAAGAGCAAACATAAAAGGAGGAAGAGAAAAAGCAAAGAATGGAATCATCTAGAAAGGAGGAAGGTGAACCTGAGTAATCATAACTGGCCTCTACCTAATGGGAGGATATAAATACCAATTTAATAATAAGGTTTCTCATTAGTAGAATTTTTCTGCCTCCACATTTGTACATAACTATGAACAATGTGTGTGTATATTATTCAGTACTCTTTCTGTTATAATCACAGAAATGCAACTGAGACTAAACAAGAAAGGAAACTTATTGGCTTATGTAATTGGAATGTTCAGGGGTAACTGACCGGAGGCATAGTTGGACCCAGGGCCTTAAATGATGACCTCAGAACTTCTCCTTCCTCCCCACAGGACACTCTCTCAATCTCTTGGCTTTGTTTCCCTTTGGACTGACTTCATTGCCATTCTCAAGTGGGTTCCCTCTGCACGGTGTCCAAGATGGCCACCAGGAGCTCCAGGCTTATATTCTACCAATTTAGCAACTCCCAATTGTTCCGGTGAAGTCCTGGGTTTACTCTAATCGGCTTAGCTTGGGTTAACTGATTACTGCAAACCAATCTCTATAGAAATGGTATGTGATTCTTCCTTCAGTCAGACCTCTAGACAGCGGGTACAATCAGCCCTACCTAGATAATCCAGGCTAAAACTTGAAGGGGGGTATTTCCTTATAAGAAAATCAGGGTGCAGGATTTATAAGAAGGGGAAAGAGATCAAGGGAGAGCAAAAATACCAGATGGGTACCATGCCCTTTATGAAGCAAAACAATCTAGTGGCTAAAATCACTTTAGGGTTAGACTAACCTGAGCTTGGCTCCTTTTTCTACTGTTTACTGAGTGTTATTAGCTTTAAAACATTTTTTAACCTCTCTGAGCCTATTTCCCTATCTGGAAGAACTGGGTAATCGTACCCATTTCATGGTGTTGCTGTTAAAACCCACCTCATATTATAGTGTAAAGAAAACATTTGTGTAGCTCTTTTCACGTGCTGGTCACAAAATGGCAGCTGTTAATGTTATTATCAGCATTCCCTGGGGAGGGGGGCTGAAGAAAGCACAAAGGCTCTTTCCTACAGAAATGGGTAGGAAAGAAGATGCATAGGCATAGCCTAGATGCAAGCTATGGTGCTCAGCCTCATCTTCAGGCCCTCTGGAGTCCATTGGTTTGATCTTGGTGGAATCCCTGCCCCCAACTTCTTACACTCTTCTCAGTGCAACACCGTATTGCTTTTCTTCTCCTGTGCAGATTTAGTAGGATGGGCGATCTCACTTGTTCTCCATATTGATCACTTTCTATATACCTGTTCATGACTTTAGAAAAGTCCTAATTATAGATTTCCCAATATAAGAATAATATAACTTGAAAATGCCCAATGCCTAGTTACATATAAGGAGAGTCCACACTTAAGAATGCTAAGTATACTACATCCAGTAATTTTTTTTTTAAGATTTTATTTATTTATTTGAGAGAGAGAGAGAAAGAGAGGGGAGAAGGTCAGAGGGAGAAGCAGACTTCCCGCAGAGCCGGGAGCCCGATATGGGACTCGATCCCAGGACTCTGGGATCATGACCCGTGCCAAAGGCAGTCGCCCAACCAACTGAGCCACCCAGGCGCCCCATCCAGTAATTTTTTAATTTGTGGCCCCATGAGATAGATTGAGGAGGCAGGGATTCAGAAAAGCAGTTGATTTTAAGATATGTCTGCAGAGTTGTACCTTAATTTAGTGAACGGTAATTAAGAACAACAATTAACACTGACTTAACCTCTTTGTGCCTTAGTTCCCTCACCTGTGAAATGGGGATAATAGTAGCTACCATACAAAGGTAATTAAATGGCTAATTACATGCATAATGGTAAATGGTTAAGCCCTTGGTAGATGTGCTCAGAGCCATGTGAAGCTCGGAGCCCTGTGAGTCTGGGAAGAGAAGCCAGTGGTCTGTTTCCCTAGCTTGTCCCTTTGTTGTAAGCCTGTGGGCCAGCTCTTTAACCTACCAGCAGAGTGTGAATGTGGGAGGACATCCTGTAGTTCTAGTATGCTCTTGGCTTTGGGCTCCATAATGAGGGTCTCTGCCTACCTCTGGACCTCATAAACACAGCCTTGAGAAGAAAAATTTGCCAAAGTTCAATTGCATATCAAAGGAAACCACAGAGCCAGAGAGCTCCCTGAGGACCCACACAGCCGCTTTGTCTACTGCCAAGCCATGGCCCCAATGCATGGATACGCCTGCAAGCCAAGAGCCAAAGCCACAAAGTTCCACCAGTTCATTTAGCCTTGGCATTCAACGTACTGAGGGATCTGTTATTTGGGTTGTTGTCTCATTGTTAAGGGGTAAAAACAGAAACATCCCCGTCATCGGAAAACTGGTTTACTAAATTCACCACCACTACCCCAACCCCACCCCGAACCCTACCGTGAGAATAGCTCCACTGCCCTGTGTGACGAAATGGAGCAAATGCCAGCTTCTCCCCACTGGTGAACCTTGATCTCCTTGTGGTGATTCTTTCCCACGGGCTGGTTTGGATGGGCCAGTTTGCATCGCAGGGTAGGTGCAGCCCTACAGCCAATGTCTGGGCTGAGGTCCACCCTGTCTCAATCCCAGCCCCTTTGAAATGAAGCACTCTTGATGGTTTAATTTCTATTCCAATATCTTTTCAAATCTTTCCTAACATCTCCCCTCAGCTAAAACATACAAGCAAAAAAAAAAAAAAATCTTAAGTCCTTCCACACTTGGGATTTGCTTATTTCTTCACATAGTGCCCCCAAATCCAGTGACTACAATTTCTCTCCCTAGACGTCATGATGCTTTGAGTTCCAAAAATGTCCCCAGATGGAAGGCTACATAGAAGACTTATACTAGAGAATTCTGAAGTTACAGATAGTAGCTTGTCTTGGAGATGTTTATTTCCTTTAAGTCAACAATACATGTGGGGCATGTTCTCTCTGCTGGGACTTTGAGGAGTGAGTCAACACTGCCTTCTAATTTAGTTGAACACCTAGCGTGGCAGGGAAATGGTAGCAGGTAATTGCACTTACAACCACGTGCACAGGAAACACAGAGAGCCACTTCTTCATGGTGGTTGAGAAGGATGTAAAAAAAAAAAAAAAAATGATATCATCAAGGCCAGGCCATGAAGAAAAAGTAGGATTTCTTCAAGTGAAGGACATTCCGGGTAGGTACAGCACAAACAAAGGAAATCAGGCTCGAAAGTTCTAGGCATTACCATACATTGCAAAGTCTTACTGGAAACGTCTCAGTTATGAGTAGATACTAAATTATGAGTAAAGAAAAGGTACCTAGCACTAGCAATACTTATCTGTGAATTCTGTTTGAATGCTCAAAATTCATATTTTACTAGAAGAGCTTTTACTATTTGAAGCACACAGCTGTTTTGTTTTGTTTTAAACAAGTTTATGTTTTTAGACAGGAAAATGCCGTCCTAAGAAGAGATTTATGCAAGGTCTGTGTCTTACACTCTGCCAGTGGCCAGGCTGTAGGTCGATCTCAGAATTCCCGTTTCCTACCTCACCCCCAGACCACCCCGCCATCTAATCAAACCAACTCCATGTCTTGGTTTTGAACATTTAAAGATGGAAAGAAATGTGACAGGTCAAAATCTCAGATTCCTTGGCTTTCTGATTACTTGCAAATCCACACAAGGCTCACATATCACTCTCCTCTAATTTTGTCAGCATCTGAATTTGTTTGGTTGTCGTGTGAGTGATGAAAACTTAAAAGCTATGTTGATATGTACAGCATGTGGAAAACCACTCCCAGGTCCTCTGCTCTGAGAATGCCAGAGGTACATGTACACATTCTTACACACCCAGACTATCGGTCCACTTGTGCACACACTCAACATCACTAGACACTCGCTTAAAAAATGCAATGTACTGTGCACTGATTTGATGGGAAGCCACAGGCTAAGTTCTCAGACACTGGCCAAGAAGAGATGGGATCCAACCCATCCCCAGACCACAGGAAAAATACTTTCAACCACAGAGCTGGCTGCAAAATATTCTTTTTGTAGGAAACAAAATGTTTCCAGCCCTGGGATTTTTTTTTTTTTTTTTCCTTTCACTGTTATTGAGTAGGAAAGGCAAATGCTTAAGCAAGAGGCCAAGTAAACATCTTAGGAAACCAAAACCAGACTCCTCTGCTGGGAGAGTGGAACACAGGGTGAATGAGCTGCATGCTGGACAAGCCCCGGGCCTTTAGAAGCTTGGGGGGCCGGCCAAAGGAACCCAGGCAATTCTTCGTGTATTTATGACCCCAGCTTAATCCCACTGCACTACAGCTCCATTTATTAACTAAGTAGTCTTGGACAAGTGACTTGACTTTTCCAAGCCTCAGTTCCTTAACTGTCAAGCATGAATGACCATAAAGATATCATCGATTACTGTAAAGAATAAATGAAGCACATGTAGAAGTCAGACAAGGCCCCGCACAGAGCAGGCACTCAAGGAACAAACAGTACTTGTTAAGGTAGGTGCAATGACTCTTATAGAGCTATTTTCATGGACTGTTAGAACCTAAGGATTCTAGCCCTTACATTTTATAAATAAGGAAACAGTCCTAGAGAGATGACAAGGGGTGACCAAATCAGCCAGTAGTAAGCCCAGAGCTAAGACTCAGACCACAAACTGGATGCAGAGGGCAAAAGGAGTTAGAGGACATCCCATTTGAGAGTACGCACATGCTGTTGGTTGGCGGTGGAGCTCAGACTCTAGTGTGCTTAAGAATCACCTGGGGAGTGTATAAAAATGCAGGTTTCTAGGCCCACCCCTGGCACTACTGATTTAGCGTGGGAAGGCCCCGGAATCTGAATTTTTAACAAGCTCTGCAGGTGAACTCCAAGAGGTTTTCCTCTGACCTCTGGTCAAGAAGCAATACAAGAGGAAGTCATTGGCCAAATAAATAGTTGAGCCGAACGCTAGGGTTGTATCCTATGGTTTAGCACAAACAAATGATGTGGCAAGCCCTACCATGAATGTTCTACAAAATAATAAATGAGGTATAGCATGACATTGCTTCTTCTTCTGGATCATTAACTGTTTCATAGAAGAGGAACCTACAACTCATAGTTGTTTACCCAAGATCACATATCTAATTAGAGACAAAGCTAGAATTTAATTCTAAAATAGCATTATCTTTTTCACAGTGGAGACTCTCTTCTTTCTAGGTATCTGGAGGTGAAGACTGGGCTTATGTATGTATATGTCTGAATCCATGTATTAATTTTAATCTCTGACATAATAAAAAAAATCATCCTAGCTTTTTAGGTGTTCAGATGGAAAACCCTCTCATATTACTTCTGGGGCTATGATTCATTCCATTGGCGCCACTGTAGGCTAATGGAAGGAACTTATGAGGAAGAGTAACAATGTCATACAATGCTGGACATTTCAGGAATACCAGAACTACCTGCATTGGTGCACACCACCTGCTTCCTTTTCATTAAATTCCTTCTTCTTCTAATATAAAATATATACCTGACCCCAAGGTCTATAAAGTTCTGTGCATCATCAAATAACCACCCAAGTATCCCAGTTAGTGGGTACTGTGCTACCAAAAAAAAAAAAAAATTGGGGGAACTTCCTTCATAGACCAAATAAATCAATATGTGATTAGATTCAGAGTCATTCTTCAAGGGATGGAATTTCAGCTGTTCCATGTAGTGATATAGTGATAAAAGAGTCTCTTAGAAATTTCTGGGGTTTTGCCCCCACAGACTAGCAATGATGGTTAATTTTTACTTTTTGGTCCAATACTGAAGGGTCTGAGAAGGTACACAATTCTAACTCCTTCACTTCTACTTTTCTCTGGTGAATGCTTTAAGACAATAATAATCTTCATCCCCCAAGAGACCTTTCTGAAAGTTGCTATAAAATGTGGGCGATATAGCAAAGTGAAAGCCATAGCCTGGTTGAGGAAACAAGTAATGGACTCTCTCTTGGGTAATGCTTATTCTCACAAGAATCTCAGAATGCTCCAGTTCATTAGATTGGTAATAGTGGCCTTAGAAAAGATTTATTATGATTTAGATCGATTTTAACAACGATTATTGGCCAAAGAAGGAGATTATGGAATTCTCCTGATAGAATATGAAGCAGAATCTGAATTAGAGTCCAAATACTAACCACTTAACCATCCTCTCCCTCCTGCAGAGGATCCTGGCCTTTGGAGCTACTCTGCTCCATGTCATTATCGCATTCAGAAATTGCCAACTTCTCTTCCACAATATGAACCCATTAAAGGATGGGAGTCTACCAAGCCTTCAACAAGGGAGGACCAGGGTCTTGATGTGTATATACAGACCCTGGAACGTTTGAACACATCTCTTTTTTTTTTTTTTTTTAAAGATTTTTTTTTATTTATTTATTAGAGAGCGAGAGACTGAGAATGAGAGGGGAGAAGGTCAGAGGGAGAAGCAGACTTTCCCGCAGAGCCGGGAGTCCGATATGGGACTCGATCCCGGAACTCCGGAATCATGACCTGAGCAGAAGGCAGTTGCTCAACCAACTGAGCCACCCAGGCGCCCCTGAACACACCTCTTATAGAGGAGGTTCTATTGGTTTCAAACCCTCAACATCCCCCCCAACACATATTTCCAGCCATTAAAATGTTTCCTGAGCTTAGATACAACTGGAAAGTTTTGGAAAATCCCACAGGAAGGAGAGTGGGCCAAGAGAGCTCCTTTTCTCATGCCATTCAGGAAGCACTGAACAAAATGTTTGCCCTCCAAGACAGTTCAGCCTAAGAACCTGACTCTTAGGGCTGGGGAATCACAGTAGGCAGAGGAGTTTTTTGGGGGAACTGGGGCAATGGAAAGTATTTGGGATCTTATATTAACCATGTGCCATTCATAGATCTTATGTAGAGCATGTCCCTCAAGGTCCATCCAGAAAACAAGATTCATCCCACATAATTTAAGGGAGAGAATTTAGTGTTGGGAACTCGTTACAAATATGTTGGAAGAGCTGAAAGGAAAACAGGGGCAGTGAGGCAATCCAGAGACTAGCAGCAGTAGGAAGCCACCACCATCCTTAGGGCTGGAGGAGCAAAGGAAGAGGTGCTGTTACTAGAACCCAGAAAATGGAGCTGCCCAACTCCAGCTCTTTGTAGAGCTGAGACCACACAAAGGTCATGGAGGAGGACTAGTTACCACCGCCTGAGACACCACAGGAAGCAGAAAGAGGGAGGAAGAAATACACGACTTCTCCCATACTTCTGCACTTTACTCTCCTTTCAGGACCCCAAACTAAGCAGAATCATGGAAAGGGAGCCTGGGAAATGCAGATTGTAGGATCAGTTCTGTGTGGTACCAAGCAGAGCAGGGGCAAGGCAGTGGGGATCTGAGCAAAGAAGCAATTCACTGGCATGACCCACTAAAGCATGGGTTCCTGATTCCCAATTTATAAATGGGGATCTTTTAGAAAACCTTGAAGTCTAAACTAGTTGTTGTTCAAATTAGTTAATGATTCCACCTCCCTGGACTTTACCTAGGCCTGAATTCACTGGAGAGGAAGACACAGTTATCCATAGGGCCCTCTCCTCTCTGAGCTCAGGGGCTTGCATGCAAATAGTTTGCACCTTTCCCTTTCCCCTGCAAGTGTTTCCAAACTTCATTTTTCATACTTTCTGATGACCATTGTCTTTTTATAGAAGTCAGGTTCTTTTTTTTTTTTTTTTAAGATTTTATTTATTTATTTGAGAGACAGAGAAAGTGAGAGAGCATGAGAGGAGAGAAGGTTAGAGGAAGAAGCAGACTCCCTGTGGAGCTGGGAGCCCGATGTGGGATTCGATCCCAGAACTCAAGGATCATGACCTGAGCCGAAGGCAGTCGCTCAACCAACTGAGCCACCCAGGCACCCAGAAGTCAGGATTCTAAAAGAACGAAAGTACCAAGGGTGGAGAAGAGAATAATGGGTGGCTGGAAGCAACAGTGCAGCATATATATGGGAAGAGAAATTTTTGACTCAAGATTCTGCACAATGATAAGAAATCCCTTCTGATCTCCAAGCTAATCACTGAGAGCAGTCATTGAGGTCTGGGAGGAAGAATGGAAGTGGCCACACTGCCATATAAAGCAGGGCCAGCTTTTCTTTCCCACCCAGGCCTGCTCGTCTTCCTAAACTAGCCCATTCAGTGAGTGATGATCTCATCGACTCACTTATATCATAAACAAGCCCTCGTTCCAGATTCTTTCTCTGTGTGCTTAAGTGCTGCTGCTCCTGCCTCCCGACCATCTCATATCTCTTCCTTCTTCTCCATCTCAATGGCCACAGCTTTGGTCCTGGCCCTCATTTCTTTCCATCCTATTTCAAACCCATATGACAAACTTCTGCCTGAGAGAACCTTGTAAGTACAGATCTGATGTCATAGCCCAGCTGAGAGCTCTCGATGGGGTTTCTGAGAGCTTTCAGGGTCTAGTCTGATTTGCCCTACGTTTCTTTGCTTTGCCTTTATATACAGATTCCATATCCCCTGGCCCCACCCATTGTACAGACACACAGAGACCCTCCCCCACAGCACTAAATTAGTGCTACTTCTCTGCAGTTCCCACCCCAGAGCCTCTGTTCATATTGATTCCTCAGCCTCCTTCCCCATCTACCTGGCAAATCCTGACATACCGTTCAAGTCTTCTCTCAAACATCATAATCTCCTCTGAATCCTTCCCTGATCAGGTCTTCCCTGTTGAGAGTTCTGAGCATCCTAATATTGACGCCACACCCTACTCCGTCACAGTTCTCTCAATACCTACTTGTATGTAGTTACATGGCAGTCTCTCTCAACTAAGTATCTCCCTTCCCTATGGTTCTTCAGGGCAGGAAATTAGACTTTATTTGACTTCATATTCCCCAAATTTGACACACATATCGACCCCAAAAAGATCTGAAGGTAGAAAAAGAGAAGGAAGTGATGGAAGGGAAACGGAGTGTCCAATACAAAGAAAACTTAATGGTCTAGTCTAGATAAAAATACAAGAGTTAAAAGAGGATCCATGTCTATTGTTAGAGCACATACAAAGGACCATTATTACAATTGCAGTCTTTAGAGGATTCTTTGCTAACGCTTTCAAGTGTAACATATACTATTTCTTAATTAAGGAAAAATATTGAGATTTTTCAGAGATGGAAAAAAAGACTTCACAGATGGTGTGGCAGTCACTTAGCCAACTTGTTTCAGTGGGTTTTCTTTGAAAATATTTAGCCTTTAGACATTACATGACATGTCATGAGATCCCTTATGCACTGGGGTCCTAGAGACAATGAAGCCCTTGGTAGAAATGCTGCTGTTCAATTTGAACTGAGATTATAGGCTGGTTCTTAGACAGACTGGCCTTCTCAAGTCAATGGGATGAAATGCTAACAGACTCTTAGCAGAGCCAATCACAGGGATCTTGGAGTGAGGTCTAAGTGAGAAAAGGGAAGAGGGAGGCATAAAAAGGTAAAGCTAGTGCCAGAATGGAGTCACAGGTAGCAAACAGAGATCGGTCACAAAGAAGAACTTAACATTTCTGTGCATGGGCAGAATAGGAGAGTTTATGTGTGGAGAGAATGCTGTATAAATAGCTACAAATCAGAGACAGCAGCCTGGTGTAAGGGAGGTTATTGAAAGGTTAAAAACTGCACTGGATCTCCCGAACCTCTGTACTCTAAGGAGGGACCTGTAAGAGAACACAGAATGCCAGAGTTTTCCCATTCCAGTAGACATTCACTCAATCTCCATTAAGGTGCTGGGATAATACTTTCAAAGAAGAACAGACTAGTCAGAAAAAATTTAAAGGTAAACCATGAAATTGATTACTATTTGGGGAAAGTGACTTTGCAAGGACAGAATAAAGGGATAAGTATCATTTATATGTCATTCTGTATCATCCATGAGGGAAGAGGTTCTCTCCGCAGGGTGCACCATGGTACCTCCTTGGACCTGCAGGTTCTCACTTGAGGAGACCTGGAATGAGTAAATATGGGTCTGCCCCACTGTGGGCAAGTCTCCGCAAAGCCTTTCTCTTTCTGCTTTGACATTGTAAATATCAGACATTGAAGCCAAACCCAGAACATGGAAATGATGCTGGCTGGAAAGGCCAGAACTTGGAAGTTGAGAGAGGAAGGGCCAGGACTTCCCACGACTGAATGGGGAGATGTCCCATGGAGCTTATGCTTCCTCAAGAGTGTTTTGTTGCCACCTAGAACTACACTGTTATAGGAAATAACTGATGATTATTTAACAGAGATAGAAAAAGCTCCCTCAAGGTAATGACTCATTCCACTCTTTGAGGGGAACATTCCACCTCGTACAGCCGTTGAGGGTGGCCACATCACAGTGGCTAAATGGAGAAATTTCCTGCCAGCAATTCCAAGCAGCAGGCATGAATAATCTTACTTTAACAGGGGGAGTCAGTAGAGGATAATGATTAAGAACCCAGGAATGTAGGGGAGGGACTGTATGTATGTACACGGGGGATGAGGGATCCTTAGAAGTCATAGGACTCAGAGCAATTTTTAAAAGTTCTATAAACTTCAATGTACTCATCTAGGAAGTATACCCAGTAATATTTATCCCATAGCGTAGTTGTGAGGTTTGAACAAGAGAAGGCCCACAGAGCACTTACCAGAGTAACTGGCACAAAGGAAACTCTTAATAAATGGTTGGGTAGACAGAGCAAAAAAGTCCGAAAACCAGGGCTAAAGGGGCTTTGGGTGATTTGTTCTCAATCCCTACCGGATATACCAGGTGCCTCTGTTTGAACTTTTTAAGATTTATAACAACGAACCTTGTTCCAAAGTTTTGACATTCAGAGAATTTTGTTACTTAGAGTCATGGATCATAATTCCAGCTCAATCTCTCGTTGCCAATTCTGAGTCGAGGATTGAGAAAGTAGGCAGTGGGGTATAGCCACTGTAGCTTGGCTCTCTAAAGGTGTTCTCAAAATCATAGCCCCTTTGGTAACAATAAAACAAGGGTCCAAGACTCAAGCACACATGCTCTTTGTCCTAGATGCCAGAATTCTTAAGCTCTGCCAAACCAAGAAGGGAAACTTTCAGAAAGATACCCTCTGTGGAAAATCTCGGCTTCAAACATTTGAACTCTAAGGCAGTTGCCAGGAGCCATTGATTTAAAAATCTAGGGAAGGTTATGGGGGTGGGAGGAGCAGGGAGAAAGTGTGCAGAGAGGGCCAACAGGGTAAGAGGAAGGTTGAGGGAAGGAAAGAGTGCATATGTCAACTCTACGGTAACTGAAAATTCCAAATCATTTAGAGCAGCAGAAATTAGAAAAGTTCAATGACTTATAATGCAGTTGACAACCAATCATGCATTAGATAATGTTTAGCATATCATAAAATGTTATGGCAACATCATCAGATATTACCTAATTCAAATTGAATCCTAGAGACATATCTGTTTTTCCCTATTCCTCCATCTTGTAAATCCTCTGTCTGCTTTCCATCCCCCTACACTCAATTTCATAAGCTGTGAAGATTTTAGAAGGGTCTGAAGCTCCTGTACACTCCCTGCCCCAATCAGGTTGAAATACAAACCAGCATTGTACCATGCTGTGACCCCCTCAGCCACAGTGGGTCCTGGGGAGGAGCAGAGACCGTGGGCCCACGCAGTGCACGACTTGGGCAGATGTACTCCCCTGGCTACAGCAACCAGATGACGAATTCTCCAAGCTGGCTCTGCTTCAGCCACATGTGTGACAAGCTGTGCTATTCAAATCACACACACAGACAGGGCAAGGAGCATTTCTGAATCACAGTCACATGCCAGGAGTATTTCTCAGCCAAATAAATGGCAAGAGCAAGAGGAAAAAAGCAAGAAGCAGCTCATCATCTCCTTCCTAATGTCCCTGGGCCCAGAGTGGGAAGTGCTATTCTAATATGTAATCCAGTAAGCTTTGGAGGTAAGCTAAACGACATTCTAGATCCAATCATCTTTGGCGAAAAATCGGAGAGAAAGATAATAAGGACCATTCACTGCAAGCCAAAAGAATCATCACTAAGGCAAGGCCTCATTTTCCAGCACCTCATTTGATTCTTAAAAAAAAAAGGCACCTACATTTCAGAGGACATGGTATAGCAAGAAGACTAGGCTTGGAAGTTAAACGAACTTGGTCTCAAATCTTGATCTACTACTGAATACAAGTCATTAGCTTGTTTCGCTAGCTCAGTTTCTCTATTTGTAAAAAGGAGCCATAAGATCTCTGTTGAAGGCTTGTTGTGGGGTCAGTGGAAATAATGCATGTGAAAGGATCAAACGTGATGCCTGCAACCAAAAGTATTCAATAAAGACTAATGCCCTTCCCTCCCGAGACAATAAAGGGGACTTCAGATTAGTGTTGCCTGGAGTACCAGAAGCCAGCAAGGATTCTCTTCACTACCAAACTGTGGCATCCTGAGATGGCAGGAAATGGGTCTCCACACAGCCTGCCTCCTTCCCCCTGTTCCACTCTGACTTTCTCAAATAAAGATGCAAAGACTCCAAAATATGATAATCACAAAGCTTCTTCCATTCTGAGAAGACCAAGCAAACAAAACACCAGAAAACTCCAAGGTTCCCAAACTGTCACATACCTTTAGCCTATGAAGCGAGGCAACAGGAAGCCCAGGATGAAGGGTGGCTCTCCATGAGCACACGTGACCATTTGTGGAAGGGGGGAGAGAAGACAGCCTTGTGTGCAGGATGTTGTCTATAGTCATTTGGCTGGGAAGTCCATGCTCACTGTGAAGTTCAACTTAGAAAAAGTCATGTATTCACCAGGAATTTAAAATGCTGATTTTCTTCCTTCCTTTCTTTTCTTCCTTTCTCTCTTTCTCTCTTCCTTCTTTCTTTCCTTCTTTCTTTCTTTCTTCCTTTCCTTTCCTTTCCTTTCCTTTCCTTTCCTTTCCTTTCCTTTCCTTTCCTTTCCTTTCCTTTCCTTTCCTTTCCTTTCCTTTCCTTTTTAAAAGATATATCTATTTACTTGAAAGAGAGAGAGCATGAGTGGGAGAGGCAGAGACAGAAGGAGAGAGAGAATCTCAAGCAAATTCCCCACTGAGGATGGAGCCCCATATGAGGCTCGATCTCATGACCCTGAGATCACAACTTGGGCCAAAACCAAGAGTTGGTCGCTTAACCGTCTGTGCCACCCAGGTGCCCCTAAAATGCTCACTTTCATCTGATGATTCATTGCAATGTGGGGTGGGATGGTGCTTTTAAATATATATATATATACTTTTTTGCAGAGTTCTGTAGAAACTTTTTATAAGCCACTGAAACTCATAGAGGATATAAATACCATTTTACCTGCAAACCCAGTAAATTGATTGGGCTAGGGCACTTTTTTGCCCAGAATTTTCCTATTAAATGTCAGCTTAGTAGAGTGAAAATAGCAACAGATTAGAAATTAGCAAACTTTAACTCCACTCCCATTTCTGCTACTTATTAATTACGTGACCCTGCATAAGTCACTGAACCTCAGTTGCTAACCCCTATCCGCAAAATGAAATGGCTAGAATACCGTGTGGTTCTCAGGACCACCCCGGTGAGAATCACCAGAAGTGCTTGCTTTCATGGACTGGTCACTGGGGTGGGTCCTAGGAATCAGCATTAACAAACACCTGTGATTCTTAAGCTCACCGTAATTGAGAATCCCTGGATAAGATCATCTCTAGGAGGCATCTCAGATGGGACACTGTCATCTCCTAAAGGCCTTTAAAGGTTCTAGTGAAAGCGCTGGTTCATTTGTAAATCAGTTCATAGTTTATGTAGCTCTTGCTTTTCCTAACCAAAGATGTTGCCCCATTTTTTTCTCAGTCATAGCTAACCAAAGCCAAAATCCAACATCCTGTCCAACCTTCATTCTCAAATGAGCCAAATACATTTCAGTGTCCTTGACTCTTAGGTCACCGCCTTGTCCAAGAGATCTCATAGCTGTTTCCTATGTTGTTTCCCAACTGAAAACACTTCTCTTCCCTAGCTGACAACAAGGTCTTCAGTTTGGTTCCAAAGCACTGTGTCTCTTCCACTTCCTGCAACAGCTGAGATTTCTCTGGAAATCTCTCATTCACATATTTGCCCTGCTTTACTTAGCGAGTTAGAGCTGGGAGGGTCACTGCATAAGGGGATTTGGTACCAGATAGTGTGTGAAAATAAAACTAGTCAGAGCTGGAGGAGAATGACAGAGCTGATAAAATACTGGGAAGGTGAATGGCTCAGTAAAGGAGAAGTCACCTAAACACTGTGAGTAGTGACTCAGCCTCTCACGGTCAGAGATCATGATCCTCAAAGACAGAAATAAGGACTTGTACTAAGTCTTCCATAAAAACAAATGTATTTGATTTATAATAGTATTCTTTATTCACAGATAATGTCTTCTCTATTTTTTGGTGTTAAAGTACCTTTCCCTTTTTGAAATGTTGCTAAAGCTTAATTTTATAACTCTACTTTTTAAGGACATTTAAAACCCTGTGGTGGTTTCAACGCCCTTCACCCTTATTTTGTTTTGATTTTGATTTGATCTTTTCTTGACTCCCTGTGGCTCAAAATCTTCTAGGAAAGACTGACTCTTCCCCTCAGCAAAGGTACAATGTCTATCATGGCCAAGGCATCTGAAAAGCAGACCCCCATCAGAAGCATGGGGGCAACTATACCAATGAATTTTTAACTGGGAATTTCCAATGGAACCCCTTCAAGGGTAAGTTTTCTCTACCTGAGCCCATTAAGAAGTAGTGATTTTTTTTTCCCCCCCAGAGGGACTCCAATTGAGTTTGAGGGGTTTTTTGGTAGGCAGTGGGGAAGACATTGCTGTTCCTATCTCAAATGTGGAGACAGAAACAGGGAGTGCCAAAGGGGGTGTCTATGTTGTCCTTTCTCGGATGGGGCCTGTCTCTAAGCTCTGAGTCTTAGCTCACTGCATTCATTTGCTGTTACTGCACAACTTCAGGTAGGATTTCCTCAAATGTTAATACATTTGCCTGCTGACCTGAAAAAAAAAAGGATCCTTTTAAAAGTCACCATTCTGGGTTCCTCTTTTATACATTTTCCCAATCTGCTCAATATGTGTTTGAGCACTTCTGAGGGAAGAGTGTGGGCAGGGGGTTAGATTTCACACTTGAGCAGCTCTGAAAAGGGATGGAACATTTATACCCAAGGCAATGTACTTGGCTGGGATTCTATGTTCCCTTTGCTATTTCTCCAGACATTTATGCTTAAAAAGAAATTTCTCCCACCCCTGCAGCCAAACTTTTCCTCTGGCTGGATACACACACATACACACCAGTCTCCTTGCCTAAAAACAGCAGACGGGCTGAGGTAGAAAGAAACAGAATAAACACGATGACCTGGAACCACTTTATAAAGGGAGAGGGGTTCATTTTTGAAATCCTGAAATCCTTTCTGGAGGATTCTGCAAATAGCAAGCCATAAAACTATGATTTCCATGAGGTAAAACATCCTCTTCAATGTCTTTCTTTGGGTGAATATGATTGTTTGCCTGACATGCTTGCCCTAAACCTACTGTTCAGCTTATCTGGGAGAACAGATTTCTCATCTTTCCTTTAGTTAGTCAGTGCTCCATTAAGCCTATCCAAGCATAGACAGCAGAACTCATGACTGGTTGGAAAGTGGCAACAAGGATTTCTTATCCTTCCCCTCAGCCAAAGTCCGCAAGCTGCCTGTAAGCCGCCGAGGGACCCCTCTCCCTCACTCTGCTTGGGTCTGCGTTTAGGGCTCTGGTTTGCTTACACAGAGGAATTCCAACTAGGATTTCAAGGGAAGCCTGACTCTCAATCCCCCATAACCCCCAGCAGGCTAGTTCTGCAAAAAGATATTCTTATATTCATTAGTCGTACAGCACTTCTTTATAAGGATCCGCTTGTAACTGTCAAGGTCTGATGCCAACCTTTTTAACTGACAATTACTAATACTTTAAAGGAACTATTAAGCTGTGTAACTCAATTCCTATGGGGAAGAGTGATTCCAAATAAGCAGTATGGCCTTCTTTCTCAAGAATGGGTTCACATATGGATATAAGGAGTTTCTCTATCTCTTTTTCTCTCCCCCCCCCCAAAATATATGTATCGAATGTGTAAGTGTCAAGCATTGTTCTGCTTCTGAGGGTACACAAATAAGATTCAGTCACAACCTTCAAGGGGCTCACAATCCGGGTTTTACTCATGAAAGAACAGAGAAAAGTATTAAGTGCATCTGTGGGCAAAACTGAGGGAAACGGGGCTGATCATAAAGCTCAGTGTCAGGAAGTCTCCACAGTGATGGTGTTTTAAGTTGCTTAAAGATTTTATTCACTTATTTGACAGAAAGAGACACAGTGAGATAGGGAACACAAGCAGGAGAGAGTGGGAGAGGGAGAAGCAGGCTTCCCACTGAGCTGGGAGCCCCATATGGAGCTCGATCCCAGAACCCTGGGATCATGCCCTGAACCAAAGGCAGAGGCTTTAACCCACTGAGCCACCCAGGCGCCTCTTAAGTCTTTTAAAACACAAAATGGATACTGAGAGAAGACTTGTATCACCAGAAAGGAGACACTAAATACTTCCCAGATGCAAAACAACCTGGGACCTTGAGAAAAATCTAAGGATTCCAGTAAGGACCAGGAGTTTGAGAAACATTATGGGTCTTGTCAACAATTTACTGGGTACTTTAGGCTCTTCCCCTCAAGGGTTCTTTAACTTCCGGGTGACTTCTAAATAGAAGATGAAAATATTATTATAAAGTCCATTTAAATAAACCTACTATATGAAAAAGTTATCTCTTCCCAGTTTGTTGAAATGAGAGAGTCATAATATTTATTTCATCAAGGGGGTGTGAAGCTTAGTTGGGATTAATTTCCTTCATTACTCCTTCCAGGGTACTGAAAAATTTATATAATCCCGTATGTGGTTTGTGAGAACGGACTTCATGACGACATGATGAGAAATAGTATGAATATTCAATCAAGTTTTTCTGCCCTGCTCCAGCTTTTCCAGCCCCTCATGGTGGCGCACCGGGTTACTGCCAGCACCTCCTGAAGGAAGGCTTCAACCAATCTGTTACGTGTGCTGCTGCCTCACCCAGAACCTTCCTTTGCAGTGGGGCCCGCCCTCCCCTCCACGCTCACTAGACCTGCCTTGCGCATGCAGCGAGTACCTTTCACACATTTACCTCTCTCCCAGGTCGACTGTGAATGTCTTTGGGACATCGACTTACTCATTATTTTTTTTTTAAAGATTTTATTTATTTATTTGACAGAGAGAGATCACAAGTAGGCAGAGGCAGGCAGAGAGAGAGGAGGAAGCAGACTCCCTGCTGAGCAGAGAGCCCGATGCGGGGCTCGATCCCAGGACCCTGGAATCATGACCTGAGCCGAAGGCAGAGGCTTTAACCCACTGAGCCACCTAGGCACCCCAACTTACTCATATTTTGAATCCCTGGCATCTTACGCAGTGACTAGCAGAGACGAGGTGAGCAAATAAAGCCTTGTCAAATGACTGAGGGCACAAACCCTCTGCTCTGGTGACAAGGCCCAAACCAAGCTGTGTCTTCTGAACATGGGACCTGCCCTCCTGCTTGTCTCATCTTCCTATTCCTCCTCAGCCTGAATTTTCCCTTTCTTCTCTCAGTAATATACACTTATCTATTCAGGGCAGCGGTTTTCCGCCTTGGCTGCGCCGTAGAATCACTTGGGGGAGCTTTACAAATAAACACGGGTGCCCGGCCCACCAACACAGATTCCGATTGAAAATGGGCGGGGTAGGGCTCTGGTGTTGGTATTTTATAAATGCCCCGGTGACGAGTCTAAGATGCAGCCAGGCTTGAGAGACACTGATTTAAAGTGATAACTCAAGCCGTGTCTCTTAAAAAGGCTAATGGGCCTCTGGTGAGTTTACCTTGCTCTGGTTTTAAAGCAGGTACTGTCTCAACCAGTTATTACGTAACAAATCAAACACTGCCTTATGACAGCACTTGACTAGTGGTTTGTTCTTTGACTCGTGCACTTCATTTTGATTATTTATGAGTGTATACACATATGTACCATCTCTCACACTAGACCAGAAGAACCTTGAAGGTAGGAACACTGTCTTCTACTTCTTTGCATCCCCAAGCCACGCACAGGGTGGACCAAAAACATAATTTTGATGATTAAAAAAAAAAAATCCAAAATACTGAAAGAGGAAAAAAAAAAGAAAACCCTAATAGAGGTCATTTTAATTCCACTTTAAGGAGACATCTTTGGTAAGAATAAAAATGTTGCACAAAGGGTGGGGCAGGATTGAAGCAGACTAGAAAAAGAGTAAATAAAAGTCAACTGGAAAAAAAACTAAATTAGTCCAAAAGAAAATGTTTCCCAGCTTCTTAAGAGGGTTTTTGCAAACACTGAAGCAGAATAAACAAGAGAATTAACTTGGCTTGTGCCCTGATAAGGAGATTTCTTTCCTGGTTATATAATTTTACAAAGTTTCCAGGGTGTAAAGAAAATAATCAGCCAGGGAGGACTCCTTCCCTTGGACTATACGATTCAGCTCTTGGTATAATCGGCTCGCAAGCCACTCAGCTTGACCTGACCTCCTTCCAGCCCTGTGATCTCAGACTTAGCCTCACATTCAAGAGCCGTGGTGTACAGCTCAATGTCATAGAAACGGGATAAAACATAATCTTCATTCCATGCCCTTGATCCCTTGCTGTAGTGGCCTCTGTGCACTGCGGGGGCGGGGCGGGGAGCTATACCTGGTACTTTTCCTGGTGGTTGGTGTTCCAGAGATCTGGCGATGCTAGAATGATCTAGGCATGTTCTCCTACTAAGTAGTGCTATAAGGAAGCATAACTTGGAACAACTACTTAAAGACTAGCTTAAAGTACTGTTTTGTGTGCATATCCCAGAAAAGGTTTATCTTCATATGGCTTCTCTACTTTGTCATGAAGTAAGACCGCAGGAAAAGCTCAGAGAATCATGATGCATGTCTTCTGCCAAAGTGAGAGAAGTTCATCAGACAGAGACACGTTTTCTTTTTTCTTTTTTTTTTTTTAAGATTTTATCCATTTATTTGTCAGAGAGAGAGAGACAGAGAGAGCACAAGCTGGCAGAGTGGCAGGCAGAGGCAGAGGGAGAAGCAGGCTCCCCGCCGAGCAAGGAGCCTGATGTGGGACTTGATCCCAGGACCCTAGGATCACGACCTGAGCCGAAGGCAGCTGCCCAACCAACTGAGCCACCCAGGAGTCCCGAGACATGTTTTCTACATCAAATTTTGTCCTAGTTATTAGGCCACAAATGGAAGGACTGGTCCCAAAAGGTACACATGCGTCTATAGATTAATTAAGTGTAAGTTCTTCTGCCTGGGTTGGCCATTTTAACACAGTTCATATTTTACTTTGCTACGGCATTTTATTATACTTTACTATTTTATTTACATATTTTACTAATTAGTGTTTGAAAACATGATTCAAAAGCATTTAACTCTGCTCTTGATTGATTGGCAATGATCGTAACATGTTGTCCTTTGTAGATTGAGATAACACCACTGACTCATTTGATAGGATATGAGTTGGTAAACTGTCACTGATCTATCCATGCTGTGCTCCTCGTTCTTCTTGTGACTAGTGGCCTGTGTTTGACCTGATGAGCTAAGAACCAAGAGCCACCAGAATCCTGCAATTACCAAAGAGACATAAAATAATAGCATTTGTCCTACCAGCTACTTCCCATTAACATCTAAAAAATGGAAATGACCGGTTAATTTATTAAAACAAAAGGAAGAGAAAAATATGGCACTAACTTCTTTCTATACTAGTAAATGCTAGCTGGAATTGGTAAAACAAGGATCTGGGAGTCTGGAGTCCATGCTACCATAGATAACGGACTGTATCACAAAATCAGTGTGTGCCATTTAAAACCTAAAACAGAGATAAACTACACATTTTCAAGGAATGGGCTTAGAGATCCTTGAAAATGAATGGGTCAACACTGATTGACCCATTGAGGAGTTTTGCTTCCTCAGGTAGTAGTGCCTGGCAGCTGCAAACTGGGTTTCTTTAGCATAATTCATAACCTCGGGTATAAACCGAAGGTCATTAGGTTCTCCAGGAACATCTCTGGCTACATTCCACTGAAAAGAGAAGTAATGGATTCAGAACCCAGGATATTTGAATCATCGGGGAAAAGGTATCACTGAGGTAATGAGCACGCCGGGGCCTGAAAACTTAAGAATGTTCCCCTAAATGAAAACAAGCAGCTCCATCTTCTCAGAACATGGCTGACTCAATCATCAAGCTGGAATGTTATTTACACAGTCCCAAGCAAACCAAGAAGAATCCTCTGGTCTGTAACCAAGGGCACTCAGAAAGTTATGTCTGGAACAGGCAAAGGCTCATGTCTGTTTCTGATGATTCCTGACTCCTTGAAAGACAGCCAATTTACCTAATGCAGGTGAAGGGCAACAACTCCCTGCCACCTCCCCCGGAAAGGACCACCAGCATGATATTTCATGCCTCTTTAGTGAATAACCTGCATTGTAATACATTTAGCAAGATGAGCAGATCTGGATTCTGAATTCTACCCCGTCCAACACATCAGAACAATCACCCTATCTTCTTCCTCCTCCTGCTTGTGGGAGAAGTTATGATGGAACCTGGTCCGCACAACAGAATAAAGTTGAGGTTAGGCAATGGGAAAAATAAATCCCCGAATTATGAAACATTTTACCAAAGAAGTCAGACTGTGGTGTCCCTTTCTTTGAATGAAAGAAAGGGCTGTAGAAAGTTAAACTTTCTGGATGGAAGGTGGTTGGGGGGGGGGTTCCTCATTTGAGGCCAGGATAGAAACCATCAATAGGGAGCTCTGAAGGCACTATCATCCTTTCGGGGGTCTCTCTAGCACCTTTCCGTCCTTGAACCTACTGGCTTAGGAGTCAATGCACAAGCACCCGTGGTCTGGGGAACAGTTTAATCACATGGCAGGATCCGTCTGGCCTATGGTTTTCAAAGCATATTCACTTCAAGAAAAAGCACCATCACTATTTAATTTGCACATGAATTATCTAGTCCTCAACAAATACCAGCTAAGTGAAATGATCGTTCACCCTTTAGAGATAGAGAGTTTGAGATCCCTAGAGGGTGGACCTGGGTCACTTCCAAGCCATTGGCAAATATCAGGAGGCGTGCTAGTAACTCTATGGGCTCTATTCTTACACATTTTTTCCTGTGAGCGACTGATTTCCCACTTCATTATAACTGCTATCAGGGTGGGCAGGGATGTTCATTTCTTTACCTGCCCCCAGTGGTGGTGGCCCAGGACAGACAACGTGGCCAATGCTTTCAGAAGATGAACACTCAGACTACTAAGTACATCTTGTTCTCTAAACTTGACAGTCAGAAAACATTGTTGAAGCACTCACCTGTCTTCTCTCTGAACCAAGGCACTGGAGAATCAGCCGGGTGTTTACACTGTGACTCCAGGTGTTTCCTAGGGCAGCTGTCACACAGCTGGATCCAGAAGTGCCTAAAATGAAACAGGGCAAAGCCATGACTATGAATGCCCATTTCTTGTAACGGTGTTTCACATAAACAAAAGTCCAGTCATTGCTCATTGCTTAGAGACTCCTGGGGGACTCAGTTCATTACCACAAAAGTTGACAAATTAGAGAAGAAGCACAGAGGTTAAGGAACATGAGACTAAAAATAAAAACCAGCATGAGTTTCCTTCAGCCTCAGTGGAAGGGACCACCGCTGGGCTAAAAGATAACAGAGTTATATATCAATAAGAGCTTGCATGCAAAGCAGCTTGGAGCCATTGCTAATAATAAATTGAGCCACTCAACATCCATGGCAGAAAGGCATACTGCCACTACATAGAATAAGAGCTAGTTATGAAACGGTCTTAGTTTAATAGAGCCGTAAGACTTGTTCAGCTTCATAAGAGGCTTAACTCAATTTTCCTAATTGATGTAGAAATGGTAGCGTAGGCATAAAAAACTCCACTGCCCTTCTAATCCTTGCGTACACATGCCTAGAAGAGGAATATGGAAGATCTAACCATTTCATATCTAATCTGTATTAGACAGCCTTATCCCCAGAGAAACATTCTTTTGCGTTCTAGGACTTTTCTGTAAGGGGAGGGATCTGAAGGATTCATCCGAGTTTCTAGTCTACTCCAAGTTGTGCTTCAGCTACTATCTGTCATCTCCAGAGCCTCACTGATCCCTCTTGACATCACCAGGAGAAAACTCTTCCTGCTCTCCTCTTCTTCTTTCTCCTTAAAGGCAGGCTCACAAGTCCCACCACTTAGAAGCCTGCCTACCCCCTTCCCCTCATATCGGGCCCATCCTGAGGACTCCTCTGAATTCCTGGGCCTACTTTGGCCCAGGGCCCTGAGAGGAATCCTAGCCCTAGGGAGCACAGTGGGACACTCATTGTGCCTTGCAACCTCAAGATGCCATCTCTTAGAAATGAGGAGACTAAATACAGAGAGGCTGAAGTCCACCAAACTAGCTAAAACGACATGAGGCCTTGAGCTTCTCATTCATTGCCTGCTTACTGCATCATTTAATTTTCATCCCTCAGTCTGGAGTGTTGGTCTTCTTTTCTTTTCTTTCTTTTCTGGACCTGTCATCTTTCAGGGTAGTCTACCAATGCCACACGGCCTTTGCATGGCCTTACACACCTGGGCCCAAATATTACAGCAGATGAATGTGGGTCAGTGGTTCTAGGCTGGAGGATTTGTTGGCAATGTCTAAGTGGGGGGGCTACTGACATTTAGCGGGTAGAGGCCGGTGATGCTGCTAAACACCCAAGCACAGGACAGGCCCCCATAACAAGGAATAATCTAGCCCCGAACGCGAGAGTGCTGAGGTTGAATGCCCCTGGGTTAGACAACACCAACCATACATTTTCTCTGGTTCAAGCAGGTACAGGAATGAATTAGATGGAAATCAACTACTGGCGCCACAACAAGCCTGGGGGGAGTTCCGAATGAAGAAGAATTTAGCATTGGAAAGAATAAAACTTAGAGTGACCGTAGTGTATCACGCACATCATTCAAAACATACACAAATTAATTTGAAAACAAATTATCCAGACCATGCTCACCGATCACATCACTTCCTTGCTCAAGCAGCTCTCCGTGCCGAGGAGAAATACTAACTCCTGAACAATGCATCCGGGGCACTTTGTCATCTGCTCCCAAATCTCTCTCTGGCCCCACTGCTCTAAGCTTTCTCACTGGATGGTCTCCTGTAACCTCCTGACTTTTCTGTCCCCAACCCCCCACCCCTTGACTTCTTGGCAGCAGCTGATAAAGTTTCCCCCTCTTTTGGCATCCACGATACTGCTTCTTCTGGATCTCGATGAGTATTCTTTTCCTTCTCTGCTTTCCTTCCCCCTCTCTTCTTAGTTATTGGTGGACTGCAGGGGGCCGACCGTGACTGATTTTGCTCCTGTCTATCACCCAAGTGCCTTCAGTGGCTAGGAAGGTAATGTGCATTTAGTAAAGAGGCCAGGTGTTTGCATCTTAAAATGCAGGAATCCTTTATTGCTGCAAAGAGGTATACTTTCTTCCATTCTTCTTAAAATATACATCCTTCTTGTCTCCCTTTTCCCCTTTTTGATAGAAACATACTAATAAAGAAATATTTTCTGTTATAAGAAAACCAACCCTGGAAAGACAATAGCAACTGATTTTTCTTTCTTTTTTTTTTTTTTTTTTTGGTTTTGGTTTTTTATAAAACAGCTTTTTTTGAGAGAATTCACACATCATACAATCCACCCAAAGTGTACAGTCCAACGGTTTTTACTATATTCAGAGTTGTTCAAGCATCACCGCAATCGGCTTTAGAACACTTCATCACCTCAAAAAGAAACCCCATGCCCCTTAGCCGTATAAGCCGCAAGCCCCTCTTTCCGCCCCCTCCCAGCCCTGGGCAACCATTACTCTGTGTTTAATATGAACCGTTAGGAGATGACGGGGAGTAGTGGACGCTGGCGAATGAGAGCGCCCATCCACGATCACAAGGGGCAGACCTTGGCTGCTCCGGCCAGTGCTGTCATGTGACAGTATGAGTTCGGAGTCAGCCACATCTTTTGACTTTGAAAAGAGAAGCCAGAAGTCAATGTTTGAAGTACAATTTCCTTGGCTTAATTCAGCAATTTCTAAAACCACACAAATGAACATACTTAGGAGCCGTCTATCACTCATTCCCACCAAGCTTGCCCGTCTGCTCCAGATGGCATGTCCTCACTGTGGACGAGGACGACACCCCCACGTGGTGATTTTGAAGACTTTGTCTCAACCTACAACTGGCCTTAGCACTTTCTTCCATTTTCAACAAGAACTATAAGACTGACCCAACGAATTTCAGCACCATAAATTGAATATCCTCAAATCAAGCTTATGTCTTCCCATATAACTCACTTTTCCTTCTTTGTCCCTTTCTTTGGACTTCTAGTTAATCTGGTTCAGAACCTCAGTTCCATTTTTAAATTTCTCCTTCTCCCATGCTTCTCAGTTCCAATAAATTGTGACATTCTATTGACTGAACTATAAAATCTTACCTATATCTTTTCCCTACCGTCCGTTCCTCCTACCCCAACCTTAGATCAGACCCCCTGTTAGCTTTCACCTGGGAATGGCTGCTAGAACTTTCTAACTGATGCCCATGCCACTGTCAGTTCCCAAAGCCCATTCTCCTGATTAACCTCACCAAGCACACACCTAAACACACTCCCCTGCCACTTCTGATCAAGCATGCTTGAAAACTTTCAATGGCTTCCAAATGCATCCAGAGAGTTCTAAATTCCTCAGATTGGCATTCGAAGCTCTTTGGTCTGTGCCCAACCTGCCCTTCTGTACGGCTCCCTCCATTCCACTTCATATAGATTTTGCTCCAGCATAATCACTTCTTCCCCATGTCCCTTCCCCACCTGAAATGCCTCTAGGTCCACATGTCTTCTTCGATACCACTTCCTGTGTTCCACTTTCTTGGTCATCACAGACATACTGTCTTCCTCTTCTAAATTCCCATAATACTTTATTTCCCCCTCTCATGTTACACCATTTTCTCTCCTGTGGTATATTCCTTGTGCGTGCTTTTCATATCACCCCTAATACGTATTTTAAGAGGGTCAAATCCATGTCTGCTTTATGCTAGTCCAAATCACTTAACTTACGCCTCAATCATTCTGTGTCACTGACACAGAGAAGATAATAAATCCTGATTAAATAGTTACTAAGTCATTCCTACTAAACTTTGGACCATGTTGTATGTATTTGTTTTAGCAGCAGATTTACATTCTTAATTAAATCTTGCTTAAGCTAAAATTAATAGCATGTTCACATTTTTCAAACAAACTTGTTAGAAGCTTGTTGCTTAGGTGCCTGCTAAGTGATAGGATGAAGTAAGGCTGAGCTTTCAAGTTTGCCACAAAAAAGCTCCATGTAGACTAATTAGGAGTTAATTAGGTAAGCACTCAGAAAATATTTTTTTTTGGTAATAAAATTATAGGCACTTCCCAGCTCTAGAAGATATTTTCAGGAGTCAGAGCCATATGGCCAGTGGTGACTATTTAAAGAATCCCATGTCCCTAAACCAATGAAAATAGCATAACGAAGTACCCATGTACCTGGCTGGTTTCCAGACAGGTAAGCTCAGAGCCTGACAAAAGGCCACGAGTGCAAATGACCACGGAAAAGTTTCTAATGGAAACCCTGAATGAGCGGCCTGAGGAGATCTATTTTCAGGAGTGCTTACAAACATGACGCCACCAAAAGAGCAGTAACAGAGGACCTTGAAAGCCAACGATAAGAAAAGACAATATTTTTAAAGTACTACAAGGGGGGAATTAGGTGAGCCTTTTATATGAGGAGGGCTTATGTCTTGTTTGAGCTTCATCTGTTAGTTACGTCTTTTTTGATCCTCACAGCCACTCTGGAGGTAGGGAATATCGTCACCTCTATTGACAAACTAAAGCTGTGAGAGATTAAGTCACTCTCCCAAGGTCACATGGTTGGTTAATGACAGGGTCCGGACTCAAACCGGGCCGGCTGTCTTCACCACTGCTCCAGTTGGCCTTCTCCAGGCTCCTTATGTCAAATAGCCCACAACTGTGTCAGTGCAGTTGACGGGGGGCCCCCGAGAAGGTCCCGAAGAGCCTGGAGGCCCAGCTCTGAGAAGACACTGATGGAGGCGTCCTGCGAGCATCTCATCACTCATCTGCATCTGTGTGTCACTCTGGCTCCACAACCAGCTTCCTCTGTTCTGATAGATGGTGATAACTGAGGGCAAGGGGTTTCCAGAAAGACAAAGCATGTCCTGGCTTGGCAAGTTATTTAACCTCGCTCAACTGGCCCAGCAGCTGACTCGTGTAAATCGGGTGGCCTGGAACTGACCCCCTCTGGTTGAAGGCCTAAAAATCTAGTCAGAATTGAAAAGTTATCTCACTTAATAGGACCCTGAAGAGTGGCTAACGGTGGTGGGATCACTTGAGAGAGAGGGGGGATAAAGGAAGGTTGGGAAACTGTCAGTTAATATAAATTTATAACTTTTTTTAAGATTTTATTTATTTGAGAGAGAGAGCGAGAGAGCACGTGCACACAAGTTGGGGGGGGGTACAGAGGGAAAGTGAGAAGCAGATTGCCTGCTGAGCAGGAAACCCAACATGGGGCTTGATCCCTGAGCCAAAGGCAGACACTTAACCCACTGAGCCACCCAGGTGCCCCTGTAACTTTATTTGCAACTGGAAAATATGTCTCACGTCTTTTGACTTTCAAACATTTCTGGCATAAATAATTATTAACGCTGTTTATGGGAAATTAAAGGTAGAAGGAATCTGCTTGCTGGCCTTTCACAAAAGGTGATTTCCTGCCCAATGACCTAATTGGTCAGGAAAGAGATAAGTGAGTCTTCTCTATGCTCATTTTAAGCGGAAGTTCTAAAAATTAGGGCACTCTCTTCCTTTCTCATTTTTGATGACTGATATTTAGACCTGCCAAGGCAGAATGACTTCATTGTACTGGAATTTGGTTCATATCAATACAGATATAAAAATCAAATAAGTGAACTAGGTTTTGAAAATATTTTCATTATTGGGGAATTTTCATCACAGGATTGAGCTTGTGGAAGTATTCAAGTAAGCTACACAGAGAAAATCTAATTTGTTTACACTGAAGTCAAGTCTCTCTAAAACAGACTATGGGGACATGCGTTTTCCACTCTCTGAGACTCTTTTAGCTAAGTCAGAGCATGTTTTCTTTCTGTGATTGCTTACCCATCTGTAAAATGCGAATAATAATTCCTGCCTCCAGGCAACCAAAGGTTCGTGGTGACTCACAGATGGAGATATTTGATATGTATAAATGACAGGAACAATGCTGATTTTTTTTTGTTTTAATTTGACAGAGAGAGATCACAAGTAGACAGAGAGGCAGGCAGAGCGAGGGAAGCAGGTACCCTGATGAGCAGAGAGCCCGATGTGGGGCTCGATCCCAGGACCTTGAGATCATGACCTGAGCCGAAGGCAGAGGCTTTAACCCACTGAGCCACCCAGGCACCCCAGGAACAATGCTGATTAAAACACTGAAGATGATGGGTGCCTGGGTGGCTCAGTTGGTTGAGCAACTGCCTTCAGCTCAGATCATGATCCTTGAATTCCGGGATCGAGTCCCACATCGGGCTTCCAGCTCTGCGGGGAGTCTGCTTCTTCCTCTAACCTTCTCTCCTCTCATGCTCTCTCTCACTTTCTCTGTCTCTCAAATAAATAAATAAAATCTTAAAAAAAAAAACACTGAAAATGAAATTTTAGGGAGAAAGACAGTTGAATTATCACCTTCTACATTTTTTATTCTATTAACAATGAGGCAAGTTAGTAAAGCTCAGTCATGAAGTGGTTAAAACAATAGGACTTGGATTCTGGAATAGCTTTCATGACCACTATCTTTTGGATCCAATTCCCCATGCCTGTGGAGTGGGAGTTGGTTATGAAGACACATTGCTCACAAGGCAAGGGGCTCTCTCCCTGCTCTGCACACAGGGTGTGGTCCTTGTGTAATCAGGCTGGAGGAAGATAATCAGGTTGCTATGTAGCCTTGATTTCCAAAAAGGTAATGGACTTCTGGTACCAACTCGTGTCAGTATCTAGAAGAGGCCTGTTGGGAGGCCTTCAATGAGGAAGCTCCCTCTCTGAAAACATTTCAATTTATGACTCCTATGCTAAGCATTTCTGGGAGGTCAAACTGAATCTCCAGTACATAACATAAAAGTGTCTGCCCTGTAGCACAAGGATCAACTTTAAAAGAATAGACTTTTCCATGTTAAAAATAAGGTAAGTATAAACAAAGCATTGACTCCCAGGGTGGGGGAGAGGGGGTTGGAAAAATTCACAGCCTGGGAGAGCTGGATATCCTGGACATTGGTCCCTCCTGTCCTTTTAGAGGAAAGGCAACTTATTGAGATTAGAAAGAGGAAAGAAAAAGAGAGAGATGGAGGGAGGGAGGGAAGGAAGAAAAGAAGGGAGGACAGAAGGGAGGGAGGGAGGGAGGGTGGGAGGGAGGGAGGAAGGAAGGGAGAGAGGGAGGGAGGGAGGGAGGAAGAAAGAAAATACATATAAATCTTTTCAAGTCTGCAATAAGTTCAGGAAGGACATGGCATGTTCCCATTGGAATGAACAATCTCTTTGTTATTCTTGTCCTCACATTCTAAAGCATGTTCCATGTAATGCATGACAGCATATGGTCAGCTGCTAGCTACACGGCAGGACCCTGGAGTTCTATTTCCAACTTAGCTGTGGGCTTTTAACGAGACCGGGTGGGAGGGGAGTGACATAACAAAAGAACATCAGGGCAGGCCTTGCTAATGGCCAGTTACTTTGCCTCTCTGAGCCTCAGTTTCCTCATCCATGACAAAGGGTTGTTGAAAATGGTCTCAGAAATTCCTGCCTCCACTAAGAACTTTGAATCTATGGCATTTGATGATAAGAAATTAGCTCTTTATTCTGGACCTCACTTTTTCCAGAGGTTTGAGAATGTTTTACTCTATGTGCTATCTTTGAATGGCTGTACCCTATCTACCACCCATGCAAGTCTGAAGAGAGTACAGACATGGGGTCCTTTTCCTAAGAGTTGATTTCCCTCCGGACTAGGGATTTTCTTAGTCTCTCCTACCTACTAAAACGTTATGATAGGTAAACATGTGTTGGCCAGTTGCCAAGTCCCAGCAAACACGACTTCATAACAGCAGAGCTTAATGGTGGGAGTGTGAGTGAGAGAGTAGGAATCAGAAGGGGATTATCATCCATTAAATTCAGTTTCTCCTGTTTAAAATCAGGCCCATGGAAGTGGCTGAGCTTCAGCATAGATTTTTGTTGGATCATTCATTTGAACTGGGGATGTGACCGAGAATCTTGGTTAGCCCCAGTTGAAGGATGAAGTAGGGAAATATTTAGATCTGCTTTTTCCTAAGTTTCTCAGAGTAGCCTAAACTAGCTCTGTTTGTGGATCACCAGGTCTTGTTTTATTTGACAAGGAAGCCAGAATTTCAGCAAGCAATGATGAAGAGGAGGAATGGGGTATAAAAGGGAAGAAGACTACTTAGGATTGGCTATTTCTAGAATAAGGATTCAAGATGACCTATAAGCTCCATGAGGCCACAGTGCAAAGGTATCACATAAAAAGAGATTTGGACAGGCTCACACATCTATCCTCCAGCAAAATTAATTTCCTTGGGGGTTTGTGGTTCATTAACTGAACCTGTGAACCAGCTGTATTCAGTGTACACTCTACTTCCTCAGGCCTTTAAAATTGACAATGGTCTGTAGGTCAAGTTCCAACGGAAGTGATATTTCTGACCTAACTCTATAAATAGAGCACTGGAAAAAACCCATCAGCTGCAAATGGCCCAGGAAACACACGCTATCTATTAAGTAAGTAACCGCAGTATCTGTACTGCCATTTTAGATGAGAAAAAAATATCTTTTGTTATTTACAATCTTCGGAGCTTTGAGATTCTCAAAATACTTTAAAGCTATTAGTCTTCTTTCAGGTTTACAAATAAAGGATCTGAGGCATAAAACCACACAATAACTGCCTCAATATCATCTGTGCCCTGAGGAAGGCATTTGGCCCAGTAAAGGTTAAGGCTGCTTCACTTTGGTAAAGCAGCAAATTTCATCGCAATGTCTCTCGGCTAGAGGTGAAAGATCTGAATGCAGTCCAGAGTCTTTACTTGCACAACACACCTAGGATCCATGTTCCAATAAAACTTGTTAGTGAGGAAGGTTAGAAATGTGAAGAAGACAAGACAAGGTGGGGCAATCAGAACTTTTGGAATGTAGGAGTTAGGGATGGGTTAATCCTCCACAGCAGAAGGGAGAAACCGAGTTAGCTAATCACTAGGATGAAAACTGGTATGCGCTAGCACAAACCACTCAAACAACTCCACTGACTCTGTGTGGGGAGAACATACTTGGAGTTTTCCAGAGTCTTAGTATGGTTATATAAGTCATCAAACAGGACACTTTTGAAAATGAAATGGGGCCATTTTCATAACTATATTGGGATAACAGAGATGAATCAGGACTGTTCTGGGCAAGCCAGGATGCCTGTGGGAAGTCCCCAGAACAGGAAGAGGATGCTCAACTACAACCCATCTAATTTACCAACCAAGAGTTCTACAGGGGACGCCGCACAGAACTGCTCTGCTGTTTGCAGTGACAGTCATGAATGTCCTCAAAAATAGCTGCGAAAACAGTAACAGGCATGGGAAGAACAGAACTCGGTGTCTGAAGAGAAAGACTGAATCTTCTCCCACTCGGCTTGCTTCCTACTTTCCCCAGGAGGCCTTGCCCCTGAAACCTTTCTCCAATATAGCTTTCTCCAGCTACCTTCTATTTAAGGGGGGAAAAAATCCTGACTGGTGACCTGTGGCCAGGTCCCCTGATCCTCTGAAAAGAACTCTTTAATTAAAAATAAACTCACTCATTAGAGAAAACACACACTATTCTTAAGTAAATAGCAGCAAAGAAAACAAAGAAAACAAAAGCCCTAAGATTTCAGGAAATCTGAGGGATTTTCTTTCTGAATTTAGGCTTAATTCAACATCAGCCAAGAAGATGCTTATGTGAAATGGGTTTTCTTCTATGGCAATGTGTTCTAGATGCTCACAGTAAGTGAATTCCTCAGATCGTGCCAATCAGCCATGTTGGCATGAGTTTTGCTCTTCTGCTCTCAGTGTAGAATCTGAGTCGACAGGAGGATACCAGAGCTGGATTCTACTCAATCCTGGTATTGCACGTGGCCATCTCATTTTTTGACCGTCTGATATTTTTTTCAGGTGACTATTTTTTTCTGGCTAAAGCAGAAGAAATACAGTCACCTAATCTGATTTCAGATTATCTATAGTCCTGGCTGCTGGGGGGAGGGAGGGGGGGACAAAAGAAAATCCCCCTCAGAGGTATGCATTCAGCCAACTGCCTCCAGAGAAAGGTAGGAAGGAGAACACAGGGCATATATCCTTTATCAGTTACCGCTCCTCGGAGACTTAAACTAGAGTGAGGTCGTGTTTGGTAGCTTTACGTGCCCAAGGAACTCGTCTGGACAATGACAGCCTACCTGACTGCGGAGCAAAGGGACACACCAATAGTGACGGGGAACCGGCTCACTGGGCAAACTCAGGGCCAGGGGGGGAGGGTCCTTTCCCAAAGCCTTAGCCGAGGCCGAACTGGGCCAGGTTAAGTCCACTGTTGCTCAGGCTGGCACTGCGTCCCTGGCTCCTCACTGGTAATAAGGACAGAGGGGTGAAGAGTGCTGTTGTTTATCAGGAAATACGTTCTTGAAGAAAAATCATTAGCACGAAAAGACATTTCAACTAAACAGAATGTCTAATCCTGGACTGGATCTTGAAGCAGAAAAAAAGAAAAGTTGCCATAAAGGACATAATTGGGACACCTGACCAAGTTCGACTTTGGCATATTAGATAATAGTATTATATCAGTGCTAATTTCCTGGGTGAGATCATTGTATCGTGGTTATTATGTAAGAGAAGTGCTTGTTTTTCCGAGATAAATGCTGAAGTATTTGGAGATGAAGGCTCATGATAGCTACAGCTTATCCTCAGATGGTCTCATAAAGATAACAAGAGTAAGTTCATATTATGAAAAATAAGTAGATAATAATAATATGAGGGAGATTTTTAAAATGTGGCAAAAAGTTAGAAGTCTAGATGAAGCATGTGTGGGAGTTCATTGGACTTTCCCTGGAAATTTTCTGTAGATTTGAACTCTTTTACTTAAAACAAACAAACAAAAAGAAACAACTGTAAAAATGTAGGTTGGCCTACTCTAAGAGCTGACTTGGGTCACTGCCAGAAAATCAGGACCTACGACTGACTGGCTCTCTGGAGAAATTACTAGGGCATTGTTTCATCTGCATGTTTATGCATCAGAATCCTCTAAACCACTTTTTACCACTCGTCCCCATCCCAAACCTAATGAATCAGCATCTCTGAGGGGTAAAGCCCAGGAGTCTACACTGTTGGAAGGCTCTCCCAGATGATCCCTATATACATTAAAGTTGGAAAAAAACCACATACCAGGCACTTGCAGTTATAAACTCCTAAGACCCCACGGGCAGTCCACGTACTGTCGTAGAGGCACTCGCATTTACAAAAATCTCCAGCTCCCAGCTTGTCATGTACCTCTGCATTCTTTTCGTCAGTGGGAGACATCAGGCCGGTGAATGCCCTTGGGCCCAGTTTTTAAGACTCCTATCTGCTCACTTTATCCCCCACCCTGCTTCCCAAGAGGAAGAGGGAAGCGATGTAAACTGTTTAGAAACACCATAACTCATCTCCTGGGAGCTGTTGTCAGAGGAGCAACCCCAAACCCTAAGTCAGAGCGTGGAAGAGGGGCGGCTGATGGCCCTCGGCGTGAGACAGGCTGGGGCTGGTGAGGAGGCCCAGGGCCCCCTCAGGCAGAGACCCTCATTAAGGGCCCTGGTCAGTCAGGCTCCTCGACCTGCTTTTCCTCCAAACACCAAATACAGCTCAGCTTTCAGAACTTGGGCTTCCCCATGTCTCTTCAGTGAGAATAGGAGCAGAGTGCCAGCGAGGGAGAGAGAGAATCAGGTGGGGCAGGAGCTAGGAGCCCTGAGGTGCTCTGAACACTCTAGAAAATGCAAGTGCATCTGACCAGTTTGACTTAAACAGCACTAATCGACTTCTCCCTTCGATCCCACCACATCAGTTGTAATCATTATTCCCATTTCACAGACTAAGAAGCGACTTTACTGAAACCCACCTCATCTGAGGCAGAGCTGGGGCCCGGGCCCAGGCATGCTAGTACTTTCTGCTGACCAGCTGCCTCCCTTTTGGCTTCAGAGAGCACATCGCTGTGGAGAATGCTTTTAATTATCACCTTGCTCCGAGTGCAAGGATTTATTGTTATGCTTTCTTCCCGCCCCGTCTCAAGCACCCCTTTGGGAAGTAGCACGATCGCGATAGGAATCAGGATATTTTCACGCATGGGAGGGAATGGAATGCTGGCATCACACGTGTTTGTTGCCCCTGAAGGCTATGAGAAGGAGGAAGGGGGTTAAGAAACAGAACGGTGGATAGTTCAGTGAGGCGATCCCTGGGTCCTCAGCACCCTGAATTTTAGACAAGAACTTCAAGGTACTTGGGATGTCTTTCCCCACACTGGTGAGTTCAGCTGGGCTGCCGGGTTTCTGCAGTTCAGCCTGTGTTTCCTTGACATCTGGAGCTGGGCTTCCTGCGTCAAGGCAAGGAGAAGCTGCTGCACTTCTCCTTTTTTGGGGTGTGCACCCGGATACACATACCCCCATGATTGCCATGCCAACATAAGGCTATAACCAACTGGGGCTACAGAAGAGGGGGAAACTCCATTCAGGACCAGAATTCACAGTGGCCCCTGGATCACAAGTTGCCATGTGCACATTGGCAGATGTGGGGGATCTTGGGCAATGGAGATGACCTTCCTTTAACTCCCTCCTGTGTTCCCTCACAAGACTGCCCTGATCCCTGGCGGTACAGTCAAGTATTTTTAGGCAGGAGCCTCATGGCAGGAGAGGGAACTGATGAACAGAATGTGCTGATGCTCACAGGACTATTTTAATTGGGGGGAACTGGTTTTGGTGGCAGCAGGCAGTCCGTACACATCTGTGAAATAGGAGTTCTTGGGCAAAGCAATTTCCTTCTTCCTTGAAGGCCACTGTTTATCTAGAAAGAGGACAGAACTATGGGTTTACTGAAAATGACCATATTCAACAAAGTGATCAAGACCACCCACTTGGTATAACTTGTCCCATAGCTCAGACATCACTTGGGATAAGATTACAGTAAAGAATTATGAGGTAACGTTTTGGGATAATTAGTATGTTCCAGACCCTAGTCTCAATACCTTATACACATTATCTCTATGAGGGAGAGGCCATTATCATACCAGTTTTCTAGGGAAGGAGGTTAAGCTGGAGAGAGAGTAAGTTATTGCCCAAGGTCACCCTGCAAATGCCACAGCAAGGCTTTGAACCCAGCAGTCTGACTCGTCACTTCTTTCATTATTTCTTTCAGCTATTTCGAAAAAATTTAAAGAATGACCATTCATCTCTCTCTCTGGGAGAGAAGACTCACCCCATTTTCTAGATATTCCTCTCACGTTCCTTTCCTCATTAAGTTGTAATATTCAATTTCTTATTCAGAGTCATCTGTGCCTGTCTAGAAAAGCATATTTTAATAATGTTCTTTCCCTATTGTTGGGAAACTCTTAGTCATATGATACATTTCTAGAAACTGATACCAAAGAAAAATAAATCTCCAGGTTCTGTAGATAGCCAACTAAAAATATGTAAAATAACCTCAGTTGCCAAAATCGTGATTGGCTTTCCTTCCATGAATATAATCTCCACATCTGGTTCACCTCCTTCGCCAGAAGGACATAATTATATATCTTTTTTTATACGTTAGGATATTTCTATTTTATGACATTTCTAAGTGGAATTGCTATGTTAATCATCATTGCAATCCCATGGATAATTACATTACTTCTTTTATCAATGCTAACTCTACAATGAAAAATAAAGCAGCAGAAGGTAAATGTGAGAGAGTCAGAAAAGCGCCACAGGAAGCCAGTTAGCCCATTTTCTCATCTGTAATATGGTCGTGGGTTAGGAACAGGGTCCATAATCATGGTTAACATTCACAGGCATCCACAATGGGCCAGAAAGCAGTTCCAAGTGATACAAATCTTTTAGTTATCCCAACGACAACGTGAAGTTGGGTACTATGATTACCCTCATTTTAGAGATGACGAATATTTACCCACATTTGTGTAGCTAGTAAGTGGTGGACAGAGGATTCACTGACAGTCGGACCCCCGAGCCTGTGTTTCAGCCTTGCCCACGACTCTGACAAGCAGCCAGGCCTCCGAGTCCTTGTTCGCGCTCACTTCCCACAACAGCAGCTGAGTCTGACCCCAGCAGGGGATTATTACAGCATCCTTAGCCAAGAATGGCCCTTAAAGTTTTCATGACATTATCGTACGCTCATCTTGCTTATGAAACAGAGTAATGGTACCCACAGAAAAGTCATGTATTAACTTTTTTTTTTTTTAGTAAAAGATTTTATCATCATTGTTTTAGGGAAAGTGAGGTGCCGAAGGTCACACACCGAGTCACGGGGTCAATCCTGGTACAAACACCCCTTCCTGGACACTCCTCGGACCTCAGGATGTGTTGCTTCATGTAGAAGACGTCATGGTCTCCCCGCCTGATCCGGCACCTCCGTAACTGCGCACAGCTCTGCGCAGCACCGAACGGGCCATGTGCCCACTTCCCAGCAGCCCCAGCTCCAAATGAAAAACAGCACAACAGCAACAACATCGTAGCGACAACAAAATTATAATAAAATTACACGGCGGAAAGACCTTTAGGGTGCATAAATGCCCTTAAACTGATCGTCTAGGGAAGGAAAGGGAGGGTTCCTTCTTTTAAGAGGCAAGTGCCCACCAGCAGGAACCTAAAACTCATTATTATTCTATATTTTCTTTTTGCATGACCGAAAAGGTTTTCTATTCCCCTCTCTCCCATCCTTATCAAAAGAACACCCCCAGGACAATCACAAACTTTAAAAGTAGCAACGTGGTGTCACTTCAAAAAAATTTAAAAATGAAAAATCAAAAACCCACAGTGGTTGCAAACCAGCTTTGTGTGGAAGAAGGGCAAGTTTGCTCTTAAGAGAGGCTAATTTCATAGGGTTGGGAAAGAGAGAGATGAGGGGGAGAGGGTGGGAGCGCAGAAGAAGGGGAGGCGGGAGAGGAGGGGAGAAAGGAGGAAGAATCGCTGGCTTTAAAAAGCAACATTGTCCAGAGAGGTGAAAGGGAACAGATGGCCGTGGAGAATGTGGCCCTCAAAGCCCAGAAGAAAGGGGCAATGCTGACAGATCTTGCTGTTTCCCATTGACGCCTGAATGTTCTAGTGTGGGGAGCCGAGGCCAGTGCAGGGGACAGACCTCTGTTCCCAGCGGCTCACTGGGGCACTGGCGCTGAGGCTTACTGAGAAAAAGAGCAGGGGAGGGGGTGGGGAGGGCAAGCAGCTGTGGCCACAGAGGGAGGGACAGTGGGGGGCGTGCGGGCTTCCACAGCCTTCTCTTCTGGCCTGCCCGGGAAGGTCAGCCCAGCGCTGGTCTGTGCCCTGGCAGAGGTGAAGGAAAGGGCAGCAGCTGGGGCCCAAAGTCTCGGCGTCCTTCCCCGAAAACACACTGAGGGAGGCATGTCTGGGACAAAATAGATACCTTGAGAGAGGGAAATGAAGAAAATACTCCAAATGCTTTTGGAGGACTGAGACATTCAAACTACAATAAACAAGAAACTTGGGTCTTTGAAGGAGGTCAGAGAATCCTGCCAAGTAAATCCCATATTATTTCATGGAGTCTCAGGGCAGAGAAGGGATTTGGAGAGGAAACACAAAAGTGAGTTGGTGGCTGACCCAGGAAGGAAGGAATCCAGGCGTCGGTTTAGAGGTCTGAGTTGGCCCCGAAAGAGGTGCAGGATTCACCATGGAGCTTCACAGGACACCGGGGGGTGGCAGGAGGGGCAGAGGGGGCCCCTGCAGCCAGGGTGTGCTCACGTGTGTGCGTGGGACCGGGGGCACTGCTTGTGGGCCCATTGCTTATGGTTGCACCACAGTGGAGGATGTTACTGGAAACTCACAGGTCCCCACGGAGCGACACGAGTGCAGGCACCTCTCACCTCCGATGAGGGGAAAGCCCAACAGTCCCTGCAGAAGGAGGCCTGGAGAGTGGGTGTGGGGGGGGAGCAAGGGTTTGCGGAAGCGGCCATTACGGAGAGGCCCACAGACTTCAGGGGACAAAGACACAATTGGTGCAAGTTCCTTAATATAACTTTGATTGGGAAAATTATGGTTCTGAATGACGTCTTGACCTCTCCCTAGACTCTCCACAGGACGATGATCAAATTTGGCCCCGCTCCTGAGGGCAGGAACACTGAGGAAGGCGCCCCATTCTTCCTGGCTCATTGTCCTGCTGGCCCACAAAAGCTGCCCGAGCTCAAAACACATATCTGCTTTTGGTTATCTTTTCTCGTCTTCCCTGACTCTGAGTGAGAGAGACCTGAACTCAGGGCAGAGGGTCTTCAAACAGCGGGGTACGAATCCTTCCCCAGAATAACCATTCGGAAACATTCCCACATGTCTCAGGCGCCCAGAAACATCACTCGCTCGTTGAGCCCTGGGTGGGGGAGGGGGCAGTAAAAGATGGCTCTAAATGTATTTAGTGACCTGGCAAGTTCACATGCACTTGGGCTACATCTCTGTTTTCATGTGCAAGAGGAGGCCACGATGGCCATCAGGCCCCGTGTTTTGCACCATACGTACATCTGAGTTCCTGAGAAAATCCCCACAGGGTGGAGTAGTGAAAAAAGATCAAGCATGATGAAGACCTTGCCTTTTATTTCTCTACTTCATCCAAATTGCTCCCCGGGCACTTTTAGATTTAGAAGCTCCACTAATCAACCTTATAAACGGCAGCCCAGCCACTGCATAGAAATTACTTTGTATAGCTTCTCAGTGAAATTACCCCAGGGGTTAGAAGATGCCCAGGGCTTTAACAATCACAACATAACGCAGCCTCGGTATGAGAATAGAAGACAAGTACACTTTGACATCCCAATTGAAACTCCGGGCTGAATCCGACACAGAAGAATGTCATTACCTTTCCTAGTCTGACCGCACACTAAAGAAATTGGAGAAGGGGAATACCTATTAGGTCCCCGCTAATCCTCCTCCTAAATTCAAAGCAGGGCCAGTCCCTGGAATTCATTTCTGAGTATTCTTACTCTCCACTATTGTTAAACAGCTCAATTGATAAGTGCTTGCAGCTAATAATGCTTTCTACTGAACTCACCCCTCCTCTTTCCCAGCGGCTCAAAGCACTTTACGAATATCACCTCATTATTCTTTATAACACTCAAGTGAGCCTGATAGGTGGAAAGGTTCATTATCTTCTCTTTAGCAATCGGGGAAATAGACAAAGGGAGAAGTGACTCGTTTAAGCCAACAAAGCAGAGGCAGAACCGGAAAGGGAAACCCGGCTGTCCTCCTGACTCCGAGCGCACATGGCCTATGTCAGCTTGCAGAGACGCTCTGCTGACAAGGCAGGATTCTCTAGCTGGGGGCTGTGTGGGAATCAACAGGGCTGCAGAACTCGAAGCAGTGGCTGGAGGGGAAGGGGCAGGAGTTGAGATGGAGAAGCCCCCACTTGAATGGTCTTCACTAGTTCAGGCAAGTCACTTCACCTCTGGGGCTCACTGTCCTCCTTAGGAAAAGGAGGGGCTTTGATTAGAGGATCTTGAGGGTCCCTTTCAGCTCTGATAACTAGTGAAGTGTGAGTTTCAAAAGAGGAGTTCGAGTTTTCACCAGCCCCTTGGGGGCCTGGGCTTCTTTTGTCTTGTAAGCCTGAAATAGCATTCTTGTCTCTATATTTATAGAGCGCACTCTGCCTTCCATTGTTCACGCAAATGATAGTGGGGATCAAATTGGTCAGTGCAAGGGGGGGAAATGAAAGAGGTAATCCTGGGGTATCAAGGCCAAGGGCTAAAGAGAGGTGGAGACAGACAGGGAGCAGGATGACGGAAGACTCGAAGAGTCACAAAAGGAAGAATTGGCATACATTTTGAGTGGCGCCTGGGTCCTACTTAGGGGCATTCCCTACATTCCAGGGAACCTATGACAAGTCCTCCAAAGCTAAGAAGGGCCCACAGAAACAAGATTTGCATCGCTTTGCTTTTTCTAAGTACACGATTCACTCGCCAATCCCCAAGCTCCAGTGAACAATGTCCCAATGTACCCTGTCTTGGTGGTTTTCCATTGAAATACAATTTCATTTTAATGAAAAACACCAACGTGCCTTCAAGTTAATTAAAACTGGATTTTACAGGTGGCTTCATAGTTTATAATTTGTGTGACTTGAGCCAGATATGCCAGCGCTGTTAGAAGACCCGCAGGATTTTCTCTCTCTGATCTTTTAAACTTTCTTTCCCTAAGCGATGCTTTGATACTCTTCACTTGCCACAAAGAAAGTTGGAGAGAGAAGACATTTAGTAAAACCAACATTTGTTTGCAGGAGAAGCAGCCCCCCATAACCGGGATAATGACCCTGGAAAGAGTTTGGGGGATGAGCCGATTATAGTGACTGGATATAAAGAACCAACTGCGCAGCTGCCAGAAAGAAACACATTTTTGTAATATCTCAGTTGTTTCTATTGGCCTGGCCTTCCTTGCATTCACCATGGGAACTGAGTCAACACATTTTCTTGCTTTTCTTTCAGTGACTGCAGTGCCTCCTCCCCCCACACATAGGGAAAAAGAAGAAGAGAACAGATAGCCCCAGAGAAGCAAAGGTTTGATGATCCACAAAAATGGGTATGATTTTATTTATCTCCGGATCCAGCTGCAGAAGTGACTAGTTGCAAGCTTTATTCCATCTGCTCTCTCTGAGGACCTCAGCCTGACCTTGTGGAACCTTCTTTCTGGGAAGTTAAGGAATTTCCAGGATTAGCTCAAGTCCCGAGGCTGCCAACTGTGACAATCTACAAAGCTCTCTTAGGTAATGATTCAGACCCCGCTTCTGCTCAAGGCCAAGACAGTCCCCAAGGAATTGGAAACATTCTCATTGCCTGGACTCAGGCAAATAAGGCCAGTTGACCCCGGAAGAATTTCGGAAGGGCAAGCTCAGCATCTCTGCATACTAAAGACTCAACAACTGATACATCTATGACAACAGAAATGTAATTGAACTTGAAAAGTAGGATTAAGAGGTTGGATCAGAAACAACCTTAAAAAAGAATACCACAGGGGCACCTGGGTGGCTCAGTGGGTTAAAGCCTCTGCCTTTGGCTCGGGTCATGATCTCAGGGTTCTGGGATCAAGCCCCCCATTGGGCTCTCTGCTCAGCAGGGAGCCTGCTTCCCCCTCTCTCTCTCTGCCTGCCTCTCTGCCTACTTGTGATCCCTCTCTCTCTTTCGCCCTGTCAAATAAATAAATAAAATCTTTAAAAAAATACGACAGAAAAAGAAGGGAGGAAGGAAGGAAGGAAAGGAAAGAGAAGGAAGGAAAGGAAAGAAAGAAGGAAGAAAGCCTCATAAATTTAGTAACAGTTGACCTCCACCACCTGATTCTGGAGAAAGGCATCTTCTGAACATCTCCTGAACTAAACTGTTGAATTCTCCAGCAGAAGGCCAAGTTTCCAATGCTGATCAGGTAAAATGCCAAATTCCTCTCACCATCACATCTCAAGATGGGGAAAGAGGCAAGATGAATCAATACTCTCTTCTGTGGGGTGACCTGGAGAAGAGGAAGGCTTTAGCTGCTACCAGAGATTGTACTAGTTTAATGCAGTCTAGATCACCCTAAGATATTGTCTTTCCCTGTGCCTCCTAAAGAGTACAGACATCTGGCTGGGTGATGGAACATCAAGTTCTAAATCCATTCTGTGACTTCCTTAAGTCTTAGTTCCCCCATATGAAAAATGAGGGAGTAGGACTAGAGGCCTCTAATGCCCCTCCTGTCTCCAAGACCCCTTACTACTATTATATCTCTGCATACATTGGCTCCAGCATTTTCCCCAGACCATAGTACATTTTCTTCTAAGCTTCACCCAGTGCTGGTCCCAAGGGGTCTCCGACAGTGTCTGAAGAGTGTTGGGTGAAGAATTTGTACTGGCTAACAGGGATATTTATTTCTCTTCACTCCTGCAGGGGAAAGTTAACGTCAGAATGCTAGTGTTCCAGCTGACCTCACTCAGGAAAACCCATTGGCATATGCCAATAGATACAATCCAAAATGGGTAAGGATAAAGACCCAAGTGGGAAGATTTAGTGTGGAAACCAAAATTACAACAGGCTCTTAGTGTTAACATCTAGGAAATAAATGGGTAGCTTTTTAAATAAATGATTGGAACCTCAAGGTTTACATGTTTCCACTACTCAAGATTTGCAGTCTAGTTATGACCCCGCTCAGCAACTATATCCATGACAATGGATTTCCACAATGTTAGTTGAGGAAATTTTAAGAACAGTCAGCAACTTAACAGAACTTTTCATTTAAGGACTCCAAAATGTTATATAAGTATTATTTCTTATGATCCCAAACAGATGTGGTGATGAGACTCTCCATTTAAGAAATGAGGAACATATTACAGACTTATCTCAAGTTAAAGAATGCTAGTACTTGAACAGAGACTCCAACAAGCCACTCAGAAAACTATCCACATTCCTAATGTGTTACATATTATTAGAATACCTGGATTTAAAACAGAAATTCAGAAGATTCATTGAGAAACAAGAGGCCCGACTCAGCCTTGAGCATCTCAGTGGTGAACCTGGCAACTCGGTGGTCCGTTTGCTTACCACCATTATTCAGAAGTCTCCTGGAAATCCAGCCAAAATGGACCACATCTAGATCTAACAAAACGACTAATACAGACACTAATGTGTATTCCTAATAAAAAAAACAAGTTTCCACTTTTTAAAAAATGCTTTTTAATTTTATTTTTAAAGATTTTATTTTTAAGTAATCTCTATACCCAATGTGGGGCTTGAACTTACAGCCCCGAGATCAAGAGTTGCGCGCACTACCCACTGAGCCAGCCAGGCACCATAAGTTCCACTTTTTAAGTTATCTTTTGGCTCAGTTCAGAATGCAAATTCCTTAAGAGAGACCAACATTTAAGATACTTTGGCAGGCCTGATATATTAAACAAAAGAGCAAATCACAAAGTATTATGTCTACTATGGTCTAACTTTTGAAAAAAATTTACAAAAGTATTTGTATTGCATAGAGAAGTGCCTAGAATTACAAACACTGATATTTTACAGTAGGATTGTAATTTTTATTTTTTTGGCCATCTATATTTTCTGCTGGTACATGCAACAACATGGGTAAGTTTTATAAAAATAATGTTGAACAAAAGAAACTGTACCAAAGAAAATGTACTCTATGATTCCATTTATATAAAGTTCAAAAACAGGCAAAGCTAATCTGTGGTTGTAGAAATTCAGATGGTGGTTACCTTTGGGTTGGGGAGATATGGGTAGTGACAGGAAGAGGGATCTCCTGGGTACCATTAATGTTTTGTTTCTTAATCTGGGTGCTGGTTATACATGTGTGTTCACTGAGAAAGTTCCTGGTGTTGCCCACTTGTGATGTATCTGGTTTTTTTGCTATATTATACTTAATTTTAAAAGCTACTTAAGTGAAAACAAAACAAAAGAAAACCCGAATCTGGAGGTTTCCATATGCATACTGTTGGGAAGTCAAGAGACACAACTGTCTTTTGGGTGAGGAAAAATATCTCAAATTGCCCTTCCAATTGCACAAGTATCTCCTTTTTGTGGTGGTGATGGCAAAGAAGATATGACCATATCTCCATAGTTCCATCCCTGCGAAAGGGGCTCTGGAACCTGGCTCCACAAAAGCAGGACAAGAAACACAGATCTACGTCATGGAAAGATCCTGACTCGTTACTGTCATCTCCCTTGACAACACTGAATTAATGCTGACTCTGGAAATCCAACTTCTCTTCTCAGACTCACTCATAGGGCTGAACAGGCCACATCAGATGCAGCCACACTGTGAGGTCCGTTCTTGCACTGATCGTACAGTCACAAGAGCAAACCAAAAATGGCTAAACCTGCTAGAAGAGATACTCAGGGACAGCTGAGAACTTTTTTCCCTCGGCGCCTAATTAAGACCTAGCACAGAAGAAGGGCCCAATAAGTACTCTTCAGCTGAGTATATAAATCCACTTTCAAAAAGAAGAAACTGTTACAGCTCAAGTAGGAGTCACCAAAAATGATTAAGGGAAGGGAAAAGGATGGAGAAAGGTGACACATATTTGATTGGTGTACGGGTTTCCCCCTGCTATCCAAAAGTAGACTGTGCTTCTGAAACCTTTTGTAAACTGAAATGGCATAAAGCGAGGAAGCAAACACCATGAATTTATATGGGAAAAGTTCTGAATGTTCCCAGACTCAGAAAAAATCACCTCTTGCAGGCCTTTTGGCTACTTCAGGACACATCTTGCTAATGGATGCAAAAAAAGAAGTGGAGAGAAAGCACAAATGCTCACAGACACAGTTCAAAGCTCTGGCCGCTTGAGGCTGAGATACTGCAGCCTGTGGTTCCTGGGGAGGGAGCCGGGCAGGGCCCCGCCCTGCTCAGGTGCACTTGCCTCTGTGAGGTCTCACTGTAGCTCTCACTTTGCTTTTTCCATAAAAACGAAAATCCTTTGGATTTCTCTCATTAATGAGAACAGGTATTGATGTAGCTCTTTCCTAAAAGCAAAGTGGCATAAGATGAACTTTCGTATGTCTCTGATTGTCCTTTCAGTGACCCTCAAGCACACTAACTCAGGGTAAGGCACGGAGACATTTGTGTTGCTCTAGATATTTGGTAAAACCATTCAGAACAGCACGGTCCAATGGAAATATAATGCAGCCCACAAATGTCATTTAAAATTTTCTAGTAGCCACATGAAACAAAAGAAAAAGAAAAAGGTGAAATGCATGTTAATTATTTATTGCCTTCAGTGCAACATACCCAAAATACTATCCTTCCACATGTCGTCAGTATGAAAATTAAGATATTTTGCATTATTTTTCTGGATACTGTCTTTTTTGGGGGAGGGGCGTAGGGGCAGAGGGAGAGGGAGAATCTTAAGCAGGCTCCACACCCAGCATGGGCTCGATCTCACAAACCTGAGATCACCACCTGAGCTGACATCAAGAGTCCGACACTGAACTGAATGTGAAACCCAGTCGCCACTCACGGCACATTTCAGTGTTCAACAGCCCCGTGTATCTAGTGGCTATTCACCAACAGGGCAGGTCCTGGACATCCATGTGGTGACGGTTCTTTCAGAAAAGATGAATGGGGTGCGCGCGCGTGTGTTAGTGTGCGCATGCGTATGTGCGCGTAAAAGAACTTGAGAGAATGAGGGAGAGACTACCTTGATGGTATTTAAGACCAGTGTCATCTGTTGCTGAAGTCAGCTGCGTCCCAGCCCTTAGCTCCTGCAGATCTACCAGCATCCTTGTGATAATTTCCACTTTTGCTTACACTACTTTGAGGATGCTTTCTGCCGCACGCAGTAAGAAGAGTCCTACCTAAAAGAGATGACTGTAGAGAAACCATCCCCTCGAGGTACATCCGCCTTTAGAGGCACGATGCCTGTCCCGTAGTTGACACTAGATCCACATTGTGGAATTTATAAATCAAGAAATAAAGTTCTTCACAGAAATTCTACTTTGAGGGTTTTTCTGTCACTCGCTGGAGGTTGCACAATTAATTTGTATATCACTTTTGAGAACAAATGAACCAAAGTCTAGTTCCAACTTGAAATATTCCAGGTGCATTTTGGCTGTAAATTCTGAATCCAACAGGAGTTTAATAAGGTGCAGGCGCTACGAGTTACCTGGATGCTATCCATCCGAAGCCGCTGCCATGGAGCAAAAATGAAAATGACAGCCTTTCTATCAGCCAGCATACCTCCTGCTTCATCTCAGGGCTTGTCTTCCTGCCAACACGCATTTATTTCCGTGCGTCTTCAGTTAAACATGGAACCGGACTTTGTGGGGAATGGGTCCGTGGTTTAATTGTGCTCAGGAAAAAAAGGAGCAAGAGACGGTTGCCGATACCACAGCCCAGACGGTTTTGTTACTAAAAGGCCATCAATAAGTTCAGCATTTCGGTATTGCTTTTCAGTCTGCTCTGTTAGGTCCAGACCTGCACGGGAGAGGTGACTGGACACACAGCTTGATCTTTTTTTTTTTTTTTTTTAAAGATTTTATTTATTTGACAGAAAGGAGAGAGATCACAAGTAGGCAGAGAGGCCTGCAGAGAGAGGTGGGGAGAAGCAGGCTCCCCGCTGAGCAGAGAGCCCGATTCGGGGCTCGATCCCAGGACCCTGAGATCATGACCTGAGCTGAAGGCAGAGACTTAACCCACTGAGCCACCCAGGCACCCCATTGATCTTGATTCAGATTTTCCCACGTCACAAACCAGACTTTGGGTGACCCAAGTTGTATATGCTTTCCCTGTTCCCCGGATATCATGGCAAGAAGTCTTCCAGTAAGCTGGAAAGGTAGCAGTAAATGAGACGCAGAAACAATTCCCTTCCCACTGCTCCATGAGAAACCTCTCGTGACAGACAAGAGAGAGAATTCTGTAAAGAGGAGTTCTGGATCAGCTTTCAAAACCAAAATGCTAAAGTCACATGCCATCCAGGGAGATGGGAGGAAACAGGAAGCATCAGTGGGGTACTAGGCAGCATCAGGGCAAAGATAGTCAGAAAGGACCAAAAAAAGTAAGCTCTCCGTCATCTCCTATGGTTAAAAATCCCTGGATGAGCCCTGCCTGGACTGAATGTGGGAGAAAATTTGCAGAATTAGCTGCGACTGACTCCTGCCATCCAGAGAGGTGTAAGATATTTAGTGGGTGCTTTACAGCAAGGAGAGGAATGGGAAACGGTATGTTATTGCTACATCTGTATGAGTCATAGGCTTGTAACTGCTTTTTTTTTTTCCTGCATAGATCATTCAACATTTGAGTTGGGAACTTAACCCGATTGTCCATGGGGCTGTGCCTGAGTTGCTCTGGTTGCAAGGGTTAAGCAGGTCAAAGAATATTTAACCTCCAATATTTGAATTTTCTGCCCATCATCATTATGAGTGGGAGAGACACTTAACAGATGGAGCCCCCAGCAGGAAAGCAGGATTCCTGGGTTCTGCCAATAGCTTGTGTGTGGCCTTATGTAAGTCCCTGCTTTTTGCCTCAGAATTTCTGTTTGTACAAAGGGGGCAACAATTACTTCCCAAGAAGAAGCTGGCGTAACTGCGATGAGATCGCATCTAAATAACCTTGCAAACTTGGGAAACCGTGCTGAGGGAATAGAGCAGATGGAGTGTTTGAGGGACCACCTTAAGTGACCACTGCAAGCGGCTAAAGGCATAAACTCTGGAGCCAACCTCTGGATTTCAGTTCTGTTTTGTAACTTATTGGCTGTTTCCTTGGGACACACTGCTTAACCTCTCAGTGCCTCAGTTTCCTCGTCTATAAATCAGAGCTAATAATAGTACCTACTGCATAGGAACTCAAATGATTTCATATATGTGAAATGCCTAGAGTCGTGTCTGGCATATATGTAAATATTAGCAAATTTTGCTATTAATAAGTACAGCATACTTCCTTTTTATAGCTGGAAAGGATTTCACAAAATATTTAGCCCTTCTCAGAAAAAACCTTTCCACAGATGAGAAAACCAAGGGTCAGAGAGGTCAAAATAAGTCAACAGAAATGATTTCCATATCTTAGCCAGCGCACCATTAGAGACAATGACATTTCTGAGCAATTCTCAAAAAGTGCCCTAAGTGTCATCGCTGAGTGCTCTTAACGCTAGACTAGGACCAGAAGAGAGACATGGCCTTTTGGATATAGTCCCGGGGGACAACTTAAACCTTGCTTTCTTAGCTGCCCAATGGGCTCTCCCACGAGACCCAGAAAGCCGAGAAGAGCATTTGGTGGTGGTACAGTGCCATCCAGCTTCCAAGATGGTCAGCCTGAAGTTGCCAGTTGCTGGCGGGGGGTGCTAGGGATGAAAGGCCCAAACCTATCACATTGGCCAGAAGAGTCTTTGGAAGAGTGAGCTAAGTCTGGAGGCTTACGTTGCTATCATAGGGGCCGGGAAGCCTGGGCTCCATGTGATGCAGCAGGGAGGGGCGGCGGACCGGGCAGGCTGCCCAATGCAGAGAGGCTGTGGCCCAGCTGACAGGAGAGTCAGGCCGAGCAGCCCCACAGTTCCCCGGAGATCTGGAGCCAGCTCATAGCCAGGGGAAGTGAGGATTAACACAATGTGGTGTCCGAGCTAATGAGGTAGCAAAACAGAGACAGATGGCAATTGTAGTGACTTAAGTCGCCCATCTCTGTTTGCAGCGCACTCCCACAAGCCTCTCCTCTGTCCTCTCCATCCATCCCTGAAGGCCACGGTGATGGGGAAATCAGCCCACGTGATTGGGGTTGTCACCCACAGTTGGGGTGTAGTGGTGAGGAGGAGATCTTTCAGCTTTGGAGAGATACCGACCTCTGGGTCTAGAGGAAATGCAAAGTTATTTTTATTGAATTCCTCTTATTTGTTACTTGTGATAGCATTCTTCGTAACAATTGCTTAAAAGATGACCAGTTGCATATCAGAATGCTAAAAAGGGGTATAATTTGCAACCTGAGGATGAAAACAAGAAAAGGAAAACTTTTATTCTGACCCCAAAACAACTTTTAGCCAGATCAATAGACTGGGGAGTGGTTCCCTTCATAGGAATTTACCACAAGTGATAAATGATGTTAGCGCACACTTAGACCTGACATGCCAACCTGGCTATGCTGGGAGGCAAACAAGTGCTTTACAAGTTATTTATCACCCTTCTCTTCTTTTAAGGTCCCCCACCCCAACTTCTTTCCCAGTGCTTATTGTTTCCAGGTGTCATTAGCGTGTCAATTGCTTGGAGACTCACGTGGTACCAAGACCAGCTAGGAGAGAGCCCTACTGGGCAATCCTCCCTCATGCTTCTGAGAATTGGTTCATTTTTACACTAACCTCTTATTTTTTTCCAAGATTTTGTTTATTTATTTGACAGAGAGAGACAGTGAGAGAGGGAACACCAACAGGAGGAGTGGGAGAGGGAGAAGCAGACTCCCCACTGAGCAGGGAGCCCAATGCAGGGCTGAATCCCAGGACCCCTGGGATCATGACCTGAGCTGAAGGCAGACACTCAACTGACTGAGCCACCCAGGTGCCCATACTAATCTCTTTAATAATAAAATTCCACCATGTAAACGACAGAAGACTTACAGGATGAAAAATAATTTTAAAAATCCTTGATTTATGCATTGTGGTAAAAAATTTTTCCTCCCTATTCTTAGTTCCTCCATTCAATAAGGTAAAAAACTTAAAAAAAAAATTAAGCTAGGGGCGCCTGGCTGGCTCAGTGGGTTAAAGCCTCTGCCTTTGGCTCAGGTCATGATCTCAGGGTCCTGGGATCGAGCCCCGCATCGGGCTCTCTGCTCGGCGGGGAGCCTGCTTTCCCCTCCCTCTCTGCCTGCCTCTCTGCCTACTTGTGATCTCTCTCCTCTCTGTCAAATAAATAAATAAAATCTTTAAAAAAAAAATGGGCCTTGGGATTTACACAGAGTACAAGTAATCATTGTAAGAAGCTCCAGCTGGTAGGGTCAACTTTAATCCAAATGATGTCTGGGGAAATATTCATATTCTGCCCCTCATCATATGCCTGATAATGAGGGGCAGCGAAATATGCTGGTGGAGACTTTGAATGGTGGGTTCAGAGAGTAACTCTGAGGAAACCAAATACAACCTTCTTGGAAGTGGAACTTCATTGTGGAACACATTTTCCAATCCTGAGGATCTGCTGTCTTCCATGGGAAGTAACTAGGCACAGCCTCCTGGTTGTGGAGTATATCCTGAAGAAGTGAAACTGATAAATGATCAGTGTCTAGTTCAGTTACATTTACTCTGTGTATGTCCATGTCCTACACTAGAGGGTTTTCTCAGCCTCAGCACTGTTGACATTTTGGGCCAGGTAAGTCTTGATTGTGGGAATTGTCTTGTGCATTGTAGGATGTTATGCAGTATCCCTGGGTAGACCTGGTAGAATTTCTCTCCAGTTGTGACAGCCAAAATGACTTCGGATGTCGCCAAATGTCCCCTGAGGGGCAATATCACCCCGGGTTGTAAACAACTCGTATACTAGTATACATGGTTAGGTTAAAAATTCTGAAAAAGCTTGACTCAGGGCTGTTATAATCTTATGGTTGATACTTTGAAAAGTTAAATAATTAGCTTGTAAAATATATTTTTATCTTGTTTAATAGGACTCCAACTCACAAGTATCCAGGGAGATTAAAAATTCTAAAGGAGAATTAGTACCAAATGACAAGAGGCATTGGTTGTTTCCAGTGAAGGGAAGCTTAAGAGCAAATTAAAAATTAATTGATTTTTTCCAGTTGTGGTTTCTTATCTAAGAAGAGGGATCAGAGTAAATTAAAAGAATATAATAACTATAAACAAGGCCATCTGGTATCAGAAAGTATAGTGGTGTGATCTAGAAACCAACAGAACTGGGCCCAGTTGGGCCAAAAAGAGCCTGTGACACTATGTTAGGGAGAGTTTCTTTCTTTCTTTTTTTTTTTTTTCCCACTTGTCTCCAGGAGTTCTTTCAGCTTTAACCATGCCACCTTTATATCCCAGAAAGCTATCAACACACCATCACTAGAACATGCCTTTGAAGCGTATGTGCGTGTTGTAATTGAAGTATGGCCGACACACAATGCTACATGAGTTTCAGGTGTACAACACAGGGATTCAACAACTACAGCAACCTTATGTATTATGCTTGGCTCACTACAAGTATGGTGCCCACCTGTCACCATACTATGCTATTATAATATCAATGATAATACCATATTCCCTATGCCATATCTTTCATCCCCAAGATCTGTTCATTCCATAACTAGAAGCCTGTGCCTCCCACTCCTCTCCACCCATTTGGCCTATCCTGCCAACCCCCTCTCCTCTAGCAACTATCAGTTTGTTCCCTGTATTTATGTCTGTGTCTGCTTTTTTTGGTCATTTATTTTTTTTTTTGTTTAGATTTCACATAAACGTGAAATCATATGGTATTTGTCTTTCTCTGTCTGACTTATTTCCCTTAGCATAGTACCATAATACTCTAGGTCCCTGTTGTCATGGACGGCAAGTTCTCATTCTTTTACGTAAGATTCCATCATAAGTATATACCACTTCTTTATCCATTCATCCACTAATGGATACTTAGGTTGCTTCCATATCTCGGCTATTGTAAATAAAGCTGCAATAAACACAGGGGTGCGTGTATCTTTTTGAATTAGCATTTTCATTTTCTTTGGGTAAATGCCCAGAAGTGGAATCACTGGATTGTATGGTATTTCTATTTTTAATTTTTTTAGGAAACCTAGTGGTTTTCAGAGTAACCGGGATATATTTGTGCTGGTCCCATCAGTGAGAGGACTGGTCCAAGTTAAAGCCAGATAAGGGAATACCACCTCAAAATCTTAGTTTCATGAGCATTTGGTGAGAAAATTGATTATACTGAGTAGAACTTGAAGAGTATTAAGTTCTGCATCTTTGTGGGACGATTCTGGGTTGTTATCTAGAATTGGCAGGTGCCTGACATAGTGCCCTCTGCAATAGCTATTCTTTCAATGAAAGAATGAAGAAATGGTTTTAGAACCTGATTATAGGAAACTTCTACTGCATGGCTTTTAAACAGAAATGTATCAGATCAATTTAAGGAACTTAGGAAAGAAATCAGTATTGCTTTAAATGAAGCTCACATTAGTAAAATTAGTAAAATTCTTCTAAGAAACGAGTAAGAATATATTTCCCAAAGATGATCACCAGGTAAAGTGGAAAGACTAGAATTCTGGTGACCCAGATCCTAACTCGATAACTAGCTGTGTGATTCTGAAAAGCCACTTCCCGTCAGTGCGACTTGGTTTCCTCAACCAAAATAAGAGATCGATGCCACTCCATCGATGCAGCTAAATTTGGCAATTGACAGGATGAAGAAAACAGAATATATAGGGAAATTGGAAAAAGTGAGGAATTCAGAATAAACAAGACAATGATTTCACGGTCTAGATTCTACGCTTTTAACTTAGGAGCCTATCAACACATGCCAATTAAATGCACCCTACCAATCAGATCTAACTTAGAGAGACTGAGGTGCCCACCTCATTTATTTTTACGAGCCTAGAGCCACGGCTCTTTCAAACAGAAGGCTGCCTTCTGTGGGTCTACACAAAGCACCGCCTCGATGGAGGTAGAATTAGAATGGTTTTCTTCCTGCAATTCGAGTATTCTAACCTAATGTTGCGAACCCTGAGAGCGCAACAAAAGATTTGGGATAACATTTTCACTGAAGTGACACTGGACGGGGGTGCCAGGCCGACTCCTGACTGAGAGTTATGGCACAGACACAGCCCAGAGACTTGGCTTTTCTCTGTGGCTTTTTCAACTGATGACTCTCACCAAGACTGTAAAAGCCAATGATCCCTGCTCCATCCCCCCCCATCCCTCTGTGGGGAATTATAATATGATTAAATACTCTTAATTATACACACACACTGACATCCTGAGGAAACCGATGAAAACTACCTGGCAAAAAGCACAGGTGTATATTAGCTCCAACCATCTGGGGCCTGCGGGGGCACTAACCACAATCCTTGGCTTTTACTCCCCAAGTGAGATGTCATTCCGAGACCATGTGTGTGGTCAGTTAATCATGTGTGTTTCAGTTTGGCTGAGTGAATATGCTCTGCAATTTCACTTTGGTCCCCTCACATTCTTAGCTTTTCGAGATGACCAAAAACCCCTGTCAGAGAGGAATAATTGGGAGGGAGGATAGCCTCCTCACTGGCCCAGTGGAGCCAGAAAATTCTACATGGTTTCCAGCGGCTGCTTAGAAGCCCACTTGAAGTACAAGAAGGTCTCCAGAACCCTGGGGCTTTGAAAAAGAGGCAATTTAAGAGAATGGCTGTAAAATAAAAGCCTGGATTTTCAGGAAGTGGTTCCAGGGACAATGAGTATATACAAATGAAGTGGAATCACTTCTTCCAGGAAATCCACTTCCACAGACAATGCAATCAGATGACAAGAAGTAGCATTTATGAGTATGTGAGCGCACACTCTATGTTTATAAACACCACAGCAGCGACCAACAGCAGAAGAGGGTGAGTGGATCCTATTGTGACCAGAAGCCTGTCTCTTCACTGCTGCAGCTTCACCACACCCATGGGAGCCTAGCTCACCAACCAGCCCAGCAGGAGCTGCCTTGAGTAAAATGTGATGTCCCCGGTCACTGATAGTTCTCTTCGGACGTAAAGGGAAAGGAGCCAAACCACACTACCAGAGAAGCAGCCGAAACATCTCTTCCCTTCCCATATCAGACAGATCCTCACCACAGAAATTGTCTTCCCACCAACTCTTCTGCCCTCCATCTAACCTTCCGACTTGCTTCCATGTATCTGCCTTGCTATTTCCACTTCACACACCTCCAGCGTTTCTCATCTCTCCCTACGGTGGGGGTGAGTATTTTAGTTAACTCGAGGCAGACCAAGTGACATCATCTCCCATATCCACTCTGAGGCCTAGGAAATGGATCAGAGACAGGAAGGTAGATAAAGCCAGAAAGGGGATTTTCTCTGCTGGTCTCCCAGTGTATCTCTCTTCTCAGTAGTTCCCTGTTCTTTTCCCTTTAAAGGACTTAGCAGTCATGGAGCAAATCCTGTCAACTTCAAACTTGAAAAAATGTTGGCAAAAATCTGAACAGCAAAAAATATCTCCAATGTATAAATTTTTATCAGAAGGATGATAGAATGGTTTTTTTTTTTTGATGTGTTCATTCAGCCAGTCATCATCCAATAAATATTTACTGAGTAATTTCCATGTACCAGGAGCTGGGCTGGGTGAGACTGGCTATGGGTCTTTGGTAAATAATGGCATGTGACTTCTGTCAGGCTGGGTAAGCCCGGCAATGTCAGTCTATCCTTGAGTGAGAAGCTCCACTTATGATTTCCTAGAGCAAATAACAGCAGAACAATACAATATGGCAGGTAGCTACCCAATATATCTTTGTTGCTGTTACTGGATGAAGATGCATTGTTGGCAAGAACACATAAACTGAGTTCCCACAAGACACCTCTCTGAGTCCGAGCGTCTGCATCTGTGAAATGGGCATCAAGCTACTGGCTTCACTGATCCCACAAGACTGCAGTGAGAAGCAAAAGAGATAATGTCTGTAAGAGTGGAGTGCAGACTTACACTACTGTCACAACTGCTCAATCTTGAGGTCACTGACAAGAGTAGCTCAACTCTTCCCTTCACCCAACACAGAAGCTCTTCTAGAGGGAGCTGGGCTCAATGAGATCAGTCACCAGTAAACTAAATCAGTCCTAAAGGGAACGAGAAATAGCTATTGGCAGAAACATGCTCTGTATAAATTAATACACAGTGATTGAAAACAGGGAATATTTCAGTTATGAAAACAAAAGGAAGCCCATGTGCTAACAGACTTCAACATATTGGGGTGGTCCCCAACTAATTAGGTCGGGTAGGATGAGGATAAGAGAGTTAAAGCTAACATTTTGTCCCACCTCTGTATCCAGTTTATGAGCCTATGGAAACAGTCCAGTGCTTCTCAAATTGGAGTGATATATGGACTCCTTCGGAAGGGAAAAAAATTATTTGAGACATCCAAAACACATTTAAAAACCTCCAGGAGAACTTAGCACCTAGGCAACCTTAGACCAGGTTTCAGGAATCAACTTGAGAAACTTAAGATTTACTCTTGAAAAATGTCTTTTAATTGCTAAGTATTGCCTTTATGATATCTTTCGAGTAAACACATAAAGAATGTAAAACCCCACGGTACACACATACCCCAAATACCCGCAGCCCCCAGTCTGAGAAGTACTGACTTCTGTCTCACCCTTCCTTTCTTAGGGATGAAGGAACTCGGGGCCTGTGAAGACAAAGTGACTCTCCGAAGCCACATACATGGCTCTTAGCAAAAGTGAGCCATAAGCCCAGCTCGCTTATTTCTACAGTGGGGCACACTCCATCTTTCGACAAGGCGTCCTCTGTCTGCAGCCAAGCTCATGCTATCTGTCCCAGACAAATACTGGTATTGTGTTAATCCAGAGACAGGGAAGCAGACGGAGGCGAGGAGGTTTGAAGGGGAGGTGAGGTGGGTGTGGTCGAGGCAGGACATCACTGCGGCCCCCCGGAGAGCGAGTTTGTTCAGAGAGGTATTTCCAAGGCTGGATTCTTTTGCTCACCATCGAAACAAAGAAACTCTGGGTGGAAAGCACAAGCAGTTTGAATAGTGGTAGAATTTCTGCCTAACAAGTTTGGGCAGAAAAGTAGGAAGAATACCATCTCAGGCTAAAAACTGGAGAGGAACTGCAGGAGGCATGAGGTTATAATTCAGGGTGGCCAATTTAATCAGCTCATATTCATTAAACACCCACATCCACACGATGCTTTACAACAAGCCCCTTTCCTCACTCTGAAGCATCCATGGGCCCCTTTGAAACGGGCCACCCTGTACATGTTGGGAATCTGGCCAAGGTGTTAAGGCAACTGCTTCCCTTCCTAAGAAAAATAGGGTAGATTTTTAGACAACCACAAGTAAAGGTTAAAGCCTCTAGTTTTACATTCTATCTGAAAGCTGGGAAAGAGTTGGGGAATCTGTTTTCCAGGAATCTGTTTTTAGAGCTCAGTAACTTATTAAATCCTTCCATTTTGGACCAGAAATATCTGTATCTACCTTCTCAGACTTCACCCTGCAATTTCCCAGGACGCGTTCTCCCTCCTAATTGGAGCTGAATTCAAGTGCTTTATTAATATTTCCACGTAATGACTCTTATGAAGCTTTATGGCCCTTGAGTTATGTCTAATTAGCCAATCAGCGATTCTGGCCTTTGGATAATGAACTCATTGAAACTACAGAAAGCATGGTCTTACCTCTGCTTATTGAAACTGCCAAGAATATCTTCAGCTTTACTGATTTATCAAGCAACTTTTGATTGCAATCTCATGAGACGGCTGACTAGGCCCACTCCCTTGACATTCCCCTGGAGCTGGGCTTAGCACGCTTCTGGTATCAGGTGGTCTCTAAACATCAGGGAGCAATGTAGCACCAGTGATCCCACTTGGGTCCCTGCCCAGCTGTGTGGGCAGGTGCTGTGACTATTCCAAGATATCTCTGACACTTCCAAAGATGGTGACCCACACAGGAGGATAGCAGGTCATGAGGAAAGACTAAAAATTTGGCCTGACATCAGACCATTCTCTGATAAATTTCTCCTTCCTACATGAGGATATCCACTAGAAGTCCCCAGGAAGCTCAAGACCTTCTAATTATAGCTTATAACACAGAGCGCATAGTAGGTGTTCAATTAGGCATTGCTGAGTGTTTGGTTGTTTTTGTTCACTTTTAATTTGGGTTAGTTTTGACAGGTGGTTTAGTAAAGTGAGATGGGTTCAAGAAGTATAGATACAAAAGGAGAGGCAGCATAGTTTGTTTGCAGTGGCTCTGCATGCCTTCAGAGACATGAACAGGGAAAAACAGGTATTTTTCCAGGCAGTTAGGCAAACAGCCATAAGAGCTTATAACATAATAAGACTACTTTAATAACTCCATCAGTTTTTATAAAATCCTTAGGTGGCCCTTTGGCCTTTGCCTTGGGTATCCATAGAATAAATAGCAGGTGCTGTATTTGGCAATGTCCCTCTAGTTCAGGAGTAAGTCTGGGGCCCCTGGATCCGTAGGAATCCTCTAGCTCAAGAAACAGAACGTTACCAATATTCTGAAAGCCTCTTGTGTAATCCCTCCCCACTAGTATTATCTTTTCTTACAACAAGAGTCGACCTTCATCTAAACTTGGTGATTTTCATTCAAGCTCTTGTCAACAGTTCAAAAATCCCGTCAAATTTACACAGGATAAGCCTTTCCAAGCCAATACAAGGGAGAAACTTCTTTTATTTTTCACTGGAATCAAAGGAGCTAGTTCATTAATTTATTCAACAAAGGTTTCTCGAGTACCCACTGCATGTCAAGCAAAGACTTGGGCACTGGGGAAACAGCTGTGTAAAAGGCACGGTCCAAACAAGACAAGTGTGGTCCCAGTACTCACAGAGCTCACAGCCTAGATAAGCAGACAGTTACACAAGTCATTAGTTGTAATTATGCAAAGAGCTCTGTGGATGAGCTCAAGGTCCTCTGGGAGGTGTGTCCAGCACGGTCACCTGGTAGGGGAGGGCATCCCTGAGAAAACACCATGGGTGGAGATCAGAGGCAGAAGACCCAGCACCAGGGGTCAACAAAGAAACGGAATCCTTATTTCATCATCACAGTTTGTTTACTCGGCCCAAACCTTCAAAATGCAGGGCCTCTAAAGAGAAATAGAGTAAACAGTGAAGAGTTCGGGAGCCATCGCTCCAGGGTGACCCACTAGCCACAGAAGCTGGGACGGGAGAAGCGCGTTAGGCAAACTCAACTTCCCATCACACACAAGGAGATGAAGGAAAACCCTCGTACCCTGGCTCCTGAATGCCATTGCCCGAGATCAAGCAGCAGAGCGGTTCCAGGTCTAAACAGGGTGGTGCCACTCCGGTTGTGGAAGCAGTTCCTTCTCCACTAACCTTTACAAACCATGACTGTGTCAATTTTTCCAGGCAGGAGAAATGGGTGGAAAGCCAGGCCACATCTTAATAGGGCCCGGGTGAGCTAATGGCTGTGATTATTTCATTGTCTCGGATTCACGCCAGCCCAGGCTCATCAGATAAAGGCACGATCCAGGAGAAACATGACCTCACTTTCAACATGGGACTGCGCACTCGGATGCCAATAGGAATTTAGCGATCCCTTAACGCAGGTAAAACTGAGCTCTTTACGGTTCCAGCTAATGAGAAGCATACCAACGTTACCTAAAACAGTAAAGCTAATATTGACATTAACATACTAGATACTGTTAGGGTAGGGGAAGCCAGGAAAAACTTCTGAGACCATCTGCACTAAGTGTGTCATATCCATAATAAGGCACATATTTAAGATAAATTGCCATCTCTTTAAATGATTAAGTACCAGATTTATAGAAAGCTGTAACCCCACCGGAACTGCAGGGTTGTTAAGTAGTTAGGGCTATAAAGGTGAGAGTCTCAAGATTTCAGTTGTGTCACTAATTGTCCACTGACTCACAAAAGTCTTTGCCAAGGTAACTTTTGTGCTTCAGTTTTCCCAACAAGAGAAAAGCAATTCCATTACTGAGACTGCACAGCTGTGAGAAGAGCAGGGGTTCTGCAATAAGAAACATACATGCATTCACAGATTCGTTTTCAGAACCTTCTACTGTATCAGGCCAACATCTATTAGAAGACCCTAGAAAGCACAATATGAGGCTTGATGCGTTTTAATTGCAGCTTACAGCATGTTCAATCATTAGTCATGCAATACATTTTTCTTGCACCCCTACTATGTGCCCCAGTCAGACCCTATACCAGACACTAGGGACATAATAGTGATTAAAAACATACTCTCTCCCTGCTCCAATAGACCTTAGATTTTGCTAAGGGAAGCACCAGAATTGACTCTTAACTCCTTTGTGAGCCATGGCACTGGGGAACTCACTGTATCTCTCTGTTAAGTTTCATTTCCTCATGTGTAAAATGAAGACAATATAACATGTCTGGTATGTGAACATGCCTAAAATTATATCTGACACATAAAAGGTGTCTAAGAAATGTTGGTTCTTTCCTTCCTTTCTCCAAATCACAAAGAAGATAAGAATATTTTCATAGTTTCAATGAACGATTTTTTACAAATACAAGTAACCAAGCCATTATTATCACTGACTACATGATAGGCATTGCGGTATAGTGGAAAGCTGTCTAGCTTTGGAAACAGAGACCAGAATTAAATTCTTCACTCTTCCGCACTGGATATGTGGCTTTGAACAGGCTATTTAAACCCCTCTGGGCTTCCATGTCCTCATTTGTGAAATGGCAATGAGAGAGCAGTTCTGAGGACTGAGTAAGATGATAAATACTACATACCAATACTTACGATACTTAGTATTAGATGATCTAATACATATCATCTAATTAGATGATAAATATTAGTACTACTAGTACTATGACGGTAAGTACTATGATAGTACAATAAATACTATGTACCAGTAAGCAGTGGCAAGTAACTAGGTGATTTGCCGGTAATGAGGAAACACACAGAGCCCGTTTCAAAGAAATGGGTTTGATTTAATTACCACCGTACTATTTGTATAGACTTTCCCCCTTACTTCATTTATTCACAGAGACACAAAAATACATATCAGAAGAAAATATCATTGCCCTAAAAATGGCATACATCACAGCAGGGTTCCTGGGGAGAAGCCATCAAAGGGGCCATGAAAAGGAATGCATTACCTTAAAGAGAGAAGTTCTGGGGCACCTGGGTGGCTCAGTTGGTTGAGCAACTGCCTTCGGCTCAGGTCATGATCCCAGAGTCCCTGGATCAAGTCCCACATCAGACTCCTGGCTCCATGGGGAGTCTGCTTCTCCCTCAGACCTTCTCCCCTCTCATGTTCTCTCTCACTCTATCTCTTTCAAATAATAATAAAAAAAATCTTAAAAAAAAAAAAAGAGAGAAGTTCTGTTTGATTCTCATGTTGCTATTCTCTCAGGGACCTCAGAAGAAAAAGAGTTATCTCCTTTAATTTCACTATTTCTTATTAATCATCTACAAGTCCAGCTTTATTACTTTCTAGTTAGCAGAACACCAAGCAAGGATCTTAGAATATTAGAAATCTAATTAACTGCTGTACAGACAGCATTTGAGTAGAATTCAAATACCTTCCAGGAAGCATAATAGATAAATATCAGCTGGGAAGTCCTCTAGCCAATATTCTCCTTGCCTAAGCACCCACTGTTGGGTCTGTAGTATATGCAGATATGAGAGTCAAGAGCTCTTTCACAAATATGAAAGAGGCATAATGTGGATGTAGAATGATGACTTAATTAGTTTGTTTGGTAAATGTCTCTAAGCACCTTAATGAGGGACAAAATGAGTTGGGTCAGCCCTGGACAGCTGGGAAATAGGTCTCAAGCCGTATGACTCGAGCCAAGTGAGGCATCTTGGAAGGAGGCAAAGGCTCTGAGAGCTTCCCCCTCCACACACCCTACTAGGGTAGAGGAGTCCTTAGAGGGGGTTCATTTGACACAGCCACCAACATGTTATCCCTTCTTTATAGAGATCACTTCCCCTAGCTCACAGAATTGGCAGCTACTTAGGGAGTCCTATCTTTTTCCTGGACTCTCTCTCTCTCCGCTGAGTAAATTACCAAGTCTAGACTTAGCATCTATTTTCTCATGAAACCACAAAGGAATCAAAGGCAGTGGTGGCAAAGTATAAAAACTGTCTGACTATTCCATCAAATCTTCTCCAGTCTCCAATGTTTCTCTTTCCATTCTTCACTTTCCACTGACCATCGCATGTCTTATTTCACTGAGAAAAGTGAGGCTATCAGAAGAATACGACATCATTCTCGTATCACCAAATCTATTAGCTTGCTTTGCAATTATACTCATGTAGTCTTCCTTCTTTTCTATTCCAATGGACAAGCAGTCCTGCTTCAACCTGCTTTAACCTAATCAGTGTGGACTTGTACCCCAACTCTTCCTGTATCCTCTCCAACATTATGACATTTTCCCTTTCTACTAATTATGTTCATCACTACAAAAATACAAAATAAAAACATCTTTGACTACTCCATTTCATTGTTTCTAGTCATAGCAAAACACATTAAAAAAGTTGTCCTTGCCCTCTGTTTTTATTTCCTTACCTCTGATTCTTTTTTCAACATACTCTAGTCAGGCTTATAACCCCAACACTTCCCTAAAAAACACTTTTTCAAGGTCACCATTGACTGTATCCTGCCAAATCCAAGGGTCAACTCTCAGTCCTCACCTCACTTGATCTCTCTCAGCAGCATTAGGTCTGGATCCTTTCTTCTTGAATGCCTTTTTCATTTGGCTTCCAGAAAAATCCCATGCTCATTGTTTTCCTCTGACCTCACCATCCCTTTCCTCCTAGTCTCCTTAAAGATCTCCCCTCTTCTTGGCTTCTAAGTGTTGTCGTACCCCCAAGATCAGTCCTTAGCCTTTTCCCTATCTTCAGTTCAGCCCACACCCTGGCCTCCAGACTCATAGTCGGCTATCTACCTGACATCTCCACTTCCCTGTTTAACAGACATTTCAAACTCAACTTTTCTAGGACAGAAATCCCTCCCTGTTCTTCTCGATCCAATCTGCTTCTCTCCTCAATGGTTAGATTTTTTTGGCCTAAATAATAACTCCATGGAACTTCATAGGAAAAAAATAAAACCATTTCCAGAGTCATCTACTTTCCAAAATCTAGAGACAAATTTTGATTTTTTTTTAATATTCACACTTCATATTCAATCTACCTGCAGGTCTTGTAAGCAGTTTCTTCAAAATTTATTGTGAATCTAACCACTTCTCACCCCCTCCACCACAACCACCTGGCCCAAGTCACCATCATCTCTCACATGCATTAGTGTTGTATTTCCTGACAAACCTCTGACTTCCACTCTGCCCCCTAGTCCACATTCCATCCAGCAAGCTGAATGATCTTTCTAAAATGTACATCACGTCATGTCCATCCCTGGCTTAAAACTTTATGTTGTGCTTAGAATAAAGTCTAAACTCCTTTCGTTGCTTTATATTCCTCAGTCCCTGCTTACCTCTCCATCCAACTCACCAGCTTGCTCAGGTCATTGTGAATATAAAACTAGACATACAAAGGAGCTTTAAAATTATTAGGCACCATAAGTAGATGATGTTGTTGTTACGGTTATATTGGATCAGTTGCCCTCTGGGAAAGAATTTAAATATGTCTTCTAAACATAAACTGTAATTCCTGCCAATAGCTGTATATTATTACAAACAGATTGTGTAACAGGCAAATTCTTTCATTCTCATTAATGGGTTCAGTCGTTACCCTCCTGCTATATATTTAACTTTGTCTTTTCCCCTTCTGGATGTGGGATGTCCCTTGCAGGAAACAGCAGCTATGTCACTAACCCTGGACGTGGTCCAAGGCCATTTCCATATCCTGTGGGAGAAGCATCCCCTCAAAGTTTGTTTTTGCAGCACAAAGTAGAAGAAAGACCATTTTTAAAAATATACATTGTGTATAGCAGTTTTTGTCCAGAAGTGACTTCTGTATGACCCGGAGAGATGACTAGGTCTCCAATTTTGCAACTTGTACTGAGCTAGTCATTACAACTATTCTATCCATTACTTGGATGCAATCGGCTCTGGAAGGGAATCTAGCAGCCAGAAATAATGTATAGACTTAGGAGGGAAAATGAAGGATGTGACACCCATTTCAAAGAACAGAGTTTACAGAAGAGGAATGTCATCAACTGAGTTGCTCTAAAATTCCAAAGCCAAGCAGCTAACATTTTTTTCCCTTCAAAAGGGTAACATGCCAGTTTCACATTTTACCCAAAAAGGAACAACAGTATGACCAGAAGAGAATCTTAGAAAACATAGCAGTATGTTGTGGATCACTGATACTACTTCCTGACTTCTAATTTTCTTGGGGAGATTTTCTGTAATTCAACTCAGTGGCCTCAATCTGTGCAAGAGCTGCTGTGCAGAGGTGCAACATACCAAACCTGATCCAATGCCAAGAAAATCCCAATGGTGGTTTCTTAAATGAGTTTCTAACTTTCACAAATAGCCAAAACCATTGGCACTAAGCTATTTTCCTTAAGTGACTTTTATTTTTAGATGAAAAGTCAACAAACACACGAACAATCTGGGGATTCAAGCAATGAGCCCAATAGGTGATATCAATATGGAGTCATGTCTCAGGTCCCAAGAGGGGATGAATCACTGGCCTCCCCAGGACAAGCCAGAGCTGACTGCAGGGAGGAGAGCTGGCTAAATTGTACAGACAAGGAATGCAGGAGACTGTTGCTTTTTGTGGTCACCATCTCATTGCACACAGAGGGGAAAAAACACAATAAAACTAAAAAAGAGAAGAAAAGAACAGATTCCATAGCTACCCTGAAAATGAGCCACAAAATCCCAACATGATTTTGCAGTCACCCTTCAGATGTTTGAGCCACAAAATCCCAACATGATTTTGCAGTCACCCTTCAGATGTTTGCAATCTATTTCATTTAGCTTCCTTCAGACTTTCCCTTCTAATTCTTAGACTGCACACCCCATATAAATTCACTGCTCGTTTTCCCTTCCTTAGGTAGCAGCACGATGTTATCTACTTCGGGAAACAGGCACGGCTTTCTTGTCTTAGGACTTAAAATGATTTATCTCATTCACCACTTTGGGAGTGAAGTAAAGACACTAGAGCAGCAGCCTTGCTCACAGATAAGCAACACACATACACACACACACACACACACACACACACCATGAAACCCAAGGATGCTGCTGCTAGACAGTTACAATACAGCAGCCCATGCCACCACTATTGACCATTAGGAGTAAAATGGAAGATGGAACCTATTTGCCATTTCCGGCTAGAAGCCTCCAGGCAGGATGGTGAAGGAGGAAGAGATGGAAGAGGAGGAAGAAATACATCTTCCCTATAGGAAGAAAAACATGATCAATGACAAACCCAAAACAAATATGAGAGAATTCAAATGTCTGCCTTTACTCTCGTAGGTAGACATAAGCCTGAAGACTTAGCTCTTCCGGAAAAGAGTATGACTGAGAGGGAGGACATGGGCTTTGTCTCATACTGGCTGTCCGAGGATTCTGAGGAATTTATTTCTCTTCGTTGAGGCTGTTTATTCATGTGTGACTATGCAGGTAAAATAGCTGCTTTTGAGGTTTCTATAAAAGTTATAAGAGAAAAATGAAAATAAATACTTGGGTCATGATTAAAGATAACTCCTATTCTGATTAGCCATCTGGTGTTCTAGTTCTTAGAAGCAACTCTAACCAGCTTTAGTAATATTTCCTTAGTGAAAAAACACCACCTTTAAATTGAATCAGCGATAAATAAATAGTAGAATTCTGCAAACTCTTTTTGGCATCCAGATAGATCAATAGCCATTAAGATAAGAAGAAATTCTAGAATGTTCCCTCATGAGCTCTTCTTTTCTATGTGGTTGCCAGAGGTGTTGGAATTTTATACTCTTAAAGATACATTTCAAAACAATGCATTTTTCAGAAGTTTTCCTTTGCTTCCCCTTTTCTGTCAAGTTGTGACCCCAATAGTTGCCTCCATCACTAAAAATCCCATTTCTTCAGACCCAACAGAACCACCTCTTGATCCCTCTCCTCCCAAAGAAGATGACGATCTTGGCCTGCATCTTTTATCTGGGTCATACTGATCACAAACTTAGCCTTTCTGAATAACCTTTTTCAGTCTTGAGTCTTCTGCTAAAATACTCTTCTTCATTTTTCTGCCTCATGGATTCACCTCTTGTCACCTCTATTAGCCTTCTCTGGACTTTCCTATTCCTAAGAGGTAATGGCACCCTTTTCATGCGTTCCTTCAATCCTTATAAGCCTGAATTTCAAATATCTCTTCATGGATCTTACTCTACTTTATGTTTTCTTTATATTTTCAAGTCTGGTATATTGTTGCTATTAAATAAATATTGAGTAAGCAAATTAATGAACAAACTAATTCTTAAAAGTACTCAGCTTTTCAAATGGCTCCTTATAACTCACGCATAAGGATATAGGTCTGTGGTGAGTCTTGGAGTCCTCCAAATCAACTGTAAAAATAGGAAGGTGGTGACCTTTCCATTTCATAGATACCACATAATTTAGTCTAGATAATAAAATCATTACCAAGGAAAGGAATATCAAGAACAATTTGAAAAATACTACTGGCATCATCTTTTAGTTCCAATAATACATCTCATGAATGGTTTTATTAAGTGACCATTTTGTAAAGGCTTTTAGGTTGCTCATCACACTGGACCAGACACAATTACAAGGATTCCACAGCGGTCTGCAGTCCCTTCCTGCATTTTATAAAGAGCACTTCAAAATGCTCTAGAAAAATCTGTTTTTATATCCTAAAGCTCCTGAGGGCTAAATGTTACAGTTGGAAGCCGCCTGAAGCTCATTTATACACTGAAGTTATTAATCCCCTTCTTATATGTTTGATATAAGCCCTAGGGCACTTGGGAGAGACTGATCCAATTACCCAATTCAGAGAATTGCCCTTTTCTTTCAACCAAGTTCAGAGCTCTGAAATTTTGTTCCACCAATGACTTTTTGTTTCAGTCAAACAAGGTCATGGAAGAGGCCAATATCTGCCAAGGCCAACAGGGGTTTCATTTACATGCCCACTAATGCGAGCAACATAAGAACCTCTTGAGAGCATTCAACTAGGGTGTGGGACGACAGCCTGTTATTTACTTACCAGCTCCCAAAGCTACCACAGGCAATTTTTTGATATTCAACATTTTTGACTACCATTTTGGACTTAATCAAACTCATCTTCCATGCATCTGGAAGATGCAGTGGAATTTTCCAGTAGGCAAGGAACCCCTAGGGATATGTTTGGATGAGTCCTGAGGGAAGGTGGCTCCACCAGGCATAATCTGCGTTTCCTTAGAGTTGAACATTTCCAAAGGCGGCCCCTTCATGATGGTAGATAAGCAGTTTTCTTTTACCGTCCATCATCTGCCACAGACCTATATGAGAGATTTTTATTTGCTTATATTTGTTGTTTCCTTTATAATAAATATTAAAATATGAGTCAGTCTACTTTAGCTAAGACTGGAACACTTCCAACATGGCCAGAGAGAAGATGGTCTGGCCAATGTCCTGTCACTGTCAGAGACGCAGCCTATCTGTTGGGATGGACTGTGGTGTGTTTGTTGTTTGAGGCTAATGAACAATTGAGAATAAGCATTTAGCAGATGGTCCAGAGAAATTAGGCAAGATGTCAATCTATTTACCAAAATGTCTAGGACTCCCACTTTAGAATTTGTGAACAATTCAAATGACACTAAGGTTGTTAAGAGAAAAACTCATCTTAGGAATGTTTATTAAATTCAAGGATAGCTAGTTATAAAAAAATATGTTTCTTCAATTTACCAAACGGTGATACTAGTCTTTGAACTGTTCTGTATTTGCAATACAGCAATCAACAGAAACATCTGGAAAACTCTCCTTCCTGCCTGAGTATTTCACAAATGTATTAAAATTATCACTGGAAAAAAGTCAGGAAATGAAAAGGGAAGGGAAAAAATATTATATTCTTCCAGTGGCCCAACCATAAAGCCCATAGTTTTTGCATCCGTTATGTCAAAGAGGTGACAAAATTTTATAAACAGTTGGAGATAGGACTGATAAAAAGCAAAGGAAGAAAAGACAGCTTAAAAATAGAATTTAGACAGTCATACAGTTTCTGATACATACTGCTCAGATGAGAGAGTATCTCGTTTTGGGAACAAGAGGAAAGAATTTATAGATCATACTTATCAGTTAATGATTTGGTCAACGAAAGGCCCTGGGTTTTAAACTCAAGCCTTGAAATTTATCATGTGGTTTGGGACAGGCTTACTCTGCCACCTAACCTCAGTTTCTCCAGATGAAATATGTACGTTGTCTGAGACAGCATCGGTCACCAGATAGAACGCCTTTGAAAAGAATACTGCTCACACGTGAGGTTCAACTCCCTTCAGCAGTCCCGAGACCTGAAAGCCTGGACAGCCTAAGACAAAGAGGACATTTGCGTGCTTTCTAGCAGTGCAATCAAGGTGTGGGTAGACATCATCTCACATCTTTCCTCATTAAACAGCTAAACTGGGCACAGAACCTGACTCCAATAGTCCATATTTCATACGCAGGCCTTTGCCTTCCTTCGTAGTCGCCTGAAGCTCTGGCATTAATGGGCTGGTCTGTTCTCAGGCAACCCACAAACCCTTCCCTCCCACCTCACTTTCACTTGGCTGTGAATTCCAGCCCCGGGTATCCGTCCCAAGCACGTTCTTCGGGCCCAGGATAGGATGAGAAATGTGTCGGCTTACTAAATCCCCGGTGCACTCACCCCAGAGCGGCCTCCCCACAGCTGAGGGAAGTCAGATGCCAACATGGAGACACAGGCATCTCTCTGCCCCAACACCTGCCAATTCCTGCCTGAAACTATCCAAAGAACGCCGGGGTCTAGGGAGCATGAGTGGGAAAAGGGTAACTGGCAGAAGGGAAAACACGATCCTGGTCTCAAAACAGCAATAAAAATAAAATTAAACCCTCCCCCCACACACATAAGATTCTTTATGTCTTCAATTGAAGCTGCCTGAGTACTTCACACTGGAACTACGTGCAAAAGGATTTTCTGCACAAACAAACCACACACACAACAGACCTTACTGCTCCCTTGAAGGGGCTTATTTAAGGCCAAACAAGGCCTCCCATCATTCCTGGGAGAGATCATTGTCCCCCTTGTTGCCACAGCGCCCTGTGAGGCTGTGGGAAACAAATGACCTCAGAGGCACTGCAGTGTGTGTCACTGCAAAAGAAAAGAGAAGCGAGGGGGCCGGGGGAAGGAGGGGGGCTGCTGGCGAGCGGAGCCCTCCGGGGCGCGGCCGCCCTCCAATGGTATCCCTCCAGGCACAGCAGGAAGGAGGCGCGCGGCCCCAGGAGTCTCCAGCCAGCCAGTAACGGGATTAAGCTCCCATTCCCCAGGAGCAAAGCGTCCTTCTAGATGTCCCGCTGCTTGTCCTGATCAGTCTGGCCTCTAATTGGCCCTGCTCACTAAGTGCCCACTGACTGCTAGTGTCTCACGTTGTTTAATGGGTGTCTTGAGTGAAGACGGGGCCCTCCTGAGGCCCATGCGGGGTGAGTGGTGGTAAAGGGAGGGGAGAGCCCGGCGGGTGGGGGGGGTGCGGGGGGGTCGCAAGGGACAAACAAATGGGCAGCAGTCCAGAGAGAGGGCAGCCCAAGGCGAGGTGGGGGGGTTGTGCGGGAGAGGAGAAGGAGTCAGGAGCGCGGGATGGGGAAGCCGAGCGGGTCTCAGTACTGAGCAGACCTCTCCCAGGCCACAGACTTGGGCTTGGGCGCTGGGGATGGAAGCCTGCGCAGTCTCGCTCTCGCTCAGCGCGCGGCAGTGCAGCCCAAGTAGATTTTCCGCAGCAGATCTCACCCTGACACATCATTCTTCAAGTGTCAGTTGCAGCCATTTCCATCTTATGTGTGGGCACACAGAAGCACGACAGTGAAGGGCAGGCTCTGTGTCTTCCTAAGGTTGCACCTTTACCTTCAGCACACACAGAGACATCACACACACAGACATCACACACACACACACACACACACACACACACACACACACACACACAGAGAGAGAAAACACACACGTCTCCGTTTCCGGGGCTCCCTGTTAGGTTACAAGGCTGCTGGAAACATTGAGGTTGAGCATCACATTTACCATTCCGAGAGGACACCCCCTCTGGCCCTCTGCTCCTAGCCCTCCTCCCTGAACCATAGAGCTACGTGGAGCTCAGGATGCCCAGCAGAACTGCAGGAGGAGGCCAAGAGCAGGAGCAGGGGAGTAGAGTGCTGCCCGCGGGAGTGGGGAGGCCTGCCTGAGTCGAGCCGGCGCCCCCTGAAGGTGGTCCATCTCCACATCGGGGAGCATGTAGAAAACTCAGGGAAGCAGAAAGAATTAAAATAAAATATTGTATATTCACACATACACATAACTACATCATAAAGTTTATGTGCAGAATTCCTTCTATACATGCGTGCGTTGCCTATCCAAATATGGAATGCATGGCTGTATACATTTCTTTTTACTGACTGTTTAATCACCTATGTTCAGTCGCCAAATATTTACTCAGGGCATAACACCCATTTTTGAAAAAGAGCTGCAAATATTGAGTTTATCTCAGGCTTTGTTTTGGCCTCTATAAAGAGGGAGGTGTGGTGTTTTGCGTCTCAAGGGTAATGAGACCGGTGAGGGTAGCTGAATATGAAAAACAGTTTTGAAACCAAAACCTTTCCTCACAAAACAGGCTCAACTGTGCTAATACAGGCTTCTGCAGCAGCCTAGAAACTGGGAAATACTGGATTGGAGAAGCTGGTTTTGGTGCACAGAGGTCATGCCCATTTTGAGTTGTTTCCCAGGAATGCGGACCTCCCACCTCCTGGAGGTGACTGGGGATGTGGGAGAGCACCAGAGGCCTCCACAGATATACTCATACCCCGAAAATACAAATGACAGATAAGAATAGAAGGATTTGGTATAGCACCTTTCTATGAGGTTTCTGTTAGGCCCTAGGTTTAGTATCTTTCAGAATGGGATGATTATGAAAGATCATAGGCTCCAGGACCAGAAGCTGGGACCCAAGCTCCCCAAATTAATCCCTCTCTTGTCTCCACCACCCTTCCCAGGAAACGAGGCTAGTGATGGTATCGACAACATCAGGCTATTGTAAGAATTATAATTATGTTATAAGAATATGAGTCAAGGGGCACCTGGGTGGCTCAGTCAGTTAAGTATCTGACTCTCGATTTCAGTTCTGAGATCGAGTCCTGTGTAGGGCTCTATGCTGGGTGTGGAGCCTACTTAAGATTCTGTCTCTCTCCACTCTTCCCTCCTTCCCTCTAAAAAAACATAGTATGAGTCAATACATGAAAAATTCTTATAACAGTGCTTGGCACATAGTTATTAAATATTAGTTATAGCAATTATTAATCTTAATGTATTTCCCTAGTCACCCCCTTTTAGGAATTTTAGTACCCCATTCAAGGATTAATAAACCTGACAAGATCTAACATTTATATTTTTCGGGAACTCACTATATGACAGGCACTAGGGGTCATTTGTATGTATGATATGTATTTAATTCTTATTCCGTGAGGGAGGTCTGCAGGAATCGTCTTAAAACCTCTGACGGAGGCTTTGTATTAGCTTGACCCATACCATACGGCTCATCTTCAACTGTTCTACTTCTATGAAAACAATTACTTCATTTAATTTAGCCTAATTTCTTTTGGGCGACTGAAAAGAGATCAGGGAAATAAAGGCTAGTTCAAGGAAAGTAGATACCTGAGACTTGGAGGCTACCCTTCGCTCCATCCCCAGCCCTGGAGCTAAAACATGATGAGAGGGTATGGTTTCTAGGGGGAAACCATGATATCAGGTACAGAAGGAGAGCAACTAAGGGTCCAGGGAACCCGGTTAAAGGACCAAGTGTAAAAGTCATCAGAGCTATTTCCCCAGGCTCAGAAAATAATTTCAGGGTCATTCATTCAATCGACAGATACTTCCTGAGCATCTAATGAGGGGCCATGACCTAGAGAGGAAACGAGTTAAGATGTGCCTTCCAACGTTGGTCCGGTCATTTGCTAGTTATGACGCTGGCTGAGTTTTGTAACTCCAAAGCCTCAGTGTCCTCATCTTCGAGCTGGAGAGGATAGCCCCCATGATGGAGGGTAACTGGGAGGATCAGGGATAACACAGGAGAGAAACACATGGGACAGTGCCTAGCACATGGCATGTGCTCAGTAGAGCATATTACCATTGTTAGTGCTACTGCTGCAGCCACTCTTGCCACTGCCACCACAGGCACTACTTTACAGACCCAAAGTTGCTCCCTGCTCTCACGGATGGCAGCCATGGAAGGAAGGCTCAGCACATTTAGGGCAGCCTTATATGGCCAGAGGACTTCAGCAGGGTAGGGTGGAGAGAAGGCATTCCAGGAGAGGGAGTGGCACCTGCTAAGTGGAGAAGCCCAGGAAGCCGGCCCTGAGCTGAGAGCTGGGAAGCAGCTGAGGTTAAGTTCGTGTTTGAGGGGAAAGAGGGACGAGAAAGGAGACAGGATCCCCAAGAGGTGGCTGGGCCACCGGATGGAGAAGAACATCTTCTCCTCTACCTTCACCAGGAATTCAAGGATGAGGAGGATTAGACGAATTTTAGGAGATTCTTCTTTTAACGGCTGCGGAGTTTGGGGGGATTGAGGGTTTGTTGTTCGAGACCAAGGAGCCTCACCCAGGCTGTCCTGGGCTCCCCTGCAGCCTGCGAACGCAGAGAAAGGTCAAAAGTAAACAAGTAAAAAGTACCCAGGCCAAAGGCAAACCGAGGGTTTTTTTTTCTTTCTTTCTCCTTCTTCCAGTCTCTGAAATGACCCGTCTCTAAAGTCTCTATTTCAAACAAAAAGAACAGACAGTTCCAACTTCTAAATATTGGCAGAGATGAACAACCACTCTTTTTAGAGAAATAAAAAACACACCACCCACCACCCACAACTTTCAGCAACATTTTTGCCAGCAGCATTCAAAATGATTCCCTTGAGTTAGCCAAGAGGAGCCCTCAAAAGGTGAAAAAAACGCGCAGATACATATGGCTCCTCCGGGGAGGTCACTGCCAGGCCCTGCTGCAAGGCTCCTGCCCAGCCCCCTGGTGCTTCCCGGCAGCGGCTTTTGGCGTTCAGCACCAAGAAGCAAGGAGAGAGGGGGTTTTGGCTTCATTCTCCCTAGTGATGGTCATCCACCCTGCCCCCACCCGCAGAACCGTCTCCCAAAACAACAAAACATGCTGCCTTCCCACAAGCTAAAAGGAATCCAATCACCCAGAAAGGGGGACTTTATGAGCTTTCTGGGGGCTCTAGGCGGATGGAAGGGATTAAAATGAGGTGTGCTTTATGTCTTTTGTAGCTGACTCTCCCACTGCCCCATGGAGTAGCCAAATCCCAACCCTCAGACAGGTCTGTTTATTCCTGTGGGTGAGTTCTCTTTTTCCTTTCTGCCCCCATGGTTTTTCATGAATTGGAAAGAGGACGCAGTAAAACTCCCATTTCAGATGCATCATAAAACTCAGAGGGGCTGGCCGATGGCGGCTTCAAGCAGGTGGGGCACTCTTGGCTGTCCTAGCAGCTCCCCTGTGGAGAGGTTGCCAAGAATTCGGTCACTACTTGTAGGGACTGCAGCAGAGGGGGAGACCTTCTCTAGCATTGGCTTCTCCAATTAGCACTGTGAATGTCTTCTTTTGTTAAGGATACTCAAATGTCACAGTACAGTAAGTCATAGAATATTCTTAAAATCTCTTTCTAATGGCTTTACAATTTTTTCTTTACGATTGGCTTTCATATCTTGCAATCGACCTGACAAATAATTTATAGTCCAGACTTTGCATTCCATGGACCAACCGGACCATAACCCTCTCAGAGTTTTCAGACTGCACTAAGCAAGTAAGTCACGATAGGAAAAATACAAACAGGCAATAAACACACAAAAGATGCTCAATCTCTCTAGCATCAAAGGAAAGCAAATATAATCAACTAGAAGATATCATTTTCATACGAGGTTCACAAAGATTGAAAACAAATGTAATTCCCAGAGTCGGTATGCAAATTGATACCTTCCCGACAGGTAGCGGCCGGTACATATAAAAATAGAAATATGCCCAACAATATAATTTCAGGAATGTATCTTAAGGAGATAGACAAGTCTGGAAATCTGTATGTAAAACGATGGCCATTACAATGTTTTATGATAGTAAAAAATTGAAAAAACCTTCAATAACCAACAATTGGGAAATGCAGAGCTATTTAACGGACTATCCTATGTAGCCATTCTAATTAATATTGTCATTGTTTATATGGATGTTCAACTGACTCTGCGGATATCACTCAATAAGATTTGTATTAATGTTTTCTTTATATAATACAAAGAGTTAAAAAAAATTGTGTCTCCAAAAACCAGGCAAAATAAGAAGTGGGATGTAAAAACATATTTGCATTAGGATCACCAAAACTGGAATGCCAGCTCTACTATTCCTGAGCAGGGTCCCGTGGGCGGCAGCCTGCACCCCTCCAGTGATGAGACAGAGTCCTCTTTCTCATGCATCAAGGTCCCCCCACCACACCCCAGCAGCCAGAGAGCTCACAGCCTTCACTGGAATTTTTCCTAAATGTTGAAAGGTACTCAGATACTACTATCATACTGGGATTACCTTCTCGTTTTACAGAAAGGGAAACTGAGTCACTCAGCGACCAAGAGGCTTACACAAAGGCATTTTGGACCTCAGAACCTGAAATGGGACTCTGATTTCAAAATTCAGTCTCAAGTTCACCACTGAGTTGCCTTTTTCTCACTTGAATCCTAGGTGATTCCAGAGGCTAGACTGCAAGTTTCCAAGGGTTCACCTGACTTACTTTCCCCACCTGACAATGGAAGGTTTGGGGCTTTTAAGCTTCTGAGGGCCCAGTTAAAACCATTATTAGAATATGCAAAAGTTCGTACAATAGGCACACTATATCTATTGCATCACAAATAGTAGTGACTAGGGCTCTTTTTTCTATATTCTTCACTACTTTACAAGTCATCTCTTTGTCAAGAAAACATTACCATTACAGTCAACACTTGTAAATAGTTTCTTGTTTCATAGAAGCGGTGATGAGAAAGGATCACACACTGGTTTTTTTTGTTTAACATCACAGGTGGTTCTTATATTGTGTACACGTGATTTGAGTACATCTCTTAGAGCTCCGTGGGCTTGGGTTACCCCACATGGTTGTACCAGTTGGGTGGCCTGAGCTTCCCAGAAACCTACTATTAGAAGCATCGATGTGTGGACACAGGGAAAGTCTTCCTGAACCATTCCCCCAAAGTGGCAGCTTTTCAGAAAAATTTTAAGTGAAATGTTGGCAGTTCTGTGCTCTGTTCCTCCTGCTCCAACAACCAGACAACAGTGGCCCAGGCCCCTGACCCTCAATACCACGCTCTCTGTTCTGCTATAGCCTGGCTCCACCTCTGCTTCCAAATTTTTATCCTCTCTGCTGGTGGCCCCATGGCTGCCTGGAAACTCACCTTTCTCAACCCTGGTATTTGCTCTCATCTTGCCTAAGATGTTCATATGAACTCAGGTTCATATGATTTCACTAGAATATAGTGATTTCAATCCTTTAGGAACCAACCACTATCATCAATGCATCACTTTATCTTCCTCTATGGGGTTCAATAGGGTGACTATAATTTATCTCCTATGATTTTCAGAGGTAAACCAGGTTCTACTGGCAATTATGCCAAAGACACTAGGCATAGACCAGAAGAGGCCTCAGAAATTGGGATAGGTGTTCATCCTAGGTCTCAGGAGAACAATACAAAATAAGGAGAGGTTAGGGAAGAGGCCAGAAAGAGTTGTTTTGTTCTCAACCTTCTTTCTGACACTGTCAGTAATAAAAACTCTTAGAAGCTACCAAAGAGTTATGTGCTTGCTTTAGGAACCAGAAAGATGAGAAAAGTTTTATGACCATACTTTGTAGGCTAAGCATGGGGAAAGAAATAGCGCCATCCCCACTCTCCCCATCTTATCCCTCCTTTTGATCCCATCAGAGTCCTACCTGCTGATAGGTAAAGCAAAAGACACAGGCAGGCCAATCCGTGGGGTCCTCAGAAAGGATAAAAAGGAGCGAATGGGTTCAGGTGCAGACCTAGAAGAACCACAGAGAGCTTGTACTTCTAGGGGTCCCAGAAACCCCAGAAGCCCCCCATCTGAAACCAGGAAGCTCCTCCCAGTTGCAACAACGTAGGCAGTCCTGTGTTTCAGTGCCTGGTGAGGGGGACAGGAAGAGAGTGGAGAGGAATCCCCAGGCCCACACCCAAGGCAGCAGTGAGAGAAAGCTGTTCTGGTAATCCAATGTCCTTTTGAATTTAACGTCCCTTAGAAAGGGGCCTGGTCAATTAGGATCAGTTGGGGTCTGTGGTGGCATCAGCCTAGGAATCTAGGTGCTTCTTTGGAGAGGAGTGTTCTTCAATCCAAACCACCATCTTCTGTGTGAACTCTGAGAGCCCACCCATCTGCAAGTGGGAAGGTTTTAGGAGAGGCAGCTCCATGTGGGGAAGGGGGTGGCCTGGTCACTTCCCAGGTACTTGTTGCTTTCAGAATGTGTCCATATGAGGCATGAGGAATAGCCAAAGGATGAATAATTTGCTTTGGCATCCTTCCAAGTGATAACCAATAGTTACAGAAATACAGCATCATACAGCTGTTTAGGCCCTCTTAGTCTATGGTCTCTCCCCACCCAATCTCATCCCCTGACTCATTCTGTTGCTCATTCATTCAACTAACATTTATTCATGCACTCAGGGTTCAATTACCATCTACAGGGAGATGACTCTCAAACGTGTAGCTCTGGCGCAGACCCCTATATCTTCCTGGTATATCTTCTCAGTGTCTTAATGGCACCTCAAACTCGACGTCTCCAAGGCCAAGCTCATATTCAGCCCTTGAATTCATTCCATTCACTTCTTCTCCACCACCATTACCCCAGTGCAAACAACCAGAATATGCCACCTGGAAAATTTCACCTGCCTCCCACTGGGACTTTCTGCCCTGCCCCCCCTCCAATGCCTCTAATTCTTTACCCTGCAGCCAGAGTGACCTTTCCAAAACACAAATCTCACACTTCAACCCACTCTTTTCTTGAAACAAGTCAATGGATGCCCTTTACTCATAGAATAAAGGCCAATTCCCTATCCTGGTGTGTTTCCTAACTCTCCAGGCAGCTGCACCTAAGAGGGCACCTATCCTGACTTTCAGGGTATCTCACATGGTCATTGTGCACTCTGACCTGTTTTCATGCAATGCTGTCCCTTAACCAACACCTACTCACCTTTCTAGCTGCAGGACATCTCCCCAGCAAAGTCCTGAGAAGTATGTAAGATTCTCCTGTAATGCTCTCTCTTAGCCAATGCACACTCTCCTTTGAGGTAAGGTTCACAGCTGTAATCTGTCATTTACTCTGAGCTTCTGTGACTCATGGCTGTCTCCCCCATCAGACTGGAAGCTTTGTGTGGACAGTGGCTGTGTCTGTGTGGTTTACCACAGGGGTTCATTAAATAATTATTGAATAAAGAAAAGAAGGAAGGAAGGAAGAAGGCAGGGGGAGGGTGTATTCCCATGCTCCCTGAACACGATCTGAACTTTCTTACTTTTGGAATTTTGTTTATGCTGTTCTCTCAGTCTAACAGATTCTTCTTCCTCCTGCTAGTCAAATCACTCATTCCCATCCAAAGCCCCGTTTCACTGTCTCCCTTCTGATCTGCCCTTTCTTTTCTGGCATTCTTTGAATCTGGACTTGATTAGGGTGATTCATATACACAGTCACCTTTTGAGAGGGTCCACATTTCCCTTGTCTCTCTCTCCCACCCCCACCCTACCCCACCGCAATCAACCTCTAGACTTAGGACAGTGCCTTCCACAGGTTTACAGAAAAGAACTGAATTCAGCTAAGGAACTGTTAATAAGGTTGGAGTCACGGAGAGAAGATTTCTTTATTCCAGAGTTAGGAAGTGTCATGGGGTATGGTCACACTGCTGCCCAGTACCATCCTACCCAAGACCTCACGGAAGCGATGCTGCCAGTTCTGCTAGAGTTAGAAAAAAAAAAATTTTTTTTTTTAACTAGGCTTCTTATCCGCATGGAGCCCAACGAGGGACTTGAACTCATGACCCTGAGGTTAAGACCTGAGCTGAGATCAAGAGTTGGACGTTTGACCGACTGAGCTACCTGGGCCCATCTCTGCTAGATTTTTTTTTTTTAAAAAGAAGCCAAACAGATACGATTTCTATCTTCTGATATCTCACTATCGAAAATAGAGGATGAGAATAAGCCAAATACTTAAATGTCAGCATTCGGGTAACTGTGTTTAGTGGGTTTGATGAATGGAGGGGGAGGGAGTTAGCTACCCTGGGGCAACTATCACCTCCCCTTTGCTCCATCAGGGAAACTGTCTATCTTCACTTAATTCTATTTACTTAACATGAGCCTAAAGAAAACTTGTTTTACTTTATCCATCTGTCTCATGGTTGCCACAATATAATTTTCAAATGAAATTTCTAAATGCGGACCACACACACTATTTCAGCGGACCTAACCCTGATTTATGCTAAGACTGGGGGAAGGGAGACACTCTGCAGAAAGATGCTTAGCCAGCAGTTTTCGGACAGCCAGCCGTTCCTTGCCCTGCATGCAGATGTCGTGTAGTGTCTCAATTACTTCTCGATTTGGCCCATTCAAGAGTTATATCATCTATGCTCTACCAAGTAGGCATGAAAGTCAAAACTGTGATTCCTAAGACAACCATGGTGAGAGAATATAAATTAAAAGGCCCTTGCTTGCTTAGCCTTCATCTGAAAACATCAGAATGCAATTTGTTGGACAGATTCTATAATCTGCAGATGAAGGCAGTTATAGGGCTCAAGTTTATCCAGCGTTAACAAGCCCTAATAGTCTAGTTCAGCTCAGACATAACAAACGGAAATGGCTTTAAATTATCCTTCCCTAGAGACATGATTTCATAAGAGAACAAACTCTATATGCGCACAGAGAGATTTCCAATGTAAACATGTGGTGGAAGCTAAAAGCTGCAGCAGGGTTTCAAGCCTGGATATGCCAATGGGAGGGTATTTGATTTCAAAGACACCGATTTCCTCCCAGTGCAATAGCATGCATGCTTTTTTTGCTGACTACACTTTGAACTGCAGAATACACACAAGCTAGCATATATGTGTAATTTTATAGTTTTCTTTCTAGCTAGGATATTAATAGATTTTAGCCTTTTCCATGCACAAGTATGGCTGGGATACAGATGCTTAGGGATAGAGTTCCTCATGGAAAACACAAAGCTCACTCATCACCTGGGCTGTCTGAAATGTAGACTGGCCTCTGAGGCTTTGGGAAACCCAAGGTGAGCAACTTGGCGCTTCCATGTGCAAGCAGGACATCAACCCAGCCCCCTCTGAATATGCAAAAGTGAAGAAAGAAGAATTCCCTTGCCCTATACAGAGGGAGGAACACCCTAGCTTGTTCCTTTTGGGCTAGTCAAGTCTAAACAGCCTAAGACCAAGACTTGACATGGCCTAGAGGCCAAATGAAGTCTGCCTCCTGTTTTTTGAATGGCCCATCAGCTAAGAAGTTTTTGCATTTTTAAATAATGGAGAAAAAAAGGCAAAAAAAATTTGTGACATGAAAATTACATGAAATTCAAATTTCAGTGTTCATAAAGTTTTATTGGCACACAGCCATGCCCCTTTGTTCAGGTATTGCTACGGTTGCCTTCACACTATGGGGGCAGAGCAGCCGCAACAAACACCATATGACCTGCAATGCAAAACTGAAAATATTTATTATCTGGCTCTTTACAGAAAATGTTTGTGGATCCCAGATCTAAACATCTAAACTATGAAACAAAGGCAATATGGATCATCTATTTTTTTGGTTTGTTTTTAAATAAACCCATGCATTATGCCTAGGAACTCGCAAGTGAGTTAAATATTCTTTGTGTTTATACAAGAATCCACTTCTCCAAAGTTAAAAGCCTTTGTACAGTTTTCCCGAAACCACTAAGTCATGTGTGAATCATTTACACTGAGATCACAAAGTCAAATAGATTTAGGAGCCAGGCAGAAACCACAAGCAAGAAATCTTAATTTTTATTAAAAATTTCCTGAATTTGAAAATGCTGTATGATTCTGACCCAGTGGGCACCAACCTGCAATCTCTGATTCAGACGATGAGTATACCCCGGACTCTTCATTTTTCAGCCGCTATAAACTGTAAGAAAATTGTACTTTGCAGAGTATTTTCTATTTCTAGATAATCAAAAAATAAAAGTAGTCTACATTTATCATCAGAACCCATCACATAAGGTCTATTCTTTCTAGTGATGTTAATCACTTTGGACTATAAACTCTTGGGAAGACCATCCTTCTCGCTTAACTCGTCAATGCCTTCCACTGGGCCACGGGCCATGCAATGGCCACTTGGTAAATACTGGCTGACTCGGCCAGCAGTCTTCACTTCTTAACTTCTCTCATGCCCTGTTGGTTTCCAAAGCCTGGGTGGAATACTGAGCAAATTCATTTATTTCATCTCTGCCCTGGGGAGGTGAGTACTTAAGCTACTCCAGAAAGAAGAGACTCTCTAAAGCTTCAAAGTCCTCTCTCAGTCCACACAGATATCCTCTACTTGGGCTCCCATGTGATCCTCCTGTGTGGATGTTTAGAAGATCAAGGCCCAGAGTGACCTCTCAAGCCTGCCAGGAACAGAGGCTGCTAACAGCAGCAGCTGACTTCACTGTAAAGCAGTGCTTGCTTCTGTTCACAAGCCTGCTTCTTAAGGCCAAATCTTTGCAATACAGAGCCCCCTACCCATTCTGTGGGGAGAGCTAATTCTACATCCTCAAAGTTGTGGGAAGTAGCGGAGTACCGCTAACAACAGTGCTGTCTGTTCACATGTGTAAACACGCAGTTAGTCAACAAACGTTGCTGGGATGGTCCTCAAGTGTCACGTACCATGTTATGTGTCCGACACAATGGAAGGAGTAGGACTTGGACCTGGTGCCCAGGACCTTTCAGTCTACTGGGGGCAAACAGTGTTGCAAACAATTCATGAAAAAAGAGAAAGAAAAGAAAAAAAAGAAAAAGAGAGAGAGAAAGAGAGAAAGAGAGAAAGAGAGAAAGAGAGAAAGAGAAAGAGAGAAAGAGAGAAAGAGAGAAAGAGAGAAAGAGAGAGAGAGAGAAAGAAAGAAAGAAAGAAAGAAGAAAGAGAAAGAAAGAAAGAAGAAAGAAAGAAAATGTGTTGAGGACAACAAGGCACAGAAGTGGACACAAAGAAAAGACTGCTTGCTTCTTCCTAAAGATGAGTTGTCAAAAAGGCTTTGGAGAGGCGAGGCACTCTGGTTGAGTCTTGACAGCTGAGTCAGTTTTGGGGGAGGCTAGAAGGCCCAAATTATAGGCAGAAGACCAGCAACACTACCCCAAAATATGAAAGAGACTAGCCCCTAAGAGGTACTCGGAGTACTTCACAATGGCTCCAGTGTATGTGCTTTGCGGAGGAGGGGGCTGCTGGAGAAATGAGGCCGAGAGAGAAACCATTCAAGGAGATATGACTGGAGCACTCGGCAGCTGCCAGTTTTTGAGGTCCCTGTATGTATGCTAAGGAGCTTGGACTTAATCCTAGAGGCAGTAAAAAGACCCTGAGGGATTTCAAATACAACGGTAACACAATCAGACTGTTGCATTGGAAAGAACACTCTGGCATGGTACAGAAGAAGGAATAAGAACTACAGAGTGGGGGGTGCTGGACGAGCCCAGGCAAGAGAAAATTCAAGGTGTGAACTCAGACCTTGGATGTATGGCTGGATATGAGAGGTACTGAGGAGAGAAATCTTGATCATGGAACAGATGTTGGGGGGAAGGGGCAGCAGAGAAGAAAGGAAATCTACATTGATTCTGAGGTGACGGGGTAACTGGTGAAGCTAGTCATCATGAGAAAGGATAGAGGATGAGGAATAAGATCTTTTTTGCTTAAAAACAACAATAAAAGGAGTCAGTGACTTTCTGATTATAATCTAGGCTAGGAAACCATATCAAATGAAGTTCTGCTTCAGGGTGTCTCGGAAAATTCTTTTTCTGTCCTTGTGGCTTTTGAATGTCATGGATTAGATTACCATGCTGAAGATGAAGCCATCTTAAATCTGTTTTGGAAAAAGATAGGATATAAATAAATAACACGTAACATGCCAAGATATTTAGTTTTTAAATCCATTCTCTACATGTATTCAAAGACAAATATAGGATCTTTCTAAACATTTTTGTGAGGATTGAGCAGACCATTGAATTATATACCTTTCCCACCTGAATTCTGAACCCATCAAAAGAAACAGAGGAAGTAGAAGATACAGCTTGGGCGCACAGCAACAGTGGGCTTCCCTGCACTCCCCAAACTAAATTAGGCCTCGATGCCTCTGTGGCTGGCAGAGCACCATACCTTCCTTAAGTTCTTTCCTAATCCCAGACTCAGCAGTCAGATGAGCCATTCCAGTTGCCCCGAGAAGGAGTGATGAGGAAGCAGGGAAGCCAAGAGCTGCTTAGGGAAAACCCTTCCTCACAGTGAATAAGGACTTTCCCCTAATGCCCTTGCCTAGTAAACTTTTAAAAATTATTCTTTTCCTAATGTAAGCAGCGCGTACATTCAACAAGCATCAAGAGGCTTCTGTGTCCCAGGCACCGGACGAGGCGCCGGAGATAAAGACAGACTAAATTCTGTCTTCAAATGTTCACGCCCTATTTCAGGAAGCTAGATCTGTAGAAGGAAGATAACCAAGTGACAAAGTAGAGAGCCCCGCAAAATATTTGGAAGCAAGGAGGAAGTAACAGTTAGTTGTAACTCCAGGGACTAGAGAGAATATTAAAAAGCACTTTGAATTTTTTTCTTTCACTACTTACAATATTTGAAGCTGTCATTTCATTTTCATTAGTGAAGGCTTTTCTTTTTCTTTTCTCTTTTTTGCCAAGGATGTGAAAGTGTCTGACATGCAATTGTGTAATGTATGGGTGGACAGCTGTTCTTTCTGCCTACTCAACAGCCCATCCCCCCTTTCTGGGAACAAAAGCCTTCTTTTCCTTTGGAGAACTGCCCCAGCCCCACCTTCGGGGCCCCTGTCTTTCTGCCACAGGGGTAGGCAAGTAATCCAGTGGGTCAGATGGACTCTTTGGGGGTGGGTAATGACTTGAAGGTAAAAGGAAAAAGGACCCCATGTCTTTTGAAATCTTAAGAGATAAGGACCAGGGAAGCCGCTTTGTCACCATGTGGCAGAACTTGCTGAGATTAAAATCAACAGGAGGACAGCAGAGCAGAGAGATGGAAACAGCACTAGAAACAATAATACACTGTTGGAAATCCAGTTAGATCTACGCCTTAGACTTCTCAATTACCCTAATCAATAAATTCCATTGGATTGGTTACCTGCACCGAAGACACTAGATAATACAATATTAACATAAGCTTACAAATTACCTGAAAACATTACTTACAGACTGCTTCTATTATACCTTTGACATAAAGTATTCAAGTTGAGGCTTCCACAAAACTTTACGAAGACCCTTAATGCTTTAAGATATGTCCTAGGAATTGACAATTAATTCTATAAATGCTAATGCCATTTAAGATGAAACTTCTCTGATATGGTATCACTTACCAACTATCATTTTTAGTTTTTATTTTTCCAATTGTATCAATCTTATAGCTCAACCTTCACTAATACATGTTTCTATAATTTATTTTAATCCACATACTTTTTTTTGCATTACAGTTTACTGAAATACAGTCACCTTGGTTCTTGTTGTTCTTTCAAAGAGACAAAATCCATTTTCAATTCTAACTTAGTCATTAACAGTGTGCTTTATCTCAACATTCTGTCCGCCCTATCCATCTTAGCGGCATCTGCAAGGTTAAGACATCATCCATAAGTGGAAATGGTTGCTTTTCACCTTCTCGAAGGTGAAAATACCAGCAAAATTAGAATTTTAAATAGCAGGAATGACTGACCCTCTGTTTACACAGTAGTAAAATAAAGACAGTGAACCCTATTTTCCTCTTCTTGCCCTATAAAAATGAAATGGGACAAGTTAGAACACGTAGAGATTTCTGAACACCAAAGGTGGCAGTGTTACTCATCGCTTTTGTATTTTGTTTCCTACCACATTCTAGTCTCCTGGAGAGTCAAGTATCATGAATGTCTTTGGCAATCCCAGATAATGTAAGACGGTGGCAAGATGATGGAAGAAAGAATGAAAGCTTTTCTACCCTCCTTGGTAACTCATTCCAGTATTTCAAAACACCTGGAAGTTATTTCTAATAAATATTTCTAAGTAAACACTATTGGTGAAATACTACTGAATACTAGCCTTGTGCCCACCACTACTATATTCCTCCTAAAGCATTTACTCCTTTTTTTTAACGCTTTTGTAGACAAAGATAAGGCAGAAGATTTTTCTATAAAAGATCATTATAGGGGCGCTTGGGTGGCTCAGTGGGTTAAAGCCTCTGCCTTCAGCTCAGGTCATGACCTCAGGGTCCTGGGATTGAGCCCCGCATCGGGCTCTCCTCTTGGCAGGGAGCCTGCTTCCCCTCCTCTCTCTGCCTGCCTCTCTGCCTACTTGTGATCTCTCTCCTCTCTGTCAAATAAATAAATAAATAAATAAATAAATAAATAAATCTTTTTTGAAATTAAAAAAAAAGATCATTATAAAGTCACATCTCAGCATTGTCTGTGATAAACCACCTCAATTCCTTTAAACATTATTTTGGTGATTAAAATTATATATATCATAGAAAATGACTATGTGATTAGACTGTTATCTTATTCAACTACTTTTCAACTTTTACTACTTGGGAGAAGCAGATTTGCCAAGGCTCTAATTTTCTGAACACTTAAACTGATGCATATTTATAAGAGGGCGAACTAAACACAGAGGAGAGTATATTCAGTGTTTGGCTTAGTGGCATTTATAAAGTTAAATCATCCTAATATATGGAAATTATTGCTTCTCACTCTCCCTAAATGTGAAAATTTTGGCAATGAGGCTGAAATCAGAAATAAAGTTATTTGGTATAGATGCCAGGGTAGGATGGAGAATAAGAATATAGAAAGTATAGAGAAATACTTTGAGACATCTGAACAGCCTCTGATCTGAACTCACTCACACTGGGGGCCCTTGGCAGCCATGTTTGAACAATGCTATCTGATTAGAGTAAGGGCAGGAACATCAACTATGCTAGGCCAATCAGATCTTTTTGCAGAAATTTAGACTGAGAGATGCTAGTCATCCTGGACTGGTCCGCTGAACTGAGGATCCATAAACTTGGGTCCTGAGAAGGTACCACGTTTGGCCAAGTGCTCACTAAGCAGTGAAAGTGGTTGGCAGAGAAAGAGAGAAAGAAGGAAGCCGACATATGGAGAGAAGCAGAGCTCTGAGTCCACAAGGTTCTAAAAGGAGCTAGGTAGACAGAGGGATATACGTGGGGGAGTGGAGACTAGATGCCTGGGTGCTGCTTCATTTTCCAGGCTTGGATCTCTTATGAAGCCCAGATGGATCTCATGCTCTTGGGTTTGGCAAAAGTCTCCTGCTTCCTCCTGGTAAATTTCTCTTTTTTGTGATGACAATTTAAGTGGGTTTCAATTATTCACAAACGAAAGATTTCTAACCTAGGCAATAAGACACTGGTTCTCAACTGTGGGTGAATGCCTCCCAAAGAAGTTTTCAAAAGCACGGATACCCCTGTCTTGCCTCGAGGGATTCTGACTCAACAGGTCTGAGACAGAGCCCGGACAGGTTAAATTCTTAAAAACTCAACCTGAGCTCTCATGGAATGAAAACCATGGAAGAGCTGCCGAAAGGTAGGCATCAAAGGAAAAAGGACATTTTTGGACCAAGATAACAAGGGCCAAAAGGGAAAAAAATAACCAGAGGATGGAAGAGTGCACACCACTTTCATAAAGCCCAATACTGTAAATGACTAATCTTAGCATTTACTTCCACACTGAACAAACTGTGGTCAATTTTAGTCATCTGTCATGAAAAAGGCTTCACAGTATTTAAGACTTGATTTACATATCAACAAACTATTCCTTGCAACTTTAAATCTAAGTCATTTTGGTACCTGGAAGCATCAAATCTTAAAAAAAAAAAAAAAAAACCCAAAAACAAAAAACAAAACAAATCTCACTGAGCTGGACAATTATAGGTTGCAATGAGGTCGGCTAGGCACAAATGAAAATAAGATGTGGGTGTGTACAAAAGAGGCAATTAAGTGGGAATTTGCTATAGAAATTCTTCCCTGAACAGGAAGAAATAGAGTCCAAAAGTTGATTATATTCATCTGACAGCAAGATTAACACCCAAATTATGGAATAAATTAGTAAGTAAGACTGCAAGTGAAATCACCCTCTTATTACTTTGACAAAGGAATTTATCTCAGGTTTAGAGAGTAGATCTTTTCTAGGGTAGATGAGAAAGTTTACTGTAATATTTGTAAAAAAAAAAATCTTTTCCACAACCATGAAAAGGAAATTTATAATATCCTATTCTATAGAAATCCATCTTTTAGAACTGCATTATTGGGCAAGGAGGCACTGGGAACAAATAAAGATTTACTTACCTCTCTTACAAAGCCTAGGAATGAATTCTCTACCAGTGAATGGGTTGATAACTGGAAGTCAGATCAGGATTAATATACAACAGCAGAAGTTTCAATAAGCTGATACAGGAAAAGAGAATCTAATTTATGAGTTACAAATCTCCTCCATACAATAAGTACAAATTTGGCAGCAAGTGGAACTTTATGTTCATCTTATGTTAAGGTTCAAGGCATTTCTGTCAAAATGACTACAGGCGTTTGGGGCTATTTCCTTCTTAAAAACTTCTTGAAGTTTTTCAAGAACTTGCTGGTAATTGATTGGAGAGCATCACGATAGCAATCTGGATATTAGACAGTAAGACCTCCAACAGGGAGAGCTGTCTACTGTGGTCAACGTCATTGCTTAGTGGCCCCCCGTGTGGCCCCACATGTACCAAAAGGGTAAAATAAGTGTCGGATGAAATATAACGAAAGGAAAACACAACCAGCATCACACATTTACAACACTGTTCTGGACAAACAAATATCTTACTTTTCAAAATTCTGCTTTCTTAACTGCAAAACTGAGACTCACCCAAGTCAAATATGACGGAAAATACTAATGACAGCTTTGAGAGGTAGGTATGCGGTTTATGGCAAAAGATGGCAGAACCATAATTAAAGATTCAGTTTCCTCAATAGTTTGTTCTATGAATGATGTAATAATAGCTAGTATTCGTCGAGCAGACATACCGGACACCATTCTTACACAATACATCATTAACTCTTTAACTCTCATTATGGCCCCCAGAATATGTGATCTTATTATTCTCACTTTTACAGTGGCACCGAGAGGTTAAACACCCACTGAGGTGAAACAGTTGGAAGTGGAAGAGCCAGGATACACAGCCAGGAAAGTGTGACTTCTGATAAACCTCTTCACCTTTGTTACACTGCTTCCCGGAATGCAGGGGCCACACAGACTTCTCACTTCTCTCCTCACCTCTTCAAGTACGGCTGGCCTCATGGCTATTTCCACAAGACAAACCTGTGGTGGGGACCTGCTTGTCCACCGTGAAGCCTCAGTAAGTAGAATTTCCATTCATCCCCACAGGCCAGAGCTTTTGATACTGGAAAATCAGGAACCACAGAGTTCTGGTACCTACTCTAGTGAGCAGGTGAATTTGAATAAGCCTCTCGTGACCATAGTTTCCTCGTTTAAATAAAATAATTATATTAGATGATCCCGGAGGCAATTTTCCAACTCTCTGAAGTGCTAGAGGAAAAAGGGAAAGATTCCAGGCCTGTCCGACGATTCTCCACATTTTCGGGTCTTATCAGCACCGCCCTCCCGGAGTTTATCAGCAGCTGCAGGCAGGTAAATCAGTCGTGGTGAAGCCCCGTAGGTGGCAGAAAGGAAAGCCCCTGTGCCTGGGGGCCTGGAAAGATGCAAGTCATAAAATGGCGGCCAGACTAATGTGTGCTGACTGCACAGTCTGATGTGTGCAGGACGATCTTCTTTTCCTAATTCTGCAAACATTTTAAATTCAAAAGATACAGAGAAAATGATAACAAGCCCTGTTTTTATAATTTCTTCAGTCTTTAAATAATCCTTGGTCTTGTACATTAAAAAATATATCAAGCCAAAGTACTGCCATTGCATTTCCTTCTCCTGGTGACAACCATGATTAAGAATTCGGTATTCATTCTTCCAGTCTTTTTTTATAAACACAGAGATGGTGGTGTAGGTACATAATCTTATCTGGGGAGCACAGAGTACCTCTCAGGCACATCTAGAACTGTAGTTATTGGATTGTGGTGTGTGTGCACTTTCCTGTCTAACTAGATGCTACCAGATTATTCTTCAGAGTGACTGTGTCAATTTACTCTTTCATTAGCAATATGAGTTCTTGTTTCCTTACATGTTCACCCACATTTAGGAATTTTTTTATTTGGTTCTGGTTTGGGTTTTGGTAGGGTGTTTGTTTCTTTTGGCCAAAATGATGGGTAAGAGTGGTATCTCATTTTGTATTTGTTATTATTTCCATAATGACTTGTAAAGTCGAAGACTCAAGTTTCTTCTTCTACAATCTACCAGTTTTTGCCTTTGCCAAATTTTCTATTGGGTTGTCATTTTCTTATTTACTCATAGAATATGAATATGCCTACTTTCCTAAGGCTAGAGGATCAGAGGTTACAGACGAGTTTGGGAGCCCCTAGTTGGCCCCAAATGGGTCAAGGAGCTACCTGCTTGGCTGGCAGGCTTGTAACGGAACCAGCATTCAACAGGAGAAAGAGTGAGGTCATTCTAGTCAGGAAACAGCTAACTAACTGGTTACTCACTGGGTGGACAGGTTGTGGACAGGGCTCCTGGGGTCTTTTTCATTTGCCCAGCCACTGTTCTGATCGCTCCGCTATACTATACCTCTATGTCCTACTCATTAGGAAGGAGAAAGATATGCAAGCCTTGCCATCATCTCTCATGGGTGATGATCTCTCAAGCTTTCCAAAGAAAGAACATCACATAGATGAGATGAATTGAAAATGTTTCTTCTCAGCTTATAAAATATTTCAGAAAAGAGCAGATGAAATGAACTGCAGGGGAATCAGAGAAAGGTTTATAGCTGTATTTCTCTGCACGTGAGTTTCTTCTACTGAGAAATGGGGGGAAATCATTTTTGTTTCCTTTGCCCTGGGGCTAACTACAGACAGCCTAGAGTTGGGAATGCAACCGCTGTAAAATCTTCTCTTTCTGTGAGCTGAGGGCATATACGGGATGAACTATCCCCCCAAGAGAACTTGGGTCTGTTAACATGTAGGCCACGAGGCTGCTCCATGGCACTGTCCCTAACTTTCTCAGTGGAGAAGACCCATGCACCCTACAGAGGTTTAGAAAGAAAACAATACTATGAAAGGGATCTTAGTCTCTCTGGGTTTTCTTGAAATAATGATCCCATGTCAAGCTCTGACTGTTAAAATGAATTATATTTTGATTAATGACCTTTATTCTGCTAAAAAAATAAATGACCAAAGTGTGTGTTTATATATGCAGAGATGTATATTATACATATGTGTGTGTGTATCTCCTTTGTGTGTGTGTGTGTGTGTGTGTGTGTGTGTGTGTGTGTGTGTACCAGGAGTGAAAGAGCCAGCTGTTCTAGTCATTTATGTTTGGGGGATGGGTGGGTAATACAGTAAGTTCTGTTGAAAGGAAATTATAGGCGAGAATCTGATACCCTGAATCTTTCAACAAGACAGAGGTCAGGGGGCAAATGTAGACATAAACTTAGAAACTAGCTTCTTGTTTCTCAATCAGTTTTTAAAAAGCAAACATAATATGCACTCTTTTTTGGAGGTTTGTTTGCTTGTTCGGCTATGTTTCTCAGTTGATTTTTCTCGCATAATTCAACTGGGACATGAGTTTGGGTGGGGTATTGCCAGGTCCCTTTGTATCAAAACCACCACGTTCAGCAAACTCTTCCCCCAATATGGACAACGATGGTTTGGGGACCTACTGTTCTTCTCTCTCCCCAGTTACTCCCTGTAACTTGAAACTACATATCTAGAAATTATCAGTTGGATTTATTTAGAATAACTGATTGAGAGGTCAGTCAACCTCTGCTTATTAGCAGATTCACTTAAAAGTTGGAAAGCTTCCTGGATAAATTACTTTTAAGTGACCATGTGGGCTCCATGGAGGAAATGACTGCTGGTGTGTAATATATGGAAACGGCAGCGTCTAAGCAATGTGGCCAAGGAAACTGCAGAACCCAGTTGTGGAGCTAATTAGTAGATGCGTGGGCGCATGAAAACTACAGCCCGGGGAGCTCGTGCTTATACAAAGCATCCTGTGTTGCCACATAGAACTTGAGATAATGGCCCAAGGAGCAGAGAAGAAAGTGGAGCAACCCATGGCCCTGAATTTTTTTTTAACCTTAACTTTTCAAGAGGTCTGGGTCCATCAGAGCAGTAATAGTGTCAAAGCTATTGCTCTTTAGAATAGCCTTTCCATGTATAAAACTAGTTGTTTCCCTAGGTGAAATCCATTTTCCTGAGTCTTGGTTTGAAGTCTCTGGATGTCAGATGAGTCTGGTCAGGTTATAGTAGGCAGTAAGCCAGATACTCCGCCAGCGTCAACATTAAATGCTCCGGACTCAGTGGCACCCATACACGTAATTCTACCCTTCCAAAGTTGCTGATACCAGTGCTGAACAATCACATTGTCTCATTTCTATAGTTAATGCAGAAATGAATTATGATATTCTGCCCATCAAGGGCAAATGGAGGAATAGAAAATAGAAATCCTAGGTTTTATTGTTATTTTACTACTACATTTTTGTTTCTGTTTTTTGTTTTTCTAACACCGTTTGTCCATACACGATATTCGCTTCTTTATAGGCACATTATGGGTGTTGGAAGTAACTTCTGCACAGAAACCACACCTAAACCAAACCAGCCAGTTTTTGTTCATCTTACAGTTTAAGATATGCAGCAGGTGGTTTCAAAATTCTTTTGAAAAGCAAATCCACAATCTGGTAATCAGAATCTCAGTGAAGAGGAATCTGAAAGGTCTCGTCCAACCTTCACCCCCTACAAGAATCCTATGTGCTTGAAAAAAAATTCTTCTTCTGTACAAATGAAATGTCTAAGGCCATTTTTTCTTAGTATACTCACTGGAGGACAGCATCTGCCACCTTTTTCTTTATAAGAACTTTTCCTACACTTAAGTACCATTTATTTTCTCCCTTCAATCTTCTTTTCTTTAGGTTAAATAGCCCGCTTTCATCGTTCTTCAGAGATCCGATTTTCCATGCTTTTAATCATTTCAATTGCTTTCCACATCCTCTCAAAATGCACCAGCCCAAGCCGGGCACAGTGGCTGAACGAGAGCTTTGCTACTGATGTTTCATTAATGTTGAATATGGTGACTCAGTTTTTCATGCCGGGCTCCTGTTAACATAGCCGACCATCATGTTAGATTTTAAAGTGTGCTAAAATACACACACACACACACACACACACACACACACACTTGATTCTCTGACCTCAAACAAAATATATTTTTAACATTAACTTGTTTAAATGGGAAAACGCCTAAATAATTTAGAATGCTTTTTCCCCCTAAGGTAAAACCTAGACCTCACGGGTCTTTAGTATTTAATCACAGATGTCACATGCAGCTGGTGACACACCTTGTTATCAGTCCCAAGTCTCCTCCTGGAATTCCCAAATCCATTTGTGTGTCATCCTGCTTTCTAGAGCCAAAGAAAAGGAAAAAACACTCTGGAGTTAGCTGGGACTTGCAGCTCAAGCCTATTGTACCATCTTTTTAGTAGCTTATGGCCTCCACGAGGCTGTTTGTTCCTGAAAGGGTTGAATTCTCAGATGTATGGATATTTTACTCAAGAGTCCAGGTTATAAGTGACAGAGTGCCAACTCAAGCTGTCATAATGGGCAAAACAAAAGGCAGAGCCTATAATGGGTCCATTTCCAAGGTGGGCAGACCCAATGCTCTAGTGATGACGTCACCTCTTCCCCTACAGTCCAGCTCTGCTTTCAGAGAGCTGGCGGTCTTCAGCAGGCTGCCCCTAAGTGCTGGCTACAGGCTTACATTCTAGCAGTTTAGTGACCCTAGCAGAGAGATGGGGCCCCTCTTTCCTCATAGTTCCGGCCAAAACTCTTGTGGTGGAGTCTCCTACCCTTAGCTTGACTCACATATTTATTCCTAAACCAATCACTGAAACTCTGCTCTGTCTGATCCAGGTTCAGAGCCAACATCTAGAGCTGGAGGGTGATATCAGCCTTCTATGAGCCACACAGATGGAGATCCGGATGGGAAAACGGAGGTGCTGTTTCCAAAAAGAGGGGGAGGGAGGAAAGCTTGTCAGGGGAGGCATAGCACGACACTACTATACTGCTAGGCCTTCAGTCTCTCCTCATGCCTTTCAGGAAGTCCACAGTGGCCTGGTCTGTGACACACAGTATGGCGTCAGTAACGGCTGAGTGAATGTATCCGCTGGCTAGCAGCCTAGCCCATCACCAGCGCAAGACCTCAAACACTTAAGGACAACAGTAGCATTGCCTTGCAATGCACAGAAGAAAATGCTTGCTGGGTTGGGATGGGAGTACGGGGTGAAGGGAAAAGAGCTGAGAAGATACAGTTCTTGCTGTAGAATTTCAGAAAGGGCAACCCAAGAATTAGAGAAATCTCTCCCATGGATCTAAGAAAAAGCATATACTTAAAGCCTATAATGAGAATTCCCTTAGCATTTCTTTGATCCCCAATTCAGTGAAGTTCTGATCAGAATTTTGCAGTGACTTTAGGGCAATAAAATAGGATGGCCGCAGATACAAGGCTGGATAAAGGTGTACAAGGTATATGAAAAGGAGGAGGGGCCACAGGCCTCTATAGAGAAGTGGGGCACTTCTATGGGGCACTGAGCAGAGGCAGGAGAGCTGTTCCAGGAAATCACCTACCTTTTGAAAGTGATTTAAGGGGTTTTATGCTGACTGTCATAGTATGAATGAACATCGGTGAATAACTCGAAGAGTCCACACTGTGACTTCCAGACACTGTGCTGAAATGGGCCATAATCATGTTTCCTATGGCACAGTGATTAACTTTTAAATTCCAGTTTATTTGGCCTTCTTGTAGTCACAGATATTCCTTTGCAATGATGACTTGATATTTAATTTGACTACCTTATACTGTGTATTAATAATACTTTCTCAAAGATTACTATCCACTCATAGTGGTTAGAACTTGAAATAATTAGAGTCTGTTTACCTTTGGTTCCTTGTTGAGTCTTAAGCTAATTATAAAAATATTTTTAAGTAATAAAAATAGCCTTGTTGGGTAATACGGGCCTTGGTATTAAAAGCAAAGGGAACCAGGAAGTTTAGTTGGGTTCCCAAAGGAGTTTTTGGCTGAGAAAGGTTTGGGAAGCACCATGTTAGAAGTCTCCAAATGTAATATACTCTTGGCCTAAGCACAGTAGGAGAAAGCAGTGAGAGGGAAAGAGGAGGGGCAATGATTTGTAAAAAGAAGAATCTCTGAAGAATAGCATTTTTATTCTCCGTGCACTCTGGAAGAAAACAAGCTAATTCATACACAATTCTCCCCAACCTCCCAGTGGGCTAAACTAATAAGACACTGAGAAAAATAACTGAGATCATCAAATTGATGAGGTACTAACTATGGCAGAAATACTTTATAACCTATTAAAAATTTAGCTTGCCAAAACAGATAAAATTGAAATACACACTCCCACCTCTAAACTCAAACATGAAAACATGTGTTCCAGGTATATGCCTGTGGGTCACTCCAGATTTAGTCTCCATTCTCCACCGTGCTGTCTGCTTTGCAACCTGACCTGGGTGAACCACTTTCACAGATTCTTTTGGCGTTGGCCACTGGGGGGTGCTAGCACGGGACTGGAGGGGCTACAATGGCCTTGGGCTGTAGGTTGCCCATGCCTCTTAATGGAAGGTCTCAGATCCTGCCCTTCCGCCTCGTGCCTCCTGTTTCCAAAATCCAGCCCATCCTCTTGCCCTTTCAGTCTGGGGGTACTGATGAAGCCAATGATTACTGGCCCCAGAATACTGCACAAGTCCCATGTCTCACTGCACCCCTGTCCAGTCCATTACAAGGACTCCTCTTATTATTCAGGTTTTCTGAATGATCCCAATTAAAGTGCCATCTCTTTCCTGATGGGACCCTGGCTGATACAATATGTAATGTACTCAGCTGAAGAAAAAGTTATAGAACAAGTTCTAGTAAGTAACCTGTGCCTCTTTTTATTTCTAGTCCTGACATTTACTGTTATTTTTATTAGAGTTGAACGCAGGCCAACCCTAGACATAGGGAGGTTTACGACGAAAACTGCCTGCAGTCCTCTCCCAATGATCTAGACACAGATACAGAGAGGACTGGAACGAGGACTGCTTGGCTTTCATCACATTGACACAAAACTGCTGCTTCCTCCCCACTGTCTTCAAAAATCCCGACCTCATTCTTATAACCTGGCACCCTTTGCTAATACTGGGTCGTGCTGGCACAAACAGCACTGCTTGCGAGAGTGTCCAGGATGGAACTAACACAAAATACGTACAATTGGGGAGATAAGTCTTACTTATTAATGAGTAATAAAATTACTCAGTTAGTGTTTCATAAAAGATGAAAAGAAATTGCTCTAACCCCGAGCACCTCAGGGAATCATGGCAGGAACTACATCTCAAGTCACGGTTCCGGTCCCAGACCTCGCTCAGTGCCTGGCACTTAGTAGGGGCCCGTGAAAGCACTAAGACATGCCAGCGTTACATTCTAGGGGGCAGTGGGATGGTTAAGTGTTGTGGGGAGCCCCCTTGCATGTCCTGGGTATACATTTGTACCGTGAACACAGTTCCTCTCACTCTTCTTCACAGAAATATCATCAATGGCTCCCTCAGGGGTGCTTAACCAACTTGGGTCATGGACATACCCCTTGGAGAATCTAACACGAACAGATAAATAGAGGTCAAAGACAAAAAGTAAAACAAAGCAAAACAAAACAAAATGACCTCTTAGTTCAGATGCTCGCCGCAGTCCTGAAGCAAACATGTTCCCTGTGTAGGAAAAGGGCGGGGCACAAGGTACACCACGAGGAATCTGAGAAGGTACGTTCCAGTCCAGACTTCACAAGACTATAACCCACAGGGACTTACTTTCTTTATCCAGACTCCAGCTTCTGATACGGAAGACCTACGCCTGCTGGTGGTGGTGGTGATGACCCCTGTCTCTATGGGCCCAGGTGCTGTGCTAAGTGTTACAAATACCTTAACTCATTTAGCCTCACAGCATCTTTATTATTTAGGTACTACCATTATCCTCATTGTACAGATGAAGTAGTTGAGACACAGGGAGGTTTAGCAGATGGTTCCAAGTCATAAAAGTCCTTCGTGAGGATCCCAGGATTAGAATCCAGGTCGTCCCGGGGCGCCTGGGTGGCCCAGTCCATTAAGCATCTGCCTTTCAGCGTAGGTCATGATCCTGGGGTCCTGGGATCACGCCCTGCATTGGGCTCCCTGCGCAGCAAGGAGTCTGCTTCTCCCTCTCCCTCTGCTGCTCCCCCTGCCCCTGCTCATGCTCTCACTTGCTCACTCTCTCTCTCTCAAGTAAATAAATAAAATCTAACAAAAAAAAAAAAAAAAACAGGGTCTAGATAGTACCACAAAATGCTTAAGCATTTGCTCACATCTGCTATTGTTCCCTAATGAGCTAATACCCGCTACTACTTACTTCAGCTCACTAATGGGACCTCATGAGTGCAAGTCGGTTGAGTGTCTACTGGAGTGTAAGGCGCGTGTGAACGGCGATGGGAGAGGCAGAGATGTGGGAACCAGTTTCACCCGAAGAAGGCAGAAACGCTAGGAGAGGAGGCAGGTTCAGTGCCTCATCTGCAATAAGAACGTGGTAAGCAGAGGTAAGGAATAACTGGGGCGGAGCGTAAGGATGAGAGAAGTCAAGCGCTGAGCGGACGTGTCTAAAGTAGCCAGAAAGGGGACATAAACTTCAAGGGAAAAGGAAACCTGACAACCTGAAAAAATTGGTAGGAATGAAAATGTGAAGTAACTGGTAAAAAAAAAAAAAGACAGTCACACTCTAGGAGGAAAAAGTACGTTCGACATTAATCTATACCATGAAACACAAAAGTCTGTACCTAAAATATATTATTTACATGACATACAAGGAAAATAAGTTACGAAGAGCCTTTTCTAACATTAGAAGATGCCGCCTGAAAGCAGGGAAGCGCAGGAGGGAGCATGTACCAAGTGAGCCCAGGGTCAGCTTGGGAATGTGGGAGAACCGCAGCTCCAAAATGGACAGTCCTGATTCTGGGGCTCACCGTGTGCCAGGCCCTGTGCCAGGTGCTGGAGATGACCAGGATAGGCTAGCTACCCTAAAGAAGCACATAATATATTGGGAAAGACAAACTGCTTTGCAATTTACTATAAGGACTTCGTGGTGCCCACGATTACAGGGGATGAACCAAGAGTCTAGAAGATGAGGCCTGGAAATTTCATCAAGAGTATTCCCTTGCCTACAGATGTCGATTTGGAGCAGATAGTTTGTTCAATCTACCTGGGTTCAGATGGTCCATCCTAACACTGTCTGCACAGACTTTAGAACATAAAACAAGGGCGCCTGGGTGGCTCAGTTGGTTAAGCATCCAACTCTTGATCTCGGCTCAGGTCATGAACTCAGAGTTGTGAGATCAACCACATGTTAGACTCTGCACTCAGTGCAGATTCTGCTTGTTCCTCTCCCTCCCCCTTGCTCATGCTCTCTCCCTCTCTCTCTCTCTCAAAAATAAATAAATAAATAAAACTTTTAAAAAAAGAGAGACCATAAAGTAAGAGATTATTTGAGATCAACCAAAACAGCACTAGGTAAACTACATATAATTTGCTGACATCTTGGGCACTTGTAAAATGAGTTATAGTGTGTACAACTATGAGTGTGGTTTTATTTCTGACCGTCTAGGAGGTTAGTAAACTCTTATGGCCACTGGTGACTGCAGGTGCCCGCGCTAGCTCCTTCTCTTGGCTTCTTTTCCTGCTGCTTCCGGCTGGCTTCGTAGCTTCTGAGGACTCACAATGGCACATCCCAGTCAGCGGGGTCTCTGAACTCCCTGCATGTTCTCTTAGTAACAGAACGTCACAGTCGAAGGTCAAGCTTGGCCTCTCAAGGACTGTCTCTGCTCCCACTTCCACTCTCTGGAGGCAGAGCACTGGGACATCACTTCCTCTGCCTCGGGGGTTGGTTTCTCCAGGGGTTTTTTGTTTGCACTATGCCTCCTCTCTGGCAGGCCTCCCAGTTCTCTAAGGAATGCCACCCTTCATGGCCAAGGCCTTGGACTCAAGGCCCAGCGAGGTCACAAGTTGGGACTCAGCCCAGGATCTGGCACATAATAAGTGCTCAGTAAAGGTCTGCTGCAGAACGAAGACATAAGCGAACGAATGCCCACATCTCTGGGCCTCTCAGGGGTCCTGTCCGGGGCTGCACAGGCAGCCAGGCTCAGCTGCCACAGGCCAACGGGCTGGCCGACCCCTTAGCAAGTGCCGGTTTCACGGAACATTTCACCCTCCCGTCTGCTCCCACTCCCAGAGCCCATGGTCTCCCTGGGTACTCCTGTCTGTGGGTCAGAAAAGCCTGTTCATCTAATCCCTGGGCTCTCCTGGGAGGAGGAACAGCTTCTGGGCCGAGGGCTGCTGGGAAGACGAGCCCGAGAAACAATAGATGTTCTTCCTCTCTGTATTCTTGCTTCCCGTTTTGAAATTCTCACAGCTGCCACATCTACTGATCAAGGCTACTAAAACCATACAATCTCCCAACATCAAACGCTACCCACAAATGGGGGAAAAAACATGTAGTATTTTTTGATTCTTCCGCTGTCTTTGCCAATCGTATCTCTAACACTTGAGAGCGCCATGGTCACGGAGGTCCGTGTAAATAGATTTATAAAAGTGTGGACATGCATACCACCGTGCTGGAGGGCCAGAATTTACTTGTAGAAAACAGTGTTCCATGTAATTTTACAGTTCCACCCACCAAAACTTGCCCAGGATATGCTCGACAACACACCGCTGCCTCATTTTAGAGAGTGCCCCTGAGGGATGTGCCAATTTCTCCATCTTGCTTCACCCTGTGCACTTTTCAGCCTTGTGGCTGTGCTCTTCCTAGCTCTTTGTTTAGACCTGGGCCCACAAGGCCTGCAAAGCTGGGACATTCTCAAAGGCAGCACTTTGCATAATAAAAAGGTGTATTTTAACTGTCCCTTTTTAACCCTTTCTCAAGGTGCTAGTTAAAAATGTTGCTGGTAGTCATGCCAAGCCAATGCCTGCAGCCTTCTGCTTATAGGCATTACCTTCTTTCAGCCCTCGGTTGGAATCCCAGCACAGGACCAACCGCCCTCTGCCCCTGCACACCGCCCCCGCAGAACTTCACAATGGCTTTGTCCACCCTGGCCTGTCCTGGGGGTTCGCATCAACCTAACACAAAGCAGGGAGACCTTGGGTTTTCAACAGAACACGTCCATGAGACCTAGAAGCAAGATTCTACTAGGTGCCACTTGTTGGCTCTAGGCCAATTGTTGGCCAATTGTTGGCTCTAGGCCAACAATTTCCTAGTCTGCAAAAGCTCAAATGACCCAATCACAACACACTGAGAGAGTGCCATTTATGCACAGGGCATGAAGAATGATACATAACCATCAGAAATGTGGCCCTCATCCCCCCTAAAGAAGCTTACGATCTAGAAGAGGAAAAAGGCTCTGCCCTTAAATCGATGTCCAGTAACATTTGTGCCACACACGCTGACAGCCAGTGTGACGTAAGGCCAGCGAGGACAGGTGGATACGGGGGAGCGGGGGCGGCCGGGGAGGTGGAATCCGAATGAGTTGGAAGGGGAAGCAATCAGTCTGGCCAAAATACAGGTGACAAGAGGTATACTAAGACCAGACTGTCAAAGTCCTTGAGTGAAATTATGTAATGTGTTATCGTGCAGTCCTTGCAACATGCCACTCGGATTTATTTTGGACCTTGAAGGTGTCAGACAGAAGCTGAATATAGTTATTCGGGCATGGATCAAAAGAAGGACATTATGGGTTGTTGTTTTGTTTTTGGCTTCATTATATTTACTTATCTAATATCATGCTTGCTATACACTAAGCACTGTTCTAAATGATTTATAAACATTATCTCACTGAGTCCTCACAACAAACGTTACAAAGTCAGGATGATTTTTTTTGCCCTTCTTACAGATGGGGAAACAAAAATACAGGCTTTACTCTCTTGCTCCCAAGGAAGAGCAGATTATGGACCAAATGCTTCTGTTTTCTGAGCCTGTCAGAGACAATGAAATACCAAGGGCAGAGACTAATCAATAATGTCTTTCCAGAACTACTTCTGAAATCTTCTAAGACTATCACTTACTGAATTGTTCTGGAAAGCCCTGTTGGCAGCAGCATTCCATCACCCAAAAGGACAGAGATAAAAAATGTACAAGTTTACCAAGTGCATGAATTGATGAAGTTAGACCTACAGTGGGGAGAGGGCTTCCAAAAGGGCAGAGGAATGTGAGGAGTGGGGAGTGGCTGCGGCTGCCCTCCTCTCGGAGAAGAGAACAAGATTATTTTTCTCAGACTGGTAGGGCTGAAGAAGATTCTAAAAGTATACCCCTTTCAGTTTGATCTGCTGTTTTCCTAGTTTACCATTTTTTGTTTTAAATTTCCTTTTAGAATTAGAATGACTTGATTTTGGAAACTTTGAGGAATGGGTGGTGAAAGGAAACAGGAAGTAGGAGAAGTGTAGTGCGATGGGGGTGTGGCGCCAGATGAAGAGAGAGCCGAGGAGAAGAAAGGAGACCCAGACCCAGACCCCAGGGGGTAGGAAGATGAGAGGCAGGTTGGAAGCCGGAGGAGAGAGGGTGGGATAACTTTTCACAGAGGCAGTCTTTCAGTGTGACCCTAGGAAAGACATTCTTCCAGACCCTTGGGTCCATCACACACAGTTTGAGAAATGCCATTGGGATGTTTGGTAGACCACACCCATAGAGATATTTTATACTTAACAACTGTGGCCACAGCAGATGATGGGAATGGAATGGCTAACTTCATGAACTTTCCCAGCTGGAACAAGTAAAGCTTTACTTGACGAGCTCAAAACGCTGACAAATCATTTTGTATAAGGAGTGAACCAGGAGGAGCAAGCGTTGGTTCAAAAAGAAAATGGTGAGGGGCTATATATCTTTGCCACTTCTTTACCAAGTAGAAAGCTGCAAGCGGGGAGCCACAGGGAAAGAGGGGTCTCTGCCTTTGTCACGACAGTTGGCTGAGCACTACGGCAGCCCTGCAGAATGTAGACAAATGGCCATTTCAGAGCCATCATGTGATTTCTATGTAAGCCCATCTTGGAGCTGTTAGCTATTTACAGTCTAATGCTTAAAAGTCTCTTCAGGCTCTTTAAAGATATTAAAATGATGACACATTTTAAAATGTGGTCATAAAGTTCCCGGGCTCTTTCCCCCATTGGTTTAATCATTTTCATATAAAATAGGAAACATCCAAAGCTAACATCTTCCCGTGCCCAAATTTCTGTGTCTCTTGCAATGCTGCACGACATGAACAAAGATTACTTAGGGCCAACTTCAGATGGAAAAGTGCTCTATCAACTCCAGCTAGTAAGGAACAAGGTGAGAAAGGGATGACTCCAATATCAAGTCAACCTGGGGGCCCAGGAGGGAGTGGAAGAGTGGGGATCTAAGGATACCACGTGTGGTAGCACAGAGATTAAGCAAAGGGGTTTTGGAGTCAGAGGGAACTGAATGCTAATCCCAAGTCTGTCTTTTCTTGACTCTGGGAACTGCAGCACATCACTCAATCTCTCTGAGCCTTCATTTCTTCACTCATGACGGAGCGACAACATAACCTGCCCCGCGGGGTTCCTGGGCAGCATGAACTCATGTAGGTAATGAAGGTAAAGTGCTGGTGTATTTAGGCACTCATTACATGATGGCTATTCTTATTTTCAGACACATGACTAGGCAGAGCCCACCTCACTAGGCCAGACAGGAATTCTACAGAAGCAGGAATTCAAGAGGGACCAAAGTTACCCTATGGAGGCCAAGGACTTTGAGTTTAAAAAGGAGCCCCAGTTCTGACCTCATCATCTGAATTAGAGCCAGAACAAAGAAGTCATCCAGGTGGTTTACAAAGTATGACTTTGAGCTCTGCTAGAGCTAGGAGGGTCACTCCCAATAGAAAGGGATCCTCAGTGCTAGCCACACAAAGATAAAGAAATGGGAAAGGACGGATCCCTTTCACCTTTGTATGACTAATCGGATTCTATTTTCAGTTTGAGCTCCTAGATTGTTCTGTCTGGGTTCAAAACTGATAGTGACCTTCAATCATCATAAAAACTCCCAAGCTTCTTAGGCAGCCTTTTTTATTATAGAAGCAAGTTAGGGTCACCAGATTTAGCAACTAAAACTACAAGAGGCCCAGTTAAGTTTAAATTTCTGATAAAGAATGAATCTTTTTTAGTATAAATATGTCCCAGTGCAATATGCACAATGAACTCATACTAAAAAATTATTTGTCATTTACGCAAAATGCAAATTTAACTGAGCATCCTGCTACCTTTTCTAACCCAGAGAACAGCAAAAGCAAAGTCACCTCCCCTCCATAATTAGTAATGCACTGGAAAATACCAAAAGAGAAAAAAAAAAGTCCCACAGTTTCTAAATTTACGGACTTTAAAAAAAATAATAATATCATTTCCCCACTCAGGGATTTTTTTTTTTTAAATACCTCGGTCTAGAGCAAAAAAATAACAATGGGAGGGGACTTCCCCTCAGATGGCATGTAAGTGATTATTGGTAGACAGACGTTTGAGATGTGATGCTTGTAAGAGCACTGACCTCTTGCTGTTTTAGCTTGTCTAGCAAGGCCAGCAAGCTAAGTTATGTTCTTCCAAAAATCTCTCCTCTTTATTCCCCATAAAAAAAAATACACACACAGAAATTATATTTCCCGGGGCGCATGGGTGGCTCAGTGGGTTAAACCTCTGCCTTCGGCTCAGGTCATGATCTCAAGGTCCTGGGATCGAGCCCCCCATCGGGATCTCTGCTCGGCGGGGAGCCTGCTTCCCCCTCTCTCTCTGCCTGCCTCTCTGCCTACTTGTGATCTCTCTCTCTGTCTCTGTCAACTAACTAAATAAAATCTTTAAAAAATAAAAATAAAAAAAAGAAATTATATTTCCCTAAAAGCAGCAGCATTTTCTTTGGGAAGTTCCATGCCACAAAAGACTATGAAATTAGCCTTTGGGGCCTACAGGGCAAGGCCCAGCAGTGCTGGCCATTGTCTCCAGCTACAGCGACAGCCTGGCTATTCACACTGACCTCAGAGAGTAAAGTCGGCCATGTTGCAAACACGGCCACACAGTAGGTGGACCGCCTGTGCGAACAAACAAATGCAAAGCCCCCTCTTCCTTCGTTATAGAAAAACCAACTGAGTTCTTTCCTTCCCGATTGAATGCCAACAATATTCCTTACTTTTCAAAATATCCCCAAGCAACCCAGGTTCAAGGTCCTTGGCAACCTAAATTTAGAGATAGGTTTACCCTGTGGAGTCCTGGGACTTCTAAGCAAATGCTACCACTATTTTCTTCTGTTTCTTCTCAAACCTCTAATCCACTTCCTAAGTCTACTCAGGTACAGCAATTACCCCTTCAAAGGTTAGTAGCCAAAGTTTCAAGGAGCTGTTTTTTTAATCATCTTGCAAGTATTACATTATACTTCTGGGCCAGGGTACAAGAGGCCGATGGTCAGGTTGAACTGGACAAACAAATGGAACGGGTTCCAGCTCACCAACCTAGCTCCAGAATGTGCTGGTCCAAGAAGTGCTTTTTAAATCATGGGGAACCACTAGTGAAAATCCATTGGTGCTTTGATGGTGGCCCAGTAGGTGGTGGGTTCATGGTGAATCATAAAAGAAGAAACTGAAGAAGGAAACTAATCATCATATCATCTTGGCCTAAAGCCTACATAAGGGGTAGAATGGGATGACCTGCCTCTCTAGGAAGCCTTCCTTGACACAGCCAAGGGAAGTGACAGCGTGTGATTTACTTAATTTCCCTGTATCTGACATAGATATATAGAAACAGTGGAGCCTGTATGACCCATCTTCTATCAACCCATCTTGGATGACTCACTGTTTTCAGAACATAGCTCTCCCACCCCTGAGCCTCTGCTCACAGCTTTCTTCCGAACCACTTCCCAAAGCTTGCCCCTGCCTGCTGAAATCCTATTTTTTGTCAAATTTCCACTTTTGAGCTTTTTGAGCTTTTGAAATAGCCTGTGGGCTACTTCTTCTAAAAAGACTTTTTGAGATGGCTTCTCTTTAACCTCTAAATTCCTGGTGTATTTTGCTTTCTCCACCCATAACGTAGCGACCACATATAATTGGAAGAAACAGTAGACTTGTTTCCCCCACCAATTACAAAAGCCCCTTGTAGGCAGGGACCAGATATCACTGAGCCTCGTTCAAATGGAGCAAAGGACAGGTGTTCAATTTATGTCAGCAGGATTGATGCAATTATTAACTACGTCTTTGATTTCTTAGTAACATCTTCTCTAAGAAATCCTTGCTTTGGTGACCTTTCTGATACAACGCAGCACTTGTCTATCACAGAACTTACGACATCATATTGAAACTATTATATTACCTATGAACCAGACTCTAAACTTTCAAGGTAGAGACCTTGTTTCACTTATCTGTTTGTCTACAGTGCCTAACATAATATCTGAAAATGAGACGGCATGTAAATAAATCTTTGATGAGATGTTAAAATGGGCTATGAGTTTTTTGAGGGAAGGATCCACAAATTCTCATCTTCTGCACCTTCTCTTTAAAATCAAGAAACGCTCACTAATGTTGATATGTGAGGTAGGTTTTAGAGCAAACTGTTTCTCAGTTCTTTCAAGTAGATCATACCGTCTGATGAGCAAAAATATGGAAAAGTCTTCTGAAATACAAATGCTAATCTCAAGGTTTCACGTACTTTGAGAAACTCAAGACTTAGTTGTCTCCAGTGACTTGTTGGGTAGCCTTCTTCAAGGCCCAAGATAGCCTCAAAAATTTATTTTACACCTCAGCAGGACCTGCATTCCAATTATGATTATTTGGTATTTTTTTTAATTAATTAATTTTATTTTATTTTTTCAGTGTTCCAAGATTCATTGTTCATGTACCACACCCAGTGCTCCATGCAATATGTGCCCTCCTCAATACCCACCAGGCTCAGCCAGCACCCCCTCCCTTCCAAAATCCTGTTTGTTGTTCAAAGTCCACAGTCTCTCTTGGTTCATGTCCCACTCTCTGATTTCCCCCAGTTCACTCTTCCTTTTCTTCTCCCAATGTCCTCCATGTTTTTCCCTTATGTTCCACAGGTAAGTGAAACCATATGATAACTGACTCTATGCTTGACTTATTTCACTTGATTATTTGGTATTTTCAAAATAACTCCAACTAAAGTCATAGAACTGGATTGTGGTGATGGTGATGTAATTCTCTAAATTTACTAAAAATCATTGAATTATATACTTACAACGAGTGAATTTATATTATATAAATTATACCTCAATAAATCTGTAAAAAAAATAATTTAGATTATTCAACAACAGGGACGACATCTTATTTTTCATTTTGCCATCCAGGGTCTACCATCCTAACATCCAAACATGGGCCTTGTTAGCCAGGAGGTATGTCCAGCCGGCAGAAGTGCTCAGTCAGGTCACCAAATGTAAACAGCTCTGCAGAGGTCACCACAAAGGCACTGTTGTTCTATCTCATAGCCGAGAAGGAAAGGAGAGTCGCCATAGAATATCTACTCTCTCTTGCATCCCTAATTAGAAACATGTGGAAGAGGGCCCACCCACGGGTCACATCAGCCAAAAAGGCCTCCTTTCTTCTGCCTAATGTTGCATGTTGGCTGAAGAAAGACCTCTCCCTGGGCCTGCCATAGGAATGGTTTCAAATTATAAAAGTATCTACGAAGGCCACCGTCAAAGCACCAGTGGATTTTCACCAGTGGCTCCCCATGTTTTAAAAAATACTTCCTTGCCTCGTACGTAATTAGTGCCAGGTTGGTACGTATAACATATGGTAATTTGTTCCGTTCATCCTGACTGTGGGCCTTTTGCACCCCGGCCCAAATCATACACTGCTCAGACACCCACGGGTAGGTGAAATGCAAAGTCACAAATGTATAAGCTCCAGGCAGCGCCTTGGCAATTCTCATCACACAGATATCTACATTCTTTCTCGTGACTCATTTACATTGAACTTAATACTTTGGTTCTTTTTATTTTACGACTGCACCAGTATCTAAACTGTCTTAGTGAGATACAAAGAAAGTGAATGAGAGATTATATAAACTCTGTTTGTAATGTCCTCAAGAAAATGCCATATTAGTCGAAGATGCTATTTATTGTAATGCTCCCCAAAGAGCAATACTCTCTTCTCATTCAGAAAAGCCCCAGTAAATATTCACTTTTCTTCAAACTCTAGGAGACAGTGACTTGTTTTTGTAGTAGAAAACTAAAGTTTTACTTTGGGTCTGAAGAGCTACAAAAGCTGGCAGACCGAATTATTTAAACACACTAAAATGGTCTTTTTTTTTAAACACACACACACACACACACACACACACACACACAAGGAGTAATCCACGCTAAGACTGTTGTGCTGGCCCAACATGGGGCCTTTTGCAAAGATCAGATAGTCCAAGAGGCTTGCTTTGATCTGACTAAAGATGGGTATTTAATCTTCTATGTAGAAGAAAGCTATAGTTTTTAGATTAATTGCCCTAGCACAGATCTGCTGCCAAGCTGCTCCAAGTTTCTCTTCCTAATGTGAGATAAAATGGCCATTTACTTTAAACCATGTCGTAGAGCCAGCTCATGCCAAAGAATATGCATTCCTCCTGCACTCATTTACCAATTAGGTAAAAGGTCAGTGCATCATTCACGTGCATTGGGAGCAACAATCAGTCTGTACCCCACTGTCTCTTCTAAGTTTGTCAGACAGAAGACTAGAGGCTGACAGTGGGTGATTCATGGAAAGAAACTGAAAAACAGAGAGACTTCATTTTGCATAGGAAGAGTTACCTTCTTGGTTGAGATGCACACCTACAATGAGAAAAAGACTGAAAGGCCTTCTGGGGGAACCCACACAAAGTGCCATTAGCTGGTGTCCTATAGAAAACCGAGTGGGTTCCAGCAGCTAGATGGTGATGCTAGTAGGTGGGGAGAGGGAGTCACATTTAGAACCCATGGTTCCAGTGACAGTGGTTATATGCGCTACAGGAAAGTGACCACCACTGCCTGTCACGAAGACCAAAGGATCAAAACTTGGACTCACTGGCTGATCCTGAATGAATTTCCAACCCTGCCTCTGTCTCTGCTGCCTCAACCATTAAAACATAAATAAATATACCCACCCACTTTGGTGTGAAATGAGGTTGCATCACATTTTTGGCTCCATAATCAAGATGTGTCTCATTAATATTACACCGCTCTGTAGAATCAAGCATGGGGAAGCTTCGGGCTTCCAATGTATGAATGAATGCCAGTAACCATGCGGTCAACAGCCAAATATGAAATCAGATTCTCTGAAAAGAGGCAAGCATTTTAGGTCTGCCTTTCAAGAAGCTGCAGCCCCACCCAACTACTAAGTCTAAACGGAAGTGACTTAACACCATTTGGCTGCGTTTTCTTAGGCTGCCCAGTGCCTCAATGACCACCTCCAAGAGAGATCCGCACAGGGCGAGTGACCTGAATGGGTACACAGGAGTCAGAAGGCTGGGGGTAGGGACAAGAGGGGACATGGCGGAGGGGGAGTAAACTGGGCAGTGAATTATCCTTGGAGCGAATGCTTCTTTGTCTCCAGGCAGAATGATTATAGGGAACTTGCTGTCAGCACTCTTGGACTAATCTTTCCAGACACTGCTCTGAAGAGTGAATGACGCTGATCAAACCCAAATCAGCAGTTGGGGAGGTAGAGGAGGAATTTTAGAAGCTGGTGATTCACTCCTCTGGCACACAGCCCTTGATAGCCCCTCAGCTTAGGCTGCCAGGCTCGAGAGGCCACAGCAATCAGAGGCCACAGGGGTCTTTATGCTCCTTGCTCCCTGACTTCAAAATAGCCAACAGAAAAAGGAGGAAACCAGTAGCTAGGACACCTGGTCCTGAACACTCCTAGCTGTTGTCACCCCGTTCTGTAGGCCTTCTATCAGCAAAACCACTGATATCGCTCTAGACCTATCCCCACCCCACAATCTCCTCGACTGTCACTCGACCTATGATGGTTCCAGGGGAACTACAGGCCCAAAGTGAAGGACTCCTTTGTTCCCATCTCTGTGATAGGATGACATGTGGTCCTGAGTGCCAAGGTACTAAGATAAGAGGGGTGCTCAAAATGCCCAGATGGCTGGAGAATAAAAACCCTGAGAACAGAGCCAAATTTGCACAGCAGACAAGGGCCACTGTGGCCAGGGCTGGAAGCACAGTGCCTGTAGTCCACAGGCAGCAGCGGAACTAAAGGGAAGCCATCCCCCGACTCAGCTGGTGGGAGTTGGGCAACTTCCCAGCTGGACGGAGCTCTCAAACACATCCCTGTAAGCTACTCACGAAAGACAGAGATGCCGTTAAAAACAACAAACAAAAGGAGCCGCTAATCAAGAGGAACTTTAGACTTAAGAATGGGATTCAGTCATCCTTCCAGAAAGATGCACGTCTGGACCAAGGCCCAAGAGCATGACATTCAGCTGCCGTACCCCTCTCTGGGGCCCAAGTTTGGAGGCGCTGAAAGAAGACGAGCTTCACAAAGGAGGCAGATGGGAAGGCCCCCATCCACTTGCAGTGTGGTTCCCATACAGAAGATTAGAATTCACCAGGTATAAGCAATCACAATTGTAATCGGCTGCTTGGAACTGAAGTTGCGTTTTGAATAAGAAACCAGCGAAGACCTCAAAACTCCTATCGTTCCCTTTCCCTCTGCACTTTGAAATAGTCCTAGACATTTGGCAGTTGACACACAGTCCTGGAAAGCACTGACCACTGAGCTTGGAATCACCCCAGGGTCTGACTCCTCGGGACACCCCAAGCAAGGGCTTTTTCTATGGTTAGTAAAACAAAGGCATTTTGTATAGATAACCCCAATGACTTAATTTTTCTCTTCCAAGCTTGATACTTATAACTAGGCTATTTTGTTAATAATGGCCCCTCCCTCCGTTTCTTTCCTCATATTTTCAGCACTATCCAAATTGCTCCTAGCAATATTTTATCTTCCATTAATTCTTCAGCTAGAAAGGCTATGACATTGCCAAGCGAATCGAACAGAACAAGTCCGTGAAAAAGAGAGACTGTAACAGCTTCACAACCCTGCTGGCAAAATCCATACGCTGTGGAAGGAACTGCTAACCAGACATTCTAGTTTAATTGGGCTTTGAGAACTATTTAAGTGGTTTCTAGGGTTTTGTTTTTTTTTTTTTTTTCCTGAATGTCCACCCAACTGCCTTAGTTCAAGCGGAAAGAGAGGTATACCTGTTGGCCCAGTCACTGTCGGATGACAGCAGGTTTAAGACTGAAGGGTCTTGACTTTCCTACCAACTCTGCCTTGACGGCTGGACGGGACAAAGGCAAAGCAACCGAGTCTTCTTCCCTTAGGCTTTAGTTTACCACATGTTTTCAGCTGGAAGACAACAGGAAAGCAGAATGGTGGATGGCTTCTACCTTGGCTACGAAGCAACTGAGAGGCTCCAGGGAACCCAATTTTGCTCTTCCCACTTGTCTGAGTAGTGTCAGTGCCGACTAAGTGACTCAGTCTTCCTCATCGGAAGCAGCTGTTCCGTGTCTAACTTACCCATGGGCGCAATACCTTTTGTCAGCATTTGTTTTCTTAAAATGCATTTCTCCTTCATGGCATTGCTATTCTATACGGACTGGGGTCTTTGTGGATGAACAGGACTCAGTTAACCCCACAAATGACAAAGTACTATTTGATTTCTACAACATGAGTTAAAATCACAGAGCTGGCTTTCAATGGGCTGCTTTGCTGAATTATAATATGTTTGGGGCCGATATCCACTTACTTTGTTTTTTTCATCCAGCTCTTGCCCCCTCCCCCCTCCCCCCGCCATGACATCAACATCTATGTGTAGAGTCTTCTAAACAGCACTGGTGCTATTTTAAGTATGATAACAGAGGGGGGAAAGATGATCTTGAGCTGAGATAGCACGAGGATTGCAATAGAACAGGATACCCTTTGAAAAGAGAATGCAAGCTCTTCATAAGAGCAAGAATTCAGGATGTCCTAGGTCACTGTTGGTGGCATTGTCATTTATCACTGGCTGCAGAACACAGTGGCCAGATTTCCTGGGAATAAAAAAAGGCTTTTTTTTCCCTGAATTTTCTCTTGACGTAAACCATTATCTGTTTGCAAGAGATGAGGAAAAAAAGACATAGGCATATGTTAGAACTTCAAGCCTTTAAAATAGTCATCGCCTGCTTCCCAAATGGCCTACTTAAGTCTCATTTTAAAAAAATAATTATTTCCTCTTCAGACAAAGCTGCCTCAGGGTAGTCTGTTAAAATTGTTTTGTTGGTCATGTCTTGTCTTTTTTTTCCTACTAGATTACATACTGGGCTGCAGTTAACAAAGCGGATATGGCACCAACACCCTAGTCTGCTTTCTTCCATGCACAGGACCTTTCTGGAAGGAATGAGTTTCATGGACACAAAGATGAGGTGTCTAGGGCTGGACAGATGGGAAGTGAGGAGGTACGAGGGAATGGAAGAAAGGTCACTCCATCTAAAGGGGTACATCTCCAACACACTGACGATAGACAGGAGCTCCCAGCTGGGGGAACAACATGGCCCGAACCTTCTCCGCAGAAGAGGCTGGGTCATGACTGTGATGTCTTGAAAAAGTCTGTGAGAGAGGAAGTGAAATGGCTCACCAAGGAGTTAAGAGGGAAAAAGCAAAAGAAAAGGCTAGAGCCTGGTTCGAATAAGCAAGGCTGCTCACCACTCTATAGAGTTTCTTTTGTTTTAGACAAACTAGCTTTCCTTAGAGAGAAAGGCCATCTGTTTTTTAAAAAGACTGCCCTCTTTCCCCTCACCGTCAGCCTGACTGGTCCTACCTCAGGCACTCAGACCTGCAATAGTCCTGACAATAGCAGGGAGTTGTGCAATATGTTGTGTTCAGATATTTTGGGTGGCTCACAGGCTTCATGGCACAAGGAAGGATGAAAATGGATGAAAACGAAAAGGATGAAGGCACTGGGAGGATGAAAATGTAGAACACTGAAGAATTCATCGGGTGATAAGAGGAAATCAGGCTTGGGTGCCTGAGAGGCAAACAGCCCACAGAGTTTTGATGGGATCCTTTCCACCCTGGAGTGAACGCGGTGTCTGATCTTACTGGTGCCCAGCTTCTGCCGGAGGACGAAGAGATTCACACAGGACAGACACGGCAACCTCGGGAGGGTTACAAGTGTCCCCAGGAGCCTCTACGGGGCAACTGGCCGATTGAAAAATTACTAATTTTTAAAGCCTCGAGTTATAGAAAATAGGAATCTAAATGAAAGATATCCACGCCTGACAATGGTCTCAAACTAACACAAAATATAGCAGAATAAAATAAAATTACCAAAAAAATCATATTAATCAAATTATGTTTCCCATGATAGACAGTCAAGTTGAATTACATATAATGTCTTGGTGTGTCTAAGAATATTCCTTATATAATGTCATCACACTCTGTTGAATTTCCCGAAGCATCACAGCTACAAGTATTCATTTCTTTTGGTTAGAGGAACTAGTTAGTGGCCAACACCAGAGGTGCTGTGTCCGTTCTCTCACAAAATTCCAGGGAGAGAGCTTGACTCTCTTAGAAGTTGCAATGTTTTACAACAAATGACACTGCATTTAAAAATGCTTCTTTAGGGGCACCTGTGTGGCTCAGGCATTAAGCATCTGCCTTCGGCTCAGGTCATGATCCCAGGGTCCTGTGATGGAGCCCCACAGGGGGTTCCCTGCTCCGCTGCCCTTCTCTCCGCCCTTCTCCCTCTCCCGCTCCCCCTGCTTGTGTTCCTTCTCTCACTGTATTGCACTGTATTTGAAAGAATAAACAAATTCTTTCAAAAAATTTTTTAAAATTACTTCTTTAGGGAGATGTAATAAAAGCAACGGCAATCTTTATTATGGTTGTTGTTAGGAAAATACTGTGGAAGTTTCTAAGTGCAGACAGAGACCTCCACGCCCCTCGTGTGGAGTGGCCTGTAATAACCACTCTCCAGCACCTTCATCCACCCTCTGATTTTCATCTCCAGGTATAATGAAAGCTAAATCTAGCAGGAACCATTTGGCTCTCTGCTCTTGGAAGATGCAGTGCTGTTTCATGTCCGGCTAGATTTGTCTTTGCCTTTTACATATCTCTACCTCTCTGTGATTCTCCTTTCTCCCTGCCTGAAAATAAATGCCCTTTACCCTTGAGCCTGCTGTTTTCTGATGTACGGCCCTCTGAATCATGAGGCTGGCGAGGAGCGATGAGCTCTCTCAGTTCCTTTCACAGCCGGTGCCAGTGGCACTGACTTGGCTTCTACTTTGGTAACTGGGAAGTGGGCCGCAGAAGTCCACATGCGATAGGGCTGCTCTGTCTCAGACGCGCCCCGTCAGACAGATGACACAGAGTTGCCTTCCTTGGTGAGGCATAGGCACTATCTTGTGTGCTCTTAGTTAATTAAGGGTCTCGCTATAAGAATAGCTTTCCCAGTCCATTAGCAAGATAATTCTTTAAAGGATCTGTGAACATTTCTAAGAACTAAATATGGAGCACTGATCTTCAAGTGGCAGGAACAAAATAATATAGAGCTACGTCAGAGGTCTGTTCAGAGGGCTGGCAGTGAGATCACTGGTGTGCCACAGGACAGCAAGGATGTCGTCCCCTCTGTTTTATGAGCACCCTCCCGCTCAGTAGTGTCCATGAGCTCAGATCAATGGCAGCGTTTCCAATAGAAAGTGCATTTGGTTTCAATTCACTTTCATAACAACAGAGACTAATGCTTAGCAAGATGGAGAACATTAAACACTATTGTTCTGGCCCAGGAATGACTGGCTTGGGTGGCAGGAAGCAGAATAGTCTCTTCTCTGGAGAAGAAAATGCCTGCGGGTAACAACCCTCATTCCCAAACAGCTTTCTTCTTTTTTTTAAGGGACGGTAAAAGAAAATCCAAGAATCATCATCTCAAATCATAGAAGTGGAAGGGATTTCAAAAAAAAAATTATCATGTGACTCAGCCTTCTCTAGAAGGTTTTTGTTTCTTAAATAATTATATAAACCCCAAGGCATTGTGATTTAATAAGGTCTAAGGGCACAGCAAAGTATTTTATAAATTATTTTTCTAAGCCCCTTGTGGAGCCTTTTATTATCTTAAATAATGAGAAAATGAATGAGATTCTTTAAGATTTGCAGCTTTCAGATTTTAGAGGTCATTAAGTGGAAAAGGTAGGCTTAGGATTCAAGTTGTGTTCTTTTGGCAAAAGAAAATGCCCACGCCATTGGTTCGTGTCTCAAACAACCAGCAGCTCACTCTCTATCGCTGTAATCATTCAGAAATACTCTGCCAGTTACATTCCCTTTTCTCTCACCGATGAAAAGAAAGGTGCATTGGATAAGCTAAATCAATGGAAGAACTCTGACATCTAAGATGTACTAATGAAGGGTCCTTCAGGGAACCCCCCCCAAAAAAACAAAAAGCATACAAAAAAACCCCAACAACCACCCAAATGGGGAATTATGTAATTCTATCTTTGTATTATTTAGAACATGGCAAGGGGAAAAAGACCATCCACTGTACGTTCCCTGAGAACCTCCAATCAAGGGCTCTAGCCATTTAAAAACATGTTTCCTGGCTTCAGACTGGCTATAAATACATTTAATAAGGATGAAAAAAAAATCACTGCATCATTTACAGTTCTCTCTCAACTCCAGCTGACAAAAATCCAGTCCAGATGTTTGTTTTGCAAGAATAACACCAAGAGGGTGAACTTCAATTGTGAGCATGAAAGCCCCAGGAGAAGGGGGTGTGTTTGCAGAGAAAGGGACAGCGAGGTTGGCAGAGAGGGTGTGGGCAGACCTGGTTTGATACTGATTAAACAGAAACACAGTAATTAATTTATTTTGTGTGTAAGAAATCCAGTTTGCTAGCCTGGCCCCTGTCTCATCGCCCCTTTCAAAGCCACAGGGCCTTGGATGGTGAAGCCTGAAATGGTTGTTTCATAACCTTTGCTTTTAAATTAAACAAATGACCTCAGATTTTTGGAGCAGTTGTTGACTCAGGGGAAAGTATGCCATTAAAAGTGTGCCAGAAACAGATTTAATTGGTACAAGTCCCAAAAAGTGCTCGAAAGAGAACAGGCTTCCCGCATATAGATTTCAGGGAAATTACTCAAAGGCCGCACAGCTTTGTCAGAATTCGAGATGTGAAACAAGGCAGCTGAAAGACTCCATATCAAAAGGGTAAATTCAATTCAGGAGATATTAATCTGATTACCTAAGTGAGGCCGCGAATCGGATATGCTCCATTGTGCTCCCCGTTCAACCTGGACAGCTGGAGGAGCCAATGGCTTCCTTTTCCCCGACATATAATTAAGTTTTAAGAGATGATCGAGTTACGGATACAAAGTTTTAAGAAATATTTCATTCAGGAGTGGCATTTACAGTGCTCGCCTGTTCCAAGAGACATTGTTCACTTTATTTCCTTGAGCCCCGCTGGAGAGTGTGTGGATCGGGGCCTAGGGGCTCGGTGTTTGTGTTTCGAGCTACAATAAACGCCCTCTGTGCACCTGCCTGGAGGAAAAACCAGTCCAGCCGCCTCCCTAGACAAAAGGGCCCTGTATTAAGTGCTGAAAACCCAGACATGAACTGACCCTGTCAAATTCCAGATAGAAAAAACAAAAAAGAATCAATATTTTTGTCCAATCCAAAAAGAAGCTGTCATGTAGGTTTCTGGCTTTCCTTTCTCATCCTAAGTCCGAACAACAGTGACCTGTCAACAGAAGTCACCTTCTTTCTCACGAGTCTCCTCACCTTTCTAGATTCCTTTCCTGATGGCGCAATCCGTGGCCCGGCACTCCGTGAGCTATCCTCCAACCATCAACATACACTCCGAGCTCGTTCTCCACCAGGCCCTTGCCCTGGAATCTCCTTTCAGTCTCTAAGGTCGTACATCTTCCCAAAGAGATTGCATTACTAAATTACATGTTTTCAAAGATTTCACCAACACACGTTTATCACAAATTCCACCTGCACTTAGAATTGCAAGAATGTTTATCTGTAGGGCAAAATATCAAGATCCTAGTTCCTCCGTGCCCGCCTTGGTTCCCGATGCTAGTTGGGCCAAGGGAGGCTGGGTCATGCGTCGGTCCCCATTTCGGATGACTCCTTCAGAGAGCTGTTCAGCTTGGGCTTCTTCTAGAATCAGTCATGCTAGTCCCAGCTGATCTGTGCATTCTCAGGAAGGAAAGTGATTTCTCACAAAATTTGAAACCCAACTAAATGAGTTTTCTTTGTGAATTTCACTAAGGCGTGGGCAACTTTAGCCCAGTTCACTGATGAATAAACGAAGAAGTACAAGGTGACTACCTCACCCTGAGAGTGCAGCTGGGTTATGAAACCAGAAAAGGATCCATCAGTTGCAATCTCCAGCTTCTCTAAGCCAGCCCAGAATAGAGGGTAAAATTAATGAAAACATGATTTTGATAATTACTGAAAACCACCATACATGGTAATGGCTGCAAACCATTTTCAAATATATTTAGTGAACAGCTAAACCCCTTTTAAGGATTAACAGCTCAACTAGGTTCTCAAAGTTGCCTCAACAGCTTCTCCAAACTCTGACCCTGAGGGGCAGGAAAACCAGATGATCTGCACAGGGAAACCGGGTTCCCTAACACGATTGTTCCAGCAGGATGTGCTTAATTGTTTGTGTCTGGAGTGAGCCTAGGAACCCAGCGCAGTTTATCTGATTTGGTGCTCATGAAACAGCTGGCCAAGAGAAACAGTCACCCATCACAGGTGCTAAGCTACACAGAGCTACCTTGGCCAGCCTGACGAGCTCTCAGTGAGACACGCGGCTGGTTCACCACCTGTACCTTTACGAGTGATGGCGGCTGTCCGCTGGCTGGTCCATAGGGCCCTACACACACTGTGATTCAGGACAGACTGGTCAGGGAGTCCGTCTTCACTGTGTCCTACCCTCCTAAGATGGTGGCCCACGCCACCGAGAGATCGCGATGGTCTCTCCTTTCCATCAGTGGCCCAGACATTTAAAATCTGCCGCCCTCATCCTGGCAACTCACTAAGTGCCGTGCTCAGTGGGACTTTCACTGTCTAGTGTGTGTGGACCTCATATTCTGGCCTTTCCTTCTTTTCTTATCTTTTCCCATCCTACCCATTGTAGTGCAACACATACAATCCATTTAGATGTAAGGTTTGGCTTCATTACAGTATGCAGGAATTCTAGGATTCCAAGATAAGGCTGACAAAAATGAGAATTAGCCTTTATGTTCTGGAGGGCAGAGGCCAAGCCAGATATTGTTCGTGTTGCCCCTGAACACCCAGCAAGCTTTTTACATGACAGATGCTTCATACATGTTTGAATGAACAATTAAAAGAATGGAGCCGATGATCAAGTTTGGGGCTCAGTCTCATTTTTGGGGGGACAGTAAAGAGCTTTGCAATGAAAACTAGGAAGGGAGAAATCTAGGACATCAGTGGCAGGCATACATATGATGACTCACTGGGATGTGAGAAGAAAGTACTAGAATCTATTTCGTTTTTTAAAAACCTCTGTTTCTGTGTTTTATATAACCTAATGGCATAGTAGCTCTATATTTTATGGACAGCAGTTTTACATATTTTGGGCAGTGTGCTCAAAGATGATTGGGTTGTGGATTCAAAAAAATGTGAAGATTGCTGCTCTACATAACCAATGTAATAATAACAGTGACGAAGGGATGTGCCAAAATGCTCACAGAGGGTTTGGTCCAGCCCGGGATTTGCTTTGTTCATCTTTAAAGGAGGAACAGAGAAGCTTGTCTGAAACTCGAAAAAAAAGTATCAGTTGGTCCTTGGAAGAAGCCAACTTCGCAAGGCATCACCTAATGCTACACCCTACATATGTGGCTGAGAGAGCCAAGGCCCAGAGAAGTGAAGTGATTTGCTCAGAGTAACACAGATGGTTTGTGGCAGCGCTGGCCCTTGAACACAGGTCTCGTCATTCCCTTGTCTACTGTTCAAAAACACCTCTTCTCTAATGTCTGTCTGTAAAGAGACTTCAGGGTGCGTACAAAGAAATGGCCACAATTATCATATCACTTAGCACAGGGCCCTCTCAACTCTGGCAATCGCAGTCAGAAATACGTGATCAGAAGCTCGGTGAGGCAGTGCTATGATCATCTTGTAGAACTGAGTATAACGTGAGACGCCTGGGTGGCTCGGTTGCTTAAGTGTCTGCCTTCCGCTCAGGTCATGATCCCAGGGTTCAGGGTTCGAGTCCTGCATCAGGCTCCCTTGCCCAGCACGGAGCCTGCTTCTCCCTCCGCCTGCCGCTGCCCCTGCTTTACTCTCTCTGTCCCCGACAAATAAATCAATAAAATCTTTAGGGGAAAAAAAAAAAGATTTAAAAAAAGAAGAACTGAGTATAATGTGCTGGTCAAGAGCGCAGACCCCGAGCCAGACTCTCTGGGTTTGAATCCCAGCTAATCTCTAGTTCGCTGACCAGCAGCTGCTTATGTAAATGCTCCATGCTTTAGTTGCTTTGTGTCTGAAGTGGAGGTAATAACTGAACCCCACAAAGCTGTAGGGAATTTTCATGCTCAGTACAATGTCTGACACATAATGGACACTCCTTACTCTTGCTAGCAAAAAGGAACAAAACAGATATTAATTTCCATAGGGCCATTTACACCATTGGCTATATTCTCTCACCACCTAGCAAAGAAGTACAGATAAGCCATGTCTACCTAGAAGGTGCCTTGATAAAGGGAGGGTTCTCCTGATGCTGCTCAGGTGCCTGATGCACCCAAGAATCGCTCCCAGGCTGATGAGTGGGAAACCAAAGCCACACCTGGCCACCCAGACTTCAGAATGGTTAAAGCGTATTATAAAGTTCTCATTACCCCGAGAAATTTAAAGCTATTCCCACTCAAAAGTGATTCCCCTCAAAGAGATCAAAATCCTAATTCTCTAGTTTCATCCCCATTCTTGCTAACCTGTACAGCACTCTCTGAGAAATCTCTCGGAACCACAAAATCACCCCGTCTCTGGCCGGTTTCAGTGGCTCCCCCCTCACCATCAGGGAAGAATTCAAAGTGACCGGTATGATGAGAAGCACCTTTCACAAGCCGGCCCCTGCATTCCTCGACAGACGGGCCTCCTCCATGCCAGCCATAGCACCCGGCCCACGGGGCTCCCGTGGCACCCTCGAGTGTGGCACACTCCAGCCCATTACGTGGGCCCTTCTTGAGGCCAGAAGCACCTTCCCATCCTCCTTCTCTTCTTGGGAGCCACTGTGGACTCTTTAAGATACAGCTCAAGGGTCTCCTCACTGGAAGCCTTCCCAGAGAACGCCCATCCCCAAACCAGCACTCCTGTGAGCTCCCCAGCAGCCTCCTCCCCCCACAGCCACGACAGCACACTTTGCTCACTCCTCCATCACACTTCCTCCCACCTGACTGTGGGTTTCGGAAAGGGCAGGGACTGTAGCTTCTGCCTCTGTACCCTGAGCATCTGCCGAGCGCAGGACCTAGTAGATAGGAGGCCCCTAAGAAATAGCCGTACCGTATATCAGATTCAACGGCTTCTGTTACCACGCTCGTGTAAATGGGGGAGAGTTCCCCTTCAAAGGCAGAGTTACGAGGCTCCTGTTCTTTCCCTTCCGACACTTTCCCTGCACTGCCCAGTGTTATTTATCATACACGGTCAGTCAGTGCAGGTACATAGTTAAAGCTGACTGCACTTTGGTGGAATTTTAAAGCATATATGATTATGTCCAGTGAGAAAAATCACAATAGTCGTTTCATGCTTCTTTAAGGTAAATACAGATCTAAAGCTTTAAATAATTCTTTGATGGCCAAGTATTTATTGAGTAACTACTATATCAGACACTACTGTAGGCTCTGATGATCCAGTAGTGAACAAAAGAGACAAAGACTCCTATCCTCAAGGAGTTTACCTTCTAATGACCACATTTTTTTTTTTTTTGGCTTTGCTAATTTACTTGAATTTCTATCATTATGTCAAAGCACAAGCTATTTTCCTTGGTTCCAGTCTGGTCCCAGAAGGAGCCAGGAGGATCTTTCTGGTTGGGCCTTGGATCTACCCCTCTGGCAGCCACTTATTCACCTTTGTTTCCCAGGCTCTACCTTTAAAGATTTCAATGACTGATTCGATATCTGGTCTCCAGCTTTCCCAGGGGCATGTTCTCTTTGTCATTTAACTTATAAGCAACTTATTTTGCTTCTGGCCTCATTTATCTATACATATTGTATTTAAAACAAAGAGAAGTTTGTCTCGTTATTCCTCGGCCTACTGGGGTATCATCCATCCTCTAAGACTGGCAATGTACACTTGCATTTAACCCATAAAACTCAGACCCTCTCCTGAGTGTAGGGAGTCATTTTGTCCCAGCATACCATAAATTGTGTAAAGGATGGAACTTACAGAGATGGAGTTCCCCACTGCACATTTTTCTGTTACCCAGCTGCCATCTTGGCTTCTCTGGCTTCTCTGGTCTTAAGCAGTGGTAAATGATGGCCAAGCACAGGATATAGTCCGCACTTATGTGCTAGTCCCATGTCCCTGAATAGGAGGTGATTTGTACACAGGCAAGCGTAGGCCTCATTTCTCATCAGATAATAATGATTTAGAATAGGCAGTAGATTCCAGATAAATAGAAGAGACCTCTCTTATCCCTCAAGAAAAATTCTAGGGTGGACTGTAGATAGAAAGAAAATTCAAGAGGAATCAGATAGTTATCTGGCACTGGAAAAAATATTTTCAAATGTTATTGGTTTTTTGTTTTTTTTTAAAGCAGTGTATTGGCTCAAAGGCATGGACAAGCGATAGCTAAGTAATACCAAAAAGTTGATCAAGAAGGAGAGGATTCTGAGAATGGATATGACTGACGGGATTGACAGAGGTACACTCACCTCTGGGTTTACAAGTAAACTTATAATGATATCTGCTTGGTTGGACAAAGTTCTTTTACTAGATGTTATGTTGGGGTGGGGGAATCTGCCCTTCATCCATAACTGTTATTGTAAGGGAAAAGTGCCCCTTATCCATGCAGCTCACTGAAAAGACAAGTGTACTCGCCATGTTCATATGACTTCTCAGCCATCGATGACAGGACCAAAGGACCACCCATCCGCAGAACTACCAGGTATGAAAAGGTAAACTGGACCAATGAGATCATAAGGTCAAGCAAGGGCCAGTGCCATGGAAAGCTGAGGTAGGGATGAGAAAAATGAAGAGAATGACCTGTTTCCAACTCCTGTGTAATCAGGCCATATTTTAGTTCCTATTTGCACATAGCCATGTATCCTTATAGTAGAACCTAGTGCCAAAAAATATAAGTTCTTAAGCCTGTTAATATAAGTTCTTAATTCTGTTGCTTTCTAAGCCTCACTTTATCTATAAAATAGGATAATTATTACCATTCACTTCAGAGGGTTGTTGTAAGGGTTAAATGCAATGGATGTACAAGCCAGACATACACTATGTGGTCCATACTGTTAGCTACTGTTATTAATAGTCCAACTTTTTGTAAGCAAACTAGACTGGCATTCTGTTTCTTGCTACCAAAAGGGCCCTGAACAGTCTAGTAACTAACTACCCTATCACAGACCTGAGACAAAGCCTGGTGACCCAATAAAGGCATATGGCTACTGTGAGTCCTTCCAACATACTTATCTCCTCTCTTAAGATAGTCTCCTTGAGGGCTCAGATGGAGACACATTAATCTTGGTATTCTTGGTGCCTTACACAGATAAGAGATTCACTGAATAAAGAATGGTTCTCCAAGTGTGGTCCCTAGACCAGCAGTAACAACTCCTGAGAATCTGTTAGAAATGCAAATTATTTGGCCGCTCCCACAACTGAATGAAACTCTTAGAGTGGGAACCCAGCGATGTGTATATTAATACCCATCCCTCCCACCCCCCGCCCCAGCCTGGTGATTCTGATGCATGCTGAAGTCTGAGAACCACTGGAGTAAAGGTTCTGGTGTGGAAACACAACCACTCCATAACCTTGACTAAAGAACAGCCCTATTCTATCTGGGGAGAACATCCATCTTCTTTGACTGAGCATGTGGCTTTGGAAGGGATGCACATGGAACTGTAAGGGAGGAAAGAAACATTCCTAGCCAGTCAAATAAGCCTCATCAATCATGTTGATCAAGGAAATGACGTGTTGCCAATGGATTATCCTCACATTCTTCTCAAAGGGGCTTCAGGAAAAATCATAAACTCCCTAATGTGGCATTCCAGATGTCCACAATCCACACTGCCTACTTCTCAAGTCTCATCCCTTGCATTTCTCAAACATCACCCCGGCTCTCCCAGCCATAAGAATTATTGAAGTTCTTCAAATGACCATGCTCTTCCCATCATATCTTTGATAATAATATATCCTCTGTCTAGAATGTCATTCTTCCATCTCTGTATTCTTAGCACTAAGTATAGTTCCTGGTACATACTGGGTGCCCCATTTCCCTAAATATTTGATGAGTTCATTATCTCCCTACTTCCAATCTCCCTATCCCTAAACCATCCTACACTTCTCATCTAGATAGTCTTGAGAGTGTATGGTTATGATCATTTTAACATAAAATCTAAATTCAGTCTGGCATTCAAAGTCTGGTCCCAATCTATTTCTAGATTTATTGTAAGTGACCACCCCAGGCAAATGAGGCTCCTTTGCCCTCTTCCCAGGATACCCTGCATTTCCCTACAACACAGATCCCATATTTATTGGGTACTCTCCAGGAACTATAGAATATAGGAGTGATCAAGACAAAGTCCCTGTCCTTGAGGAGATTATATGAAAGTAAAGGAGGCAGACAGTGAACCCATAGACAAATTTATAATATGAGGTCAGGTAGTGATAAGGGCAATGAAGAAAAATAAAGCAGGCTTGGGGGAAAGAAGAGGATGGGATGGGAGTAGGTACCCCATCTTATAGAGGTGAAGGAAGATGTCTCTGAGATGACACTTGAGCCAGACTGAATGTAGTGAGGGGGAAGGCCAAGGAGAGATCTGGACAAGTGCTCTAGTCAGCGGGAATAACAAATGCAAAAGCCCAGAGGCAGAAACACTTTGGTGAATTTGAGAAACAAAAGGGTAGGCTCTGTGCAAGAACAGATAGGGGGAGAAGGATAGAAGATAAGGGCAGGACATGGCCTTTTTGAACTTAATGCCTTAGTTCATAGCATTTCCTGATCTCTACTCTTCTTTGCCTGTTGAATTCCTACCTATCCCTTAAGGGCTCTCTTACATCTTCCTCCCTGGACCCTTCAGATTCCCTTCTGCTGAAAGAGATGTGCTCCTCTTCCTAAATCCTGGAAGCTCTGGTGCATTCTTGTCTGAAAGCACCACCCACATCCTACCGGACAATGTCTTCCTTTAGAACTATTCTCAATCTACACTGTAAATCTCTTGTGGGCAAGGACCATATCTTGCTCATTTCTGGATTTCCTGTAACATTAACATAATGCATATAGTAGGGGCTCCACAACTCATAAAATCATCAGCTGGAAGGCACTTGAAAGTCTCTTCATCTAGCCAAAAAGTTTTTCTTGGAGGGACTATAGCTCTAAAACTATGCTAATATATGCAGGAATGCAGCTATTGCATAGGAAATGTCAGTATGACTGAATGAAATGCAGCTTAATCCAAGTAAAATTTATTTAGTGGCTTATCAGGAAAATGAGGAAAAGCAAAGGCCTCAGAGAGATCTGAGCCTCGGTCAGAGCTCAGCGGGACTGTCCTTGGGCTAGACCACCTTGCCAGACCTGGTTATAATCCTCCCCAAGTCCTAGGAAACATCACAAATGCATTCTGAAAGTTTTTTCATGCCGCATTACAATGCAAACCAAGTTATTCTCTGGGCACCACTCCTAGAAACAAGGTATTCATCCCTTCTCTATGATCTCTGACCTTAAGGCCTCTCATATTTGGTATTGAATTCTCTTTGATGATGGTAAACAGGGATCTTGTCTTGGAAAATCCTTCCAACTTGAAGCCCTCTGGGATCACACCCCCTCTGGGCATCCCATTCTTGGACTTTTGGCCCCGTCGTCTCTGTAGTTGAGACAATTGACAAAACTGGCTTTGGTGTTCTCATCCCTTCTGCTTTCATGGCGCTGAGATGTTAACAGGAACATGTGCAGATCTGGGATATTAGCCAGTAAATTCTAAGTAGTGAAGAAGTCTGAGGGTAAGAGGAAAATACTTTCAAAACATCTAGCCCAGCCCTCCCACGAACCACCTCAAAGACTGCCCCCCAAGAAAGCTCTCTCTCATCTCATTTGATCATAAGGTACCTCATGCTTCAAATGTGTCTCTCTTTGGCAAACTATTGCTAGCAAAACAGAACTCCTGACCAAGAAATACTTCCTGGTGGCTGACTTCCATGTTCCCTTTCTACTGTCGGTCCTTCTGTCTTGATCCTATTACCCCCTGGTCTCCCTGCCGGACATGTTCAACAAGTTCCTCTCCCTTTTGAGATTTACAGCTTGTCAGACCTTTGTAGGCTCTGCCCACCCTCTTTCAACTCTAGCTGCCCCTACCTCACATAATAATAAGTAGGCTTTCTTTAGCTAAACAACACAAGGTTTGGGTCCCTTTAATCTTTTTCTATAAATTAGGCCTTTCATGGCCTCTGAACAGTTGTTGGAACTAAAATACACCCAACTAAGTGCCATGGGTTCTTGAGTACTAGGGAGGGTGGAGTATGGGTAGGTGTGTGCCCCTTGTGAATGGAAGCATGTGAGGTTGTGTGTTGGTATATGTCTGTGACTTTGGAATCAGAAATTGAAAAGTCACCAGGACATATAAACAGTTTTATCCAAAACTCCCAAGAGGCAGCCGTAGCCAAATCTAGGAATTCACAGGAGGGGCTCTAACTTCTGTTCCTGGCACCACCAGTTCTCACTTATCGTGTGGCCTTTGAGCAATTCCCTTCTCTCCTTCATGCTTCGGTTGCTGGAGGTGGTTTCAGTGATTCATCATTTTAGGACATTTTAAAATACTATAGAAATGTTAAGGTCAACCATGCTGATCACAGTCATTAGCACCAACCTCTTTGTCACGTGGTGACACTTTATGTTTTCAAAGTACTAATTAGAGCCAACCTGCGCCATACCCATGAGAGGTGGATTTTTAAAGCTGCCCCACCCACACTCATTTGTGCATGGTCATACCCAAAGGGAGGCACATTTTTTCAGTTTGGGATTGGGCTGCGGAAGGCCGCGGAGCTATAGTGTGGAAAGAGCTCTGCTAACTTGACCAACCCACCCCAAAGTCTGTGGCTAATGGATTACAAATTTGGGTAATGCTGGACAATAAATTACAACTATAATAATAAAGCTGAAAGTACACACGATTTAAGCAGAAACACCAGTGTTTTTTATCGGAAATGAAAGAAACCATTGATCATAGCAACTGTCTGAGATTAGCAGGGAGCCACATTTTCAAACATCCTGCAGTAAATCCAGAGCACATCCAGCTGGAAAGCGAGAGTGGAAATAAAACTCGAAAATTCATACCGCGCTTTGAAGTCTGCTTCTTTCACAACCCTCGGTCCTTGATTCGCCCCAACCATTCTGAGCTGCTCTTGCTTGTTGAATTTATTTTAAAAGAGACACAAGCCATGCACTTGCATATAATCTTTCAAACAGACTCCAGCGTTTTGCAGGGATGGTTTGTTAAGGAGTATGAATCCCAAAATACTTTCTCTTGCACATGAAATCAGCCATCAATTCAACTGGAACAGAAAGGCTTCCACTACCAAAACTAGAAAGCACTCTCGGTTCTAGTGAGTACTGCTTTTTCTCTTGTGTTCATTCCTTTACCCATCCATGCACTTCCAGGTTTTAGTTTTTGAGTGCTATTATCTATCAAAAACTATTAATGTAGATAAAAGGATACTAACATGCCAGATGCTGGAAATGCCAGGATGGCAGCCTAATAATGTCTTCCTTTCCATGAAGCCATCTGGGGCTCCTGAAATGGGCCATGTCGCCACACTGAAGTGACTGCTATCCCACTATCCCATTAAATCATCAGGGGAGAGAAAGCCAATGGTGTGGGTTGAGCAGAGCTTCGGTCTTGCACAGGGCCCACTGTCACCATACGTCAACCTCACCTACCAACTGTGCTTGGGTGGACAGGAGCCCAGCCGGTCCTTCTGCCCCAATCCCAGGTGACTTCAGAAGAGGGTACGGAGTCATAGGCCAGCTGGACTGTTAGATCCTTTCTCTACTGATCATTATGGGGAAAAGAGATACTCCCTAGGACAGAGATCCAGTCATCCTTAGTATTTTCGATGACCACCGGGAAGAATTGGCAAGGGCATCTAAGAAACATGTCCTTGGCCACAGAACAGTCGCGGTAACCCAGTCAATAATCAGTCACTCAACTTTGTAATAATCTAGTTGCCTGGGTTTCTGTCAACGATACAAAAAAACTGAAGAAAATACTTAGATTCACAGTGCCTGGTCAAGAACAATGTAGATTCTAAAACCAGAAATCTGGATTTCTGCCCTTAGGTTCACAGGGCAGTGAATTTTGGTCAGTTTGCATAAGTCTCGAAGGTTCCAACCTCCCCCCTGAATGAAATCATGTTTGTGAGAGGCAGGCTGAAAACTGACAAGCACACCGCACCTATGGGGAGTTATTTCAATGAAATAGGGAAAATTCAATTTGCCCTCTCATTCCTTCTCAAGGCACAAAACTATGGGGCAGGAACGGTGTGGAGAAAGTCCTTGACCTCTGGGGTCCACTCCTCTCTTCTTTGGCTCTGGGAAAGGTGGATAATCCTTGGAATGAAACTCCAAGGAAGGGAATCATACCACGGACCCAAGCAGTGAACATGGTCTACATCATCCAAGCAACAACCCGGCCATAAGCTTAATAAGGAGAAAACAAAAAACAAAAAACAAAAAAAAAACTAGCAACACAAAAACAAAGAGCTCTCAATTTTACAAACACTGGGAGGGCAACAGCTGGTCAGCCGAGATTAAAGGAGCGTGAGAGAGCACCTCCCCATCTCCTGACTTCTCCTCCCCCATAGAGGTTCCTGCAGCCAGCCGGGGCTCGCTTTTACAGCTCTGTGAAGATGACCTTGTTCCAGCTAAGATAGGGGCTCTTTTGATCTCAGCAGGGGGATGCGCTGGGCCTGCAGCTGGCAGATATTAATAGTACAGGATCCGCTGGGGTAGAAGAGATCTCTTCGTCGGGCCAGGTCACTTGTACTCCCTGGTCTGCATCAGAGCAGAAGGGACTTCATTTCCCTGAATTGGCCCCTGCTGGGTATTTCCCTTAGGTCAACTCATATCATTTTATTGCTGGCTGCTCTTGGCTGCTTGTTCTCACCCCACCACTGTTTTCAAGGGAGCACTGTTTAAGCTGTGCCCTCTGCTCCGCAGCTGAAATCTATTACACGACAGGGTGGACGGGGAGCTCACCCCACCAGTGTCTCACTCACTGGTTTGCACACACATCTTCCTGCGTACAGGTCCGTGTGGGGAAGGGGCAGAGAGCGCGAGAGACAGAAGGACGAGGCAGAATGGTTTACAGTGAGGAGATGGCGATGTGGGGCGAGGGGGCTCTTCCAGGTATGCCGAAGTATCGGGGCTAAAATTCCTGCAGATCCTTTCTATCGTGCTTAATCGAGGAAAATACAAGGCCATTCTGCCCACTCCATAAGTCAGAATTTTAAAACCCCATCAAGAAGTGAATGCTCCTCATTTTCAGACCCACGTCCTGATCTCACAATGGGACAGCCAGAAAAGCCTTCGGCAACTTTATATTTCCAACCCTGAGGCCCAAAGTCATTGAAAGACCTGCCCAAGGTCACAGGGCTAGTAACACAAAAGCAAAGTTGATACAATGGATCCTGGAAAGAACAAAGTAACTTATACATATTAACCACAGTGGCATCAACAATCACTGCAATGTATTTGAATAGGTATAAATGCTTTAAGAAAATTGTCCATTTTAGTTCACTGGTAAGGAACTTCCTTATAGACTTCAGGAAAAATATTTCTATAACCTCTTTAACTGTTCAACTATGCAAAGGAAAGATCTAGAAAAATCTATTATTTCCATTCTCCCTAGGATTTCATAATTTTTAAAAGTTGTCTACGGATGAGCTGGTAAATCTCCCCTTGTCATGAGAACAACTTTACCATTTTCTGGAAGAGATTACACTGGAGCCCCAAAACAATTTTCTCTCCATCTGTCCTGTTCCTCTTCATTTAAGGTAAACCAGGAAGCCAAGATAAAGCAAAATGTTATTACTTATTGGTTTTTAAGTAAGGAAACAAGATATTTTTTTCTCCTCAAAGCTGAATAAATGTGTGTGTGTGTGTGTGTGTGTGTGTGTGTGTGTGTGTGTGTGAAATAATTACAACAATCTTTAATGAGGCGCTTTATGTGAATCTCATGGTTCCTGTTTACAAAGTATTTACTACGGTATCCACTTCGCATTTATTTCCTGCCTATTATATGCCTAGAACTTTGCAAGTCATTCAGGATACAAAAAGATTCCAAGATAGCCCATGCCCTGAAAAAAAATCTGCCAATCTATAGTCAGGAAACCATGAAAACTTAAGGCAATTTTCCTGAACCTTTTCTTTATGAAGCAGAGCAGGTAGAAGGGCCACAGAGGAGGAAGAGGGAGTGAGACCAGTGCAGACTGGAACAAACAAGGAGGTTTTGTGGGAAGAGGTGGTCTTTAAATAAACCTCGACTGAGTCGGAGGATTTGGGAAGAGAGGAAGCGGTAGAAGTAAAAAAGGGAAATGCTATTCTAGATAGGACGAGCTGTCTCTGCAGCCGCGCGGGGTGGGAGTGGGGAGTGGCAGGCAGAAAGTCAGCGTGCTTGATGCGGGAGCTTCCCACACGGCAAGGCATTGGCAAGAATCGAGGGGAGTGGGAAGGACAGGGCAGGCTGTGAGGAGTGAGGAATCACAGGAAACACCACGGTCTCCAGTGGTGTTTTGGAAACTACTCCACACAAAAGCAAAGCAAAGCAAAAAAAAAAAATCCTGATTTTTAGCATGTGCAGATTCCCATGGTGTAAATACTTTTACCCTGGCTGATTTCAGGCTGACAAACCACGAATTCCTAAATATTTTAAAAGTAGCTTATTGATGTTAGCCCATTCTTAGAAAATGGGCTGATACAGTTCCCAGACTTCTGAGTAGGAGAGTGACGCAGTAAAAAAAAGCCAGATTAGGAGAGTTTCATTTGGTAGGGGCAGAATGGGAATGGTAGAGAGGCTGGAGTTGGGAGGGCCATTTTGGAATTTACAAAAATAATCCAACTGTGAGTTTAATAAGTCAGCCTATCACAATAAACCACAAAGAACAGGTACCTGGCTGGCTCTGTTGGTAGAGCAGGCCAGTCTTGATCTCAGAGTCATGAGGTCAAGCCCCACACTGGGCACAGAGCCTTCTTTAAAAAAAATGTGTAATATCCATAGACATTTTTTTTTTAATTGTAAAGAAGAGGGGACAGAGGAAGAATAGATTTGGAAAGAAGAACCAAGAAGACTGGATGAGAGGAATTCAGGGAGGAAGGAAGAGTAAATGATTTGCGTTTTCAGTCCAGGTGATGATGGGGAGGGACGACACGACACTAAATGTGGAAATAGGGAACACAGAGCATTTTACAGTTTTTATAAATAAGTAGTTTTTCACCCTGAAAAGCACCACCAAGAAGCAGGGCTGTGGTCCTTCCAATTTTTGAGTCCGTAAACCTTGGCCAACCCCTGGAAGACTACCTGGGCGGTCAGGAGCCTTACGAGCCTACAAATCCCATCTGCTCCCTCATGAACACTTCTCAGAAAATGGAAGCGCAGACGGGTCTGTCACAGCCATGCCCATGTATCCAGCCCACAGCTTGCAGAACTCAGAAATGTCACATAAGAACTTTCAATAAAGCTAGAAACCACCCACTGGCTCAGTGGCGTAATTCCCCTAGCTACGTAAACCATAGCCAGCCTGACCTTTGCTAGCATGGGAGGGTGGAGGAAAATTTTGCAGATCTACCGACGTAGAGAGTTTCTCTTAACCCTTCTGTAAAGCTGGTCGGGAATGCCACATGTCAAGCATATGACAATGGGCACTTTTAGACAGTCCAAAAGCACCCAGCACAAACAAAAGGCGGAACTGCTGTGCGACCACCAGTAAAGCCAACCTGTAGGCACCAGTCTCAAAAGTCAGCAGCAGTTGGCCTTATACTAAGAATCCAAAACCAACGTATGGAAGTGTGACAGGATTCAAGGTGGAGGTGATGGATGTCTGCGATGGTGACTCACTCGGATGAAAAAGGAAGCTGGCCTATAGAGACAGGGCAAGAGTCTCTCCAAAGACAAGGGATCAGATGCCAGGGAAGTTGCTTAAGCCTAAATCACCAGGCTCCGGCTGGGTTCACTGGCCAGGGCCTCTCAGCCAGGCCTCCCAGCGCAACAGGGGGCAGAGAGGCAGAGAGGAGAGGCGGTGGGGCTATACATCAGTGTCAAGTTTCAGCCCCTCTAGGACAGATCCCTTACCTTCAGACAGGGACAAATCATCAGCTGGAGACACCAGGTCTGCCTGAGAAGCTAGGGCTCCGCTTAGATGCGTAGTAATTTGATTCGTCAAGATAACCTGTGAACAGACAGGGAGAAGGTGGGGGAAGGGAGAAGAAAGAGACCAAATTAATTATTAGAGCTCTCAAAAGAACAGACTGTGGTTCAGGGGAGGACTGATAAGCACAGGTAGGAAAACCCCAGTTCTGACTTTTATCAGTTTTTATCTGCGGACCAGAATATCTGGCAAAACCTACAGGTCATTCAAAATACAGAAAAGAGGAAACAGGCTTCTTTTGGAGTTTAAACCACCAATGGGTTCCTTCTAAATGCTGAGTAAATTGGGACTGAGAGGTGTTAGCTAAATAATGGAAGGCAAACCAGAGAACTAAGATGCATATGAACACATCTGCTCATATTAAATTTAATAATAAATTTAAAATTTATTAAATTTAATTTCAAATTAAACTTCAATTTTTAGGATTATACCCACAGGCCAAGATATTGCTAGTGCTAAATAAAAGCAGCAATTCAAAACTGGAATGCCTGTGGCTTCTTCATATTAACTCAAAGTCAGAGTTTTATTTCCAAATTTGTGAAACTGTAATAAGACTCATCTGTAAAGGAACAACACTCTTCTTATAGATTCCTTGAACTCCAACAAAAACATTCCAGTCTCACCATGCATTTAAAACACAAATTAGTATAATCCTACCTATTCAAAATACAGTTCATAACACTTAGAATTCCTATGATTCACTGCATGAATCCCCATGACATTTGATTCAGTCAAGAAACTATTCTTTCCCTTAAAAATCTTATAAAATTTACGATATTGTTTAGAAGACCGGAGGAAGAATAAAATACAGATTCTCTCCTGGAACATTACACTGACTAACACTACTATGGTTTCCCAAGGTTTGGGTGTTCCCATCAGGCGGAAAAACTGCGGGCATCTCGGTCACTCGGAGGAAACGACCCTTCTGAAAACGGTACTAGGCACTTCGTATCTGGAATAAGCATCTGGTTGGACTGTCTTGGTCTGTCCCAAGGGTCAGTAACGGCTGTGTTGCCCCCCAAATTTGGACAGAAATGGAAACAGTCTCTACTCTTCATTGTCCAGCTTTCCAGCCACACCTCTGTCACCGTCTCTTGAACGAACCAGGGACACGTTATAAATCCTCCACCAACGGCAGCTGCACTGGGGGCTGAGAGGGAAGCATGGCGGCAAGGTCGGGCAAAGAAATGAAGTACTCTATTGCAAAGACAACCTCTGCAAGGTCTCTGTGTGTGACCGAGGCTTGTGAGTCTCCAGCTACTCTGAGGTGACGGTCAGATCCTGCAGCGCTCTGCTAAGCACCTGCTCATCTCCTCCTCATTCTTCTGCAACTTCTCCTCTGGACTAGTGAGAATCACACGCGTCTGCAATTACAATGGCTTTACAGAGTCGGATAACAGCCTGCTCTTTCAAGAACAAATGAGCATTTGTAGGAGTATGAGTAAAAATTATGTTCATTTCTCTCTTTATAATACAGGGCGTGGGCTTTGGAGTCGAATTAAAGTGGGCTCAAATTCTGACTCTGACACCCCGCACCCTGGGAAAGTCACTTCAGTGTTTGAGTTAAGTAGCTTCATTTGTTCATAGGTAAGATCGTACCCATCTTACAGAACTGTTTCAAGAATTAAGTGGGATAATCAATGTGAGGCACCTAACATAATGTCCGGCACATAGTAAATAGTCAATAAACGGAAGCCATTGTTATTGGTGGTGTTTTCTTCAGAAACGATGCTGTCTAGGTTAAATATATATATAATATATAGTAAATGCCACGTGCTTCAGACAATTAGATCTAACAGGAGAACTCTACACCATAATTTTCTACATTAGGATTCACTTGAGGATCTGATCATTTCTACCAATCTTAGTCCTTCTTAAGTTTTATTCAATGATCTCAGTAAGAAAAAGATAGCAATCATTTAAAGGCAGGCCAACAAGGTACTGGTATTACTTTGAAAATACTATGTGCTTTATTTACCAAAGGACAAAACAATGTATCTGTCTGTCCTAGTTTTTAAGAATGTGAAGCTTCTGAGAGATTAAAATAGGAAAGCTCTCCTTTTTTAGAGGATTCTTCTAAAAGGTGGCTTGGTAAAAATGAAAGAACTCTAATGATATGGTAATGATAATACAAAAAAAATGTACTGAATACCTCCCATGCAAGGCCTGTTACCATATACACAGGGGGAAATAAAGAGTAAGGGCTCTGTATGTCTTCTCTAGAAACCTGTAAGTTAAGAGATGAGCCATCTACTAAAATATTCAGACCAGTTTTTTCCCCTCGATTTTATTATTATTTCACTGGTCCTTCATGGAAACTTGTCCTGAGATGATGATTTCATTACACAGAACTAATAAAGTTATGTCCTCCAGAACCTCAAACCAAACTCCAGAGGTCCCTCAGAAGGTACTCAGCCCCATTTCCACTTCCAACAGAAGACGAGGCGGAGACAACATTTCACTCTCCAAGGGCAAAAGTGGTTTTGCTAATAATCCTCCCCTTTTGTATTACGCATCCGAAAGCCTAATCACTGAAGGACACATAGGAACCAAACTAGGGGCTTCACTAATCACACCATCTTACTAAATTGTTGTGGTTTTCTAGACCCGTGTTCAGCAAAATGATGGAATGGAAACATTTTCAAATAGCGTCGCTGAAAAATAACCATGGCTTGAGCAGAAGCCTATAGATGGGTTGCCCTCTGGAGACCTGAAAACTACACCCTTAAAACAACCTATAAAATACCATTATATGTTATAAACAGAGTCTTAACACTACCTGTGTCTGAAAATTTGTTCTGACTGACACTTCAGAAGGGCTTCCTTGCCACTTTGCTCCGTTGGAAAGATCGGGGCTTCTGATGCTTGGCGCTCTATCTGTGGGAGAGCAGCTTGCACAGTAGTTGGGGGAGGGCTTGGGAGTTAGACAGACCGGAGGTAAGATCCTGGGCTCCACCACTTTCCAGCCGTATGACATTGGGCAGGTCCCATACGTCTCTGGCATGATAATACTGAACTCACAGGGTTTCATGCAACTGGGTAATGCGTATAAGGTCCCCAGCATTAGTGCCTGACCAGGGCTAAATGCTAAAATGTTAGTACTCGTCACTGTCTTTAGTTATCCTTTGCTGACTGGTACGTTCCTTTTAGATAGAAAACACACCTGATTCCCTTTTGTAGGACATGCAGCCCGCTGCTGACAAAGAACAAACGTTGATATGTTCAAAAAGCCAGGACAATTTAAATGAAATTACATCAACTATTTTTGCCATTTCTCTGAAAGTATGGCCACCCCCACCACCCTACCCCCGTGAACTACGAGTCCAAAGCCAGAATGGGACTCTTGGGCTAAGGGGAAGATATGTTGGTTTTTTGTTTGTTTGTTTGTTTGTTTTAATGGTCATGATTACATCAAAGACAGGAGGAGACTGAGTCTAGCTTAAAGTTTATTCTTCAGGAAGGAGACCACCATCTGCCTACTGGGAAGAGGAGGCTTTGTAAGTCAGATAAAGTAACTATTGTCTCCACTCAACTCTCCACATAGAGAGACTACTCATTCCTAGGGCCTCTCCATTCAGCCCTCTGGGTTGGAGGAAGCTTCGAGTCTGCTTGGCTTGCGAATGGCCCTCTCGTCATGCCACAGAGACCCTGAGTCTTGTGTTTAGGGCTCCTCTCCCAAGGCAACACTGGGGTGAGACTTCTCCCCCTAAAGACCATGTCCCTGGGTTCCAAGTTTCCTCTTGCCTCATCTGGCTTTCTCTAAGTGCATCCTACTCAACCCTTCTAGGTTCAACATCTGTACTCTGTTTAAGGGCACAATAAAGCTCTTTAAAAAAGAAGACACTTTAGGGTACATATTCACAAATAACCCAGTAAGTCCTGCTTCCACAGTGAACAGGACTTAGAAAAGGTGGGGAGACAGGAACTAGTTAAAGACCAAGTAAGCTACTAAGGCAGATGGGTAGGAAGGAATACCAGTCTGGTCAGAAGACAGGGTCCTGTGGATGAAAAAGCCTCACTAACACGTAAACTAACACGCAAACAGAAATATGACTCGTTTCCAGTAAGTATAAGAAAATAGCTTAAGAGAGCGAATAACTGGAGATAAGAAGGTAGGAGCAGAATAAACGGATCAGAGCCATCAGCCCCAAGGGTCAGGGGTTTGGGGAGCTAGAGTCCGCTGGGCAACCGAGCCTGCCTCTCCACGAGTCTCTGTGTCCAGTGCAGACCGCTTGCCTCCAGCTGACCCTGCCTTCCTTGACTATGCTATGAGCACGGCCCGATACCCTACCCACGCTGCCTGGTCCAGAATACATTCTACCTTAGGGGCCACTGTGTCTACTCTGATCCCCCCTACCCTGAAGTATTAGAAGTATCTCTGCCGGGGCCTCCAGGAGTGCCCCTTAGTATATCCCAGCCCATGGTGAGTACTGGAAAAAGGGGGACAGAAGGGAAAGTGGGACAGCTCTGAAGAAATCAGGGTGGAGAACTGTTAGATCTAAAGGCACAGCCTTTGGCAGAAGAAGCTCCTTTTATTTGACTCTTGGAAGGTGACAGAGATGGACTTTCTGGTAAGCCAGGGATAGAATAGGTCAGAATGGAGTATCTGGCCCTCTTTGGTCAGCAGAAGAAATAGTCACGGTCAGCAAAACAATAACTCAATATTTACAAGTCAGATTTTTTTTAAGGACCTAAATATATGGCATATGCCCTCATTCAACTTTCTATGGGGGCAAGTGAGAGGCAAAATCTGTAAGCCTCACTTTCCACCAGGTGAACTGGAGTTACCTGCCTGAGGCCAGCGGCTCAGGTAAGAAGAGGGTCGCGTAGGCTTCCCTGCCTCCCTCTTCCTCCTAAGGCAGCAGTGGGCAGAGGAGAGGAGGGAGGAGCTCTCAGCTCAGACCCCAGGATGGGTGACTTCTCCAGGCCTGCATGTCCCAGTCTAGAGAATCTGATCTATATATTTCTTCATTCATTATTTTTAATGTCCAGAAATGAGAAGATTATCAAAGTGCTACATTGTAACAAACCCAATCTTATGACAAGAGTCCTCCTGGACTCTGATGCTATGAAATAACCAAAAGTCAAGTCGGTAAGTAGCTGCTGCTTCTCCAAGAGCCAAGCGTTTGAGGCAGTCTGAGTCGAACTCTGCCTATCTTTTTGGTGGTATTCAGTGGCCCCGGATGCATGTGGCACGTCACTTCCGAGACCCACAGAAGGCCTGGGATCTAAAGCTCTTCGTGGAACTCATGTCTATGAACAAGAGTGGGGGGGGGGGGGAGGATGGGCTACAGGGATCATGAGGTCCCTCCGGGGCATGTCTATGCCCATAAAAACACCTACTTCCTCCTCCCACCCACTCCCTGTCAGAAACCTGCTACAGTCTAACACAGAGAATCAGACAAGTTTCACAATCGCTTTCCTTGTGCCTGTAGCACTAGGTGCTGCGATGGTCCTAATACTCCCTGTTACTCAAGAAAACAGGCAGAGAAAGGGCATCACCCGCAAGACAGGGAGAAGAACTGGGGGCTGACTCGGCTCAAACTGGCTGCCCGAAGCCCTCGAACCCTCTCAAAATGACGGGGCTCTGCTTTTCAGAGGTTCTGAGGTCATAGTTCATTTCTTCTTCTTTTTGTATTAAAATGGCCTATCTGCCCAAGGTACGCTTTTGTAACCGTTATTTTTGGTATCTGAAATGATCCTAATTGCCAGATAGGTGGATGATCGAGTTTTTCTATCTAAACATAGGTCTTGGGGAGGTCAGAAATTCTGGGTTTTAATCCTGGCTCTGTTAAGGGTTGCTGAATGCCCTGCTTTTAAGAAGACAGAGGCCGGAATTTTCCTGTGAGAAATTGTTAAGGTTCATTGAGTCCTTTCATCACCGAGGCTCGAGAGAAAGGCCCTGGAGTGGTTTTCACTATACTCTCCTCTTGATTCCCAACCATGACGGTGGCTGCCCCAAACCATTCTGCTGTACAGGAGCTGGGAGTGAGAGGGGAAGGAGGAGGCTCCCCTCCCCCTCAGGAAAGTGGGGGAGGGCAGCTCTGGGTGCAGGGCAGGAACAGAGGGAGGGTCCCCAAGAGAGGCCTAGAGGCCCACCCTCGCAGACACATGCCTCTTCCCCGGCTCTCCTCCTCCCAACCCCTTCCTGTCACTCCAGCTCTGAAAAGAGATATCCAGTATTTGTTGCGAAGAAAAGTCAGACCAAATATTTTGGCATTTGAGCGTCACAGTTCTGGTTTTCCTATTCACTGGCTTAATTTTGCCAAGGTCTGGAAAATTATAAATCATTCTGTTATGAAAAAATAATCATTTTTCTTTAGCGTCAGCCCAGAGAATATCAACTGTCGGTTCTAAAAGAAAGAACTGATAAGGTTTTAATATTCCAGCCTGAAGGTCTGTAGGACAATTATTTTCTGGGAAAATCTGAAAGGCTGTGGGGGATTTTCCTTTCAAAATATTTGTGGTAAAAGGACCAAACTTCAATCTGGCCTGAAGAAAACACTGTTGTGGGAGTCAGGCATCCTGCCTCATATTTCTGGCTCCATCCTGAGCCTGCTGTGCAATTCTGGAAAATGCTCCCAACTTCTCTGAACCTAAAAAGTGTTGAGTCTATACAAGACATAAAGGAAATGAATCTATTATGGCTATAAATGTAGCCGGATGCTATGAAAAACATTACACATTTCAAATCGCATCAGGATGAGTGTTATATTTAAAGCTCCACCTCATCATTGATTCTCATCATATCCACCCTCAAGAAATCCATTTTATACAGAACCGACTAGCAGTAGCAGAGGAAGAAAAAAGGAAAAGAAAAGAATGAATGACACAACTTCAGATAATTTGGTATTTATCGTGAAAATACTTTCAAAGCTTGATAAAAATTCACATCTGTTATTATGAACCTGGAGGGAAAAAGTCGCTTTTGGAGGTCTCGCTGTGGATACTCATGGGTGACGCTCAAGGATACTGGCTAGGAGGACAGTCCTTAGAGTAGGAAAGTCCCGAACAAAGACACTGGCTCAGGACGAGGCCGCGGAGATGGAGGAAGAGAAAGGCAACTCTGAAACTTCGCACAAACACACACTCAATCACACGGAGACCGCTAACACCATCACTGAGCTCAGTGACCGCAGAGTTCAGAGGCAACAGACGCCAAGTAAAACTGCATCTGCCATTTGGTCAAAATAAAGATGCAAGGAAATTGCAACACAGTAGGGTGGCTTTCTCTCCGGCCTACTTCTGCAGGGGTGCACATGCAAGGGGGTGCGGTGGAAACCCTGGGGGGGGGGCAGCTACTGCGTGGGCGCAAACTGCTTCACTGCTCCAATGGGGCTGAGGTTAACACATGCCAGTTCCGGGTCTCAAATGGGGTGACAGTTGTTGTGAGGCCACAAAGAGCAGCCTGGTGTGCCGTTTCCACTTGCAGCCCGACCTGGGCGACATCCTGTCAGTGATCTGGGGCCTGTTGCAGGAAATAACACGCAGCGTTGGTGAGCTGCGGCAGTGTGCTCACGGCGGCTTCAAACAGCGCCTTCCCCCACTGTGGGTCATTTGCCCTTAGCCTGGGATCGAAGAGGTCTCTGGCCAGCCGGGGCTTGGACGTGAACAAGGCCAATTGCTGCATGACTCTGAGGTTCGCAGATGTGGAAGGAACCTTCCTACCAGCCTTCAGTGTGCTGTACATTTCTTGCGGCCGAGTCGCTTTTGGTGGTTTGTTTGGTTGTCCTCGCCCACTCTCTTACTGCCCACTGAGCCCCACCGAAAGGCAGGGGAGGTGAATTTCCAACAGCCCCCTGAGTTTCTGCTGACCTTTTTAGGTGTTTTTGTTACTTGATGGTGCTTTCTATTCACGTGTTCTCCTGGGTTCTGGGGATTCCCCTCCTTTTGATTTGCAAGGAGGATCAGAAAGACACAGCTTCGTGATCAGTCCATCACAGGCAGCTACTATTGACTGATTTCTCCTCCTTAGACTCATTTGAGACCAAGAAAATAGTTCTGTTGAGTCACTTGCTCCCCAGGGGTCTGAGAATATGGCTCTTGGGGGAGTCCAGCCTGATAAACACCGACTTTGCTATTCTCCAGCCCCCGCCAAAGTTACAGTGGCCTATCATGGGGAGGAGCCGAAGCTCAGGGCGGCCTCTGATCTCACCCCGCCTCTGAAAAACCTCTAAAGGAGAACAAGCCAACACTAATCTGACTTCTGTATCTCTATGCCACTCAGGCAAATGGCATTCCAAGAGTTCTCTGAACTCAGAAACTGGGTGCGTGCATTCAATTCTATCTCCAAAGTCAATCTGTAGCATAAAATGAGGGCAAAGATCGTTCACAACCTGGTCAAAAGGAGGTCAAAACATCTGCCTAGGAACAAATTTCCAAGACAGCAGCCTAATCAGAGAAGCCTTTGAACAAAAACCATGTATTTGATATCTTCAAAAAAGGGATACTATGTAAAGCGTTTTTTTTTTAATTATTTTTTTAAAAGGTGGGGGGAGTTGGGAGCTGAAGCTATCTGTCTGTATCCATATTAAATAAATGACATCAACATCCACAAACAATAATAACCTATAATTAAACAGAGTCAACAGAAGAGAGACAGAAGAATGGGCCCAAAACAAATACATTACAATAGCCAAATATTTACATGGTGAGTGAGGATGGGCAATGCCCTTCCATGCCAATGCCCTTGGAGTGGAGATCTTTGATCGTGGCCACTAACAAGCCAACCCCACCATGTGCTACAGGCCCATAAGATGATGTCCTAACCAAGGGCAGATCACACTCAAACCACAAGCCCTAGAGTCAGATGACAGATAGGCTTTCAGTGTCCAGTATCTACTCTGGTGGCCTGGGAACGGCCACTGGGAGCTCTGTCCGAAGAGGAAGTGTGAGGTTGTGTTGGGCCCAAGTTGCTGGAGGGGACAGTGAGGGACATGGGCTGCTAACCAGAGCTGCACGAGAGCGCTATCCCGTCATCTTTTCCTCCCTCATCTTCATTTGTCGCCTCTCAGCTAACATCATTAACAAGAACAGTGACAACACTTGATGTGTGCATGGTGCTCTATACTTTTCAGAGGATGCTCACAGAGGGGTCTTAGCCGAGGGAAACGGCTCTTGTGTGTTAGGAGGGTGGGCTCTGGGGTCGGACCTCCTGGGTTTCTGCCTCAGCTCCACCACCACCCAGCTGTAGAATTCCGGGTAGATGACAATCGATCGGTGCCTCACTTTCTTCAACTGCATAATGAGAGGACGATTATACCGGTTGTGAGGATAAATGAGTTGGCACAGAAAGCACTCAAGATGGGGGCCTAATAACTAGCAGGTGCCCAACAACTATCCGCTTTTTATCTATTGTTCTACCCACTTCCATTTTTTCCGGTGGGAACACTGAAGCTTGTGACATTCTCCATCTTCTCTGGGCTTCCCATGGTTCGCTCACTCTGGCTCTCATCCCCCTGCCAAGGGCCCCAAGCCAAAGCTGAAATGTCATCCTTCGCTCTTCTTCCGGCTTCCATCCTTCAGGACCGATTCCAATCCCAGCTCTTCCACGAAGCCTTTCCTCACCGTGCCTGCGGCGCCTGACTCACCTCTCGGTTCCTAATGCTCCCACCTGACAACTGGTGCACTAAAGGAATTCAGCGCGAGGATTTTTTTCTCTGCGTCATGGATGCGCTGGTTCTGCCTTGACACGAACACTCGCGGCCGCCTGGATATTTGTGCATTAGTTTCCTCAGAGCACGGCATTTGCTGAGACCGGACAGACCAAGGGCCGCGTGATTCACTGCAAAATCACATGTAAAGGAAAACCGTCCAAGATGGTTAAGACTTAGGACAAACTTTCAGTAGCAAGAAGACACCAGTCCACGGTCCGAATGCTGTTTGGTGGCGCTGGAAACACTGAGTCTTCCATGCGGGGAGGAACCACGCTCTAGCAGGTAGGGCGAAAGAAAAGACACGGACGCCTGCATTCTATTTCTGTCGTGGCCGCTAACCTCTGGGCTAAGATTTTTCACTTCTGCTAACATGTTTCAGAAGAAAGGCTGCCACACAAGAGCAGAATGGGGACGGGCACTGAGCTGGGTAGACGTGGTGGGGCCGCAAGCGGCGCTGGGATCTGGAGGAGGAGCTCGCAGCCGGGCTGAATCCCAAGTGGGCCTTTAACTGTCCAGCTCCACTTTAGCTCCCGGGGCACGGCCCTCCTTAAATACAAACACCCGACGGGGACTGTCTTCACTTTACTGAGGATCCGAGAGCCATTCAAAAAGTTCGTTCTTGTTTTCTGACTTGAAATGATGTTTGCATGCATTTTCTGACTGGTTACACTATACGCTGGTGGTGCTAAATAAGAAAAAAAAAAATCATTCGCTTCTTCGTGTGTTTGGTAATAGATTCGTGAGGTGTATTCGTGCCGGCGTTTGTGGCGGAGGCCCTGGTCTGCCTACGGTGGAAACGCAGCTGGGATGCAGCGGGTAGGGGCAGAGCTTTGTTCTTGGCCCCTGACATCACCCAGCTGAGAGGCCGGGCCTGGAAGGGCTGGGAGCCCAGGCGGGTTTGTGGCCATGCTGGCAATGATTTAAGGGGCACGATGAGCTCTTTGAAAACAAGAAACACGGGAGCTGTGGATGGTGGCTTTCTATTTCCACATATCCGAAGTCCCACCGAATTCAGAGTCCTGGAGCTGTGGGCAAGTCTCGTGGAAGATTTCCTGCTCAGATGGGGGCCTAGAAAGGGATCACGGCTGGAAGTGAACAGCCAACTGCTTTGGAATGGGAGGACAAGGAAGCTCTTCTCTGTCTGGTTATTTCCAACACAGTGTTCGGGCTCATGGACTCCTCCTGCCCTCCCCAGGACCACACTGAAATGACTAAATCTGCCTGTTACTCCAGTGAATCCAGTCAAATAAATAAGTCAATTCTCTTTAAGTTTGTGGTCTCAACTCCTTGTTGGTTTATTGCAAAATTAAAGGGCACGCAGAGTAGAACCATCAATCAGTAACCAGCAGAGGAATAAGCTCTTTGTGGAATGTACTGAGAAGCAGGAAAGAAGACGGGGGAAAAAAAAATGAAAAGAAACCTCATGAAATGGTCATTTGTTAGGAGAACAGAGGGGGGAAATCCACATTTCACATGCAGCATCATTTAGGAAAAGTCTTATTAAAGGTTTCCTATCTCACCAGGAGAGCAAGCACAGGAATGCAAACAAAAATCCCTCAAAATGATCTGCCATTTATTAGTGTTGGTTTCTTGTGGCCTTTGCTGTGTTCCGTAGACACAGCCAGAGATTGTGGGGCAAGGGGCCGGGACAGTGACTCAGCAGGCTCAGGACCAGGGCGAGGAGACGAGATGCCACTACTGTTTATACGAGGCAAACATAACTGGCCCCCTCCATTCTTCATCCCAACGTGACGGTCCCTTAGCACCCTGTTATTAAAGCACCTCCTTGAGGTGTCTGGGTGGCTCAGTTGGTTAGGCAGCTGCCTTTGGCTCAGGTCATAATCCTGGGGTCCTAGTGACTGAGCCCCACGTTGGGCTCCCTGCTCAGCGGGGAGTCTGCTTCTCCCTTTCTCTGCCCCTGTGCCTGCTTGTGCTCTCTCTCTCTCTCTCTCTCAAATAAATAAATACATAAATAAATAAAACCTTAAAAAAAAAAAAGCACCTTCTTAGTACCATGCTTTATTTGGAGTGTATAATAAATGTGATTCGATGAGGGTAAAAACCGAAGAGCAATATATAGTCTAGAGGAAAAACACTAACACTCATTGAGTGCCCACAGGGTGCTAAACAGTATGCTCAATGCCTTCTTTACAAAATTTGCTTTAATCCTTACTGAAGCCCTACATGATAGGTAACGTTGCTCCTCCACCTTGAGGATAAATGTATTCTGTAACTGCCATAGCTTGCAGCAAGCAGTCATATCTACGTGACTCCAAAATCTCTTCATTCTGCCAGACTCACCATGTTCAAGCATGGCACCAGGAAAACTACTGTGGATTTTCAGTCCTTCTGGAAGAAATGAAATAGGTAGACTTGGAAATAGCAGAATGGAAACTCACCAGTCCTATGTCCACTTTGCACATTTTCTACTTCAAATAACTTCCTTCTCTGGACAACTGATATTCTTTTTTGTCCCCCCTCTTTTTTTTTCTTATTAACATATAATGTATTATTTGTTTCAGGGGTATAGGTCTGTGATTCATCAGTCTTACACAATTCACAGCACTCGCCACAGCACATACCCTCCCCAGTGTCCATCACCCAGCCCCCCCATCCCTCCACCCCCCTCCACTCCAGCAACCCTCAGTTTGTTTTCTGAGATTAAGAGTCTCTTATGGTTTGTCTCCCTCTCTATTTTCATCTTCTTTCATGTTTTCCTCTCTTCCTCTATGATCCTCTGCCTTATGGACAACTGATATTCTTGACCATTTCACAAGAGAGGAAAGCAAGGCTCTAAAAGGTGGAGGGAATTCCTCACACTAGTAAGCAGGCAAGCCATTAGACCACAATGTGGTTCTGATTCTCGCCCATGGCAAAATGTATCTTTTGAAATAACTTGGTAATAGGGAAGAATTCTTTATGTTGCTTTAGAAAAAAAAGGAGGGGCTGTATCCACACACATACACAAATACAGAATCTCATCTAAGCCTCCTTATCATCTAGTGATAAGGTAGGTATTACATCTCTTTCCACATTAGAGAGGAAAAGTGAGTGGCCTAATGTTTACAGCATATACAGGGACCCAAACCCGGGTCTACTGACTCCTATGCTCTTTATGCTCCTTGACCCTGCAGAGGAGTGTACCTCCCAGAGAGAGGCGGATCGGTGGTAAAGGAATAGCTTTCGTGAGAGAGCTGGGTCTCTGTGTCTTTCTGAAACAGGGAGCTGCTTGTGAAATTGGGGTGTCCAATGCAATGGGGATCTTGGTTTTGCTTCCTCTCCCTACAGATGCGACTGTCCATAGTGCTCTGGTCTTTATGCTCTCTTTGAAGGTGGTCCTCTGTTACTAATGTGAGGCTCATTTAAGTGCTGGTTATGGTTTATTACAAGTGGCCCGATTCATTAAGTCAGCAAAGGAGCTCCTAACAGACGGTGGAAGCAAGAAGTGAGAGAAAGCTATATCTGGGATTAGCTGGCTTTGGGGCAAGATTGCAAGGAGTTAAAGAGTAAAGTGTATTTTTATGCCTTCCCTCCCTAACCCCACCATCTTCTTTCTGCTGTGAACCACGTGGGCTTTGTACACTCATCCTTCGCAACACAGCTAGAGTGGAACCCCTCCCAGACATCCCTTCCCCAGCCAGCACCACCTTGCAGGGCTTTGAAAGCCCAAGACTCCATCCCTGTACCATCCACTACTTCTTCTAAATCCACACAGTCTTTTCTCCTCTTCTCTCTTTCTAATGAGCTAAATCTTAAATTAAGTCTTAAGTGACTTTTGCCACAGCTCTTTACGCTAGCAGGGAGGGCGCCCCGTGACATACCAATTGCTCTAAAGCAGTGACTCTGAAGTGACTGAGGTGGGTTTTGAATCTAGTCATCTGACTCCAAATTCCATGTTAATTCCTCTACACAGTCTTTTCCTACTCCTTCTGAGACAGAATATCTAGCTCTACCTCTGACCGGCGGAGTCCCCTATAGATACTTGAAGCATAGCTCAAGTATCAGCCGAATATCGGACAAAATAAAGCCACTCAAGTCATTTTATTTAATCATTACAATTTGAAATGTTGATAAAATATTTGTTAAGTACTAATTAGGTCAAAACAAAACAAAGATAAGACTGTTATTTTTCTGTCAAAAGGGAGGGGTAGTATGAGCATTACTATACAAACCATAATGACAAATAATCCTTGCCAAGGGAGGGGGAAGAGAGAGAGCCACTGGAGTCCAGAAGATGGGAAGAGATGGCTTCTCACTAGGGGACTCAGGGAAAGTGTCATTTGATCTGGCCTTGAAGGAAGAGTACAATTTTGTCATTGAGAAGGTTTTTATAAATGGCGGAAGAAGCCCCAATATTATAAGAATTTGAACTACAGAGTATTTTAGAGGAGGACCTTAAACTCTGGAATACTGACAGGCACTAAAAAGGTAACCAATCTGTATCAGAAAAGACCAGGCATTTATACCAGGAATTCATTTTAATCCAAAGAGGTCTTTAAAAAGCATGGAAAAAGGCTCCCCCAGTCAAGAGACACTAGAGGAACCAACCTTGCAGGAAGGAGATGCAAAGTGCCTTCATAGCTTCATTCTGCCACTAACGTTGGCTCCTACAGGGCAAGTTCTTACAGTAAAATAACAATACTGATAATATGGCAATTGAGAACATCTCAAATGTTGCGTGCATGTGTGTGTCTTTCAAATTGTATGTAGAAACTAAATTCTGCTAAAACACATCAAGGGTACCAGTCCCCATAAAGAGGAAAGGAAAAGCCTTAATCATATGCAACAGGGTTTAGGAAAAATCTTTATGAAAGACCTCTCAGCAACTAGGGGAGTAAAAACCAAAATACAATGACAACCAAAAAGTCCTCAAATGACTGTGTGTCCTATGTGTGTTCAGGTAACTTCCCTCCAATCCCCTCACAAGCAGAAGAGATTTCAACAGACTGTGGAGCTTCCCTGCCCTGGAAAAAGGAGGCATTAGAAACTAAAGCAGAGTCTTCTTAAAAATCTATTTTTTTTTCTGCCAGTTACTTTTCAACATGACTGACAAGAAAGCTTTCCACTTTTCTGTTTATGTTTTCTAAGCCAACAGCAAAGCTAAACTAGAGGTTCAAACAAAAACATTAATCAACACAACATAGGTAAATTCAGGTAAATGTCTTCCAGTAAATTCAGTCAGTTATCTGGTAGGACTTGGAGTTACACTACAGTCAGACTAGGGAATCAGCACTTATTGGATCAGAACTGAATGACACAATGAAAAGACAGAATATGTGCCCCATAACATGATGGATCTAGGTGATGTTCATCAATGGATTAAGTGAAAAGTCAATAGGGAACTTGGCAATGGAATGATTGGCTGCCATCATCTAAACCCACTGATCAATTTAATCACCATTAAAGATGGCATGACAGGACATTATTGTCTTACGGCATGATGAAATAGGAAGTAAACAGCACCACCTATAGAATATTTTTGCTTAAAAAATCTAAATCCTAATCTAATAGGATATAGAAGAACAAGTTAAATGACACTGTGAGGAAGCCATCCACCAAATCTAGAATGTGAAGTATTCTACATCCAATTTCTCCAACAAATCAAAAAGGGTGGGGATGTGCTATTACAAAATAAAAGAAAGGGAATATAACAATCAAATACAATTTGTGGACCTTATTTAGATCCTTACTCAAATTAACCAACTATAAAAGGACATCTTTGAGAGAATCAGAGAAATTTGAATGAAGGCTAGGTGTTGGATGATATCAATGACTTGTTACTTCTGCTAGATGTGGTGAAGGTATGGCAGTTACGGTTTCAAATGCCCTTATTAGTTTCAAGATGGAGAACAGCTGGAGAAATATGTTCCAAAGAGAAATTTAAAAATTCAAGGAAGGAAGAAAAGGGGGAGAGAGAGGGAGGGAGGGATGAAAGAAAGAGGAAGGAAGGGAGGGAGGGAGGAAGGAAGGAAGGGAGGAAGGAAGGAAAGAGGGCAGGAAGGAGGGAGGAAGGGTGGAAGGGAGGGAGGAAGGGAGAGAGAGAAAGAAAGAAAGAGAAAGAGAGGGAGAGAGAAAGGAACAAAGAAGAAAGGAAGGAAGGAAATATAATCATAGTAAATTTAGTAGCTCTCTGTGAGTACTTACATTGGCACAATAACATAAGTGGTAAATATGGTTTTAACTAAATGTAAGACCACACGGGAAAGAAGCGAAGAGCGAAGGCGACAGGGGAATGGTGACTCGGTGGTCATCTTTCATGTTCGTCATGTTTGACGGAAACATCAAGAAATAGCAATTCAAGCGTATCATTTAGAAATAGGGAGGTAACTAGCAGAATCAATAACTCAGTGGTTTGAAAGTGGCTCCTCCCAGAGGGTAAGAATCAAAGGGAAAAAGCAGACTTGGGGCTGGGAAACGCTGTTTTTCAGTTTAAGCATTATATGATTATTAGATTTATAAAACAATATCCGTGTTTTACTTTGATGAAAAATAAAACTTAAATTAAAGAAAATGCACCAGAAGTATGTGAGGAGGAAGTTAGCCAAAAAATTAATAGAAAGGATAGCCAGAGAGGCAAATGATGGCAATGCAGATCTGAACCCCAGCTAGGGCTGTCCAGGGCCCTGTGGGACGCAGGTGAGCACATGGATCGCCTGGCAGGTAGATCTGGGCTGTGGAGACAGATGCAGCAGGCTACTGGCCACCCACCGGGAACATCTGAATCATGGAGCTCCCTTATTTTCAACTCCGTACTTAAACAAGTAACCTTCCAATAACTCGATTTCACATTTAACTTGCTTTGAAGGGGAAATGTGCTAGTTAGACCAGCATGCCTGTCCAATGCACAGAACAGCTGTCTTTTTCGTTGTAAAATTAACAATCTGGCATTCTGCTTTTATAGCTCAGTCTGACCTGAGAGCTTTGGGACCATAAACAGGGCCAGGTCCACCTGCGTGTGATAAGCTCTGGGTCAAAATTTGGACCGAGGCCAGATAACTAGGTAAAACCCATCTTGTGAGACCTACTTGATCGGGCTAGCAGCTTCCTCTCTGAGGGTTGCCCTGACCTCAGGGTCTTCCCCACATTGCCCTGAGCACCTTCATAACAACTCCGTTGATGCCTATCATTTCCCTACGTTACACTGAATAACTGAGAGGCAACTACATTTGATCACTTCTCGGAAGACACCGTGGACATCTGTGGCTCTTTTCAAGCAAAGATATGCTTCACCACATGCTTTCAGGACCCCACAGGACACTACAGGCAGAAGCTGAAGTTCCCGGGCTTTCAAAATATAGAAAGTGTTCATAAACTTAAAATACAGTACCAGATTATTTCAATTTTTTAGTAAATGACATAATAATGAATACTATTGAGTGCTTTTAAAGTACTCTTTACATGTAATGACTCATTCAATCCTCACAAAACCCTATGGTGTAGAACCATTCCATTTTTTATTTGTCTGTCATCTGTCTGTCTGTCTGTCTGTCTATGAAGAAGGTACAGTGAAGTTGTCTAATTTGGCCAGGGCCACACAGCAAGACAGAACATGGATGCACGCCTGGGCTGTACAGTGAGGAGGCCTGGTTGCGGTAAATGAAGTGTCTTGCCGAGACTCACACAGCGAATGAGCAGAGCTGGGAAGAGGCATCTCTTCTTACAGAAGGAAGTGGAAGCCAATCGAATCCCTGAGATATCACCATCTCCCCAAACCTATATCATTGTCTCTGAACAAGTAGCCAAGACCCAAGTTATATAAAGTCTCCCCAACGATCAGCTGGTGGGGCAGAGCCCCTGTGGCAATTTAGTCCTCCAAAACTCAAAAATAATGCCTGAAATCATAATGGAACTGTCTCATGAAAAAACAAAGAAAGGAATATGGCACATAAAAATTGTTCACCATTCCATTTTCAATTTGAAACAAAAAAACTCACAGAGATGGCAGCTATTTGCTTTACTTCCCCTGGAGAAGACAGAACTGGAGGTAAACAGTGACATTAATTTAGGAGACTCCCAGAGTCCTAGTATTATTCTTTTCTCAAACCTACCCTTTATTGAGCAGTTACGCTGCATGAGCAATGAGGCCAACTTCAAACATTATCATCACTGTTCTCACAAGAGCTCAAGGTAATGGATCCCTTACTGTGAGTTGGCTGGTCTGGTAAACTCTGCACGTGGATCTCTTTAATCCTGACCACTGTCCCACTCGTCAGGTCATAGTATTATATCCGTTTTACAGGTAAAGAAAGTGAGCTCACAGAGTTATAAACATTGCAAAAGGTCATGGGAGAGCTGGAACTTGAAGCTAAAGCCCAGATCCCAGATCCACGGGAATGCAAAGTCTTGTTTCTTAGCCACCATGCCATACTATCTCTTTTGATCTTTACAACACACCTTCAGGGCCAGTGCTATAATCTCTATTTTACAAATGAGAAAAACGAGGCTCAGAGAGGCTAGATCACTTTCTGAAGACACAAAGCTGCTAAGTGGCAAAGCTGGGATTCAAATCCAGGATCCTGTGACTCCAGAGCTCAAGCTCTTTATCACTACACGGTATCAGCTCCCCTTTCTCTGAGACAGCGGCTCATTCATTCAAGGCATATTTACCAAGGGCTTAACTATGCACCAGGCACTGTTCTAGGCACTTAGGCATCCAATGTGAACAAAAGAGCAGGAAATCCTTGCCCTGTGGAGTCTGTATTCCACCAACGGGAGGCAGACGATGAATACAAGAAGTGCTAAGCTACATAGAGTGTCAAAAAGTGACTATTTCTAGGGGAAACAAATTAAAGTAAAAAGATTTGGTATAATGTGCAAGAACAGGTTGCAATTTTCAACAGAGTGGGCAAGAGGGCCCTTATGGAAAGGAGAAACATGAATACAGACTTAAAGCTAAGGGCATCAGGCACGTGGCTGTCAGTCAGTCTAGATCTCCTCCCAAGAAATCTTTAAAGAGAAATCCTCTAACCTCTTAATATCCTATCCCATGCAGAAATACCAAGGAAGCAGAAAAGTTAAAAAGCCAAGGGCCTTTGCTTGCCCAAACTGCATACTGCAAGGTGATAAGAAAATATGCACATGGCCCACCTACCATTACAGACGGAAACGGTTAAGGGTGGGTGGCTGGCCCAGGCAAGGGCGGGAAAAGGGCTACATATTTTACTTATCAAGAATTAGGTCCCAAGGTACACGGTCTTTTCCAGCAGTCCAGCTCTCGGTTCACAGATGTTAACATTATACAACTATTCCCATAAAATGGCTCCACGTGACAGAGACTGGCTGAACCCCTGGAACCCAAACATGCTATCTCTAGAAAAACCAACAAGGCGAGCTATGTTACACTCTCCATGAGCACACTAGGCCCAGGCCATCCCCCTGCGAGAGCTCGTTACACTGTAAGGGTCATCCAGGAGTTCAGCCTATGACTGTGTGAAGTTACAGAAATAATCTCTCAAAATCCAAATAAAAATAGAATTCCTCTCTTAGGAAAATCCTGAGAACTCATCCTTCTAGTCCAGACTTTCTGATAAGAAAGAGCTAAAGCTAGGCACTCAACTTTGGTACTTGGCCTCCTCTATAAATGGTCCCTGGGTGAGCCATCTTCCTCTTCCTCTTTCCAGGCACATTTCTTTGGTCATATCAGAAGATTCAGCAATCTATATATCTTATAGGGCCTCTCTCATATTGGACTAGGTCACAGGGCATCTCACAAATAAAGGAACTAAAGAAGCAGTTCAGTAATGGAAATTAAGGTTGAAAGGTGTTTATCAGAGTTAATGTTAGTAAAGTATTAAAGATTATTTGAAATTTCTTTGTGGTTTTGATTTACTTTATGACTGATAGAGAGTGGTTCTGAAATAGCTGTTCCCAGTAGTGCAAGGCCAGAGGCTTCAGATCAAGTGAACAGGGATGGCCAGGGCTCTGGGGCAAGGCCTGTGGTCCAGCATTAAATCCCCCTGCTTTCCGTGATGCAGGTTCTGCACAATAAACAAGAGAGAAACAGAGAAAGAGAGAGAAGGAAAAGCCCAGAGAGGTAAATAATGAGAGATTCCATCCCTCACCTGGTTTACAAGTTATATGTTTATTGAGCAGACACTGGGTGAGAGGCACTGTTCTAAGTTCTGGAATAACAAAGAACAGGACTAGTAACACCTGGGTGCCCTAAGAAGGGAGTGTACACACTAGTCAGAGTCCAGCAATATACAAGGAGACCAGGAGATGGGCCGGTCAATTTCAGATACGGTGAGTGACATGAAGAAATAAAGTAGCATGCATGGGGCTACTGATAGGACAGTCAGGGAAGTCCTGTCTGAGAGAGGATGTCTGGGCTGAGATCTGAGCCACAGCTCTGCGGCACCACGGAGTTCAGGGCATTGACTGAGGCAGACAAGTTGAGCATTAAGGTTCTGAGGCAGAAACAAGCTTGCGGTGCTCTAAGGACCCAAAGAAAACCAGCCTGGCTGGAGGCTAGCGAGTGAGGAGAGGGGCCAGGGAGGCAGGCCAGACTGAGTCAGGCAACGACTGGGAGGCCCCGCACAGAGGCTTCAGGTTTGGTTCTAAGCGTAGTGGGAAGCCCTTGGTAGGTTTCAAACAGGAGACTGATGTGATCTGGTTTGTTTCCAAATCTGCTTATTCGGAGGAATTAAAACTCCAATATTTAATCCCCCTTGTGAAGGTACAGATTTTGCATTCTGTGAAACCCACTTAAAATACTCATGAGGATTCAATCCCTCTTGGCCAAAGAAAGGGAAGAAGAAAGAAAGGGAGAAAAAAACAGAGGGAAGGGGAGAGAGAGAGAGAGAGAAAGGGAAGGAGAGACAGAGAGAGAGGCAGAGAGAGAAATAGGAAGGAAGAGAGGGAAAAAGAAAGAGAGAGAGGAAGGAAGGGAGGGAAGAAGGGAATATTCACTGAGGCTCTATTTCAGGCTGCTGAGAGTTGGGAGCAGGGTAGACACTGAAACAGCAAGCCCCAGAAAGACAGCACAGTAGAGACGACCCACTCAGGGCCTAGGCTGCAGCCGGGGAGTGTGTTCACAGCCACATTTTCTGGGTGACCTGAGACTCAAAGGAAGAAGGTATATGATCACAACGCACCAGCTGAATCTTAACAGTGGCGACGGCACAGAAGAAAAGTATTTCTAGCTGGAAACACTTTCAAATAGAATTCCAGTTCACCCGAGGCAGGATGTGGTCCCACTGTGTCCGTCAGCAAGTACTTATTACAACTCTACCAAATGCAGTGTAGGAACAGAAAAAGATGACAAAGCGAATATCGGGTAAATTACAGATGCAGCGTGCCTCTGAGGACTTGAGAGTCTCAGAGGGAAGCTGGGAGAGAAGGGGAAATTCTCTGCAGTGGTAGTCAGAGCTATCTTCACATAACTGTGCGTATTCAGAGGTAAAGCTCAAACCCAGGTCTTTGGATTCCGGGTTCATCACTGTCTCAGGTGAAGGGACTCACAAAGCTCATGGTTTATGATTCGAACTGTAATGGGAGGTGATCAGACATTCCGCCAACTACTCACCCGAATAAGACAAAGCTCATCCATAAACAGCCACTTGGCTGAATCCACTTCAGCAAATTCAATCTCTTCCAACCCACCATCAGTTTCACTTCCCAGTGGGGAAGCTACAAAATGTACATGGGAGGAAGTGAGAGTAACCAGCTGGTGATCATTTGTCTTTTTTGAAACTGCGCAATCTACACATGACTTGTATGCATACACAGAGATAAATGGCAGCTTGGGTGTGTGTGTGTGTGCACGCACACACATGTGTATGTGCATCTATATGTTCTAATAGCTCATCCAGGAAAAATAAGCATGACTTGAATATGTCAGGTGTGTCTACAGAGTATCTAAAGTGGTACCTTCTAGAGGGAAGATAAAATTGGCCTGGTTTTTCTGACTATCGGGGAACGCCATTCTCCTCTTGCTGCCCGGAGAGAAATTCTAGCTCCATCAGAGGATTTGTTTTATATGTTAGTCTCTGCCCACCACTCAAACAACTTTCAATACATATGGCATTTAGTTCACTTGTTTAAGACAACAGAGATTTATAGCAGTAGCTGATATACCGCGTGGAAGCCTTTGGCATATCCCATGACATCTGAAAAGTTCAGTTTTTATCTGTGTACAATGGGAACCATAAGACTCAAATGGCTCCGAGTCAAGGCAGAAGGAGCCTCAGCAGGGAATCGACTATGTGAGATATTACGATAAAGCCCTGTGAACATCTTTTACATCATATTCATGCCCAAAGTGATACATATGATTAACCTGATGTTAACTCAGATCATCTGGAGTGACATGAGGCTCACTGGTGGGCCCGTGAACCAACCATTCCAATGAGGACTTTCTCTACAACCATGGGAGGACTCTCCTTCAGGGGCTTTCCCGGCACCAAGGAAGCTCTGGCACAAACCTCCTCCGTGAAATGACTCACATCTACAAGTGCCTTCCTTTTGATCAACATTAATATTTGCTAAATGACCCATCAAGTCCTAAACACCTACTTTTCAGCTATTATCTCTTTGGACTTTAATAGCAACCTTCTGAGGTGTATAGAAAAGTCATTATTGTCCTCATCAATATGATAAACCGAGGCTCAGAGAAGTTACTGGAATTGCACTTTATAAAGGAGGTAGGAGTCTAATCCTAAATTTCGATGATGTCCAAGTATCATTATTTCTGTTAATCAGTAAGTTACAATTAAACTTTAGCAAAACCATAGCAATCAGAAAGCAAATCAGTGTTCGCCTGGGGCTGGGGGAAGGGAAGGGATTGATTGTAAGGGAACACTCAGGAAATTTGGGGGGTGATGGAAATATGGTTATTAGCTACGCCTATTTGCCAAAACTCATCAAACTATATACTTCATGTAAATTAAAATTTTAAAAATTTGATGTTAATGTAGCCTCCCAATTTTGTTCCACATAAACAAGAGAAATGATTGATTATCATGACTCCTTCTACTGCCTTTGTCCAGAAGCTTCATCATTTCATTTGAAATCTCCTTGCGGTAAATAGGTCCTCTGTCGTCATCTCTTTGATGTCAAATGCCACGACGTTAAGCTTTTTTTCATATATACCATATGTATTTGCCTTATCTTGGTTGCTTAAATTGGGATATGTTTTTAATATTTGTCGTTGTCACAGTGTTTCTATCATCATTAGGGTTACAGCTAGATTGTTCCCATGGAGAGCTCAAAACTGAAAGAGTTGACATTTCTAAAGAGTAAAAAAATGTAATGTCCTTCCCCAAAGCACAATATTCTCCCTCTTTCCCAATTTCCTTTTCCCTAGCAGAAGAGCATATCCAGTCCAGAGAGGCAGTGAGGTAGACCAGCAAGTCTACTTTTCGGGCTTTGTTCTCTCACTTTGGAGCTGATACAGAATCCTGATTCTGTTTTCCTAGAAGATGGGACCTATATCGCTGTGGCTCTGCATAGTACGTAGAACTACATAAAATATGGTTTGCTGATGTTTTTGATAAAATAATAACATTCACATCTTTTCACAACCCTTCATATAGTGATTTCACATTTGTTACTGCACTTGAGGCAACAATCTTGGAGGTTGGTACTATTATTAATCCTATTTCATAGAGGTATCAAAGTCACCATAAATATATGCAACTTGCCAAAGGACCCTCAGCTTTTCGGGAGTAGAGTAACAATTTTGTCTGATAGCCTGTCCTCTACTCATTCATACCACATTCTCTCTAATAACTCCACGTAGATCAAAACTCCAACCTCCTAGAGAAGGAATTATCTAGAGTCTATTTTCAAGAGTGCAAACATTGATCACTTTGCTAGGCAAGAACTTCCTTATAAGTAAGGAAAGAAAGAAAGAGCAAACACGATGAGATCATCCATCTACTACCTATAAGCCCAAAATGTACACTTTATTCAAACTGGTGGTCCTATATCTTACTAACTGTACATAACCAACTATATTTAAAATTCATATTTTCCCAGGGTGCCTGGGTGGCTCAGTTGGTTAAGTGTCTACCTTCGACTCAGGTCATGATCCCATGGTCCTGGGATCGAGTCCCACATCGGTGGGGAGTCTGCTTCTCCCTCTGCCCCTCACCCTCTTCTTGTGTGCTCTCTCTCTCTTTCTCTTTCTCTCTCACTCAAATAAATAAACAAATAAATAAAAATTTTAAAAATAAATTAATTAAATAAAATTCGTATTTTCTTGAGCATAATATTTGTCCCTTAAAATACCAGCCATCCACTCCCTCCTCTATGAGATTTTGTGCTATCTTTCAAACTGCTTTCTTCCTCTGTGCTACTTGATTCATATCAATAAAATAGCATTTACTATCTTATATAGCATAGTTAATCATTTTCATACCAGTATGTCCCACTGGTCTGGGAGTATCTTATAAACAAGGCCATTTGGGCCATGTGGCTGGCTCAGTGGGTGGAGCATGTGACTCTTGATCTCGGGTTGTGAATCCGAGCCCCATGTTGGGTGCAGAGCTTAAATAAATACATATATAAATACATAAATAAATAAAATATTTCTAAAAACCAAACCAAACAAAAAACAAGGTCCATGTGTCATTCACCTTATTGCCATTGGCACAGCACCTGATACACAGCAGATCCCAAGGAAATTATTGCTAAAAACTCACTATGGAACCTAACAATTATGTGTGACATTTTTAGCCATAAATAAGTGATCAATTTTAAGAGATCAAGCTTTACTCAGGCCTAACCACTGTTCCAAAGACATAGAAATTCTGCTATTATAATCCTACCTCCAAATCTAGTTTCAGAATTCTATTGTAACCACTGATGAAAATTATCACAGATCTCTAGATCATAAGGGCCCATTCACTCCAGACATCAGGGTAATAGGAAATCCTATCAGTTAAGTGAACCGGATATAGGATAGGATGCTGAAATCCAAGAATATCCCACTCATTCCAAGATATCTGGTCACTTGGCCAGTTTTCTACCTAATCCATTTGACCTAGATTATCCCATTTATTTCCCACCAAACTTTGTGGTAAGCATTATATGCTAATGCAGAGGTACAGTTCAGAGAGATAAAGGTCTTTAGACACTATAGTCCATGTCTTTCCCACTATACTATGCAGCCTCCATACACATACTTTCAATCTGAGATTAGTAATATCCAGACAAGGCAGATGAGAAGTGGCAAAGGAGGTTAAAACACAATTTGAACCCCTCTCTCTCACTTCCTGCCATCTATTTTCCTTGGATCCTGAAAGCTTCTGGCATCTTATTCAGCACTCTGTAATGCCCCCAAACTAGATTCTACTAAACTCTTTTCTGACTGAACTAATTCCCAGCCTCAACCTCTTGCCTCATAACTATGTCAAGGCTCCATGAAAGTTCCAAAAACCAACTTGAATCCACTCTTCCTTTCTTCTCCTTTCTAGTCGCTAAAAGGTAAATATCCTATAAGATGCCTCCTGCATCTCTGGCATTTCCCACAAGTTGGTAAGTTCCCTGTTACCCCACAGTACTACTTATCGGCTCATCTAAAATGGTCTCGTGAATCCTTGGCCATCCAAAATCCTATCTACTCAGAAAACTTTCTCTTCTTTTCCACTCTGGTAAATTCTACAACGAAGCTTATAAACCTCTGATAATATGATAGAAATCTGGTTTCAGGGGCGCCTGAGTGGCTCAGTCAGCTAAGCGTCTGCCTTCGGCTCAGGTCATGGTCCTGGAGTCCCGGGATCGAGCCCCACATCAGGCTCCCTGCTCAGTGGGGAGTCTGTTTCTCCCTCTCCCTCTGCTCATGCACGCTCTCTCTCTCACTCACTCTCTCTCTCAAATAAATAAAAAATCTTTAAAATTAGCCTACCCTAAATAAATCCTATTAGAATCTATTTCTGTATATTAAATTGACCTGAATCTTGGAAATGATGTGAATGTCTTGATAAGAAGCAGAAAATGAAAGCTTATAATTAGACAATCTGGTGTTACTTCCTTTTTTAAAAAAAAAGAAAGAAAGAAAGAAAGAAATCTGGTTTCATTTTGCCTATAAGTTATTCCCAGTCACAGAACTCCTAGAAAACTAAGAACTTTTAAGGCTTTCAGACTTCCCTAAAGATGGTCCCAAATGGACTAGGCATGTTGACCAATATGACAACCCTACCCCTACCAGAAGACAGGGTGTCAAAATAGTCCTACTAATTTAAAAGCCATAGTCCTAGAGACAGACACAAGCCCTATCCTAAGCTACATACCCTAAGCTCTACCGATTGCTTTTAGTGAATTCAATGAAGGGCATGAGAAGGGTACCGCTGCAGAGCCATCTCAAAGGTTTGCAAAATGGGGCAAGCACCCACCCCTGCGTTTTGGAGGCCTTGGCTGTTGCCAGAAGAGATGTTGTGTAAGTCAGTTAGAAGACAAGCACCCAGAAGGTGAAATTTACATATGAAGCAAATTTGCCGCTGACCTCTCTTTGCGCATTGCTTTTGGCAACCCTTTTCCCTACTATACGTTGTTTATGATTTTTGCGTTCTCCCTTCTGATGATCAAGCCTGCCATTAGTGCTTATTGAAACCAGATGTTTTCCACAAGAAAATGTCAGATGAGGGGAAGGGCTAGACCTGTTATGAAAGAACGTAGGCCTTACAACTTTCCTCCTCCACAAAACTTTGCAGATTTGACTCAGGTTTCCGAATTGAAAGCCTGACACATTCTGTTTTGCTTACAGTAAAATGTAGTTTCGTGTGTTCAAATAAGAACTAGTGTCAGAAGAAGAAAAAGCACAGTGAAATATACTAGTCTTTACTGTCTTTGTAACCGATACTAAATAAATCCACAAGGTAAAATTAGCATTAAGTATTCATAATGAATGTTAATATAAAATAAGATTGAAGTTCAAAAACCGTACTTAAATTTGGCTAAAAATATGTCATTAACACCGCTGGGACTATCTACCCTGTGAGTCCTCATTCAGTCCCAGCCCATCTACCCATCTACGCAGCTGTTTGTATCCTTGCTCCCTTTTCACTTCTTAGGTCTTCCCTGGCTTCTGTGAAACCAGAAATTCTTTTTGTAGAAGCTGGTTAGGTCTGGGTTCTTATCATTTGCAACAAAGAATCTTGACTAAAATGTCATGCTATGCATTAGAATTTTGTGTTCAAACTCCTGGGCGAGCGGTTTGTTTTATAAACGATCTGCAAACACTGGGGAAAGTGCCTACAGATATCCTGTTCCCTTCGATCCTGACAGCACACCAGTGAGGTGAGAAAACCGAGGCTCAGCCACTAGCTCAGAAAAACGAACAGCTGGCTAACTGGGGAGGATTCCGCCTTGGCAGAGGAGCCTCAGAATTCCATCGACCTCTTAAAGGACTTGGGTGATGGGGCAGGTGAATATAAATTTCAACTGTGCTCAGTAAAAAGCATGAGTGGTGTGCTTGGGTAGGTTGTTCCCTTTCTCCCTTTCCAGATCTACAAGTTTTTTGCATCGGATTAAATGGACCCTACGTTGGGTGTCGGGCCGGTGTGGGAAGGGGGTAGAAGCAGTGTTGCCCCGGGGCAGCTGGAGAGGGGGGCTGGCAGGTGCCTGAAAGTTTGACCTTTACTCCACTCTGCCCCTCAGTGTCTAGGTCCCACCTCAGCCACCTCTGGCCCATCTAATACAGTCACAGCCACAGAATAAAAGGCAGAACTTGCTCCTACAACTGCTGACCGTTAATCCTCAAGCTTCGCTGGCTCTTTCCTGAGCTGTGGCTTTTCCCTCCTGCTCTGGCTACAATGTCACAAACACACACCCACATAGGCAGCAGCAGCATTCACATGAACAAGGCACAAGTAAGCATTATTACAAGGTGAAGGGACCCTAGGGAAAAGAGCAGGGGTTACTCCCCTTGGCTAGGATGGCCAGAGGCCTGCACTCACAAGAGGAAACCTTCTCACCCAGAAACTATCCATCAGCCCCCTTTCCTGCCTGACTTCGGAACCCCCGGCTTTGGATTCCCTTGTTCCTCTCTCTTTTCTGTCAAATCTCACAAGTCCCTTCAGCCTCATCCTTTTTCCACACATAAAGCCCAATACTAACCCTGTCCCTGTTACTGGTGTTGGGGTGAGAGTGAGTTAGGCTCTCAGTGATGCCCATTCCTGTGCTCTAGGATCATCCATGATTTAAAAGATATTTAGAGGGTCACATTTTACATCAGGATTGCATTTTAAAGTTGGCGTGTAAGGCAAATTTACGTAGTCAAAATTACCCTGGAAAATCCCTTAAGCCTCCCAGTAAAAAATGTACGATTCTGTAGTTACAAACTGCACAGTAATATGTGTACACAGTAATATGCATAGCATATAACTAAAATTACGCGGGCAAAATACAATTCTGCAGTATTTCTAATTATCAACAAGAAAATGCATAGCTGAACTTGAATAAATTCGGCGGGATGCTGAGGCTACTCCTCCGTGTCTTTCCCCAACCCTCACAGGCTCTCAGCACACATCTAAGTAGGCTTAAGGGCTCCATTTACATGAAAAGATAGACAGCTCCGGGAACCTTTGAGGCCTTCTCTTAAGATACACAATCACCACAAAAGGAAAAGGGAGAGCATTCTTTCACACAGATCTCTTTTCCTGTTTTTGCCTTGTGGCAGGAACAAAAGAAGATTTCTGAAAGAGAAAGCCCGCAAGAAGTGCAGGCAATCACTGCTGTCCTGGGCTGTGAACTGCCCAGTTTCAGGCTTTCTTTAGCTTAGACATCCTGGGGAAGCAGGAGTCCGCCCAACCCATTGGCCTAAGGTCTCTGAAGGACGCACCAGCCTTAAGAGCTAATCAATTCTAAGGAACCAAGCAGAATTGAATTAGAAAGGCTTATCCTAGCTGAAGTCTGGGGTAAAACAAAGTTTATGTTTAAGGGCTTAAGGATTAATGGAAGATTAATAATTTTTGCAAATATGCTTATAGTCCCTTAAGAACTCATTCTCCCAGTTTATCTTGAAATATGGTATCAGTGATTATTACTAACATAAATAATTGAATGTTGAATGTCTCATAAATGTGAGAAAACCAGCTCCTATCACAAGCCCCACTGTCTTCCTCTCCTGTTCATTTCCCCCCTCCCCACATATAAAAACACACACAAAAAAATGTCTCAGTCACACTGGCCATATTTTTGTTGAATTCTCCCAGCTTGCTCCTACCCCAGGGCCTTGGCATCAACTATTTCCATCTATCTTGAATGTTTTCCTCAGTTCTCCCCCTGACTGAATCCTACTTATCATTTAAGTCTCAGCTCAATTGTCCACTCAGAGAAGCCTTCTCTAACTACCCATTTTACGGCAGCCTGTCTCTCCACCACTGCCCACCCATCTCCCAGCTGTCACTTGTCTTGGTTTTATTTCCCTCATCACGTTTATCACCATCTAAAAACACTTCAAATCTTTGGGTTTTGTTTTTTGATATTTTATTTTATTATTTTATTTTATTTATTTTATTTTTGCTTTTGTCTGAGTCCCTCCGCTAGAATGTGAGCTCCTTGAGGACATGATCTCTGTCTTGTTCACCACTCTCTCCTCAGTGTCTGGTTCATGCCTGGCTCAGAGTAAGTGCGCAATAAATATCCGACAAGAGAATAAATCATTCTCAAGCTAAATGGCCATAAAGCTGTGGGCCATCTAGCCTTAGCCCTCCTGCTTGGACCACAGCATCAGGCCCAGGTGCCACGCCTAACTCGTCCCTGCTACCTTAGGCACAAGGGAGAGGTCAAGAAAGAAAATGAGGCTTTAAGAAGTCAACTTGCAAGCCTAAAGTTATAGAGAGCCAAAAATTATCACAGAATTGATTGGTCTGAGGTTTCTCTATATACCATTTTCCTTCTCTGACTACTGAAAAAAGGGGAGAGATATCAGAGATGCAGAAACATCACCCATCAGGAATATCAGGTACATCACTGTCTGAGATCTCCAATAGAACAAAGTTCCCACGCCATTAATGAAAACATAGGCTCCTACTAACTGGTCCAGACAGACTCAGTAAGAACAGAGGGTTCTAATCTAGGATATTATGGGGGAGTCCAACATGGTTATGACATAATCATTAGACCCATGATGCTTTCTTACTTCACTAAAAGAGTATACCCACCTCCTTTCACAGTATCTGTTGAAATCAATTCAATAGAACTTACTAAGTACACTGCAGACCAGACACTATGCAGAGTGCTACAGAGGACACTGAGATGAGAAAGAGTCAGTGGGTTCAGAATCAACAACTTGACTGTGGGGGGCATAAAACAAACATAAATACACAAGGCTAACAGAAGTACCAGAAGAGGCCCAAAGAGTGCTCACTTATTACTATAATGAATAATCTACTCAGAAGGTAATATACAGAAGGCTGATGGATCCAATAATAAATTTATGTGCCCCTATAATCTGAGCTATGGAAGGTATTGAGATAGCCAGCTAGAGAACCAAGGATATAACAGCATGATAATAACAAACCATGATGAATAGGGGAACAAATATTTCCTGAAGTATCTTCCAATGTGACCGATATCATCCTTTTTACCTCTACAAGGATTATTTAATTTTTATAATAACCATGTAACTTAGAAATTCTATTTCTATCCTTATGTTTACACGTGAGAAGTGTGGAGCTCAGAGAGCTGTGATAAAGGACACGAAGGGGACACATCAGCATTGGACCCAATCTTGATTTAGCATCCAGTCCCCTTTTCATTCCCCATGACCATTTCCTTGATCAAGATGTCATATAACCCACTTGAGTGAGATAGAAAACCCACACATCAAATGATTTTCCAAATCCAACTTTTTTTGGTGATAATTACATAAGCTTCCAAAAATGATTCTCCAAATCCAGCTTTTTTTGGGTGACAATTACATAAACTTCCAAATTAAAGACAAACAAACAAAAATATGGAAGTCAGGAAAGCTACAGATCCCAGAAGGCAATTTCTTCTCCAGATGGCACAGAAATAATGGTACTAATTTTGAGCTATGTTTTATTTTTCAGAAATTTTTGATACAAATATCCACTGGAAAATACCTAACTAGAAATAAAAAAAAAAAAAAAGACTAAAATAAATGTCATCACTGGCTGCTTACCAAAATTTTCTAGGATGACTAAGTGAATTTAATTTTATAACATGTGTTGCCAGCTTCTTTGAATTGACCTAAGCGCTAATGTAAAAAATGCACTGGTGCCCTGTGCACGTATCTCCCACAGACCTGTGCTCATCCCCGGGTCTGCACTCCATCGTACTTGGAATCATATGATAATAGGGCCATTTATAACCATATTGTCAGATAACAATTGGCATTGCATTCTTGACCTTGTCTAATTCTCCAGTCCCTAAAATAAGGCAACTGTCTTCTTGCTAAATCACATGTGATGAACCCAGCAAAGGCCTTTTAAGCATTCTATCTGCGCTCTGAGTTTTTAAATCATCCTCCTTTTCTTTGCATTTTGTTCAGTGTTTTCAAACAAGAAAGAAAGCAGAAAGGCTGGATGGAAGAAAGATTGAGTAAGGAGGGGCGCCTGGGTGGCTCAGTGGGTTAAAGCCTCTGCCTTCACCTCAGGTCGTGATCTCAGCATCCTGGGACTGAGCCCCTCATGGGGAAAAAAAAAAATCTCTGCTCAGCAGGCAGCCTGCTCCCCCACCCCCCATCCCCGCTTGCCTCTCTGCCTACTTATGATCTTTGTCAAATAAATAAATAAATAAATAAAATCTTAAAAAAAAAAGATAGTGAAGAAAGACCTACATCCACAACTTCCTAAAATCCTCCTGCTTCCTCTAAATGAGATTTCCAACATTGAAAAATTCATTCACATGTATCTAAAAGTAACATTTAGGGGTGCCTGAGTGACTCAATTGCTTAAGCGTCTGCCTTTGGCTCAAGTCATGATCTCAGTCAAGGTCATGGGATAGAGCCTGGCCTCAGGCTCCCTGCTCAGTGGGAGTTTACTTCTCCCTCTCCCTCTGCCTCCCTAAAAATAAATAAATAAAATCTTAAAAAATAAATAAATAAAAGCAACATTTAGATTTCCTGGAGAAAATCAAGAATTTTAGTAGGGCATCATAATCTACAATTTCCAGGAGTAGCAGATATGAAAGAGAAGGAAAAATCCCAAACTGTGAAAGAATGACTTGTCTTCATTGATGACTTCTCAAGATGCCGCCCATTTTAGCACTCCCTCTGCCACTTTTTTTTTTTGAAAAGAAATTCTTGTGTAATTTATTTCATTTCATTCAACAAATATTTATAAGGAACCTTCTACGTAAGAGGCTCTGTTTTGGGAGTTGAGACTCTAGCAATGGCCAAAACAGAGTCCCTGTCCTTGTAGAGTTCACACTGCAGTAGGGGACCTTGTGCTGCTTGTGTGGGATAGAGGAAAGACAGACGGCAGGTGCAGCTGTAATCAAGAAGGAAATCCTATCAGAAAGATGGGAGATCATGTAAACTCTTGGAGGCCATGGTGAGGATTTGAGATTATATTCTGAGAGAGATGGGAAGCCACTAGAGGGTTTTCAGCAGAGGAATGATAGGACATGATCAATAATTTAGAAAGAGCACCCTTGCTGCTACACAGGGAATAGATTTAAGACGGCAAACATAGAAACAGGAAAGCCAGGCTATTATAATTCCTTAGATCACTAATGATGGTGACTAGGGATAGAATGGTGGAGGGGATGAGACTATGGTTTAAAAATGGACATTTCATTGGTCTGATTTCTTCCAGTTTAGGTTTTGTATTTTTTTTTCCATCTCTAATTGGAACCTCTTACCTCTGAGTGAACTCAGAGTCTAAATATGGGTCTAGGTATCAGTACTTTATTAAAAACAAATCCAAAATGCCTGAATAAGTAACAATAAACAATAATGTTTCATGTCCCTATATCAGACACCTTGATATTGACTTGCCACAAGCACGTCTCCTATGGGAGACCACACCTATCTGTAGTCTCTTCTGCCAGTGTTGGTTCACTTCCCTCTCTTTTGCATTCTTTGGTATAGACAAATAAAATTTTCTGCAAATGTTTCTGCAAATGCCACAGCACCAAGTGGCATCTTTCCTCTCCTCAACCATGTTGCTGCCCCTATGCCCCACTATGTAAAATTCTAGAGCCTCTAGGGCCAGTGGTCTTAGGTGGTCATTTTTCAGACCAGGGTTACCCATTCCCAGTCAAAGTTGACTAGACCAATGGTAAGCAAGTGAGTCAAGGGCAAGAAGTGAGGGGAATATTTGACAGTAGGTGGGTCCAGGAAAAGCTGCTCAGACTACAGTGGAGACATGTCAGTGAATGAGGCTCCCCAAATTCCTGCTGCTGAAGTCCATCTTCCAGTATGAACCTTCATGAAGCTCCACACTATCATGGCTTCCGTTCTCAAATTTCCAGGAAATTCTTCCTCCTTTGCAATAGACCTTTTTAATTTGAGCTAGCTTGAGTGGATCTTTATTCCTCACAACCACAAAAGTCTAATTCGAACAGTTACCAGTGTGTGAAAAAGAGAGAATAATACTATCCAGTAAGGAAACTATCTCATGGGATGGTCATAACTGCCCACAAATAGGCAACATGTGGAAAAGCCTTGAGTGGGAATATCGAGAAAGGTACATTCATTGTTTGACACCACACACACACGAACGCACGCACGTGCGCACACACACACACACACATATCTGACATTATGGTCTACCATGAGTATGTTACCCTTGAGATGACATAGTTTTATAAAATAAATTATATTTTGAAGGAACTATAAGAATCATTAGTAATACACACACATACACCCACCCCCCCACACACACTTTTATTAGTCAGTGAACCCACAGACTAAGTTTTATTAAGACATAAAGTCCATGGGAAATTTCCAGGGTCACAATAATTTTATTACTGACTAAAGAAATATGTTTCTAGAATAAGGAAAAAACAAAGACTCAAAACCAACAACTGGTTTCAAGTCTTATAGAACCACGAGTTCTCATATAACTCCTGTTTCTGAATCTCAGGTACCTCATCATTAAAAGGTGAGGAGTAATAACTTTCAGGATCTTATAAATACTTAATTCAAACAACTATATTAAATATTTGCATCATGTCTGGCATACAGAAGTATTAAAAAATATCAGTTTTCATCCTTTAGTTTGAATGTTTTTACTTTTCTCATAATTAATGTATCTAGCCATGAATTGAAAGCATTAATATCTACTGTGTGATTCTCTGCCATTTGTTTGTGTTTGTATTTATATATTTTTAAAAATATTTTATTTATTTATTTGACAGAGAGAGAGAGAGATCACAAGTAGGCAGAGAGGCAGGCAGCGAGAGAGGGGGAAGCAGGCTCCCCACTGAGCAGAGAGCCCAATGCAGGGCTCAATCCCAGAACCCTGGGATCAGGACCTGAGCCTAAGGTAGACACTCAGCCAACTGAGCTACCCGGGTGCGCCTTATTACTTTTTCTTTGTTCTTTTTTGACCCCATCATCCATTTCTCTTCCCTTCTCACTGCACCCCCCCAGCCCCAACCTCTGGCAACCACCAAACTTGTTCTCTGGCTCTATGAGTTTGTTGTGTTTATTGTTATTGTTGTTTAATTCTACATATAAGAGAGATCATACAGGATTTGTCTTTGTCTGGTTTATTTCACTTAGTATAATGCCCTCAAGGTCCACCCATGTTGTTCCAAATAGCAAGATTTCATTCTTTTTTATGAACCAATAACATTCCATCACATAAATATATACCACATCTTCTTCATCTGTTTATCCATCGGTGGAGACTTGAGTTGTTTCTATGTCTTGCCTATTGTAAATAGTGCTGCAATGAACATGGGGGTGCAGGTGTCTCTTTGAGACTGTGATTTCATTTCCTTTGGACAAATATCCAGAAGTGGATTTGTTAGATCATGCAGTAGTTCTATTTTTAATTTTTTGAGGAACCTCCATACTGTTTTCCATATTGGCTGCAGCCATTTACTCTTTCAAAAACATGAAATATAGAAGAAATAAAAGACAAAGACTCTACTTCTACAGTGCTTATAATTAAGTTAGGAGGCCAAAAATCATCACAGAGAACACATTAAAATCTTAATATATCTATATACAGAAAATTTAGGGTTTTATAATATCTATAATGAGAATCTTTTCCCAAAAGCCCATAACCTTAACACATATGTTTTCATTTATCTATGTTCCATTCTCATCTTGATTCACATATATACAATTGTATAATTTTGTATTCTGCTTTTATTGCTTACCATTCTACAAAAATTCTTATCAATGTATAATCTTTAAAAATCATTTAATTTAAAATTGTTATCAATAAATGTGTAGTGTATTAAGTGGGTATATTATAGTTGAACTAGTTGTTTTTCCATTGTTAGACACTGAGGACATTTTTCCCTTGGTAATTAATGCTGCAATTAGTTTGATTGGTGCATTGATCATTTTGTAATTTTTTTCAGTTTCAGATTTTATTACTTTTTCCTTAGATCCCATGTCCCTAGCAATAAAATGTTACATATGAACTTTGTTCTTAGAAATATCAATTACTTATAATCTCTTTAATGAATAAAACCAGATTTTACGTTGATAACTTTAGTACTTACGGAACTCTATTAGGCTGCTTCCTATCCCAAGGTTTATCTTTTTGTACAAACTGTCAGATCTGTAGAAGTGTAGTGACAAGAGAGATTGGTGAAGGATTGAGACAATAGGAAAGCCTCATGAAGGAAGTGAGATTTGACCCAGGTTTTGGAAATGCATTAGGATGGTGAACTGACCACAGAAAAAAGGGACACGACAGAGAAGGAAAAGAGCTTGGGAGGAAAACCAAGTTATTATAACCAAAGTATAATGACTGAGCAGCGCGCTTTCCAGGCCCATTCCCTGAGAGCAGAAGAGGTCACTGGGGAACACCTGCAGCAAGCCCGACTAGGGGAGAAGGGACACACCATGGGAGGGACGAACAGCCAGACTCAAGCACTGAGACCTTCCCAGCTGAAAGCAATCCGGAGTCACAGTCATCAAATCAGATGAAACATTTAATGGACTGTTTGATAGGTCAAAAAGTTGACTTCAGCTACCCAGATCTTTCTGGAAGAATGAAGAGACACCTCTTGTCCTCTCCACAGAGAACACTTCACAGACATCAGACATCGAGGGGCGTGACAGAAATGACCAGGGACACGGCCACCAACACGGGTCGGGACAGGTTACAAAGATGGTGTAACTTCAGTTATAAGGGCTATACGTCCAGGGACCAGCCCACAAACCCAATGCCAAAACAGGGTAAACCCAGAGGCATCTATCAAACTCAGTGTGTCACCTGACCCAATCTAGTCAGAGGTAAGGTGCAGCATATATTTTTTTTTTTTGGTTGACCACAGTATAATGTCCTGGATCCAGATGAACCTTCTTTGCACATTATTTATTATTCCAGTAAACTAAATGGAATGTTTAGAGATGACTGGAGCAATCTGATTGGCAAACTTACAGGGCATTAATTCTTCCAAGGTGACTGGTGCATAAAAAGTGAAACTATAGCACTCATGTAAACAATCCACCTGCCTCGTTTCCCTCCCCCAGGCACCCCTAATTTTCAGCTTATGTTAGCTGTAAGACGAGCTAATGTTTTTAGTGTAGGAAAATGGCATTACTCCAGACATAGAACTTCAAGAAAAAGAGGACAAATTGTATAGCCATACAGATTGTATCAGTAGGTATCCATGACCAATGACTACGATGAACTGCTATTACATTTCAGCAGAGAGGTGAGACCATGGCACGAGCATTTCAGACACTAAATTCTAACTTATTCAGGCATCAGAAGTTCCACTTTAGGTGAAAGAGCTGTGTGATAACTTTTGCCCATAAATATGTGTACTTTTGAACTCATCCCAATGAAACGACCACAAATCAACAATACAGTCTAATTGTCTCACTCTTTTAGGTCTTCCCTCTGGGTACTGTGAAAAATAAGAGTGAATGATTGCCTTATGGGACAAGTAGGTTATAGAAGGAGCTGGATAAGTCAGATACGAAAGCAGGCCAGACAAGCCCCATGGAGGGATAAGCAATGAGGTAGGTGCCCTCTAAGGTCAATTCTTAATTATCTCCAGGTAATTGCCTTACATTTACCTTTAGCAGATCTTATTCTCCACTTCTCATTGATATTATTAACCCTTTATATCAACCCTTTTATCCCTGTACCTAAATTCATTCTTAGACCCAAAAGAGGAAACATTTTTGGAAAATAGTTGAAATGCAAACTCCTTGAGATATTAATGCTTTCAGAATGGAGAGCAAGAGAAGAAAAGGAAGAGAAGAAAAGGAGAAAGAGCACAGTGAAGGAGGAAGAGGATGAGAAAGAAACAAGGAAGAGAGAGAGTGGGAAGAGAGGTACCCAGTGAAAAAGGGGGAGTATGAGAGGGGAAGGAGAGAAAAGAGATGGAATTCCTTTCTCATCCAAGTTCATGGATATCCTGAATTCAGAAGTGGGGAAGGGTAGGTCCATTGACCTTAGGATAAGAAATGCTTATCCTATTCTTATATAAAGAATAAAAACAACTGGAAAAGTTAGTCTCTCTTGTTTTGAACCTTTTAATCTAAGAGCAGCATCAGATTCCACAAAATTATGCAGACCAAAGTTGCTGAGAAAACCAAGAACTCTGAAGAAACATGACTGAAGAAACAACGAACATGAGGTGGGACTAAGTATAAAGGCTTCTTAGAAAAGGCAAGTCCTTTCCAAAGTCCTAAAAAAGTGCTAACATATTGGCGATGTTGGCTAATTGAAAAAATTAAATCTGAGCCCCACCTCATACCACACATCAAGGTGAGAGCCAGACAAATGAGAATGAGATACAATTCAAACTACTCAAGACACTAGGAAAATATATGGGTATTGTTCTTCTTTGTTTTTAGTGATTGGTGAGACAGAGTAGGATTTAATATAGTACTCGAGGCTTAACAAATATACCAGTAAAACATGACAATATAATGAGGTGGGGAAGAGTGTGGGCTCATAGACCAGGCCGCCTGAGTTTACGCCACTACCATTTATATGACTCTCTCTGCCTTAGTTTCCTCATCAGTGAAACAGAGATAACAGTACCTACTTCATAGGTTTGTTATAAAGAGTAAATATATATATATATATATATATATGGCAGTTGACATGGTAGCCAAGTGCTAAAAAATGTGTAATTTTTATTACGTATATGTATTATTGTTATTATTACAGTCTCTTTTAAGGTCCTATTAAGCTTAAAAAAAACAATAAAGGAAAATACTAACATATTTGATTATATAAAAATTTGACTTGTATAATCTGTTATGGTTCTATAAACAAAATTAAAAGACAAATGAAAAATTAAGGAAAATAATTGAAACAAATACGAAAGACAACAGGTTAATAGTCTTACCATATAAAGAGTTTTTCCAAATCAATATAAAAACACACATTAACATTCCAGTAGAAAAATGAATAAAGGACATAAACAGAAAACTCACAATAGACAAAATACAACATGTAGACAATTTGTTAAAAAAAAAAGACTTGAGGATGCAAGAAAATAGCTAAAGTAAAATGTCAAATAAAAAAATATTGGACCAAAACTATACACAGTGTGTTAGTTTTGTAAATACTTGCACAAATACATTGAAAAAGTCATAGAAGGAAATACATGAAAATGTTAAGTCCTAGTTAGAGGATTATGCGTAAGTGATTTTTATTTTCTTCTTCATATTTTTCTGTCTTTGTGAGTGGAGAATTTGGCCAAATTTACAATGAGGAACATTCTTTTTTGATTAAAACACACACACACACACATACACACACACACAGAGGATTGCTTGAAAAAGTGAAAAATTAGGAGCCATCTAACTGTTCATCAATAACAAATGGGTTAAAAATACACATAATATGTATGCATGTATTCAATTGGAATAGGCAGCTGTTAAAAAAGGATACAGTATATTTATTTCTGCAATGTTTTTACATAAAAAGAAACAACTTGCAAAACAGTTTGTTTAAGCATGACCCCATTAAAAATACCGTGTCTATTTCTCCATTATTTGGCAAAAATATGTGTATGTGCACGCACGCACACACACACGCATGCCTGGAAGGAGGGGTAGTGAAGGAGAACAGGAAAATAGATTAAGGCCTGGGGGAGTATACGGAATTTCCAGAATCCAAGACAGGATCATGTTCACATTCACATGTAAATTCAAAAATTCAGATCCACACTAGATCTACATTATTTAGATGGCTCTTATTTCTCCATTCACATAATTTCTCAAGACCTACACATACTATTTCCAGGAAAACCAGAACCTAATCATGCTCTAAAGCCCAAAATGTCCACAGCTGAAATACAATTGTGAGTGTGTGTGTGTGTGTGTGTGTATGTGTGTGTGTGTGTGTTTTACATTGTATTTTGCTGTTTTCTAGTTTTGGCTGCCTGGTTATAGGTATACTCAATTCTTTCAGGCTGTAGGATTAAAAAAAGGAATTTGAGCTCTTTCTCTTCTGTAGAAGCTCCAAAAGACCCTTTAGAAATAAAGCACTCAAAAAGAAAGGCTCTGGCTCTGAAAGACACTCCTTTTAAATTCTCAATAAAAATCAGTTCCTTCCTGCGCCTGACGGGTTACAAAGGCTTCCCCAAATGGCAGACAGGTCCATCTTTACAGGCGTGGCTGAGTGAGAACTGTGTTCAGTCATAACAGACCCTGGTGTTTTTTCGCATAACATCTGAAAATGGAGAATTCCTACATAAATGTGTTAGCATAACATCTTTAAACAACACTGTCCCTTCTCATTATTGAAAACAACAGTATTTCCCATTTTTATAAGGGTTGAGCTGGGAAGAAAGCACAGCACTGAAGTCTGACAAAAATCATCAGAGCAATGAGCGGAGACGCCAGGCCCTACAGACAGGGAGGGAACTTCAGGTGGCTTGTGCCCACCGGGCGACAGTGGTGGTGTTTACGGGGCACTTCAGAGAACAGAAGCCCATCACAGGAAAGTCTCTTTTCTTAAAATTATTTCCTTTATTCTGTTCTCCTAAACATTAGAGTCAAGTGACAACTCCTCCCCATTCCTTCAAAAGTTTCAACAGGTTTTAAGCTATTTACTAGTGTTTAAAGAGAAAAAGACTCTTCCCATCTGTAGCTACACTCCCCTCTGAAAACACAACACATGCTTGGCTCTTTCACCTCATGCTTTTAAGAAGGAATTTTAATGGGATGGAGCTCCTCGAGGTGCACAGACTTAGGGGGGAGGAGCACAATAGTAAATTATACAAAGAGTCTGAGCCCACTGGCCACTGCCAGTGATGTAAAGTCCATAAACAAAATCTGTCTTACAGAAAAAAAAAAATTCCTCCTTGAAAGGTGCAACAGAAGAAGATGAATCGCCTCTTTTTCTCTGGGTCTGTCATACAAGAACCAAGGACTCGTCGATGACTCCCAACAGCAGGGCCTTGACAACTGGTCAAAGTTGTTTTGTCCAGCATCTCTCTCCTGTCTGGAAGCATTTTCCTCCCAATTAATATAAGTTATGAGGCTGCACTGGAGAGCTCAATAAATGGAGACTCAAGAACGTTCACTGGCTCTTTAATGCTGAGAACCATGGTAAACTGATATCTATCGCTTGTGTCCACGAGGGTGCAGGTGCTGGGACTTCTGGTCACCCTTTGCTCACAACTGTCAGCCCCCAGCTCTCCTCTGCCATCCTGTTTGGCCAATATTCTCTCCTCCCCTATGAATGCCAGCCCCCCAACACTCTATTCTTCAACTCTCCTCTCCTATTTTCTTCCGGCTAGATTCCAGCTCCTCAGGTCTCTGGTTTTGAGATGTCATTTGGATGTGGGCGCACAGCCCTCGGTGAATTAATGCCGGTTTTCCTGAGGCTCTGAGCAGAGCTGGCTAAGACCTACATGGCCTGTTCCCAGAGAACTGGGCCTATTCTGGATGTGGGTTTTTTTCTCCCCTATGGATAAAAATAATAAAACCACTAACACTGTGTTGTTCACTTTGGAAGTACAAGTCTAGAGAATTCTGCCTAGATACGAAGACATCTAATTAAAGAAATTATTTAAATTTGGGTTATTTCCCTTAAAAGTAAACTACACAGCTCTATACCTTGAGCATTATAATGAGAAAATTAAGCTGCTTGACTCGGAAACAAATATAGAAGCAAGCTGTGACTCATTTTTACCATTGTTCTATTCCAGAAACTTAAAAGCATGGCCTGCATAGTGAAGATCCACATAAAAATGCACAGACACATTTGCTGTAGTCCTAAGAGCAGAAGATATCAATTAATTGGAGGGTGTGAAAATAAAGACAGAACAAATGGCGGGGTGGGGTGGGCTGGGGTGGGGGGACTAAAGAGGGGGGGTGACAGACAACAGCAAAAATATAAATAATTCACAATGGATGCTAAATACAAAAGTGGGAGCAAAGCCAGGCTATAGTTCAGAGACTACATCTAGGGTTATTTTGTGCAACACATTGATTCACTAAAGCACCAAAGCAGCTATTAGAGGAAACAATAAAGAGGTCCCCTCCCCCTGGAAATTTGAACCCTGCTTTGGAATTTTTATGACATTTCATTCTTAACAAACAAGAAAGTCTCACAGTCCTCTTCTGGCTTCAAAGCATCACTATGGTGGTGGCCTGTGATAGATATCCTTAGTTGGATTTATTTATGTTGTTTCAGGTATTTTCAAAAGTCATAGGGTTTATTCTTTATGAAAGAGAAGCAGCTCCGTCAGGCAAACAAATAAAGCCCCCCCCCCCCAACCTACAGGCTTACCCTGATGACTGCCGTTCACCTGGGTCACTTCTGCAGGCCCTCAAGTCGCCAGTGCCTTCTCTGTAAAAGTAGGATCGCACCAGCAGCCCCAGCTCCAAACTAAAAATAGCCTGAGATTCCCAGGTGCAAAGTAGTGGAGAGTGTGGTCTAAGTCCTTGTGTAAAACTACAGACCAGTTACTCTTTGTTTTATGCAACAAGTGGGCTCCTGAAAAGTCAAGCTTTAAATATTTTTTTTTCATGTTTGTAAATGGAATCATTTACAATTCACATCAGGAACTTGCTATTTAATGAAATCCGATGGTGGTTCCAGCTGTAAAGCACAGAATGCTTCCATAATTAAAATAAAATCTTTTTTTTTTTTTGATCCATTTTAGACATTCAGGCTTGGTTTCACTGGAGTTCTTTAGGCTGTGTCTACTTAGAATGTTATCCCTAGTCGTACATGTGTAGTTTTGTTTTAACTCTACTCTTTTCTTTTTCAGCAAAGACTCCAAGAAGGATTTGTGGACCCCAAGTTCCCAGTCTCCACAGCACGGAAGGATACACCTGGTTCTGCCCCTTTCCTTAGCCTCAAGGGAGGAGCCCGGGGGGACAGACACCAGCAAATCATTAGGGGGAAAAAAAAACTGGAGGCAGTGTTCCCCCTGCCATGCAGCAAGATTTCTAACTAAGCTAAAGAGCTGAAGCACCATCGGCTGCTCTTTAAAAACGCAAGCCTGTTTTGTGTACCTGAGTCGGTGCGGGCAGCATCTTCTAGCTGACCCCTCTCGGCCACGGCGGCCACAGCCGCAGACACGACACAGGGCACGGGCTCGGGTGCCTTTGCCCCGGACCCTCGAGGAGCCGCTGGCACTCAGGGTAAGAGTGCCAGCACCACTGGGGACATCCACCCCGTTCTGCCATTTCAAAGCAGCTGCCTACAGGCCCTGTCTGCCCTCTGCCTCGGAAATGCAATGGGGCAGAAAAATTAAAATGCTGGGGAGCTGGGGGAGACAAAAAGAAAGAAAGAGGGAAACCTTAAAGGCAGTATCTTGGAAGCATATGTTTTAGAATCACTGCAGCCAGTTCCCTGTCAAGAAAATATTGGCCAGGTTGTCTGGTCCGATCTCCTGCAGCCCCAGATGGCTTCTGCCTCCTTCTGCTCCAGTCCCTCCACCCTGAGTAGCAAGAGAAAAAAAAAGAGAGAGAGAGAGAGAGAGAGAGAGAGAGAGAGAGACCCTACTTTGCAGTGTAGTCATTCTGCCACCTAGTGTTACACATGAAAACAAACTAATGACCACTCGTGTTAAAAGAGGAAAAAGAATGGTCAATACTGCCCGTTGCATTTCTTTTTTCCTTTCTAGAAAAGAACATCCATCACTTAATGCTGGCAGCCCGGGGAGGCATCGCTAACATTTGCAACAGTCCTTTTCTCATTTAAGTGGAAAGCCAGAGAGCATTAGGTCTGCAGTTTCGGATGTGAAGGAGAAAGGAGTTAACCTCAAAAATGTACCTTAATGATTTTTTAAAAGACCTATGCTTCCTGGAAGGAGGAATATAAGGTAAGGGCAATATCTCCATATAAGATAAATATCACAAATACGATAATACAAACGAGGATGCAAAACCACCTAGGACTGGGTGGGGACGGGGTAGCCCCTGCACTTTCTGCCCTAGAGAAGAGAAGAAAAAGCAAACAGAAAAAAAAAACGGGGATTTCTATTCAAGGCGCTATCACTTCTATAGCTAACTCATGGGGAGGTCATGAAATAGGCTGTGGTCTTGGAGAGAAAGTCTTGGGTTTGAGTCCCAATTCCATAGCTTCCTAGCTGGGCTGGGTGAGTTGCTCGAGATCACTGAGCAGTGATCTGCTTTAGTAGAAAACAACTGTACTTGTGTCTATTCTTCCTCCTTTCACAAAACTGTCCTAGAGGATCCATTAGGTAGTGTGCATGAAGGCATTCTGTCAACTATAAAGCATTATGAAAACCATTTCCCCACGCTATTATTCCCTTCTCTGGTTTTCGGTTTATGTGTCCCCCTGTGGAAAGAGCTCATGTAACCAACTTGTCCTAGAGTGCTAGTGTTTACCCTCAAAGTGCTTTTATGGCTAAAAGAAATATTAAGTAAGAAATGTTCAAATATTTGCGCAACAAATGAAAATATCCCCCTACTAGACTAATGAAAAATTACCATTATAGTTTAAAATCCAGTTACTCCAAATGTTTCTCCTTAAAATTATGTTCCCTTGAGAACGATAAGGTTATCTTGATTAGCTGTTTCTACTAAGATTGATATAGTCGTCCAAGTTCTTAAAGTGACAGAAAGCCTAAACTGAACTTTCCCTCTCGTGGGCATAGCCTGCACCGTGATGATCAACCAAGCATCAGGAACTCTATCTAGCTTTTCATTTCTGTTCCCGCAATAACCAAATCGGGCAACTGCAGGGGAGTCACTTAACTGCTCTCAATTTCGGTTTCCAAATGTGCAAAAAGTAAGGGGTAGAATAAAAAAAAATGCTCCTTCCAGTTCTAGAATGAAAAGTTGTTCTTCCACTTTTGAGAGTGAAATTCAAAGCGCAGGGTAGACCAGCTATACTGGAGTTCTTGAGAAAAGTCCTAAGAGTTCTCTAAATTTCCAGGCACTGGACAGGAGGGATAGCCTCAGGAGAGACGGCCACTGCAGAAGGGGTGTTTGTGTGTTCTCTATCAGCATCTCTGAAAGCTGCTCAGAAACCACTGTGGGCTAAAACCAACAGACTTCGAGAAAGTGCTTACCCAGCCATCTACCTAGGCTTTCAAAATTCCAAAGGAAGATTTTGCTTCCATTTAGCTCTGAAAACACTTTTTGCTCTTTTTAGTAATATTTTTAACAATGCCAAGAAAAGAGTTCTATTTGTCCAGATTTCCTCCCTCCCCACAAATGTCAACATGACTTGGGAGTACAGCACAAACAGCCTGGAGTTTTCATGATGTGAACATCAGACTGAAGTCACATTGCAGAGGGATCAAACTCGGAGCATGATTGCCAATAAAGGATACCACTCATGCCTAGAAAAAGCCAGCCATTGATTTCTCTTTCAGAAATCATAACCACACTGGGTTTACAGGCTCTTCTTGCCATATGGAAGCCATCTTATTTTAATGTCCCAGATTCCCTCTCCCTTAGGGTGATGCCTGTGCCTAGTCTTGTCAAAAAGGCTCAGCTTTGCTCAGTCCCACTGCCGGCTGCTATGTTTGTGTACGTTGTGGCACATTTGGGCCAAGAAGATTTAGTCCTTTCCCTTCCCCCATCTACTGGAACTCCCACCACCCATATCAAAAGGATTTTTTCAGGCCTTGCCAATAATCTGCTGGAGGCCATGGAAACAAACTTAATCAGGGTTCTCATCAATCTTTCTCCACTGGCCAGACAGAGCCAGGAGGCTAAATGGAAAGGTGCTTCTGGGCTCTTTTTTTTCTCCCTCAAGACACACTTCTGTCCACAGAGTTAGACCCACTCTGGGTTCCTGGGAGCTAACAGTTTTTTTTTTTTGAGGAAATCTCTGGGATTTCACATTTGCCCCAAACTAAATACACATGAAACTTTCAGTCTAAATTCCACAGCGCCTTTTAAAAGGAGGGGCCTTGCCTCCCCTTGGCTTACAAAAACCCTGAAGGCTTGTTGTAGCTCATTCGTTTCGGCATTTTTCCAGGACAGCTGACAACCTGAGAATAAGCACGCTGCTGCCCCCCTCCTTTACACCCCATCCTACCTTCCCCCAATCTCTGACAGCCAGCACTCCTCACTCACACACACACACCCCAGAGTCAGACAGACTCTCAAATTAACGTGTAGGCGAACGCCACCTCGGCCTCATGGCTCAAAGTTTAGCAGAGATCTCAAACGTTCCTGGTTTGAGATTACAAATGTTAAATCCTCGTTGGTTTAAATCAGACTATGGGATTAGAGCCCTCCTCAGTATGTGAGAGAAGGAATTCACCTTTTGGGGATATGTATCTAAGGTCAAAAATCTCCTTAGAGACAGGCCTGCCTCCACTCCCAAACCGCCTCTGTGTTTCTGTCCGTTTTGATAAGCGACAAGCAAAGATAGGCAGGATAACTTTCGTTGCACAATTTGAAGCAACTATTTGAGGCAGGCCTCTCCATGCTCTGGAACCCCTGTTGGAAAGCTGATTTGGGAGATGGACGTAAGCAGCATCACACACTCGCAAATCCCACCCGTGCTATAAAATCTGCATGCTGGGCTCCAAGTAGACAACTGGGTCCCCATGTAAGGCACCACAGCCACGTGCCATGTATTACAAATCTGATCAACAATAGCTGGAAGTCTGCTCGACTCAATTTAGCAGTAGGTCCAGCTCCCCAAACTGGGGAGGAGAAACAGGCATCTAGTTTGTAAAGCCTTCCAGAAAGAACCACTTCCTCTGAACTCTCCAATTTATAGCCACCCCAGTTTGCTGGACCTCACCCTGCCTGGGGCTCTTCTAGGTCACAATATGAGTGGAATTAAGACCCCTTGGATGAGGACAAAGCCCGATGGCCTAGAGAGGATGGAGGAAACAATGAGGACCTGCGTCACAGTTTTGCCTAGGTGTTTTTACCTTGGTGTCACAATCAACGCATCTCAGCTCTTTTGTGTTAGGATATTCTCCACCAACTCGTTCGAAAAGAAAGATGATAAGCCTTCCATAAAGCCCTCACTCAACTATCCGAGCGTTAGGAGATTATTTTCCATATGAAGTATGCTGATTAATTGCCAAGGCAACACCTGTGCATCCCCTTTTTTTACTATGGGAAGCATTCTAGGAAATTCATGTACAAGACTGCCCAGAGATCAGAACCCATTGGCTTGGAATGCAGTGTGACCAAAGGCATTTCCAGAGAGCTCACAGGGCACAATGGCCATGCATGGGTGGATTTGCTGGATGGATTAGACAAACCAACCGCAACCTTTCCATCTTTTGTTTCGATTCCTTCCAGTAGATTGGACTTGTTACCAATACTGATGCCAAGACTAGCAATTGCTTGCAACAAAGAATTGTTGTTAACCCCTACCCCCTGCTTCATTCACCCTAATTATTCTCCAACAATACAATGGCTTCAAAAAGCCTCCAACTGTCCAGCAGACACTATGGGCCCGAGGAATCACTGAGCACAAGCAGCCTATCAATAAAAGACAATACTGAAGCGGCTTCTGTCTGGGTATTTGCCCCATCTTCCCTGAGACAATGGGAGAGAGAGCTCAGGGAATAACAAGGAAGTCCTACCCTACAGATCTTTTGTTTGTCTCCCAGGGCTGTATCTGTTCCAAGTTCTTGGGCGTATCCTTTACCATTCCCAAATACAGGAAAAAGCCTCAATTTCCTAGGAAATGCAGCTTCTGTGTTTTTGAAGAATTCTTATTGCAGCCAAATCAGACTTCAGTGAGGATTCTGGTTAAGATTTTTTTTCTTAAGGTCAAGTACATCTTATAGACCAGAGATTTGTGGGTCACTGAGATAACTCACAGCGAGCAATAACAACATAAATAGTTCTTTCCGTGACGTTTCGGATGACAGCACAGAGCCCACCAACATATCAGCACCTTTGTTTTGTGTTTGGCTCTTTTAAACAAATAAAATGGGTTGACAGAGTAAATGAACAGATAAATAATAGGATGGAAGCAGGCCAACATGAAAGGAAACCTGTTTAAGAAATCGAAATTGATATAATAATCCTGAGGGTTTCCAAACAGGGAGCAAATAAAGTCAGCAGTCACTTTAAAATAAAGTTAAATGAGAGGAAGCTTCTGTTGATTACAAATCAACACATAATTAGATTGGGATGCACCCACGGTGATGAAATGCCAGCAGAAATAAAAGGTCCGTTGGTTCCAATACTCAGTGCTGTCAGGCCCATGTTCGAGGAGAACAGACCAACACAGTGAGCCAGAATCCCAAAGATATCCTAGAATAAAGGGGCCTCATTATAGTCTATTTGAGTCATCAAGTAGTGTATGTCCATGTGTAAATAGAACATGGGACCTGGAATGTGTATAGTATGTCAATTACTATAGAGCAATTGAAGCAATAAAAACCAAGGCTCCAAACCACGCCTACAGCAGAGCTATAAATAAATGAACAAAGGGAAACTTAATTCCCCAAAAAAGGAAAAGGTTGCATCAAAAAAATCAGCAAGCTCTAGACCTTAGAAAATACAAATAACACCAAGCCTGACAACTTCATCATTATGTTATTCATTAATTCTCACATGCCAGTGACCTAATCAAAAAGAGAAACTATTAAAAATATGAAATCATGCAGAAAGTTGCTTTCTGTGTGAAAATCTGTATAAGAAAATTTACTGGGGCACCTGGGTGGCTCAGTGGGTTAAGCCTCTGCCTTTGACTCAGGTCATGATCTCAGGGTCCTGGGATGGAGTCCCACATCGGGCTCTCTGCTCAGCAGGGAGCCTGCTTCTCCCTCTCTCTCTGCCTACTTGTGTGTGTGTGTCTCTCTCTCTGTCAAATATATAAATAAAATCTTTCAAAAAAAAAAAAGAAAATTTACCATAGGAAAAATTTGAACTTTATAGAAGAAAAGAAAGAAACTTCAGTTTACCAGAACTTGCAAAGGCTAAAAACTGTAATCACCTTGAAGATATGTCACTAACTAGAAAACAGGTATGATAATTCCAGGCAAGTTTATGGTGCATTTTCAAAAATTAAATACAAATATTATGTACTACAAAAAAGGGGAACGGAATGTCATCGATTATATGTGAATCAAGGCGATGAGTGATTTAAAAATAACCAGTATCAATTTGCTTTAAAATCTCTCGTGTATAGTCCCAGGTTTTAGATATAAATTAATTTTGAAGATCATGTCTTAAGTTAATAATGGTGATAATAGGGCGCCTGGGTGGCTCAGCTGGTTGGGCGACTGCCTTCGGCTCAGGTCATGGTCCCGGAGACCCGGGATCAAGTCCCACATCGGGCTCCCAGCTTCACGGGGAGTCTGCTTCTCACTCTGACCTTCTCCCTTCTCATGCTCTCTCTCTCTCTCTCTCTAATAAATGAATAAATAAATAAAATCTTAAAAAAAATAATGGTGATAATAATGCATAAGGTACACATACTTATGGTATCATTAGATGGTTGATATTAAAGTGCACTGTCCAAAGGCCCCTTCGAGGAAGGACTTGTTGTATAGCCATGGGGTCTATGGTCAGCAGACGGCCTCCGACATCAGCTCCTTTAGGGTCAGCCTCAGTTTTAGAGGCCCTCCTTGCCCAAGGTCATGCCCTTGTTAGGACTAAATCACATCCCTTAACTAAGAAGCACAGTGGGGGATGGGGTGGGTATAAAGGCCACAGCACATTCTAGAGTGAACCTGATTTAAAACTATAACGATAGTTCTTTACTAGTCTAGTGCGGGGACTTTTAAAATTTTCATGTACTCTAGAACCTGTTGCAGGATTGGCGGAAGCTCCATTGGGTCTGTATCGCAGCTCAGTTCCTCCCTCGCTCAGTCCCGCTCCTTTCCCTTCCTTTCACAAGCGTTGATCCCTACAACATCTTATATCCAAAGTCTACCCAGTATCTCCTTTTGCACAACTCAACCTGAAGCACTGAACTGCTGCAAACTTCATTCATTCGTTCAACATGTAACAAATATTTGTTTGTTTGTTTGTTTTTCAAGTAGGCTCCATGCCCAGTGTGGAGCCCAAAATGGGGCTTGAACTCATGACCCCGAGATCAAGACCTGAGCTGAGACCAAGAGTCAGACACTTAAATGACTGAGCCTCACAAGTGCCCCATCAACATATAACAAATACTTATTAAACACCTATTATGTACCAGGCCCTGTTCTGGATCCTGGGGATTCAGTGCTGAGTAAATCCCTGTTACTGTTGGGCTTCAATTCCAGCAGGGAACAGACAGTACATATATAGGCAAGTACATGTGATCAATTCACACAGTAATAAGTGGCCAGAAGAAAATAAAACAGGGTAATCAGGGTAGAGAATATACAGAGGAGGTGGGAAAGAGGAGTGCTACATTAGCTGGAAAGTTCAGGGAAGTCTTTGGAAGACGACTTTATAACCAAGATGATGAGACATCCAGCTGTGAAGATCAGGTTTGAGAGCATTCCAGGCAGGAATGGACTACTGCAGGTGCAAGGGTCCTGAGGCAGGAACAAGTCTGGAAGGCTGAAGGGACAGTGGGGAGGCCAGACGGTTGAAGGGCAGTATTAGGAGATGAAGTCAGAGAAGAAGGTGTGGTGCAGCCCACATATCTTTGTTGCTGGACACTCAGTAACTCAATGGAACTATATCTTATTTATCTGGTTAGGAGCATAGGTTAGGGGGTAGACAACCTGGGTTCAAATCCTGGCTCCACCAATGACTAGAGCTGGGTAAACACGAACAAACTACAAACTTCTCTGACCTATAGTTTACATTTTAATACACTGATAATAATATCTTCCTCATAAGGTTGTCTTGAGTATTAAGTAAGAAATAGTGACAAGTACTTACTTAGCATAGTGTCTAAGACCTAGGAAGGGCTCAGTAAATTGTAGCTATAATTCTTATCTTTAACTCCAGCAATTAGGATAGCTTCTAACATTTAGCAGGGACTCAAAAAGTGTGTGTTGATGAAGGAAGGCAGAATCCTAATTGCACATATAATCTTCCACTGTGTGGACATTAGAGGAAACGATCAAATTCAAACTGAGAAGACAAAATGGTGACAAAGAGAGCTTTATTATTTATTTGTTCAATGCTTATTAAGCACTGACACATATGAAAAAGTAGACTTCCTACCTTCTCGGGGCTTACGACCTAGAAGGGGAAACGAGATCTGCTATTATTTTCATTTTCCGGGCAATCTGCTGTACCATCCAGCAGACTATCCAGGAGTTCAGAGACTGGAGGTCACTTCTACTCCCTAGCTAGGGTGGTTAGGGAGGGTACCTCGAAGGGGGATGGGATTTTTGACAAGCCAAGATGAGAAAAGAAACTCACCCAGGCAAACAGGATGGACTAAATAAGCCAAGTGTAATGTGTAGAAGGCAAATGCATCTTTAGGGAATGATGACTAGCCCAGGCTGACTGGAGGACAGGAGTTTAGGCTGGGGAGTAGGCAGAGATGGGTCTGGAAAGGATAGTGCAGACTAGCCTGGATGGACCTCAGAGCCAAAGCACAGGAGATGGGAGCCAAAGGAGCTTCAGAGGCAAGGTGTGGCCAGGCTGAGACATACTGATCTGTCAGCTGTGCAGAGCATTGACCCAAGCAGGGGAAATCTGGAGATGGGGTGGACACTAACGGTCATTTAATCCTGATATTAACCCAACGAGTGTCCTTCGATAGGGAAACTGAGGCAGTGCATGCCCAAGGTCGCACAGCTCAGGGGGTGGAGTATAAATTCGGACTCCAGAATTCATGAAGAGAGAAACATGATGGGGCAGTGGAACCATGTGATGGTCTTTTGACTGGTGGGAAATACACATGGGCTGACCTGCCGGGGGTACAGTGGAGAGAAGGTGGGCAGAAACAAGTTTTTAAAAAATAAAATCTGCGGTGCCTGGGTGGCTCAGTTGGTTGAGTGTCCAACTCTCGGTTTAGGCTCAGGTCATGATCTCAGGGTGGGATCGAGCTCCACAGTGGGCTCTGCGCTCAGTGTGGAGTCTTATTGTCTCTCTCCCTCTGCTCCTTCTTCTCCTGCTCTTTTCTCTCTTCTCAAATAAATAATAAATAAAATCTGAGACCCCCCCCAAAGAACTTAAATTTAAATGGAATCTGTATTTATTAGACTTAGCCAAAATGATGAAACCAAGTATTTTTTCATTACATTATGATTATGATTGACAATTTTAAAAGAGCATTAATATATTTTTCTCATAATAAAGGAAGAATACAGAAAGAGAGAAAGAAATGGAGAGAGAAAAAGAAAGTTACTCAGTGCAGAGTCCCAAGGCTGACCAGCAGCTCATAAGACGGAAGAATGTGCCATTTGGGTTCGTCAAAGTACTAGAGCGCCATTTAAAGGGAAAGATGGGAAGATGTTAATAGAACAGGCCCTGGTGAGTCTCAGAGTTTAAAGCCATGATAACATACGGCTACCGGCTAGCAGAACAAATGATAAACACGCAAAGACGGCAAGCTCCCTGGAATTGCTTTTCTCAGCAGACACATCACATACGAATTGGGTTTTATTTTATTTTAATGAGGTAATCTACACAAAGTGACCAACACAGGGCCTGAAGTGAAGCAAATGCTAGTTCCTTAGCTTTTCCCTCTTGGATTCTTCCCATCCTAAATAACACAAAGGTAAGATAGATAACCTTTCTTTCTCTGATGCTTTCAGTTGGAAGGAAAAAAAAAAAACAGTTCTATAAATCTACGGAAAGAAAAACATCAAGGCGAGTTTTCATGGGTTCAAGTCCTTGAGTTCTGGTATCATTTATGAGTGAGTTGGGATGGGTATGAGAATAGAACCTGTTTCCTTGAGAAATAAATGCAGGCAGGGATGTGAGCAAATATTAGGCCACGTGAAAACAAAAGGCCTTTTGTACTCTGGACACTTTATCTTTATTCTATTAGTGACTCACCATAAAGAGCCAGTTCCTGTGCCAGGTGAAACCTCTAACTTCTTTAGAGAAATACTCGTCCTTTCTTACCATCTTACCTCCTAGCGTTTGGTGAGTAAAGCCCTTCTAATGAGGTCTCTGATTATGCATAAGCCGTCGAAGGAACATACTGGGCAGGAGTGTGGAGTCCTAGGGCACAGTGTCCTCTCTGTCCATCCTCCCTGAGCCGACAGTCACCAGAGGCTCCTGCTTATGGTCTGTCTATCCTTAAGCGGTTGGGTAAGCAGCGTGGAGTTGAGGCTGTTAAAGGCTTCCAGATCCTGGGGTGAAAAGTGCTGCTTTAAGTCATCCTACTCATTAAGGCTAGAACAGGCCCGGGCTGTGGCTCGAACCATAGACAACGAGGCCGGTTCTGAGGTAGAGGAAACCCAAGATCCAAGGCGGTCTTTAAGATCGCAGATGTAACACCCAGGGTAATAAGGGGTGCCCTATAAAAACCACTGCCGCTGATAAAGAGGGGCTGAGGGGTCCTGCACAATTTCAGGGTGATGCTTAGCAAAAAAGGTCTCCCTGCTCCAGACGGCCATGCGGATGCTCCCGCGGTCGGCCCTGGCCTGGCAGGCTAGGTGAAATGAGAGAGGCAGCGGGCCGGAATGACGGGGCTCATGTAGCTTTTATACATCCAACCTGAGACCTGCCGTTTTCTTATTCAGATATTGAATTATACTCAGGGAGGCCAAATTTGCTCAACTATAAGCCTTGCCAGTAAAGTATATTTAAGGGGAAGACGAAACAGAATATCTGAAAGGAGATTGTTGAAACATCTGATGATTATAACAGACTCTGCTGAACAAAGCGGCCTCGCGTGGTTCTCTGGCTGGAAATGATTACCAAGGAGGCTCCAGAGTCTCAGGCCTGGATCAGTGACCCTGGGCGGGGCTGCCGGAACGGGTGGGTGGAAGGGAGAGAGAGTGAAAGAAGAGAGAGAGCTGTGGACGAAAGAAGAGAGTGGTGAGATGAAGAAAATATATCAAAGTTGGGTACTAGAGTGGGGCACTAGGGCTCAGTGGGAGAGAAAACAAAAAGGACTATGGAGCAGTGCGGCTTCTCGGGCAGAAATAGAACCTGAGTTTGGAGCAGGACAACTGCCCCTTTCCATGGAAGGTCAGTGTCGTGGTTTGCCGGGGTTGCTCCAACCAACTACAGTTAATTGGGAGGCTCATGGAAAACAGAAATTTATTTCTCACAGCTCTGGAAGCTGGGAAGTCCACGACCAGGGCGCTAGCAGGGCTGGGCTCTGGTTCTTTTCCAGGCTGCAGACTGCCTGCTTTTCACTGTAGCCTCACACGGCAGAAAGAGCAACAGAGTTCCCTGGGGGCTCCCCTATAAGGGCACTAATCCCATTCAGGAGGGCCCTGCAGACCAAGCTGAGAGTTCCAGGGATGAGTGAGGGTGAGCATAATCGATCCGCAATATTCCCTTATAAAAAGTAATGAATTCCATCTTATAAAATATATATATATATACACACATTTAAATCAAATCCACACTGAAATACCAATTCACAAGTATCATGGCTATAAGATGGACAATAAAAAGTGCTGAGAGGATACAGAGGAACTGGAACCCTCACACACTGATGGTGGAAATGTAAAATGGTCCGGCCACTCTGGAAAGCAATTTGGTAGCTCCCCAAAATGCTAAAACATAGAGTTAACATAAGACTCGACCCCGCCCCACCCCTGGCCTAAAAAGACGCACCATTGCCACTCCTAGGTATACTCGCAAGGGAAATGAAAACATATGTCTTTGCAAAAACTTGTGTACAAATGTTCATGGAAGCATTATTTTTAATAGCTAAAAAGTGGAAACAACCCAACTCCATGGAGACAGAAAGTAGATTAGTGGTTGCCTAGCGGTGGAGGGGGCAGTGGCGGGTGGGGGGGAAGGAAGTAACGGCTAACAGGTACAGGATTTCTTCTGGGGCTGTAAATTTGTTTTAATTCAATAGTGGTAATAGTTGCTGAATTCTGAATAAACCGAAAAATACTTAATTTTCCACTTCACCTGGGTGACTCTTCTGGTATGCATATTATTATCTCAATAAGACTTGATACATTTTAAAACATAACTTTGAAGGGTTCTAAATACTTTTGCTAGTAGAGCCTACAAAGAAAAGCCTACACAAGCAGGGTATGAAACATATTAGTGAGATGGGTCAAGTATGAGAAAAGTAGGAAGCGGTGGGGACTTTGGCAAACGGGGGAGCCATGCCCACTCTAAAGGGGGCGAGTTATGCAGGTCTAATCAGTTGTCAGCCTACAAGAATGCAGCCCAATGTTGTAGATCTTCCAATTTTTAGCAGAAGTCAAAAACCTGGATTTTTACATAAGTCTCAATTTAGTAATACTGACGCTGAATTCATATTTTCTTAAAGGCATCACTGAGACATCAAAGCAAAATACATCTGTGGGCCAGTGGATCCCATGATCGCCAGCTTGTGACCTTGAGTCAATACATGTACCTTTCCTTCGCTGTTAGCAAAGTTGATTGCATTCAAGAAGCTCAGAGGCCTCCAGATACTAACAACTGGGAAAATCTAACCAGGTGACAAATATTCATCAGAGGCCTCTTGGGTATAAGGCGCTAGAAGTTAGGGACAATGCGAAACAAGAGAAGAAGTCATGGTTAAGTCAATTAGCATCACGAATGGGAAGTATGGCATTGAGGGAGGGGGCTCCAGCAGCCTCTGCATAAGACAGTTCCTTGGATGGCATTACAACCGGGCTCCTAAATTCCAGCACACTGCTGGGCCCCAGCTTGTGATACTTAAGACTGGGTCTGGACTATCTGAATTCATTTATTTTTCATTGCTGCAGTGAACAGCAGGAGGAAATAGACTCCGAGTTCCTAAATGTGCTTAAGAGCTTCAGTTCGACATGCAGCTCGTTCTCCCCGAGTCAAGAGGGAACAGACACTTGAATCCAGGTGCTCTGGAGGCTGGAAGAGATTTAAATCCCGGAGTTGGCTCCAAAGCAGAAATACTTTTTTCAATCACTCGCCTGCAGAAATTTCCCAGGACGGCGTTTTTGCGGCAGATACATCACTGCTCACATAATTGAAATAGCAGGTGAATAAAGGGAGGAGGGGCCAGCTGATTTGACGAAGGGTCATACAGGTGTCCTTGAAAAAGAACAAGCACTGGAGAAGTAATTTGTGTGCTTTCTCAGAGACTCAGGAACAGACTGTTACAATTAGTTAAGGGGCTGCATACAAATGATGCTCCTTTTGTGTGAATGTCTGCAAATCTCTATAGGGCCGCCAGTCCTTTGGAATCCAGGTCAGCCGGGGAAAGCTGAGTGGGAACATGTGTTTCTGTGTCTCTGAGAACGGTTCTCCAACTCCTCCCCAAAACAACACACCCAGATAACGGCCTACAGGGGGTCAGTGTCCTGCTAGCCTTTGACCAAAGCTTCCAACCCCATTGTGAAATCTATTAGTCATGTGCAGAAAAATAACACAATCCCAAGTATGCCTTGCATAGAAACGACAAACACAGTTGTGAAACAGCCAGTTAGTGATCCCTAAGACTCTCGACACAGCACAATAGATTTCTGATCTACAGTCTGAACAGAATATACTCTCTCCTGGCTCCCCTTTCTCTTCGGCTTCATTGATCTAATCAGCATCAAGTACTTTGGGGACCGCTCAGCGGATCTCTTTCTTGACCTATGCTCTGATCGCCTGCTGGACTTTTCAACCCCAGTGTCTCACCTCATTAGCACCTTAATTTCAACTCAACATGTCACAAAGTGACCTTGTCACTCTACAAAGCTGCCTTTCCTCTGAATTTCTCATTGAAAGCATCATGATCCACCCAGAGACCCAAGTCCCTTCCCTGGATCATCTAAACCTCAAGCCCTGTCTCTAACCAGTCATTACCGTCTCCCGTTTGACTTCTGAGACACGCCTCCAATCTGTCCCCTTACCTTTCTGCCCCCAGCCCCCATGGCCACTTCTAGACTATGCAACAGCTTTCTAACCTGTCCCTTGTTTACCCTCTTCTCCCATTCCACACTATTATCAGAATTTCCTTCCTGAAAACATAATCAAATGAAGTTACTCTTTCTTTAAAACATCCATGAGCCTACAGGTTAATGTCTTAATGTGCTATACAAGGTCCATCACAAGCTAACCCCAACTTACTCCATTTTGTCTCATTTTTTTTTGCCACAGTCCCATTTTTTAAAATGTCCTATTCTACCCTAAACATGCTATGCTCCCTCACACCTCTTTGTACTTACACATGCTCTTCCCTCTATTAAGGATGCTTCTCCCTTCTGTCAGTCAGGACACTTTCTATATATTCTTGAAGGTCCAACTCAGGTGTTTCCTTTGCAGAAATATGTGCTGCTTCCCCTGTGCTTTCTCAAAACATTTCACTCATACGAATCACAAAGTACTAACACAATATGCAACTTCACGTCAGGGTGATGTCTCTATGACCAGTACACTCGGATCCTTAATAAATGTTTGTGAATTGAATGAATAAACCAGGAGATGGAAACATTACAAGAGAAGCAGACTTTCCAGTGTAACTTAAAAATATAATCATGAATCTAAAAATAAATATTTCTTCTAAAATAAATTTCATGATGAGGAATATTGACCAGATGAAATAATGTAATCGACATACATGGCCTTGGCTTTGACAACCAGAGCAAACATTTTAGTTCTTCAAATAAGAGTCTCTTAGGGAAAATAACTAGTATAGGACCTGATAAATAATAAGCAGTATATGTGTGCTTGCTGTTATTATTATTAGGGGGTTATGATCTGACCCATAGTCCATCTAAAGAGATATAAATATAAGCTGTCATAATGAAATTTTATTGGCTACGTGGCCTACAATAATAAACCTTACATTAAGGAACTAAAATACCCACACATATCTAGGTTTCCTCATGTACATGAAACTATCCTACTTCAAACACATGAATGAGCCAATAGCCTCCAGCCATAGACCATCTACTAGCTTCTGAGGACAGTGTGCTTAAATGTTTTGGCACTATCTTCTAGGTTTTTCTATAGACCAACAAGTCAATTTATCTGACCTCCTTGATCTAAGCAGTCTATCCGTACCTATAGCTATGTTCTAGAGACCCGAATGAGTCAGAAGAAGAAAATGATTAATCAACTTGGAGAGATTTGAAAGCTGGAAGAGAGCCATCCTGTGAGTAAAACTTCGGAGCTATGGGATTGCAGCCATTGGAAAGTTAGGGGATTTCCATGGTCGAAAACTTTTGGCCAGCGTGCTGTAGTCCTCTGACCTTGCAATAAAGACAAAACAATCTGAGCTCGGCGATTTACCTCTGACAATATCCTACCTCTGCTGCCTTTGGCTTTTCACTCTGACTTGACAAAACTGAAGTTATTCCCCCTCAGGGTTATGACTTTGGAACTGGCTCCAAAAATTCCCTCTGCTTTTTTCCTCCCAATGGATATCATTCTTGGCTTCACTTTTATGTATAGTGAGGCTTAAATCAGAAGTATACATAAAGCACCTAGCTGAGAACTTGGCAAACAGCAGGTGGGTCTGTTCTTTTTTAGGCCAGGTTGATCCCTTGACACTCAAGGTATACAGGACCATCTTGTCTTTCTTTTTTGACAATTGTTAAACTGGTAGCACCATTTAAAATCGCTCTTCCTGCTCATGATCTGTATCACTTACCACTGTTCCTCATTTCATCTATTTGAATTCTCCCAATTCCTTTGATCAAGCACTTGATTTCTGAAATTAAATTTTTTTTAAAGATTTTATTTATTTATTTATTAGGAAAGAGAGAGAGTGAGAGAGAGCATGAGAAGGGAGAAGGTCAGAGTGAGAAGCGGACTCCCCATGGAGCTGGGACCCCGATGTGGGACTCGATCCCAGGACTCCGGGATCATGACCTGAGCTGAAGGCAGTCGCTCAACCAACTGCGCCACCCAGGGGCCCCTGAAATTAAAATTTTTAAAAGATACTACTGTAATATTGTCTGGCTATTATTTTTCTAAAATACTACACACACTGCATCTGAGCAATATAATTGCATATTCCCTGTTTGTTGTTGAACACGTAATGCTTTATTAATGGAAGGACAGCTTCTAAAATTTCTGATCTATTTGTTTCCACCACTATATCTTGACTTCCATCTTCTTGCTCTTTCACATATGTACATTGCCCTCTTTCCCCTTTCTTTCATTTAAACATATGAATCACTTGGATTTTATTACCATTTATTGCCTTTTCTTTCCTAGTTCAGCTTTCTGTTTTATCATTGCAACCATAATACATTCTTTGTGTCTGCTATCAATAATGTGTCAGCAGGATATGCTAATGCCTAACTGTTTATTGGTCTCTTTCCCGGTTTCTCCTCTTTAATATAATCTATTTTCCTTATGTGACTTCTTAGGACCTTGTCTATTAACTTAATAAATAAGTGAATCTAGGAAAAGCTTTCAACTTAACTCTTCCTTACCAGAAAAAAAAAAAAATCCAAGCATCCCTCCACTGAACAAAGTAATTGCTTGAAATGGTCATGTATCGCTACATACATACAAACATTTCTATGTAAAGTTTCACTGGCAGGGTTCTTACCCATTGATTCATGGGTCACAAGGCACTTGCTGAGCAATGATAGCTGCTTTGCACAGCACTTGCATGGAGAGAGGGCCCTTGGGGATTGTGCCTTTTGGGCCGCAGGTCAGTAAAAACACATTGGGGATTAACAGTGAAGAGAAAAAAGCTTGGGAGTGAGGCACTAGAATGCTGATTTGGAAGAGAAGAAAGAAAGGGAATTTCAGGAAAAGGAACAGAAGTTATGGACTAAAAGACCAAATAAGGAAAAGAAAGGGAGAGATGAAATAGGGTTAGAGAAAAGAAGCTTTAGAGAGAAAACACAAGAGTAGATTAGAGTAGAGTGGTTCAGGAAAAGAAAGAAATCAGGAACAGAGGCAAAGAGAGAAGAAAAAGGTGGCAGCAGCTGGTCCTCCACTTGAGAAAGAAAGCATGAAGGAATAAATTTAGAAATAAGTAAATACAGATGAGAAAACATTCCAAATCAATGTGTCATCCTCATTTTAAAATCCCCTTTGTTATTATAATCTACTACCCACAATATGGCTTCTTATTATAAATCCCTCAGCCTATAGAAGCAGAAATATCTGTCTTGCTGATTCGTTTGAAGTCAGTCACTCTCATCAAAGCTAAGGGGTAGGCTTATAACCCAAGTCAGCCAATCAGATACTCTCTTGGGAATTTGAATAATTAGCTGAACAGTAAAGACCAGAAAATGTCAGAAGTGGATTCATCCCAGAAGTGGTACTGTGATGTGACTGTCTATCCATTTCTGTTTCTTATATTCCTAGAGCTATCCTGGCCTAGAAATCTGTTCACTTTGCTTTTCCTTCAGTTCTGCGACTTACTCCACATTCATTTAAATGTTCCTTTTTTTATTCCTTTAAGTTCACCAGAGTTAGTTTCTGTTGCTTGTAATCAAAAAGTCTGTTAATACAATCCACATTCTGTTGAATCAAAAAGTCACTGTGTAAGATGGTCCTACAATCTGATGCCTTTTATAAACCTCTCAACTGGCTACAGGCCCATTCTCCATGCCTTCTCAGCCCTGGATCTCCAGTTGAAAATATTTAACTTATTCTGAAGGGCAGAAGTAGAATGCAGTGATGTACCAGAAATGAAAGGAGTTATTTCAACCTCATCAAAGTTGAAATATTAGTGTGAGATGAGGATGTAGCCCGGTCTCTGATGGCCCCAGAAAGTGGCCACAACCATTCTGTCAGATCCTAAACCATTAATCTAGAGGGGAGACAATCCAAAGAGCGGGCTGGGATGCACAGATACAACTGATCAGCGACACAGCTCTGATCGTGGCCCCCAGACTAAAGGCTTGTCTCCTGCACTGGAGTTGGGATGCTTGCCCTGTGGGTTACAGTTTTCAGGGGCAGCCTCTCTGTCTGGAGACGGGGCAACTGACCAACTGAAGAGGAAACACTGTTCAGCATATGCCTGGGGCCTTATAGGAATGTAGCCAAGCCCAGAACTGGAGACGGGTCTAGTTATTCCCAACATCCCGGAGAGAACTCTACTCTGAAACTGGCTGTAAGATTAACCCAGATTTTACTGTAGATATCTACGCCATGGGGCCATTTATTTCTCATCCTGCAGCATATGAGACTTTGAAAATGACAATTCTGTCATCGTCAAGATGAGTAAGCCGGGGGGGGGGGGGGCATCTTATATAATGCCACATTTTACCTAGACTGAGAATTATCCAGAACTCTCAAACATTATTTCATCACCTTGGTTCTTATCATATACTATTCTAAAATGCAATGTTTTGCTCATCTTATCCAGAAAGGTCCCTCCCAGGTAGTTTTGTAAGAATACCTTACTGCCAAGAATTCCAGAGATAAGCCAAGTATACAGTTGGGCCAACCATGACTAGGTTTTCCAGCTCCTGGCCATTAAAACATGTTAGCTTGGCCAGCATGATAACTATAAGTCAAACAAAAAGATTGAAACGTAACAACTCATTGTAAGAAAGAACAATTACTTCTCAGCTGTCCATAGATATTTGTTTATAAGTGCACTTCCAATTTATGAACTTTTCAAAATCATAAAGCTATGTCTCTGTCAACTTAGCCCATCAGTAAAAGATATTAGCTGTTGCATAAATAACATCTTTTTGGGCTTAGAAACCAGTAGACTTTTGGAACCTGTTTATAAGTTAAGAACTTCTGCAGTATTTTCAGAGAACATCGGGTTTTCTTCCCAAATTTGCAAATTTCTAGGGTTAAAGATGAGCCACTGAGATAACCATACTTTATTTCCACATTCATAGCCTACAGAAAGCTACAAAGGCTGAGACCTGGAAAGGAACTTAGCAATCATTTAGATTAAATTCCATCATTTTGCAAAGTCAAACTCCATGTGAGGGCCATTCAAGAAGTAGTTATTTGACATAAGCCACACAGTGGTCAAGCTAAATCTAGGTGCAGATGATATAACTCACCTTAACAAAGCTGCCAAAATCTCATTCATTCATTCCATTCTACACAAATTTATGATATGTTATGATATTATATATTTGATATTATATGTGAATTATAAAATGCTGATATGCCAGGAGCTATTATAGGTAGACACAAAATGATAAAGAGAAATAAGTTCCATTAAAAAAAATCAAAGTTTGTTCTAAAAATAACAACTCTCAATGTTTTAACACATCTTCACACTGTGGTAAAGGCAAGAGAATTGAGACAAAGATGAAGTAAGGTTGTACATTCCTAACAATAATGATTCAATATCAGTTAAAACAGTATGTGATTTTTCTGCCAACAATAGGAGACATTTTCACTAAGCTTATAAGTAAGTCCTAGAAACTATTCCCGGTAAGGCCAAGAAGCCATTATGACCTAGCTTATTCCTGGCCCGGGGTAAGACTTCTAGACTTAGCCAGGATGGCAAAAAGGGAGCTATGGTAAAAAAAGATAATGGGCATTGGGCTTTTGAGCTAGAGAGACCTGGGTTCAAGTTTTGGCTCTGCCATTTACTAGCTCATGACCTTGGACAAGTTACTTCCCCTCTCTTTTTTTTTTTTTAAAGATTTTTTATTTATCTATTTGAGAGAGAGAGAAAGAACATGAGAGGGGAGAAGGTCAGAGGGAGAAGCAGACTCCCCATGGAGCTGGGAGTCTGATGCGGGACTCGATCCTTGGACTCCGGGATCATGACCTGAGCCAAAGGCAGTCGCTTAACCAACTGGGCCACCCAGGCACCCCACTTCCCCTCTCTTGGTCTCCATTTTTTCATCTCTAAAATGGTGGTGAGACCACTTACTTTAAATGGTTATTGTAAAAATTAGATATAATACATGCAAATCACTTAGCTCAGTTCTGGCACAGAGTGGACCCTTAATACATAGAATCTACCATTATTGTCACCAATAATAATTAATGGCATAATAATACAACCTGTAGAACAATTCTAGAACAAAATAAGAACAAAACTAAATACATGAATTCCCAGCTGACATTACCTTTACATAGGTACGTCCACCATACTTAAAGTTTTCTCCAATTAAACATTAGAGTAGATTTGAATTTAGATTGGTCAGACTATTGAACCTGAAGCCATAACCAAACTGTACACTATCTCCAAACAGATATATACCCTAGTAGACTAATAATCTTTAGGAAGAAAGCATAAGTTAAGTAACAGGACCTGGGAGGAGTCTGGCCTCCCTCCTCAGGACTAGGCTAAAGAAGAAATCACTGCTGAGGATGTGAGGGTAGGGTTGTTGTCCAGGAAATCAAAACTGCTAAAACTTACTGAGTTCTAAAATTTATTGCGTTCTTAGTAATAAACATAGTCTCATTGGTATTGTTTCATTTAATCCTTACAATACCCTCTGACATAGATAATCAGTATTATTACCCCCATTTCACATATGTCTTAAGTAACTTATCTGAGGTCAACAGTTGCTGAATGGCAGAGTAGGGATTTAAACCCAGGAACTTTCAGAGACTGGTGATAGCCTTGGGCCCCAGTGCAGGGGAGAGGTGCAGTCCTGGGGCTCCAGAACTTGGTCCTGGGACTTAGGGAAGTACCGCCTATCTCTCGGACATGTTGAAGTCCGTATCAGAAGGTCTGGGAGAAGAAGGAAAAAGGGGAAGGGGCTCTTTGAAGAAAGGCAGGAGAAATTTATGAAGCCTTAGAAGATATGTATCTCTACGTCTTGGTAGTCTGCCTCTGACCACAGACTTGCGACAAGGGAAGTATTATTATACCATTAAAGGTATCTATGTGCCTGGAAAAATCCAAAAGCCCCTTTACTATCTAAAACACTTTTTCTTTGAATTAAAAATCCTTGAAGTCTCCATCAAAGTTCCATTTTTATGACAAGCACTTAGCACAGTGCCCACCATCTTAGTAGGGCACAAAAACATTTCTGGAAGGAAGAAAAGGGAAGTGAAGGAGTTTTTTTGGTTTTGTTTTGTTTTTTAAGATTATTATTTATTTGACAGAGAGAGAGACAGTGAAAGACAGTTAGAACACAAGGAGTGGGAGAGGGAAATGCAGGCTTCCCTCCAAGCAGGAAGCATGATGCGGGGCTCAATGCGGGGCTCGATCCTGGGACCCTGGGATCATGACCCAAGCTGAAGGCAGATGCTTAATGACTGAGCTACCCAGGCACCCCAAGGGAAGTGAAGGTTAAAAAAAGAGTAGAAATGATTCTCAAATACTATATCAGAGCATAATTATCAAAGGCCTAATACAGACCTGGCAGTCAGGAAATCTGGGGTCTACCCAGCTCAGACTACATGCCATATGAACTGGCATGGCATTTAGTCTTTCTGGGCCTCTGTTGACTCATCTATAAAATGGGTTGGACAAGATGATCTATAAGTGAGGTAATTTGTAAAGGGGTTTTGCTCAACAGCTGGCCCAAAGAAGGCTTTTAACTTATGTTTACTAAATACGATGTTTCCCATTTTTTAAACTCCATTCCAAGTCATTTTCCTGGGCCCCCTCATTTTACAGATGAGAAAAGTAAGGCAGAGAGGACTTAAGTGATAAGTACAAGATCACCCAATTAATTACTGTACACCCAAGACAATAATCAAACTCCCTCGACTCTTGGCCTGGTGCCCTTTCTTCTACATCACACAGCTTCCTGACTTGATAGGTCTTCTTAAAAATAAAGACAACACATGATTGACAGGATTCCAGGAAGCCCTCAAATCCACGCTATTGTCATTAAGCAAGACTCATCTCAAAACACCCAAAGAGAATAGAATATATAATTTTTTATTTTTTTTATTTTTTTTTAGAATATATAATTTTTAATCCTCAGAGATAGAAATTCTACCATGTTTCTCAGTAGTCTACTCCAGTTTTGCTTGTTACTAGATACTTCCTTATGTTCCAAATCCTCCTGCTATAGTTTAAGCCTTTTTTTTTTTTTTTAGTTTAAGCCTCTTGCGTTGTCCTCAGGTGAGATGGAAAACACTGCGTTGTACTGAGTCTTTTCATAGGCAAAGGTGGCTATTAAATTGCCCTTTATCCTTCTTTCTCCCCAAGCTGACTAATCCCAGTTTCTTTAAACTCCTTCCTACTTCTTCATTCCCAATGCTTTAATCACCTTTGTGGCAAAACTCTCAGCCATCTCTGGACTCAAACCCTCCTTGTTGATTACAAATCACAGAACTGGGGATGATTTCCAACTATGGTTCTGCATGTTGACCAGCGAACTGATGGTGTCATGGTTCCAATGGGGTAGTTCCCTCAGCATGCTTTGGTTTGTGCTTTGGTTTATGAAACTACAGGCCACCCTATTGGGGCTGAGTGTAGATGATTTGCAGCTTCTCTGCAGCAAATTTAAATGTGACCTGGCTATCTCCTACTCCCAGGCTATTCCTAACTAGTTCTCCTCCAAGCAATCAGGGAGAAGTAACTTTAATAAGAACTCATATTAGCTGAACAGGAATCCTAAAATGTGCATTAAATATGAATATAAGTAGGTTTGAGTTTTGTTTATCACTGTTCCTACGTTTGTACACATAATGAGTGGTATCTAAGAAGCAATGAGTTGCCAAAGCACAGTTTACTTATCATGTATCATCCCTATAGTGTTTTCTATTTGTACAATCCTTCTAAATTTACAATACTTTAGGGAAAAAAAAAGTTTTTCTAAATTGCATAATAGTGTGTTTAAATCTTCTTTTATAACAAACATAACTTTCTCCTGTGTTTTCTATATATGCTGTTGAGGCTTTAAAAAAAAATGACTTTTCAAAATGTTTCTGTCATTCCCATTAAAAAAAAAAACAAGATCATGGTAATATAAAGTTACCAATCTCCTGAGCCACATTATTAACATGAACTTAATGAATATTTATCAGACACCTACTATGCACACACTAGGTACTTGGGGGCAGGATGGAATGTGAGCAAAGCACAGTGTGAACCTGAAAAGCTTTTCAGAGGAGGTGACATTTAAGTTGGACATTGAGGAGTGAGTAGGATTTCTGGCTGACACCCAAACTGCAGGAGCATAAACCAGGCAGAAGTAACAACGAGCCAAGAAAGGCAGAATAGCATCAATTATACAGCTAACGAGACACTGGCCTAGGAAGTGATTGGGAAAGAACAAAATTGGATTCTGGAGAGATGCTATTTTTACAATAGTTTTTCCAGCTAAAAGCTGTCCTTGAGAAGTCATCTAAGTACTGTTAGCAGAGTCACGCCATTTCGGTCCACTCTCAGGATGAGAAAAGAGCTAATTAACATTAACATGCTTCGTGCAGGATGGAGACGGCATAAAAGGAGACACTTTAAAGGCCAAGCAATCCAGGGAAACAAAGTCATTTGCTTTTTATGGCTTAAATAATTTCAGCCGCTATGGTTTCACAATTTTTCTTCATTCCACAAAAGGGCTTCTAGGTCCCACTTGGCAAACATGGGACTTCTTTGCCTCCGCATGTGTGTTTCTCGGCAAAAAGAACAACAACAAAAAAATGTGGCTGAGGCTGATTTGTAATTTTTCACTGTGGCTTTGAGTCATGTATGGTATCAGCACGGCTACAGAAATTGAGTTTGTCAGCTCGGCCTCCCTCCCTGCAGGCCAAGCAGCAGAGCATGAAACAGAAACCGTAAAGAAACAATAGCAGGACTTGGGGGCCATTTACTGTTGTTCTCCAAATACATCCTAGTGACAGAATGGAAAACGGTCAACTGGGAATCCAAACTACATTCTCATTTGAGGGCAGGATAATTTCTTAGGGTAGGATTTTCTTTTCTCTTTCTTTTATTATTATTTTTTTTTTTTTGAAAATTTGTTAACAAAGGAGAAGGAAAATGGTTGAGCAATCTCTGAGAATGGTTTGGCAGCAAGGAGTATGTGGTTTGACCGGCCAGAAGGTATTTTGAGGTATCATGGCAGAATGCGCAACCCACAGCCCCGTAGCAATGACACATGCCCATAGGCCTGCACAACGTAAGACTCTCACCAGTCAACTGAGGGAATTCAAGGACTGGGCAAGACTTGGTGAACTTGGAGGACTTGTATGAATACTACACGTACGTGCTTATAGACACACACACACACACACACACACACATTTGTGAGTATGTGTCCTTTCAATAAAAAATGAAAAGCTATAGAAAAAATACCTATTCACTAGACATTTATTAAAAATATGAGTGTCTTGGATCAGGCCTTGAGCTGGGCAGGAATAATACGTAACGAGCAAGGAACCCTGTCGTGGAGGGGATCCAGAACCAGAAGGAAAAAAAGGAATGTAAACATCTTTGATCTGGTGTGGGTAGGAAGGGAAAAGGGGAGTTCTTCTGGCCCCCAACTGTGATGTGGGCAACTCTGTAGATAGTGATTTTTCCCACTAATCAAGACAGGAATAATGTGAGAGATAGTCATTTTGGAAAGAAAGACGAGCAGTTGAGACTTGAGCACTGGAGCGGCAGGTACAACACAACCTGGAGTTAGTAGGACGCCTGCGGCGAACACTTGAACACAAGGGCCTGGAGCTTAAGACAGAAGTCTGAGCCCGAGGCAGAGACGTGCGGCTGGTCAGTGTTAGGGTGGATTCCACACACCTAAGTAAGAGACCACCCAGAGAGAATGGACAGTGAGAATAGAAGCAAGATATCGAGAATGCTGTAATGGGCAGCAATGTAGCAAACACCTCATGGGACATCACTCTGTGTACTCATTTTATGAGGTACTTCCAGGCATAGAGAGGTCTGAAGAATGGAGTTCCAGCCCTCACAGATAGGACTACTCCTTATGAGTATTTGGGTAAAAACAAACATTTTTTCCTGATATCAGTGGTACTTCTTCTAAACTTACGCCTAAATTTACTAAAATGACAGAGAAAATATTATTTTATACTTTCTATGACTTCTCAGCACATCTTACTACATTTTAATCTTGTTCTTAAGTTTAGGACTATCAATTTGTCCGTTTTGTCTCTGCCATTAGAATACCAAGCTCCTCGAGGTCAAAGGCCACTATGACATTTATTTCTCTATTCTCGAGACTCTACATGAGAATAATAACTATCACTTAGTGAGCATGTAACATATGCCAGGCATTATTCATGAGTGCTTTACGGAAGTTATTTCATTTAAACACCACGACAAGCTTACGAGGTTGGGGTTACTCCTCCATTTCATAGAGGCAACAATCAGGGCACAATCTGACTGGCAAATGGCATAGCCAAAACACAGACCCAAATTGGTCTCGTGATCATGGCAGCAAATCTTTTAAATACCCACGTACCATCTCTGTGTGTCCACCCCTTGTGAAGAGGAAACAAATGATCACCATCAGTGACAGGAGGGAGGTTTGTAAAAACTGAGGACCTGCCATCAAGCACCCTCGTGCACCTCTACCAACTCTCGGTACTACTTTAGAAAACCAATTAGCATGCTTTGACAAGCACTCCCCATTAAGACTATTTGGCGAGTGTCCAAACTTTGGAGGCATGAAAACGTGATAACTGAAAGGGGGTTGTTATATTCCTTACATAATGAAACATACCTATTTAAAAAGTGAAATAGGTAACATTCGAGGCAGGTTTGCAAGGTTGGCCTTGGATCTTCTCTTCTGCGTGTAACTAATACTGCATTGGGCAATAAAATTGGGGACTCAAAGAGATCTTATTAAATTAAAGAATAAAAAATCAAAAAGCTAAATGAGATTCAAAAACACAAATTTGACAGACTGTCCCTGGAAGAGGGACAGAGTGGATTATTTGGCCCTTAATATACTGCGTTTAACAAGCAAGCAAGAATAAACAAAATATGGTGTGTCCATACAATGGAATAGTATTCGACCATAAAAAGGAATGAAGTCCCAACTTGTGCTACAACCTGAATGAACCTTGAAAACATTTAAAGAACATCTAAAGAAGCCAGACACTAAAGGCAACATATACTGCCTGATTCCATTTATATGACATATCCAGAATTTGCAAATCCATAGACACAGAAAATAGATCAGTGGCTGCCAGCAATTGGGGGGAGGAGGGAATGAGGAGTGACTGCTAACAGGTAATAGGTTTCCTTTCTGGGGCAATGAAATTGTTCTAGAATTAGATAGTAGCAATGGTTATACACCTAGTAAATATACTTAAAAAACCACTGAATTGCACACTTTAAATGGGTATGTGACTCACAGCTTAATTAAAAATTACAAGTTGAAAAATCAAGCAAGACAATGAGATTCATGAGAAAAAGTACTTAGGAGTTACAAAACAATCTTCTTTTTATTAAGTAATTGGTTAGACCCTATGGACCATGGCATCGAGTTCTGGGATCCAGATGGTTTCTAGGAGAGGTTCAAAGCTAATAGACTTGGAATAGAAGGCAAATGGAATACTAAAGAGATGAATGATTTTATCTAAAAACTCAAAGTAAGAGGGGGTTATTTAATCAGTTTCTTCAAGTATATAGGGATTCTTAAGCAAAGAAGAGTCACCAGCTGCTTTCTATCTCTTGCGAAGACAGCGAAAAGAAGCAGCTCAAAAGATAATACAAGGGATTTAGGACAGGCACAAAAGAAGTGTATCTTTACAGTCAGAGTTTAATAAAGGGCAAGGTTACTGAAGGAGGCTGTGGGCTCTCCACCACCTCTGAAGATCTGTGAAATAAGGGCAGAGGTGTCAGGACTTTCGAGAATGTTTACAAAGACCCAATTGTGAATGTGTCCTCATGCTACTCCAGAGGACACCCTTTCTATGCTAAGGTGACTGAGTAGAATAAAGGGAAAGACATCCAGTGGATTAGATGAAGTTCAACTGGGTTTATGTTAGAGTAAATTTCTTTAGAAAAATTTCAATTTCCTATTGTTTTCCTTAATAACACATTCCCATGGGAGAAAAAAAAAAAATCAAATTCTCCTGTTTCCAAATGAGCTTACAAGATCTGATGCACAATGTCCAGGTGCTCCATCACCACAATGCTCCTGTGCTGGGCGTTTTCGCTGCTCAGAAGTTCCTTTTCTCCTCATCAACATTTTAAGAATTTTGTCATTTTTCTATAATTCTGCAAGTATCTCTGCTGTCAGCTTTGCACCCACCTACCGAGTTTTCCCCTTGCCCTGTCACTGGACAGTGGGCGACTGCTCCCCTGCTGCCATCCACAACTTCCATGTTTGACCGTGTCGTCCGCCATGTCTGGTAGTACCAACTGGGAATACTGCTAATATCCGTACACCCTACAGCCTAACACATCGTCTCTTCGTACTGAGACTCTAATTCCACGAATTGGAACTTTTAGGTTATGCTGTAATCTATGTTAGTTGCCTGCTTTTTTAATAGAGAAGAATGAATTTTCTGATACAAGTATGGTAATTTTTCACAGTTCTTATGTGTTTTTCATCTCTAAGGAAAGACCAACAGACTGATGTCATAACTATACATTTGAAATTTCTATCTCTTGATTAAATAGATATAAGTCAAAGTCAGTGCATGTCACAGCACTCACATTCCGAGAATGGCAAAATTAAGTCGTCACTTACAAACTGGAATGCCTTCTGGTAAGTACATATTTGTAGAGTACCCATCCTGAGAGTATCACAAACATTACCGACAGCCATATAAACTGCCATGAAAAGTACTGCCAGCTGCCAATACTACTTAACAAAAAGTAGGCATCTCACCTTACTGAAGCCAGAATCAAAGTTAGACCAGAAATGAATCAGGCCAAATTACAATCTTTTTCCTAACCCCTCATACTAACTTGGAAGTGAGATGGGGGTGGAGGAACAACATCAAATAACCTTTACAAGTCAGAACAGAGCAGGTCTTAAAAGTGTTTTTGGCTCCACTGCCCCTAGGTCAGCTCCTGAAACAGAAGTCAAGCCGTGACTTATAGGCTTATATTAATTTTCCTTATGCTGCTTAATTTTAGTAGCATAGTTTCCACATACTCTAATTTCTTGTTTTTAGTGTTGTATGACATGTCTTGTAAATAGTGTGAAGTTGGTTTAACTGTACAGTATTAAAGTTATATCCCCATTAGGTCTATAATCTAAAGACCTGCTACTTCTAGATAAGGAACAGTTCTGACCTCTGGAAACTGCTGAGAATTATAGAGAAATCCAACAAGGCCCACTTACTTGCTTGAGACCAACCTTAAACAAGAAGGCCTTGCGAATGTATACAAAGCTGTCCTTTCAAAACCAAGTAGACAAACACTTTCTACTCCAGTCCCAGAGTCTTCCATGACTTCCACTGCTTTAGAAAAATATCCTTCCATAAAGGTGTCCGGCTCTCTGCACCACACTGCACAGGTCCCACTCCTCCACAGACTAGGAAAATGAGGCTGATTTCATATTTAGCTTGGCCCACAGCCACAGAGTCCCATCAAGTAAAAAAATCTTGTGACTACCACTCAGGGGCAGGGATTGCGTATTTTCCATGTTCAGAAAGCATCCCTGGAGCATGCTTCAAATAGGGTGTCCACCCAGTAATACAGCAGCCCTTGCACTCTGATGGGAGTAAGGTCCCAACTGTTAGTCAGCCTGATGGAAGAACCCACTTGCCCCGTCCTACACGTCCTCCTCATAGAACACTGACCCACTGAAACAGCAGCTACATTCTTGATCAAGGGATCTTTACAAAGGATCTTTCCTTGTAAAGGAGGTTGATATTAATCAACCACAAATGACACATCTTTACAGTGTGCAGGATTAAGCTCTCTGACATCTCTGTATTGCTGGTAACATGAGATTCAATGTTGGGGGGTGGTGTTTGGGAAGGAGGGATGAAGAATGATCCGGAAGCAGCACTGAGGAAAAGGATGATACCCACCTGGCATCCAGGCCTGGTGGCAGGAGACAGTAGAAAACAAAACTGCCATCACAAAGAGGACAACATGTTCAGAAGAGAGACATATTTCTGTTACAGTTAGAAAGTGAAAGGAATGTTCCGAGAAGAGGTTGGGAATATAGGAGATTTTACTGATGCTGGATTCTGAATTCTGAGGGACACAGGACTTGGGGAGGAGTGGAAAAGGAGTAGAAGAGAAAAATTCGAGTTTGGGAGGTAAAGGGTTTCACACAAGTTGGTCTTCTTGTGGTGACATCACAAAAGTGGTCAAGCATAATGAGGTCAGAGCTGCGTTACTGGGGGCAGATACTGGGGACAATGTTGAGTGTGGGATTAGAAAGGATGATCATCCAGTTCCTTTTGACCCCTCTTGATGGAAGGGAGGAAGTCCGGGGGAGTGGGATCTTATCCTTCCTTTATCCTTGATGAGAAAGGAGGTAATAAACAAATCCACAACACAGGAATATCACATACATTAAAAATATTTCTATGTAATTCTAGATTTAATTTTCTGACAAGTAAAAAGGTGAAGTAACAGCTGGAATAATGGAACCTAGATGGGATTCTTTAAGAAGACTTTGACAGCCTTATCTGGGAAAATGTTAGGGAAAGTTAGGGATATTTCATGGCTTCTGGGAAACTTAAATAGGTATGTTTGATCTGATGCTCTCTTAAACATTTACAGGATACTAAAGTGGAGTTTACATTGGGAAAGTTATAAAATCTTGAGATTCAGTTTCCTTATCTGTCAAGTGGTTAGAAGTGGATAATACCTAATAATACCTATCTCCTAAGGCTTTCATGAGGATTAATGCTGTAATCAATTATGTAAATGCAAGCACAGCATCCAGCATATGGTATAGGCCCAATAAATGTACTTTTTATTTGAGTATTGTTGGCATACAATGTTACATTAGTTCTAGGAGTACCCAAAGCAATCAACAGATTGAATGCAATCCCTATCAAAATACCAACAGCATTTTTCATAAAAACCAGGACAAATAATCCTAAAATTTGTGTGGAACCACAAAAGACCCTGAATAGCCAAAGCAATCTTGAGAAAGAAGAACAAAGCTGGAGGTACCACAATTCCAGATTTCAAGATATACTACAAACCTGTAATAATCAAAACAGTATGGCACTGGCACAGAAGTAGACAAATAGATCAATAGAATGGGATAGAGAGACTGGAAATAAACCCATGATTATATGGTCAATTAGTTTATGGCAAAGGAGGCAAAATTATACAATGGGGAAGACAGTCTCTTCGATAAATGGTGCTGGAAAAACTGAACTACTACATGTAAAAGAATGAAACCAGACTACCTTTTAACACCTTACACAAAAATAAACTCAAAATGGATTAAAGACCTAACTGTAATACCTAAAACCATAAAAATCCTAGAAAATCACAGACAATAATTTCTTTGACCTTAGCCATAGCAACATTTTTCTAGATATGCCTCCTAACAAAAGCAAACATAAACTATTGGGATTACATATAAAAAAAAGTGCTTTTGCACAGCTAAGGAAACCAATAACAAAACAAAATTGAATGGGAGAAGATATTTGCAAATGATATATCCAATAAGGGATTAATATCCAAAATCTATAAAGAATGTATACAATCTAATATTTAAAAAACTGATTAAAAAGTAGTCTGAGATGGGGCGCCTGGGTGGCTCAGTGGGTTAAAGCCTCTGCCTTCAGCTCAGGTCATGATCTCAGGGTCCTGGGATCAAGCCCCACAACGGACTCTCTGCTCAGCAGGGAGCCTGCTTCCCCCTCTCTCTGCCTGCCTCTGCCTACTTGTGACTCTTTCTCTCTCTCTCTCTGTCAAATAAATAAATAAAATATAAAAAAAAATAGTCTGAGCAACAAACTGAGCGTTTTGGAGGGGAGGGGGTGGGTGGTTGGGCGAGTCTGCTGGTGGGTATTGAGAAGGGCACATATTGCATGGAGCACTGGGTGTGGTGCATGAACAATCAATCTTGTAACATTGAAAAAATAAAACAAACATATTTGGGGAAAAAAAATAGGCAGAGGATCTGAATAGACATTTTTCCAAAGAAGATATACAGATGGCCCACAGACATATGAAAAGATGCTCAAAATCACTCAACATCAGGGAAATGCAGTCAAAAAAACATAATGAGATATTACCTTACACCTGTTAGAATGGCTAAAAAAAACCCAATAAACATTAAATTACCCTTTCCATTTGTTCCTCATAACAAACATATGAGTCAAATGTTATCTCCACTTCAAAACGCAGAATGGATTTTTAGTGAGTTTCAGTAACACATTTAACGTGCCTCCTTTACTAAGAGTCTGAGCTGGGATTTTTGGCTCTGCTCAGACTGATGCCCAAGGTTGGTCTGAGCTCTTTCTGCTGAACCTCACTGTCTCTCCTGTTGGTTCTTCTGCTACAGAACTGACTTCCCCAAAACTAAGAAACATACTCCTTTATGAATGCCGAACATAGTAAAACAGGTGTACCTGGCACAGGCCCACATGTGAATCACTCTCAGACAAGAACCACCTGCATTCACTGATGGCAGTGCTGGTGAAGAATAAACAGAACATGAAGAGAACATTCGGCACTTGAAAATCTCATAATAGCCTGAGATTCTTTATGATTCTGAGTTCCTCTATGTCATAAGGGTACAGTTTGGCTCAGTTTTCATTTGTTTCCTCTTTATGTATTAAAAAGAACCAATTGTTAATGAAAACCAGCAAAGCAGCTGCAGTGTATAGTAGAAAATGTGCTAAACAGCCTAAAGACATAGATTCTGACCCTGCCTAGCCACTGGGCACCCAGATGGCCCTGGCAGGTTCATAACCTCTCTGGTAGTAATAATCTATTGATTGAGAACATGGATTTCCAAATCAAAAAGCTCTGGGTTTGGTTTCGGTTCGTCTATTTACTACTGTGTGACCTTGGACAAGTTACGCTCTTAAGCCACAGCTTCCCCATCCCCAAATGGAGAAATTAATACCTAACTCAGAGAACTATTATTACAAGTATTAAACAAACTACTGCAGATAGTTGGCACAGAGTCCATGTTCAAAAAACATCTGTTGTAATTGTTACCACCACCACTCTCTGAGTTTCATGTTCTCTGTCTCTGAAATGGGACAATAATACCTGTCTAGTCTCCTCTGTTCTACCTTCCAAACGGGATTATTTGAGATGACTATTGTGTGTAAAATAGCATTTTGTAAAATATAAAAGGCCATGTAAGAATAAGGAGTTATTATGATGGAAAGTCAGGAGAGAATTGAATACACTATTGCTGCCAAGTGACAGGAATGATTGCTCTTGAAATTTTGGGGAAATGATAACCAAGTCTTAAAGGTCCTAAATATTCAGCTGAGGAAAACAAAATGTTCTTCACATTCTCAGAACTCCAAGTTCTTCTTTCCATAATATAATTGGAAGCCCTAAGGGTCCATTTAATTCACAATATAAACGTAAAACAACAACAACAAAGTTGAAATAAAGGGAAAGATGGTTTCACAGATTGCCCACAAAACTGGGAAATTGTTTACTACAGCACAATGCAATAAAGAGGCTTACAAATTGAGTCCTGGGGGAAGGACACAAGCTATATTTGTTGCATGTGGATATCAGAGGCCAGAAGTTGGCTTCTTCTATTCTGTGAAGTGCCATGTGCGTAAATTTGTAGACTGTCATTCCCTTTAACTCAAAACACTGGTGAACAAACAGTTGGAGCAAAGCCACCTCCAGAACATGACCAGCCATAACTCTCAGAACACCGAACCTCTCTCATTGCTCTGACAAACTCAGCCCCTAAATCATTGCCTTGCTTAACTGAGAGTTGTTGTTGTTCACCAATGTGAATCTTCACTGATCCATGAGAATCTTAGGGAGGGGGGCCCATAGAAGTCATATGGGCCCCCCAAGCTCCCCAAAGTGCTCACTGCTAGGAGTGTCTTTTTCACACAATTCCTACAGAGGCAGGACATTTCAGAGACAAGAGTGCCCCACTGGCTTGGTGGCCCCCGCTGGAGTTACAGTTGACAAGTACTAGGACTAACACAATTCCCCGGCCCTAAGGCTTCCATGAGGGGCCTCCTGCTACAGAACATTCTGGTCTCTTTTGCAGCTCTCTCCAAGGTTTCCGGGAAGAACTTCTATGCAGACATGAACTAGGCTCCTCCTCTCTCACTCAGAGTACAGAAGTCATTGTTGTTTTTTTTAAGCAAGTCCATGGCAATATTGACTCATTGTATTTCCCATCAACAAACAACCCTAAAACTTTTCCCCATTATGTGCCATCAAACCGAACTCCCACCTTCCTTTTTTGAACTTAATGTAATATTTTGTTAACCTAACTGTAGGACTCTACATTGACCTCTGTAAAATTTTGATTCACTGGCTCTGGTAGCATGGTATAGTGGTTAAGAACATGGGTTTTGATGTTAAACAACTGGTTTCTGTGCCAGCTGTGACTCTTATTAACTGTGGGACTTGAGTAAATAACTTCACATCTTTATGCCTCTATGTATCTACTACCAGTTAGAATATTAAAAGTATAGACGTCAGAGGGTCATTTGAGGATACAGGAGGGAATATATGTAATACATCCAGCATTCTACCTACAACCAGCATTCTACCAGTAAGTCCTCAGTAAGGATTACATGTGGTTGTTATTAGCAAACTCATCCCATCAACCTACACGGGTCTTTTTAAAACCTTGTCCCTCTTAGTGGATATGTTAGCCATCCCTTCCAACTTTGAGTGAACCATACATTACACAACCACATATTTTATGCTTTCATCAAAATTTTTAAATGAGTAAACTGGACATAAGAGCCTCAGCAAACAGATTCTGGAGTCCTTCCAGATGGACATCAATCCATCACTCAGCTCAAAACTAGTTTGTTACACTCATTGAACCAGCTATGAATCTACTGAATTAATCCTAACCAGACATCAAGAATATAATAAAAATCACTGCCAAATTTTTCCCAGAAAGAAAAATCCACTCTATGACATTCCTATAACCAATCAGATGACAGTGGAAGAATAAAAGGATACTAGAAATAAGAGTGTGTTGTTTTTGTGAGCTCATATTGGCTCTCAGTAATCATCACAAGACGTCATTTGCCTTGGTCGCGGTGGTGATGATGATAGCATCTATGTGTAAGGCTCTGAGTCAAGCACTTTACATGGATTATCTAATTTAATCCTCAAAACAACCCTTTTAGATTGGTGTTATGATCATCTTCTCTCCTTTTTGCAAAGAAAGAACAGGCTTAGGTCATACAGTTTGTAAATGGCAGACCTAGCATTCAAACCCATGTCAATTAATTTTTGGCACCCAAATTTCTAAGTGCTATCTTACCTCCTTTTTGTACTAAATGCCACCAAATGCCTATATGAACTCTACAGCTCGGTTCCAGTTCCAGCCTCTCAGACCCAAAATCTGGATGCTATCAGTATCCCAAAGTTGAGTAGAATGAGTCATGGTGCTTCACCCTAACGAAGTTCACAATAAACTGATGCAGCCACCCAGAATGGCAGTTTATTGATTTACAATAGTAATGTATCTACCACATAGACCGTAAGAGTCATAATCGTCTGACCGGAGCACTTCTCCCTTCAGACATTTCTACCTACAGAAGCAATGTAGGTAGTACATTGCTAATCTAATTGCTAATCTAATCACAAGGTATCAGAATGAGAAGTTTGCCATAGGACTGAAATGTTAAATTGAATTGCCCACAAAGGAGGACTTGCAAGTAGAAGTGAAACTTCAAAGGCCACTGATAATCCCATTCCTAAGGGCAGGTACAGGGGGCATGAGGCACAAACGGTGTGTATTTTCGGGTGCTTGTGATGTTAACCAGCTCCCGTTCTGAGACATCTGTGCTTCACTTACATTTACGCCAGTCTTTGGCTTAGAGACAATCACTCTTTTTAGGTAACTGTCCACAACTCTACTCTAATTCATTCTCTGGTGGCTATACACATTAATTTATTTCCCAACCAAGCTCTTGAGTAACCCCATATCTTAGTCTATGCTCTATCCTATAATTAGCTCTTGGTCTAAGGCCTTTGACTCACTCAAGACAACTAGGGGCTCTCCTACTATCTTTTCTATTTTTCTTTTTTACCTCTTAAAAACACATCTACCGTATTCAGTTTGGTGAGTGCAGTACAATAATAGGATTAAACATGTTTTTGTAAACATTTTTCTCTCTTCTCTAAACACTGGTTTCAATGGGGAGAAGGGGATAGAGGGTGGGTAATGGGATCAGAGAGAAGGGGAAAAAAGGATTACCTTATTCTTTATACAGCTCTGTATTATTTTGTTATAAAATGCATGTGTTGCTTTCACGGTTTAAAAATTCTAATAACAGTTTAAAAAGTAAAATAAAAGCTACCTGTTCCAATAATCTAAATCCTCGCTACAATACACCTTCACCGGTTGTCCGGTTTACTCTTAAACACCTCCAGTAATGGAAACTCAGAATCTTGAGGCAGTTCATTCCACCTTTGAACAGCTGTTAAAGTCCTCTTCATATCACTAAGTCAAAATTTGTCTCAGTGTAGCTTCTACCCATGGCCTTAGTTCTACTCAGAGTTCCAAAGAATTGTCTCACCCTGCTTCCCCTAAGACATTTAGAGGCCTGCAGCATAACCCTACTTGCTTGACTTTTGTTTGGGGCTAACTATTTCCTAGGGTTTATGAGAAGGACGCTGAAAGATGACAGAACAATATATGCTACGCATCTTTTCTAGACTATGATTCCTGAGATTGAGCCAGAACATCTTGGCTCCTTAAGAGTCTGCTATGGAAGGGTTCACCGCCATGTTACTTACTTAGGGAAGGAAACGGGTAGCCAGACACTAATAATAGCACCAGACTACAGTATATGGAAAAGGGAGCCCTGTGCATAGGCAGCCAGGCCCTTGACCTAGAAGTGGAAGTTGCCCTATACACAAACAAATCAGAGCCAGTAGGCAATGGGTGGGAAGGGCAGGGGTAAGGTTCCTAGAGAACGTTCTGGGCTAGGCCACTTGTTGATTTTCGACATTCTTACCTAGGAAATGCACCATGAGCAATGCTCTCATTCTGACCACAGCACATTAGCCAGATAAACAGACTTCTCAGAGAAAAGATCTAGGAAGACAATGCAAATTTTTAAGTGTGGGAATGTCTCTGACACTGAACCGAAGCTTGAGAACTTGAAAGTGAAAGTGACAGGAAATGAAGTGAAACCGGTTTGCTGGTCAAGAATGGAATGTGAAAATGAACCCAACATCTTAAATGGAGCACACTTCTCATGACCCCTCACTTTACTCCGTGACTCAGACAGGGAGTTTCTGCAGCACATACAGAATTCTGTTTGGTAAAGTGACCTACCGACTCTCTTCTGATGACCTTATCCTGGGGACCTATCTGGGGAATAACTCAAGGCCCGTCATCGTGATAACGATCACAAGCATATTTCCCTGCTCTCGCAGAGTGCTACAGAGATTATGAAGCACTTTCCCAAATAGTTTCTCATTTGACCCTAGCACAAACTCTGAGAGGCTGACATTTTTGTCTGTTCGTTACAGGTAAGGAAACCGCCTTAAGTTCAAGGATTTCTTTTCCCCATGGATACCACAGCACTGGAACCCACCAGACTTCCTTGTAGGCAACCAAAATACGCACCACGTCATTCTACCACCCTTAATCACCCCAAGCCTCGCCACCCAAACAAACAGACCTGGTTTCTGCAGGCATCTGTGCACACATACACAGTGCAGTTTTACCAGCCCTAACATCTTTAAAATAAAACACAACGTGGACAAGAGGGTTTTTAAGGTAGTCCTACATATTGAGCCCTGGTATCTTTGAATCCAGGAACAGAAATACTGCCTGCCTTTACTTGCTTCGGGCCTGGCATAGAAAACCTGATTCCATTGTTACCTGGTCTCAAATTTTCCAACTACAGAACTATTCTAAAGATATTCCTAGAGCGTGTTTCACTCAGATTCACACAGACTGATGAAATTTCAGTGCCAAATAAGGAAAAAGATGTGTGCTACATTCCCCGGAGGTATATTACAGCCTGGCAAGCAGCTTCCTGTAAGACCCATTTAAAAAGATTAGCAGGAGGAAGAAATCCAAGGCTACAATAAAAGAATTATTGCTAAAAGTTCTTGGTATAATTCCTTTCTTTGAAGCCTAAACACAGCGGCTTCTAACATGATGGTAGCTGAGGCCTGTGTATCCTAAGGGCAGTAGATCCCTGAGGGTATAGAATATTTTAAAATCACCTCCTGAAAAGTAGATTTAAAGGGGACTTTTCCATTTTTCAGGCCTAAATATCCTTCCTCCTTGTCCTCCCTTCAGCTCTTTCAAATGTTGAAGACAACTGAGGTGAAAAAGACAACAAAGAAAAATTTAAAATTCTCTCGGAAAACCTCATCTTTTCGAAGGGAATCTTAGTGGGAGGGATGACTTCTCCTGAGGAAGACTCAGTGACATTGTGAAAACACAAGGCTCTAGGAGCCGGAGAGGTCACCCACCAAAGGCCGCAGCAAGGATGATCGGCAAGGGTTGCCGTGCACACTGTTCGGGCCCTGAACTTAGGAAGGAGGACGGCGGTTCTCAGAGGCCCTTGTTATCCCTAGCATGGTGTCTGGCTCACCCAGCCTTCTGTAAATATTTGCTGACTGAAAACAGATGAAATGGAAACAGCCTCCCATATGTCCCAAAGTGGTAGACACCAGTGTGCTAGAGTATTCTCTATTGGCAGAAAAGAGAAAGAAATACGATTTTGAATCTAATGTCTTGAAGTCTTGCAATGTAAAGGAGGAGAAAATCAGTCTCCAGACCGGATCACCTACCATGAAAAAGGAGAGCGCAGCCCTAAGGTGCTACAACCTACAGCATGTCTCCAACCCCTCAACACAGCAGAACTTCGCCTCAGGACGAGCCTATCACACATCTCCACAGATCCCATTCAACTCGGAAAATACTTTCCGTTCGGGTTACCCTCAGGGTTGGCTTGCGGGTGCTGGCTGCCCAGCTGCTTCTTGGGTACAACTCTATGCTGGCGCAGACTTGGTACACAACGTCTAGAATATAATGTGTCGCCCCAAAGAGGTGTTGCTGCTGACAAGAGACACTGTCATGTATGATAGTTACAGACCCCGGTGCAGGGTCGGCCGGCCTGGGTTCAATCAAGCTCCACAGTTCTCCAGCTGTGGGGATGTGGACACAACATTTCACCTGTCTGAGTCTTGGTGTTTCCATCTGCATTGGGAGAAGTGAAGGTGGTTCCCTTCAAAGATCCTTTCTAGCTTCTAGCACTTCCAATACTCCATGACTCTGGGAAAAAGAGCAACTGAACTTAAACCCCTTATTGCTCACATGCTGCAGAGAAAACAGGTTGATGCAGCAACGGGTCCCAAAGACATGGATCCTATTAGCAAAAGCTCAGCCCTTTCTGTGGCTGAAAGGAATGGGAAGAATATTTTGGCTTTCAGAGCGGGCAAAGATTTGGTTTGGACCTCTCTCTAAAAAGACGGCATGTCTCAGCAGTTAGAAATGATGCCAGTAGCCACAGGCTGGGTCACTACTTTTAGTGAGGGAGGCCCAGCGTGCACAACACAAATTTCTTAATTACCGTTACTATAACCTTGACCACACCTTGTTTTTCTTGGGGGCTCTCCTGGTCAGGTAATCTGAGTTAGATTCAACCCAATTTATAAAATTTGAAACTTTTCCCACTGAAGGTAAGATTACATGCTATTTTAAGAAACCTCTTGGGGGATGAGGAAACATGTTGTTTTTCTTTTAAATATTATACTGTATATCGATTCCAAATGCTAACCGAGCTTTTAAAGAAAAACATGAGTTCCCTAAAAATAGCCTGTCTACAATGCCTCTTAGATTTGGGCACTTTATACACAAAGCATACCTTGCTTAGCATGTAATTAGAAACAAAATAATATTTGGTGAACATATCTGAAAGGTGAAAAAAAACTGAATATAAGTGTCAATTTTTTTTAAAGATTTAATTTATTTATTTGTCAGAGAGAGAGAGAGAGAGAAAGAGAAACAAGCAGGGGGAGCAGCAGGCAGAGGGGGAAGCAGAATCCCTGCCAAGCAAGGAGTCCCATGTAGGACTCGATCCCAGGACCCTGGAATCATGACCTGAGTCAAAGGCAGATGCATAACCAGTTGAGCCACCCAGGTGTCCCTATAGTGTCAAATATTAATTAACGTGAGCTGCATTGCTACTTTAAAGTTGTACTTTCAAAAATATCTCAATGAGCTCTGAAATCCATTTTAAAAAATATTGGTAACCAAACGTCAAATCCAAAGGTCTAGTCTGGGTCTTCAGTTTTCCTTGACCACCCACAGGATTTGGTGAAAACCTTTCTAGTCTTGACCTTCATGACTCTACACAGGACTAGCTCTCATTCTCTCCATCTCCTTCCTGGGTTATTCTTATTTGTCTCCTCTGTGTCCTACCACAACATCTTCATGGATCTCAAAGTTCAGTGACTATCCTATCCCCTTTCTCTTTTAGCATGTTTCACATACAGTCTCATCTTCGGATTTGGCAAACTCTAATTGTGTTCACCCCTAACTCTAGGTAGATGACACCCTAACCTTATTCACTAAATCTTACCTTCTTACGTGTGTTTCAATTTTCCATCTCCCCTACTGCGTGCTGGACATCTTTACTATTTTGCCTTATCATTTCAGACTTGGAAGCTATATAAAACTGAGCTGAGCAAGAAAGAACCCTGGGGGGATAGACTAAAACTGATGGTATCACAGTGATTTCACAATTTCTAAAATATACACACACGTATTTTAGAAATTGTGAAATGACTCTGATTTCACATATATATACACATATACATACACACACACACACACACACAGGTTTGTTTGTTTGTTTCATAGCTCTGTCAGCTGAAAGCGCCAGGAAGCACGGCACATGCCTATTCCCAGAACCTGGTCCCTACTACCATTTTCACTAAAAAAGAACTGGGGATTCTTGGAGAAATGGGTGATTTAAGGGCTGGGGAAGGATAGGTACAAGATGAGCCTGGGAATTGCTTAAAAAAATGAAAAATATGGTGGGAATATGACACAAGAACACAGTGGCTAAATCTGGGAGAATTTGAGCTTCAAAATAATTCAGTATAGTACTAAAAAGAATAGGAATTCATGAGTTCAAACTGGTAAGGAATGGATGGATGGATGGATGGATGGATGGATGGAAGGATAGATGAGAAAAAGAGAGAGCTCTCTTGCTTACAGGAAAACGTCTAGTGATGACTGGTAAATGTGGAGGAAATGTTAGAGTTGGAAAATCATGATTTTGTAGCTACCTTATAGAATAGCTTGGACTATACAAGACCTATCAATGAATACTAAATGTGGTGGAAGATGAAAAGCAAGAAATTTACTTCTCATTGACTGCTTAGTGCCTGCAAGGGAAAAACAGTAACTACAGAGGAAAAATTTAATAATACCTTGACCAAGTGGTTGAAATTTACATCACAACGAGAGGCAAATGGACATTACATTATACCTCCAGATATAACCTGAGAAGGACAAAACATCATTCGACTGGCAAGGCATCACCTGAATAAGGAAACAGCAGACAAATTCAAAAAAAGTGTGTAAGGGATGAAGCTATATACTTCAAAAATGTACAAGTCATAAAAAATAAAGGCTATGAATATGTTCCAGATTGAAAGACACTAAAGAGACATAACAACTAATTGCAATACCTAAATCGAGACTGGATCCTGTGCTAGAGGTGGGGGGGGGGGAATGCCATAAAGGACACTACTGCATCACTAGGTCAAATGACAAAACTGGAATATGAGTCATAGATTAGATGAAATTATTTAATCAAATTTACTGAAGTTGATAATTATCTAATGGTTATATAAGAGAATATCCTGTTTCTTGGAAATACACACTTAAGTATTTTGGAGGTAAAGAATCAAGATGAATATAATTTACCCCCCAAAATCAGAAAAATATTATGTATATGTATATGCACATGTAGTTATTTAGATGATACATGCATAGTGGATAGGTGGGTAGGCAGGTAAGTAGGTAGACATAGTAAATTACAAAGCAAATGTAAGGTATTTACATTTGCCTGGGTGCAAATGTAAATTTAAATGCCTGGGTGACTCAGTCAGTTAAGCATTGGACTCTTGATTCAGCTTGGGTCATGAACTCAGGGTCGTGGGATTGGGTCCCACAGCAGGCTCCGTGCTAGGTGTGAAGCCTGCTTAAAAGTCTGTCTCTCGGGCGCCTAGGTGGCTCAGTCGGTTAAGTGTCTGCTTTCTGGCTCAGGTCATGATCCCAGGATCCTGCGATCAAGCCCCACATCAGGTTTCCTGTTCAGCAGGGAGTCTGTTTCTCCATCTGCCCCTCCCCAAACTCACACTTTGACTCTCTTCCACAAAACTAAATAAATAAAAACTTTTTAAAAAGTCTCTCTCCCCCTCATCCACTGCCCTTTCCCCCATGCTCATGAGCACATGATCTCTCATTCTAAAAAACAAACAAACAAACAAATAAAAATGTAAAATATTAGCAACAGATGACTCCTGGTAAAGATATTTTAGTGTACTTTTTTTTTTCATTTTTTGTGTGCTCTCACTTTTTTCTTACATAAGTATAGTTGACACACAATGTTACATTAGTTTCAGTGTACAGCTTAGTGATTTGGCAAATTTATAACTTATACTATGTTCACTGCCAAGGGCAGCTACCATCTGTCCCATGATATTGTTGTTGCTCTATCACTGACCGTATTCCTTGGGCTGTACCTTTTGAGTGTGCTATTTTTATTCTTACAACTTTTCCATACTTCCAGATAAAAGAGTGAAAAAAAAAAAAACCCAGTAAACAAACAAATCCGGATTGAAATGATTGATCCTAGCTTCCAAGCAAGCTATCTCTACCTCCATTGACTATTCTCCCAGGAAAGTCTGAAATATTGTAACTGTCTTGGGACTTTTCCTTCCCTCACCTCTCAGAGACATTCCACTGTATATTGCCTATTCACCCTTCTAACTGTTTTACATCTAGCTTTTTTTTTGGATTCCTACAATCACCACACTATTTCGAACATCTATTATTTTATTTTACTTTATTTTATTTTATTTTATTTGTTTATTTATTTTGAGAGAAAGAAAGAACATGAGGTGGGGAGAGATGGCGGGGGGAGTGGAAGGAGAGGGAGAGAGAGAATCTTAAGCAGGTTCCGCACCGAGCATGGAGCCTTATTTTATAACCCTAAGATCATGACCTGAGCCCATATTAAGGGTCAGTCAACAGTCAGAACAGAAAAAATTAACAAATCAGAAAACGACAGACATTGGCGAGGATGCAGAGAAAGGGGAAACCTCTTACACTGTTGGTGGGAAGGCAAGCTGGTGCAGCCACTTTGGAAAACAGTATGGAGGTTCCTCAAAAAGTTGAAAATAGAGCTACCCTCCAACCCAATAATTGCAGTACTAGGTATTACCCCCCCAAAAAACAACTATAGGATCCAAAGGGGCACATGCACCCCAATGTTTATAGCAGCAATGTCCACAATAGCCAAACTATGAAAAGAGCCCAGATGTCCATCGACAGATGAATGGATAAAGAAGATGTCATATGTATCTACAATGGAATATTACACCATCAATAACGTGAAATCTTGCCATTTGCAATGACATAGATAGAACTAGAGGGTATTATGCTAAGCAAAATAAGTCAGTCAGAAAAAGACAATTATCATATGATTTCACTTATATGTGGAATTTAAGAAAAAACAGAATAGGGGAAGAGAGAAAAAATAAAACAAAACAAAATCAGAGAGGAAGACAAACCATAAGAAACTCTTTTTTTTTTAAAGATTTTATTTATTTGATAGAGAGAGACATAAGAGGGAAGAGGGAACAAGAGAGGGAACACAAGCAGGGGGAGTGGGAGAGGGAGAAGCAGGCTTCCTGCTGAGCAGGGAGCCCGATGCGGGGCTCGAACCCAGGACCCTGGGATCATGACCCAAGCCGAAGGCAGATGCTTAACTGAGCCACCCAGGCAAACCATCCATAAGAAATGCTTAATCACTGGAAACAAACTGAGGGTCACTGAAGGGGAGGGAGTGGGAAGATGGGGTAACTGGATGATGGACATTAAGGAGGGCACGTTGTGTAATGAGCACGGGTGTTATATAAGACTAATGAGTCACTGAACTCTATATCTGAAACTAGTAGTACACTATATGTTAATTAATTGAATTTAAATAAATTTAAAACCTTTTTTAAGCTGGTCAAAGGTCCATCATTTTACAATAAACGAGTGCTATGATCTGCAGATTCAGGCACTCTCTACTCCAAAAATCTTACATTCCTCTACACATATGTCTCACAACAGTATTATTTTCAGTCTGCCACTTACTTACTTACTCAGACTTTCACACTGGACTCTGTATTGCCTAAAATAAATGAATAGGTCAATCAACAAATAAGTGCCTAACTTCTTCTCCTCATGTAAAAAAAAGTTAATTGCAAAAGAGCACATTTTCACAGCAGAAGAAAGTTGCAAATATCAAAGAAGATCAAAATAAAGTTGAAAATATCAAATAAGATGAAAAATATCAAAAAGATCAAAGAAGAAAACTTAAATAACTCATAGTCTCGAAACATATGCATAACCACCACCAACAGCTTATTGTTTTGTCCTCCCTGATTTTTTCCTCATAATACATATATTTTACAAAATTGGGATCATACTGTACATTCTATTTTATGAACTTACATTTTGCACTCCTCCCTATACTATGAGTATTTCCCCATTTGCATAAAAAGTTTTATACAACATGATTTTTGATAGCTAAGAGCATTCCATTGTATAAATGTAATCTAACTTAATCAGTTCCCTGAGTTTGGGTTTTTTTCCCCCAAGTTTTCATTCAAAAATACTTGTACATACATATTTTTGTTCATCTCTTAATGATTTCCTTAGGAAATCTGTTTTTAAAAAAACTTAAATTGTTTTTTAAAAACTTAACCTGAATCACATCTTCTACAAATTAATCTTCTGCTATTTAATGTATACAAAACATACTACGAGACTTTTTCCCTCCTGTGCTTTTACTCCCTTTCTCCTGCTGCCTTTATGTCCCCTCCATGTCAATCCAAATCAGAATCAGGCAACATATCTTAAATGTCTTTGTATCACAAGTCCTCAAAAAATGGTCTTTGAATGATTACATCCTCTGTATTCTTCCAGACCTCACCCAACTCTCCCTTCTTCCACAGAGCCTTCCCCGTGACATCTACAGGCCACAGTTACTCCTCCTTCCTGTTTACTACTGACACAAGAGATTGAAATATTTTCTCTCATTGACACTCAGGTGACAAGTACCTATGTCTCTCCCATTTGGCACGTAGGAGAAACACGACATGGGAAGGTGACTTATTCACGAATGGTCTGGTTCTGAGTCTCAGAGCAGGTTTTAGAGCCTGTGCCCTAAGAGAAGTCACAAGAAGTGTGTTCCCTGGGAAAATTTTGTGACACCCGACCTGCCTCTGTTAGGCCCTACGTGTCTGAAGAAAGCACATTTTGACTGGGTTAGCTTAACATTAAAACCAGATGGTTTTAAAATTAATTCTATGCATGGATACTTCAGGTTAATGAATTCTCTTTCCAAAAGTGTTACTAAGGTTCAAGAAGTGACCTTTTCCTTATTTGCAGGTAGATGTGTTTCCTAGAGCAATGTCAAAACATCTAACTGAGAAGGGGCTTTATAGAACTGCTTTAATAAATAGACACAAATGATTTCTACTTATAAGCTCAATAAATGATATCTGAATAGAAACTTCTAAAGTAGATGAAATACTGGAGAAGACTTTTTTAATATGAAACCTCCTAATATGATTGATTGCATTTTAAAAAACAGATTCCTGAGGAATCAGAAGAGCAATGGGGCTCCGATATTTGAGCAAAGTAGTCAGGACTACTTTGGACCCTGGGAGTGAAATCTTAACACTACCATAGACTCTGGGGCTCCAGCTGCCGCCTTAACACATTTATACAGAAAATCACTGTTTTATTTTACCGAGATCCTGTAAGTAAAATTTTAAGCATGAATTAACCAAGTCATGGGCAAAGCCATCACTGAAGCTACCTTTGAGGTTCATGAAAGGAAGGATCTCTGAGGACTACGTTAGAAAACATATTTATAAAATTTTGTTCCTCAGCATTTTTTGGTCTATTTGGGAATTTTCTGTAGTAGAGTTTAATGCACATTTTTTTTTTTACAATTTTAATGGGAAACATTTTTTAAGCAAGCCATGACACAGCATTGTGCATTGCCCTCTCCAAGATGGACAGGTTCCATCTTGTCAAAGGGAGTTTGGAAGGGGCAGCTAATATTGCTGTAGTAATCCGCAAAGCAAAGCCTCCACGCGGATGACCTATGTTCTCAGGCTCCCTCATGCCGGACACCGAGATTGGTTTCAGGGACAAGGAAGGTGCCACAAAAGAAATGATTAAAAACAACTAGAGGATGATGACTCCTTTGTGACTCCCGCTTGAGAGCCTGAAATCTGAGCAGAATTCATCTCAGTTTCTCTAATGAATTCCTCTGCTGCTGTCATGCGGTTAATTCTCCACATTTTCTACTACTCTGATTATTAAAAAAAGAAGTAAAAAGGAAAAGGAGCCAGCCAATATAAACATCAAAGGGTACTCCCACTTCTGTGGCCTTCAGATATTTTCCAGAGCTGGATTGTGGGGACAAAAGAGATTGGGGGGAGGGGGGAGGGAGAGGTTGGATTTCTGTTTCCTCTGGGAGACGTTGGGAAAATTGCCCCCACAACACCGCAGCGCAAGTAGGTGGTGTGTTTCGAATCACTGGGCAGCAAAGGTCTTCTCAGTGAAGCTAGATATTCCCGTGGCTTAGCCCAACAGACCCCAGCTACTACTGAATGGTGGCACGTGGGGGATGAGAGCAGGGCTCTCCCTAAAGATGGTCTAGCAGCAGACACCCTCCACTGGGCCTCTGACCAAAACGCTGAAGGGACCTGGGGGATGAAGTGGAGGAGGAGATGGGAGGCAACGTGAGAAACTTAAAACCAGCATAACTTTTCATTTCCTGAACTTAAAGCAAATAACTGTTTGTGGTATTCACTGGAGTTTGAGTTTTTTTCTTCTGCCAAGTCTGTAGACTCCACCAATGTCAGTCTGAAGTTAACAAGAGGAGACTGAATGAGAATAAATGTAAAAACCTATTACAAGGATATAAGAAAGTTGGGGATAGGAGAGTGACCAGGCTGAACAAGAGTTCATGAGAAAAGGATCTAGAGTTTTAGTTGACTGTGCACAGTGTATGAGCCAGCAGCGTGACCTGGCTGCTAAAGAATTCAATGCAATGAATTTAAGGCCTGATTAGCAAAAGTATGGTGTTCAGAATAAGGGGGGAAATGGCCCCCCTATGCTCCACACTGGTCCAGACGCAGCTGGAGTGCTGCCTCCATTCTGGGTGCCAAGTGTTAAAGAATACAGAGAAACACCGGAGCGTGTCAAGAGTGTCACAGGAAGAAAACGGGAATGGAAATCATGTCACCTGAGGAATAACTGGAGAAACCAAGATTGCTTCAACTGTGAAAAAAGAACTTCTTGGGTGGGTTTAAATATCTGCAAATAGCTGAGGAGTCATTGTGTGGGAGACAGAGCACAAGCTTAACTCCCTATCTCCAAAGGGCAAACGGGCAGAAAAATAACCCAAATTAACAAAACAATTTCATACAATTCAAATTGTCCCCAAATGGAATAGGCTGGTCTGTGTCATAGTTACTTCTCCAGCAATGAGAGTGCTCAAAGCCTAAACCTGCCAGGGATGTTTTGAATATTCTAGCTTTACGTGGAAGATTGGGCTTGATGGCTCATTAGATTCAGAACCTGAGAACTATGATGAGACAGAAGTAACATTAAAAAATAAAAGGCACCTACCATTTGCTTAAATCCTCCTATATATCAGTGGGAAATTTATTCAGCTATTCAACAATACCATCATGAGGTCTTTCCATTTGTATTAAGAGGAAACAAGGAAAGCCTTCCTCCTATTAGGGTCTTAAACTAAAGAAAGCATTGTTTGTCGGAATGCCAGCATTCTAACACCCTTTCTGCTATGTTTATTAACCTGTTTTGTCTTTGGGTATCTTATTGTCAGAAACTCTAAATGCCAAGAAAGCTGAACTCCTTGAGAGCAGGGTCTACGTTCTTTTTACCTTTGTACTCTTGTAAGCAGGTGCTCACAAAGATTTGTTAGCTGTGCTGGGACTGTGCTAGGTTCTGGGAATACAACAAAAACAAAACAGATCTAGTCTCAGCTATCAAGGAACTTGCAATCTAGAATCTAGTGGGTACCATCCATATTCAACAAAAAATCATAAAAAGAAACACATGGGGATCCTAGATGTCTCAGTCGGTTAAGTGCCTGCCTTCAGCTCGGGTCGTGATCCCAGGGGAGTGATCCTGGGATCCAGCCCCACGGGCTCTCTCCTCAGAGAGATATCTGCTCCCCCCTCTCCCACTCCTGCTACCCCCGTTTGTGCTTAAAATCTTAAAAAAATAAAATCTTTAAAAAAATAAAATCTTATTTTTTATAAAAAAATAAAATCTTAAAAAAAAAGAAATGCATAATTCTAAAATTATAATAAATACAAAGAATAAAAAGTAAAGAGAAGAATGAGGGTTTATAAGGAAAATCTAACTTTGTTAAGGCAGTGATCTTTACAGTCAAGAAGGAGAACGGGAGTTAGCCAGGTGAAGACTAGAGAAAGACTATTCCATGGAGAAGAAACAACCTGTCTAAAAGTGCTGAGAGGTGGAAAAGAGTGAATAGGAAGCAGAGGTAGGACCATGCAGGACCTCCTACGCCAAACTATCATTTCCAGGTTTAATCCTAAATGCAACCAGAAGCCAAAGAAAGACTTTAAGTGGGGAAGTGATAGAAACCATCTCCCCGACAGCTGCATTGAAAAAGAATGTACCAACCAACCAGTGCTGGCAGAGATATAGAGGAAAAGGAAACCTTTTTGCACTGCTGGTAGGAATGCACACTGTCATAGCCACTGTGGAAAACAGTATGGAGGTTCCTCAAAAAATTAAAAATAGAATTGTCTTATGATTCAGTAATTCCATTACTGAATATTTACCCAAAGAATACAAAAACACTAATTCAAAAAGATACATATACCCTATGTTTATTGCAGCATTATTTACATTAGGCAAGATATGGTAGCAACTCAAGTGTTTATCAGTAGATGAATGGATAAAGAAGATGTATATAATGGAATATTACTCGCCATAAAAAATAATGAAACATTGCCATTTGTAACAACTTTGGGTGTATCCAGAAGGTATAATGAAGTGAAATAATTCAGTCCAAGAAAGATAAACACCATATGATCAAACTCATATCTGGAATTTAAGAAATAAAACAAACAGAGGCAAACAAACAAAAACCAGACTTTCAGCTATAGAGAACAAACTAATGGTTGCCAGAGGGGAATTAGATGGGAGGGGGGAGGATGGAGGAAATAGGTGAAGGGTATTAAAAGTACACGCATCATGATGAGCACTGAGTAAGATATAGAATTGTTGAATCACTTTATTGTGAACCTGCAACTAATATAAGACTATGTTAATTATATTGGAATGAATGAGTAAATGGAAGGAAGAAAGGAAAGAAGGAAGGAAGGAAGGAAGGAAGGAAGGAAGGAAGGAAGGAAGGAAGGAAAGAGAGTAAGGGAGGGAAGGAAGAAAGAAAAAGACTAGAATAGTGTATTTCAATGCATTAGTGGGTCACAAAATGAATTTAGTTGGTCCATGCCTAGGATGAAAAAAAAATAATTTCCAAAAACATCAAACTGCATCCTACAAAGTAAAGGCAAGTGTTACTATATAAATCTTCTGTTTCAGATTTATTTAAATACACACATTAGTATGTGTACTGGGGGCATCATGAATATATTTTTTGGTTGTGAATCACAGTCAAAAAAGTTTGAAAGCCACAAACTTTCAAACTTTGTGTTTGAAATGTGTTTGACACATTTCAAGAATCAAGAGTGAATCAAGAGTGAAAACTAGGAAACCAATTAAGAGTGAATGGAATGGTCAAGATGTAAATGTGTTGAGAAGTGGACAGATCCAGTGGATACCTAGAGACAGACATTCGAAAGGACTTGGTAAATATTTGCATTTCGAGGATGACTCAGGTTTCTGGCACCCATTAACTAGAAAACTGAGTGAACGAGTGAATGAACAAAGGAGTAAATGATGACGGCCCAGTAAACCTAGCTAATGTTATAATTTTCTTCATATTTAACTATAAAAACTCTATCCTATTTAAAACTGATTTTCCCTACTTGATTTCTACAGTCTTCTCATGAGCTTTGTGGATAGGGCCCACATCTTCTTCAACCTTATAGTCCCAGGTCCCATCACAGGAACTGCTGTGTGGAACATGCTCAGTAATTATGTGCTGAATGGGTTAATTCAGTAATTATGTACTGAATGGAGTGAAATAAAAGTGATAAAGTAGGGGCACCTGGGTGGTGTAGTTGGTTGAGCGTCTGATGCTTGGTTTTGCCTCAGGTCATGATCTCAGGATCATAAGATGGAGCCCTGCATCGGTTCCATGCTCAATGCAGAGTCGGCTGATGTTTCTCTCTCCCTCTGTTCCCTCTCACCCCCTACTCTCTTTAGCTCTCTCTCAAATAATTTTTAAAAAGTAATAATAAATAAATAAATACGTCATGAAAAAGGTCTTAACAAGAAAATGAAATGTCTTATACTCCCTGCCAAAGTCCTATATCTTTAAAGTCAAGGAAGAGCAAATCAACTTGGGACAGATTTTTATTATAAATCTCCACTTATTAATTAAAAGTCATGTTTTATAAAACCAAAGGAAAGCTATCTTTAATGACAATCATGCTATGAAAGCACTCTCACCCCTTGACCGCAGAGTACTAATAAATCTTCAAAAGTCCTCTTCTACCATGCTGTCACATCTCATTCGCACTCTGTGTTTACAGATTTGCAAGAGATTTCAAAAGTTCTAAATTCACGGTCTGAACATTACTCAGATTATTCCCAAGTACTTGGTAGAGGGTAGGCATAATCCTCAGTTTAAAAGAAAATAAACGACTTATGGAAAATGTCCAAGAAATCTCAAGCCACCTAGCAGCAGAAGCCACAGTAATCCATCCCTTGCCTTCTGGCTGGGAGTCAGCCCTGTGGTGCTCTGGTGACACTCGGCCTAACACCATTTTTTGTTGATCCTGGTATAGATGAGCCGTCTATTAAACTTCCACTCCCTCGGGGGCAGACACTGTGTCTTCTACTTTTACTGTACTGTCCATGATGCTTAGCAGTCCTCAACACACTAGACACGTAATATTTCTTGACTGGACTACCATGAAGAATAAAATGGAGATCTGCTGATTTAGAGGCTGTTGAACTGACTCTGCTCCCTTCATCAAGCTGTGTTGGTCTTGCATGCGAGTTTTATCTCCAGCCGACCCAATCTTCCATTACAAAATAGCAATTGCCTCTTTCCAAAATGAAAAACATTTTCCATTGTAAATTATACTTGCAGCTGGGATGTTGAAATGTTCCTCAAGCAAAGATTTTTATCTGTGCTGCAAAGGGGAAAGTGTAGCTCATAAGCTTAATTCTTTAAACAAATCCAGTAACTCTGTTCCTTTCGTCCCAGACAGCCCTCTTAGCTTGTTTGTTTGTTTTCGTGCCCCACGCTGTTTCCCCCGAGGTTCCTGGTAGTAAATTACCCAGTGTGTGTGATCGCACCAAGACAGACTTTTGTTGGTTTGAGCAGTATGATCTCTATGATCTCTTAGAGCTAACATGCCATCCCACATGAAAAGAACAGTGAAAGGATAGGTACAAGCAGAGAGGAAGCCAAGGTTAAGAACCTTGAAAGAGGTCTAAATAAATATGTTCAGTCAGAAAAGCTCATTCCCCAGCACTCTTGCCTGACTTGGTGAAAACAGACTGGAGGCAGACATCACTTTTTATTCTGGTCAACTGTCCCTCTTCAGTTTTAGGTATCGGAAAAGTGCTAATTGTGGGTTGTGTCACACATTTGTCACTGAAAACTTGAGGTATTCATTTCATGAGGACAGTACTGACTATTTGAAAGAGAATTTTGAGTTTGACCGAGTGTTTTACTATCAGTCTCTAAGCTCTTCCTCACAGCAGTTCTGAGAAATCTAAATATCTCTGTCTCCATATATTTCTGAGAAAACAACAGATGCATGTGCTGAGACGGCCATTTGGATGCTGCTTAAAGATAGGGTCTCAGTTCTCAAAGTTTGCCTCTCATAAATGAAGAAAACATGTACAGAAATCAGTTAAAACACCAGGGAGAGTGAACTCAGTGTTCCAGTAATGGGTCAAAGAGAGTGGTGCAAAGAGTGGCATTTAAGTCCAACTGGAAAGCAGTGGGCAGAATTCAATGATGGAAGGAGCATCTGAGCCTTGTCTTGAGAGATGTCAAGTACGCAGAAGATGAGAGAGGAATACCAATCTGCAGTAAGAGCTTAAGCCAAGTCACAGAGGTGTGTAAATGCAGGTTGTATTCAGGGAACCATGTAAAACCTATGTGGTTAGAGCACAGGACTCGCAAGTGATCATCAAGGGAAGAGTAAAAGTTCACATGAGTGAAATCCATAAAAAAGTTATCAGCAAAAAGTAAAGATGACCTTTAAGTCTGGAAACATTTTGAGTGCCTGAAAGAAAAGCATCTATACCAGCTTTAGTGTTACAAATTCAATAGGATAAGCTGACAAATCAACAAACCTGAAAACATCATTATTATACTTTGTACTATTATATTTTTAGCTTTAAAAATCCATTTGTATAAGCAATTGATTTCAAAATTCATTCATAAAATGATCCTATCCAAATTCCTGGATCTGACCCCCTCTTTCAACAAGGGTAACTCACAAGATGAATTCTCACAAAATAAGGTAAGGGTAGAAAGGTTAAAAAAAAAAGAGAGAGAGAGAGAAAGAGAAGAAACTGCCATTTAAGTTTGCATCCATCAGGTTGGGGGACAGGAAAAAGAGCTATCTGGTGAGATCTAGTCTGTTTACATTAACATCAGTGGGAACACATGGTTAAAAACAGACACTCTGAATTCTGGAGAGCAAAATCTGTTTTCAGAGAGACAATATATAACATTTGGTGGCTGACATTTCAGAACTAATCCAGTCTGGGGCCAACTGAAAGAAATTGTCTAGAGAGCACTGGCCTAACCGTTTCTATTGTCATTAGCTGAAGCTTAAAGATTACAGTTTGATCATTTCAATTTGGAATAGAAAACTCTGTTTTCAGAGAGGCCAATAGATAATACTCAGTAACTTGGGCAAGTCAACACGGAGTCCTCTTCTCACAGTGAAAGGGGGAGAGCATCCAAAAGGAAGACTTCATGAAAGGCTCCTTTCAAACAGTGGCCCTTGCTGTGTCCTCTTAATTAAGGGCTCATAAATAAAAGGACACAACAGCTGCAACTTATGATTAACCACGGTATAGTATTTCAAATGGTGAATAACATTATAGTTATTGCAACTAACAAAACTCTTTACATTGGTTCAACACATGACCTTGGTTTTGTCTGGCCTGTAGGTGACCTGAATGGAAGAGAGATGTCTGGGTTGAAATTTAACTCGGTGTCTGAAAAGCTATGTCACATGGCTGGAAAGTCAGTAATGTTGCAATTTTGGGAACCCCTGCTCCTCTCAATGTGATTGGATGGTGTAAAGGTAAATCTGAGAAGAGCAGTGAAAAATAAAGCTAATTGGTCACTCTAGGACAGCCCTTGAATAATGTCCAAACATTTGCAAACTGTCTGAGTAAACCACTCTGGTTATTCTTAAAACAACGAAGGTAACTTTACTGCCTGCCATGGGCAAGTGCCCTTTAGATTAACGTGGTAAACAATTCTTGAGTGATTAATGACATACACTCTTTCTCTGCCCTCCACTGAGGGCAGAACTCTCTTAAGGAGAGCAGGAAAAGGCTTTACCTCTTGATTTATAGGCTAAGACCAAAGCAATCTGAGTTTTCTCTGAGTTTAAGAGTCTATTCCTGAGGAAGATATGGGCTCTCAAAAAAGGGACCACAGAAGACAAGGAGGGAGAAAGGATCTTCCATTATCTCTTTTCTCCATTAACTATGCTCTGAGAAGTTGCCAGTATCCCTCCAGTCTTATTAAATTCGATGGGTTCAGGACCTAATTCTAGAAACTATTTTCCCCATGGCCATAATAGATGAAAACTAAAGGAAGAGCCTGACTTTTCTCATTTCAATTGGTAAGTAATCATATCACTTAGTACTCAGTTTCTTATCATAGAAATTCCAATACCTTTTATTGGGTTGTCTTTAAGTGGCCTGATCATGTAATGGTTTTAAACAGTTACACAGAAACTCACCTTTCCATAAAAGTAGATCTATGGTCTCTATAAAATCATGACCAAGGTCCATGTGATTAACACGTGTCTGTTTATCACTAGCTCGCATCTTAACACAACGTAAGATTTAAGCAATCACATTTCTACTCCCCAACTCTCCCAACAAACCACTCAATTCCTCTGAAAATGAACAATAACATTTAACATAAATACATTCTTTTTGAATTTACAATAGCCCTTTGAAAAAGGATATTGTTTCTTTAAAAGCCCTGCAGTGATACGGCATTAACTAAAAGTAGTTAGACAATTAATATTGGGAACTAGGAAGATACATGTTTCCCAGGAAAGAGGAGTTTGCTTGGATCTTCCATTTCATTATTACTAACAAAATGCATAACAATAACCGTATGAAGAACTGAAAATTCATTAGTTATTATTTAAATCAATTGGATAAATTGCTAGCTTCTAGAGAGATTTTGATTATGATCTTGAACAGTAGTGAGCACAGAATAGATCCTAAGTGGACACTCATTAACTTGAGCCAATTAACCATAGGAAGTAAAAAATAATTTTTTAAGAACAGAGAGCTGAGATAAAATTTTAATCTCAACTTGTTATCTTGGTACCCCCAGAATATAGAATAGAAGGCATCAACAATGACTGATTATGTGAATAAATCAGCTGATTAATTAATTAATTAATGGGAGAAGGGCATTCTAAGACAAGCTAAGAAGGGATACAGCCATCTAGGTCACTAAGAATAGTAGAGAAAGCATGTCCACTTGGTGCTATTATTTACCAATTTCTATATATACCTTTCAAAAAGGGGAGTTTAAAATCTGAATTAGTGCAAAATAATGATACTTCAGCCTGGATTTTTAGCACAGAGAATGTAACTAGGCCAGCCTCATTTTAAATAGGGAAGTTTATTTATTTCCTTGGAGGGCCTAATGTAAATTAAAGGGATTGATTTCAGGATCGTCTTTCAAGGAAGACTACTAAACCCTTTTGTTAAATCAAATTACTCTAAGTAAGTTTTCTGATACCTAGCTTAAAAAATGCATAAATACCATTTCCTTTAATATGTCAGCAACTCTTAATGGGAGAAGTAATTTTGAAATTAAATGTCATTCCTCTTCTTAAGCAATTTAAACCTAGATTTAGGAATTTAAGGGAAGGATCTGTTGCTTTTTCCTACTAAGAATAAATTGTAAGAAAAAGGCAGTTTGATTTAACTATATTTCTTTTCTGTCTAATACCTCAGGTATTAAGATTTATAGTTACTTTTTCTTTAAAGATTATCATTTTTATGGCTAACAGACACATGAAAAAATGTTCATCATCTTTAGCCATCAGAGAGATTCAAATCAAAACCACACTGAGATACCACCTTACACCAGTTAGAATGGCCAAAATCAACAAGACAGTAAACAACAAATGCTGGAGAGGATGT